>VDFB02271358.1:1110405723-1111044900 GCA_007258455.2 Sequoia sempervirens | reverse complement strand
TGATGAAAAATGTGATTATTTGCAAGATTGTAATAAGTTTTGCATTGGATAATAAAAGTATTGGATGGCTGCGGTTTGGTGGACGTAGCCCGGATGGGAATCACATTAAATTTTTGTGTTATGATTTATTTTGTGTGTGTTTTAGTTTCTCTGTTTATTAATAATTTTTTATTTTTTATTTTTTATTTTTTTGGTCGGTGAACCCTTTTGACTGGAGCTATTAACCAGTGGGGTCACAATGAGGGACCCCATCCCTAATTTTTTTTTTTTTTGTCTCATGCAGTTGTATCTTTTTTCCTCCTTTCGCCCATCCTCCTTCCTCCGTTTTTCCCGCCTCCATTCTCCTTCTCCCCATCCTCCTACCTTCGTTCTCCTTTCTCCTCATTTCCCTTCCTCCGTCTGCCTCTCCCTTCCTTTGTTCTCCTTCCTCTCGTCTGCCTTTCCCTTCTCCCATTCTCCTGTCTCCCTCTCCCTTCCTCCGTTCTCCTCTCTCCCGTCTACCTCTCCCTTCCTCTGTTCTTCTTCCTCTGTCTACCTCTCCCTTCCTCCATTCTCCTCTCCCGTCATCCTTTTTCTCCCATCTCCCTTCCTCCCGTCTCCCTGGCTCTCCTCCGTCGATCTTCGTTTCACCACACACCTCCACCTGTGGATTCTCCACACCATCCTCTGATGCCCGCAGCTCAGTCATAACTTTCGGTCTACTATCCACCCAACACCAACTACGTCCGCTACCAGTTTTGTCCTTCATTCTTTCCTGCATCAAGCACACGGGCTCGAGAAAACTCAAACCTAAGACCTCCCATGTGGAAGGCTCGCAGCTTACCGCTGTGTTGCGGGGTCATCCCCTTCTCTGTTTATTAATTAAATCTGCATTTACTTGTTAGATATCTGCCTTTTCTAACCCTAACATCCATAGGTCACAGCCTATGGAGAGGGTGTTGCCCTCCCCACAGGGGCTGCGCCCCCCCTCTCTCCTTACATATTGTTCAAAAACTTAGATTCTTAAACATTTTTAATGCTTAAAACCTACCATGGATTCGCCTTTGGCCGCCACTCTGATGGACTGTGAAATATACATAAACAGAGGTTAGACATTATATATACAGTGAGTTATATATATATATATATATATGTATATATGTATATATGTATATATATAGATATATAGATATATACACAGTATGATTTCTAAAAAAATTGTAATTTTTTCTTTTATTTTATATATTATATAAATATATACATTGTGTATTCATCGGGATTTTAGTTTTTCTCTTAATTTTGTATTTTTATTTATTAAATATACACACACACACACACCATATATATATATATAGCATTTTAATTGTAAGTATGTGAAATCTAAGCTCAATATACACAACTTTTGTTTTTCTACTGATATTATGAAATCACTGAGAGTGTGTTATGAATTTGTAATGTTATTATTGACATATAAAACTGATTTTTAATGAATTGTGTCACTGAGTTTTTATTTATGTTTTAAAAATAATTTTCTTGAATAAATGTTTATACATTTATAAATATGATACAAATATAAACATAAACTCTTATGACCATGTATATATATGTGTGTGTATTCTAAAGGAATGTTTTGAATCTGTTCATGAATTAATTTAACATACATGATGACTTATGAGTTTATATTGGAATTTCAAACAAACAATAGAAAAACCATTGAAACACATCGAATCACCATCTTTTTCTGTGAAACATAAGAATTTAAGTAGTTGAATTGTTATTTGCTTTAGACAATTATTTATTTGATATTTCATTGTCAATGATATCGAAAACTTGTATAACATTTAGAAACTTGATGATGAAACTGTATTAAAAAGAGTTGATTGATTAGAAAACACTTGAAATATTATAAACTTGAGGAAATTATGCTATGTGTATTTCTTTTATGAAACCACTTCCAGGATAGGATGTTGAATGTGGATATCCAGAGACGATAGTTTCCCTTTTCGAAACTATCACTTTTTGTTATTTTGTTGCTTGGCAAAGCATATGCACTAGTGAAATAGATGGAATTTTAAAAGCTTAGAAATTATTGATATTAGTCCCTGCCACATCCTGCATGCAAGAGATATGTCATTCTATATTAAGATTTCATATAGGCATCAGGCTTACATCGAGAGTTCCCTCCTGCTTCTCTGTTCCACGTTGCTAGGCTCCTCGCACAAGGTCAGAGTTTTCTTCGAGCTAGGAAGAAATCCGGGGAAGTATTATGCTTCGTGGTTGGGCGGAAAAGGTGCCTAGACCCACTCTTGGTCTCAACTTTGCGGAAGACAAAGCAGTGTCATGGCGGTTGAGCACCGAGGATTTTTCATCACATGGATACTTATATACATTTCTTGTATCACTTTTTATGGCTTGCATAGCCAATTGTAACTTAACTTGTGAACTTGATGTAATCATTTATATGTACTTATATATGTAACATTGAAATAGATGTTGCAATACTACTTGATGTAATCTTTTACATTCGACATTGTAATTGCCTTGGAGCAATCTTATTAATATATATTTTTTTTTTCATTATTCTTATGTGGAAATGAATTTTGTATCAATATCCTTAGTTGGAAATGTGAATATTCTTTGATTTTTCCATATTTAGTAAGGTTGGTTTACCTTTACATTTGGTATCATAGCGAGGTTTAAACTCTAGGACCTATGCCTAATTACGCTTAATGTTATTTGTTCCAGAGTAATTCTGATGGATTTTAGGACTTATCAACGTGGAGGTGGATCCCATGATGATTTGAGTGGTCAATTGGATCAGATTGTAGCCCTGCTAACTCAACAAGGGACTAGGATTGATAGTTTTGAGAAAGCAAGACAAATAGGTCCATTAGGGCCGAACTCTGGCAGAAATGGAAATGAATCAAATGGAGAACAACCTGAGTTTGAAGGAAACCTGAGCAAGGTAGCCGAAGAGTTGGGAAAGGACCTCAAGAAGGTCACCTCGACCTAAAGATATGGTTTTAAAAATATAGTGCAGAGATGTATATGTTTATATATGTGTGTGTGTGTGTGTGTGTGTGTATACATTGAAAGATATATACATATATATACATACATATATATATTATATATATATAATTGTATATATATATATATGTAGACTCAAAAAATATGTGGTATGTATATGTTTTCTACAAAAAATACAGAGTCTGACTGAGTTTTCTACAGAAAAACAAAGTCTGATTGGGTTTTCTACAGAAATCCAATATATATTTTCAAGGCAATATTGATCTAAAAACACATTTAAATCCAAACAAAGATGATTCATTTACATACACATTTGAAATAAAATTTCATGAAAATAAATGATTAAAAACCTGGAGTCCAATGCTAATCCGATAAAATTGCTCTGATTCAGTTATCCTTTCCTATTCTATTCCTCTTCTTTTCCCAGTTTCACCGAATTCAATTGTTCTTGTCTTGCTTCCAATTTGTTCTTCAGAGAGAAAATGAAGAAAGATGAAAGAAAATAATAATTTTAGAATGCATGCTCTTGTGTAGAAAATAAGATTTTTATAAACTTTTTATTACTTTTTCCTCCTTTTTCTAGCTTTATTTTGCTTTGTTTTTTGTTTTGTTTTTCTAATTTTTAATCATCTTTTCTCATATTTTTCTATTTTTTATTGTTTTCTATCTTATCACCTTGTTTTCGAAAATCTTCCTGTATTTCATTTTATTCTAAGTTTTCCAATAAATATGATTTTAAAAGAAAGCAAAATTTGTTTTCTATGCAACACCTTATCCTCAATTTAATAAAATAAATAACATCTTAATCTTCAAATAAAACATCAATTAAAAATATACTAAACTAATTCTTTTATTTCTATGCATTTTAAATTTACCGCTAATTAATTTAAATAAACATTGCAAGTAAAAAAATATAAATAATTAATTAAATAACATCCTAAATGCAATTTATATGATTACTAAGTGGTGTGTGCGTCTGAGAGAATCTGTTCCAACTTAACCCTACCAGGTGGCTAACCTCCTCTACCTCAACCACACTCTTGGTCTTCGACAAACCTGCATCTCATATAAACTCAGGCACCCATTAATAGATTAGTTTCCAAAAATATAAATCAAAGAAATACATATCATTCTCTATGCTACATCATAATAATCATCACATTTCATTTTATTGAAATAACATATCATGCATTACATTTCATCTTTCAAATAAAATAATCATTCACCTAATTCCTTATTCAAACCTCACAACAATTATTCTACCACACACATCTATTCATGTTTCAGTTCCGCTTAAAGTAAAAGCAAACATCACCCAAGTATGAGACGTGACAAGTATCTAATTTTTCAGTTTGAATATTATTGGAGGGGCACTATCTAACATGGCTAGAGATCGCATTCTCTTGAATGGATGGCATAAAAACTTTGTTGAATAAAAAGGAGAGTTGATTGATAGTGTTGATTAAATTCATTTTGGATTTATTTTTTAAAGGAGATATGTTCAAATATTTTGTTTTACTTAAATCCAAGAAGTGTTATACGAGAGTTGGTGATATAAGATAAATATCGTATTTTGCTTGATGTAACACTATAATAGAGAATTGCTTTTGGAGTTAACAAGGATTTATTTTAGTAAAAATGGTGCATTCTTAAGGATACATCCTCTTATTCATGTGAACATGGAGTTTATGTTATATCTAACATTTTTTTTGGAGATTCTAATGCTACATTTGGCTAGGAAGGACTAAGGAGTCAAATTGGAGGATGGAGGCACAAGAGATTGGAGGACAATAGCACCTCTCATTAGCCAGTAACAATGAGGTTGCCTTTTGTATTAGTGGCATTTATTTTCATTTCTATTTTTGTGTGAGTTATTTCCTTATGTAGCCTCTTGGTGTAAAATATTATATTGAACAAAAGCATTGGTGTAATGTAGTTCATGGATCTTGAAATGGTTAGTGGTAGTCCAAAAAACCACATGAGATGAACATATGAGTGTGTTCTTGTTCATGTCTAGGTTTGTGGTAAACTTATGTGAAAACCATGAAAGGATGGTGAGAGATACCTTTCATTTGAATCAAGATCATGGGCCACAAGAGTTAGGCTTACTACAATTGAAAGTGCTAAGTTTGAAAAGAGAAGAATGTAGACATCATCGATATTGTAAACAATTGTATAGGAGAGTTGCTGACTACATAGATCATCTGACTGTCAAACTTCTTAGAAATGTGGTTTTTCGATGATGATTTCATTGGAAGTGAAAGCAAGATAATTTTTCGTATGTAGGTGATCATGTACAAAAAGATCTAGATAGCAATATGCAAACCTAAAAATATGCATAGGCATATAATTTTGTTTCCAGTTCATATGATGTATTTTCTACCCATGTTCACACTAAGGGAGGGTGTTAGGAATTAGTGTTCACATGGGTGTTATGACTAGCATGTTTAATAAAATAGAGTTATGTACATTAATATTAAGTTATTAAGAAACAACTTAATATTATATTATAGTAGAGTGTTTGTTTGTATTGTGAGTTGTTTTAACAACTCATATATTTAGGAGTTTATTTATGTGTTAGTCATGTAATTATCTATGTAAGGGAGTTGTTATAGGATTTTTAATATAGTATAGTATATACAAGTCCTATAAATATGTAATGTGTATTGAAGAAAATTAAATTGGAATAAAGTATTATTTTTGTGTGCATAGTATTTGCAACTGCAACATAGCATTCTTATTTCCAGTTGATCACTACATCATTCCTAAATTTTGGGATAGTATCCCATGGATTCTCAAGGGGAGCCTAAGGGATAGATGGTTGCATGGTGTCTAAGTATTGTGATGCATCAAATCCTGGTGGAAATTTGACACATTGCATGAAAATTTTAGCAAGGACAGTTTTTATGCATGAATTTATGAGGTGATTCGTCATATACACATTAGTAGGATTTTTATAGTAATCCTGAAGACTAGGAGTAAGCTTAGGTTGAGATACCATATCTTCCTCAATAGATATGATATTATGAGGATAAGTGGGATTTGATGGTACCCCTTATATGTTGGGGTGTTGATATTCTCCACTACTGGGAAAATTGATACTATAGGGCAAGAATTGATGTTGTTGTTGTTGCTTCATGAGTTTTATAAGTTGTAACCTAATGGTGATGGGCATGAAAGGTTGGAAGATGGATTGATTGAAAGTTGATGACTCTAATCCCATGGATGGGACTAAAAAATAGTGACTTGATGAAGGATGTGATGTTTGATTTAGTATCCACACTATGATTGAGAACCTAGGTTGATTGCAATTGATTGGATTGGTACTTGAGATAGGAAAAGTTCTCAAGCATGAGTGATGTTGGTTATGGGATTCATACTTGAGATATCCAAAGTCTCAAGAAAAATTTATTTCGATGCAAACTATACCTCTTGCTCAAGGAGAAAAATTTTGAATGAGAAAGATTACTTAGGATAGGCGAAGTTCCTAAGGAAGTGTTGTGATGATGGTTTGATTGGTGATTTAGGTTCTCAAACAAGTGATAATAGGCTAGATTTTTATTTAGGATGGTGAGGATGATGATAAGATATGTTTAGGGATGTCCTTGTACTAAGAGGATGAGATTTTGATTTATTTTAGATGGGGTAGTGTGATGAAAATGATCAATATGAGTTGGATATGAGATGAACAAGTTATTTGATTGTGGTATTAGTCTTAGAACAACATCGACTCTTTTCTCTCTCAATTTTATATGAATAATATATTCACGTAATAAGAACATAAAATCACCCAAGAATACTCAAAATCACCCAATAGCTAAATCACCCAACAACAATACAAATTCACCCAACTAGACATGAAATCACCCAACAATAGTGTGGATTCACCCAACTAGACATGGAGTTGAACCGGTGAACTAAATCACGCAACAACAGAGTGTATACTCTCAATAAGGTTTAATATAGGAAACTAGCTAATACTTAAGCAAAATCACCCAAATACAAAGTGGAATCTCCCAACTAGACACGGGACTGCCTAAAAGCAAAATCGTCCAAGATTAGAATGGATCTTCCCAACTAGAAATGAAATCTCCCAAGTACAAAATGTATCCACCCAAGTAGGACAGATTGGATTGAGGATTTGAATTGAAGTGGAATTGAACCCTAGTACATAGTGGATTCACCCAACTAGAGGCAAATTCACCCAACATGGCAGAATTTCCCAAGGATGACAATTGACCTGATGATGGAAAAAGAACTCAAAATTGCAATCACAAAACAAGGACAAATGTTGATAGGATGGACTAAAGAAATGCATGAGTAATCACAAGAGTACACACTAAGTTGAACAATCCTAGATTAGTCAAGTAGGATTGACAATTAGTGTAGGATCACAACACAAGCGCTAATACTATTTGCCTATGTTTAGATAGCTAGAAATCACAACTCATAAGGGCGAATGATCTATTACTGATGGTGGCCAAAAGGTAATGCCTCAGTAACATCTATTTCAATGCATAGAAGTACATCATGAGTAACTTTGAGATATGGTCTGCACCCCTACACCACACTGATTAACAAATGAATGGCCTTAAGATAGGCCAAAATAGAAAATATAATGAGTCTTGTAAATACCAAGAGGGTACACAAGGAACATCCATGAACACTAGCTCATTACAAGCATGGGTAGATAATGTCAGCTAAGTCATTTATACCAATCTTGTACTCTTAGCTCGGTATTACCTGAGCATTAGAGCTTCACTAGACATGATGTGACTAGATTGGGATACAACTTTCATTCTCCCCCCTTTATACCTCACCAGTTTACGTGGTTAAGGTCATCCATTAGGAGGATAAAATCCCCAAGCAAGCCTTCTAAAAGGAAGGATATGCTACGCATTTCTAATTTCCAAGATTACATGAAGCACACAAAGAGGGCATACACACAAGCTAGCGCTCATCAGAATACACTAAAAGACTTGGATTGATTTGTGATTTATGATCCCTAGGATCATCAAATGGTGTGAGGGGAGAGCATATGTCAACAAATGATACCAAACACAAAAAGCAAGATTAATTGACCCTTTAGAAAAATTGAAGTGTTCCTAGATTAGTGTTAAAATAAAAAGTATTTGGGAATGTCTTACAAGAAATGATGTTAGATGTTTAATTCCTCTATCTTTAACTACTCGAGGCTACAAAAAATGTTTGTGTGATTACAAGATCAAGATGAATTAGTAGGTTACTATAAAAAACCTATGAAATATGTTCAAGAACTAGAAAATATAAACCAATTTTATACCTTTAGAATCATCGAAGAATAGGTTAGGTTCACCCAAGAGTTCACTTATCTGCCCAAGTTTTCACATATCTACCTCTATGTGAACAAGTGTGCAGAGCTGCCCAAAAGATAGTGTATCCTCCCGAGAGTTAGGAGGATTGGCTT
The DNA here is from genome assembly GCA_007258455.2 of Sequoia sempervirens. Classification (NCBI taxonomy): domain Eukaryota; kingdom Viridiplantae; phylum Streptophyta; class Pinopsida; order Cupressales; family Cupressaceae; genus Sequoia; species Sequoia sempervirens. Next base: position 1,111,036,445 of record VDFB02271358.1, on the reverse strand, counting down.
TCTGTGAACAGGCTTGTAGAATCACCCAAGAAATAGAAGAGTCATCCCAATTTCTATAAAATTGCCCCTATGTAGTTATGAGAGGGTCGACTATAGAGACACCTAAAAAATAGTAGAATCACCCAATAGGAGTGGATCCACTTGTTTGTAGAACACAATTTCCCAAGTACTTACAATGCAAATTGTAAGTGGAAAGCTAAAGCAGAATCACCCTTATAAAGTCGCATCCACCCATTCACAAAATGCATCTATCCAAATAGTAATGCGTTCACCTTTGTCTGAACCTCCAAATATAAAACAACTGTAAAAAATACAATTTTGATTAAGTGACATGTGACGTGGGTCCCACTAGGCATGCCAAAATATGTGCAAAGAAAAGTGTTTTAATAAAAGGAATGAAATTACAATAAAAATGAGCTAAAACACAAAAATCGGATTAGACCTAAGAAAGCTCAAACCTTCATAAATTTTGATGAAACTCATGTATGTCAAATCCGTCGATGCGTATATTGGCCCAAGATCATTGATTTGGATGTGTGCTTGAACTTGATTTCAACAGCATAACAATTCTATTTTGCTAAAGATTGCATGATTCTCCAAAAATGGCTAAGTGTTGTGTATATGAGGAGATGAGAGATGAATTGGACGGATAGTATTAGATCTTAGAAGATCAAGGGATGAGAATGAATGAGATATCTCACCTCATGAGATGTTTCCAAGTGGCATCATGAGGAGAAATATGAGGAGGATGATCTCTCAAGCCTCAAGATTGTGACAAGTGTCACAATAAGAGAGCTTGAAAGAGAGATTGGCACATGGAAGGTATCTTGGGAGATGGGTAAGATCTTTGTCATTAAGGTCTTCCTTGTCCAACATTCCCAAGGTATGGAATAGAAAGGAATAAAGGAATTAAAAATTCCTTTTGGGTACGTTTGGAAGAAAGATCCATGTGCCAAAAGAACATGGGGTCTTTTCAAAAGGGGAAAATTTAATGGAGGGTACTAGGCGGGTAGATAGTATCAACTATTCATGATATTCATAGATAATTTGCATAATATAGAATTGATTGGTCCTTTGTTGGATGCAAAAATTGAATTTTACTATACACACCTTGGTAATGTTTTAGATAATATTGTATTATGCATGTACTCCTTTAACAAATTAAGACCATGTTGTGATAGGCTTAAAATCACTATATCTTTGCATAAAGAGACTCTTGTTAACAAAAACTATGCTAGGCATGTTGCAAATGTGATTTTTTTTTGCATAAGTAAACTTTTTGATCTCGCATAGTGAGCCTCCAATTTTGGAAGCCACTCCCATCATCTTAGCATTAATTTTATCTTAAAACACCAAGACATTGAGATTGATTTACACCTTAAATATACTTTGTAATGAAATAATAACTAATAGTTATCATAGATGTAGTTTTTTTTTTTGGGACCTACTCCAAATATTAGGTCATAAAGTTGAGAGGAAAGTTATTTTTAGTACCCTTCCAAGATTTTTTGGACAAGCCTTTCAATTTCTTGAGAAGTTAGTTTCTTTGCATCATTAAACATCTTGGTTTTGTGATGATGCTCTTTAAGAGATACCAAATTGGATTTAGAATGGATGCCTTCCTTATATATTAAGGACACGTTGTCGAGCACAAATGAAATGGTGCCATGTGCTTTAATGCTAATGACTTGTGTTGAGCATAGGGAGATGAATGGGATACAATCTATAAATTATTCAAGGGATAGATTCACTTTATTAATTATTTGTAGATTACACTATAAATATAATAAAAATGTGTAAATAAAAGTAGAAATCATCATACATTTAATGAGACATGGACTAGAAACACATGGCCTTTCCTTTGTCTCATATAGCTCATATATTACATGAGAGTACAAAATACAATCTTATATGTTATTCTTGCTAATTGAATCTTGAGAAAAGGTTGGGTGGATTAAGAACTTATTACATAGTAAATTTCTAATTGTATTATTTGCATATATTATTACGCACAAATATATAAACAACTAAAATATTAATATTTATACAATATGATGAATAATCATAGAAATTATTTGTGATTTATCTATTCATCTCAGGTCTTGGCACTTATTGCAAGAGGACAATGAAGTTTTGCCTAATGACAATTTGAAATCCTTTACTAATGTGGCTTCTTGTGCAATGTTTGCATATCTTGATGGGTTGGTAGTTTGCTTTGTTATGTACAATGCAAGTGGTGAAAATTGAGGTGAAGCATGTTCTACACCACCATTCATATAAAGTGTGAAATGAGAAATCTGAAGTGTTTGGAATTGCCAAACGAAATGTGAAGTAGCTTGCAAAGCCTTAATTTGTTAGAATTATAGACTCTAAAGATTGCAAAGTAATTTTACAAAAATTATGAAATTTAAAATTGAAATACAAACTTCATCAAATATATAATAAAAAATACAAATAAACTTCAAAATACTATAAATAATATTAAATAATTTATAAATATATTTTCAATAGTAATAACAATTTGAAATATGCCACTTTCAAAATTTTAAAAATTAAATTATAATTTTTTGGGGTAGGTAATGTTTCTAACATATGGTATCTTAAAAAGAAACTCAAAAGTCATTGTGTATGTTTCTTACTCATGAAAGTAAGAACACACGCATCCAATCTTTGAATATTCGGAAAATTGAGAAGTTAAGAAAGTCCGACACTTTAGTGTCTTAAAATTCATCATCCAACTACGAGCGTGCTATTTGTTGCACATTTCTTCGATTTCAAGGGAGTAGGAGGATTGAAATCATATTGTTTAGGAAATTTCAAAGTTGGATTAAATGGACGAATGAAAAATAGGATGCTATTTTGAGTGAGTTAATTAAAGTGTACGGCATTGGATTAAAAAAAAGAAAAGATTAAAAGCTTTTGAAGTTAAATCAATAAATATTAGTTGGAAGGCTGTTACATAAGAGAAGAATATACTTGGTGAAATTATGTATTGTTAAGTTGTGCATCTAATTTTTTAAAAGACATTAGTATTTAATGTATTATATATGTTGATAAGTATTCGTAATGGATGTAATTTTTAAAAAGACATGTCATTAGTATTTAATGTATTATATATGTTGATAAGTATTCGTAATGGATGTAATTTTTAAAAATTATAGTAATAAAAATAATGTTATTTTTTTCATTTCATTTTTATGGCGAGAGGCGTATTACAATAGTATCTATCAAAAAGTAAAATTTAATGTGTAAAGAAAAACTCTTTAGTTTGAATTTGACGTTCAAATGACATGCAACTAGCATAACTACATTCATTGTATGTAGACGTTTTTTAAGGAGATTTAAAGTAGATTTAAAACAAATTTAAAAATGGTTTTAAATCAATTTGATATCTTATTCACTCTAAAATACTTATTTTTTATATCATAATCAATTTTATAATGATTTCATTTTTATTATTATTAATACTAAAATTTAATATTAATAATTATAATTAATTTAATTATAATAATTATTATAATAAATTAGTATTTACGTCGAGAGGCATATTACAATGGCATATTATTAATAATTTAATTTAATATATGTATGCTAGTTATATTTTAAATTTAAATTTTTATATTTAAAAAGTAAATGTATTTATTAAGACAATAATTGTGTATTGAAGTATTGAACGTCAACATTTAATTATTAGTACTTGCCATTTGCATAGTGTTTTGCTTTTTTTAGTTATTAGTTATTAATAATTTAGTTTTCAACCAATAAAAAATAATATTTTTAAAAAATTAAAATAAAATTCAATTTTGTAAAGTCAACTTGTAAAATATTTAACTTAACAAATTATAGGAATTATTTCTTGTGCATATGATTGGTTAAAAAGTTGCGTGTTATTGGAGAATTTGTAGGGAAAGCAAGGTAAACTATTTTTTTAAGAATGATTTTTCATTTCATTAAATCTTTCTAAAATAAATAAATATTACTTATTTTTACTTTTTTTATAAGAGATATTGTTTTATGTATGTAATTGTTATTTTTTATTAAATAAAATATCACAAAAATCAATTAACTATTTTATAGAGATTTGAATTCACAATATTAAAATAATAAAATAAAACTTAAATGAAAGCACATCCATAAATTAGCATATAAAAATAATCTTCTTAGAGATTTGATTTTACACAATTAAAATAAAAATTTAAATTAAATCTTAAACTATTTAACATTGCCAATTTTTTTAATTTTTAAAATTAAATTAACTTCAAAACATAAATAAATAAAATAATAATTAAATTAAAATAACTAAAATTAATATAATTATCAATTAAATTTTAATTATAATCCTATTATTATTAATTATTATAATCCTAAAGGCATTATAATTAGGATTAAGATTAGAATTAAGAAAAAGGTAAAAATTATGGCTAGAACTATTCAAAAATTAAAATAAATTAAAATATATATTGTTAATAAAAATCACTTAAATATGATTAATAGATATAATGCTCCAAAATTTTATTGATCTAATATCTTTATTTCAAATTTTCTTCCAAATATTAATTCATACAATCTTTTTGTGATGTCACTCTATAATTCTTTACTAAATAATCATTAGTTCATTAATATTTAAAAATTATTGATTTGAATGAAGAGATTTAGTTGCACTTGTGTCTACTATGAATCAAACCTGATAATTTAATATAATATATTTTATTAATATTTATATATTAATATATATTAAATTAAAAATAAACTTGTAATAAATAATTATTTTAATATAGGGAAATTGAGAGAGAAGAAATGTGAGAAAGATAGAGGAAGAGAGAAAGGAAGTCAAATACAGAGAGAAATAACGAAGAGTAAGGAAGAGAGATTGAGAGAATACAAAATATATAGATAAAGAAGGAGACAAAGATATAAAGAGATATGTCTCTTTCTCTTCTCATATCTCTCTATAATATCTCTCCATATGTACCTCTCCTTACCTCTCTCTATATATCTGCCTCTCTCTACCTCTCTCTATATAACTTCCTATCTATATCTTTCTATCCCTCCGTCTCTCCATCTCTCATTCTCTCCCTCTCTCTTTGCATCCCCTTCTTTCTATCTCTATTTATCTCTCTCTCAGACTTCTCTCCATTTCCATCTCCATATCCATCTCTATCTTCCTTTATATCTCTATCCCTATCTCTATCTCCTTACCTCTCCTTACACCTCTTTTGATCTCTTTCCCATATATCTTTCTCACTATATGTATCTCTCTATCTCTCCCTATTTATATCCATATCTTCCCTCTTTCCCTCTCTCCATCTCTCCCCATCACTCTCTTTCTATATCTCTCAACTTCTCTATCCTCTCTATATTTATATCCCTCTCTCCCTCCCTCTCTATCTATTTATATATATCTATCCCTCTCTATATCTATCTCAATATCTCTCTCACTCATTAACACACACAAACAGGTTGTTTCTCTTTCCCTATCAATATCTCTATATCTCTTTCACTCACACACACTCATTATTTCTCCCTTCCTATCTCTATCTCTCTATCTCTCTCTCCCTCCCTCTATTAATTGTCTATATCACCTCCTTTATCTCACTTTCCCCCCTCTATTTCTATCTTCCCATATGTCCCTCTTCCTCTCTATTTATATCTCATTATCTCTATCTATGTCTTATTTACTCCATCTCTCCCTCCATATCTCCTACTCTCTCTCTATATATCCCTCTCTCTACCTCTATATATAACTTCTTATATCTTTATATTTCTCTCCATCTCTCCCTCTTTCATTGTCTTCCTCTTTCTATCTCTATCTCTTCCTCTCCCTCTTCCTCTCCTTCCATCTCTCCCTTTATATTTATATCTATTTCTCTTTGTGTTTGTCTCTCTCACAACCTCTCTATCTTTCCCAAATTATATTTATCTCTCTATCTCTTCTTTATATCCCTATTTTTCCTCTCTCCCTCTCCCTATCACTTCCTCTATCTATATCACTCTACTTAGCTATCCTCTCTCTATTTTTCTCCCTCCATCTACCTCCCTTTCTATCTATTTATACATATATATCTCCCTCTTTATCTCTCCATATCTCTCTCTTACTCATACACACACACTCCTTATTTATCTCTCCCTATCTCTAGCTCTCTCTCTATCTCTATCTCTCCATGCTTAAATCCTTACATATCTTCCTCTATCTCTATCTCATTATCTATCCATCTCTCTCTATCCCTATATCTTTCACTCTCTACTCCTCTTTATATATCACTTCCTATCTCTATCTTTATATTTATATCTCTCCCTCTCTCATTCCCTCCCTCTTTCCCTCTCTCTATATATTTATCTCTTCCATCTCTATTTATCCCTTTGTCCTCTCTCTTTATTTCTCATCCTCCTCTCCATATCCCTCTCCTCCATCTCCATCTCCATTTCCATCTTTAACTTCCTATCAATCTCTATTTCCTTACCCCACTCTTCCTCTTCCCCTATATCTATCCCTATTTATATCCCCATATCTCCCTCCCTCCCCCTCTCTTCCTATTGCAAACATAACACGAGCCTATTGGTAATGAGCCTTATTATCTTCCTGATTCAAAGGTTTTATTTTAGTTGTGTTTGATCCCTTTAAGTAGATGCATATTTGATTTGAAGCTATCAATTTCTCCATTGAGATCTTTGTTGCACAAAAAACATCATTTTCTAATTAGCTTACCAATTGACCTCATCTATACTACACAAATACATGTAAAAAATAAACAATAAATTCCCTAATTGATCTTCCACAATTCTTCGGTGTACCCATTGCACACCAAGGTGTGATTACTAGTATATAACAATTTTATATTAATAATAAGAGAAGAAACAACACCAAAATGTAATGTCTAACTTTTAATTATTTTTAGTAAATATATTTTATTTATAAAATTTATTTAATATAAAATAATTAGTAATATAAACATTTATTAAATATATTATTTATTTAAAATTTAGTGATTAAAATTAGGTTTATAGTTATGGATAGTGTTACAACCATAGTTAGGTTTAGAGATAGGTCTAGGATTAGGTTAATGGTTTAGAATTTATTGTTAGGGTTAGGGTTAGGATTAGGGATAGAGTTAGAGTTAGGGTGTGAGTTAGGGTTAGGTTTATTTCATGCAAATAACTAATTAAAAATACTAAAACACTATAACTAACAAAACTTAATTTTTCACATTAATAAAACTTACATTTATTTTTTTCAAATCTAGAAAACAATAACTACAATACTATAAAGGAAAGTACTAGCCACTATGTGGCACCTGTTTATTATAAAAATCCCTCCAATTCAAAATTACAAAATTTTGACAAACCACATTGATGTTTGAATCATGCAAATGATTTGCAAACAAATTTCCTCCATAAAAATCATATTATTGTTATAATGATTGAAAACCTTATTATGACTTCTATCCTTAGACAAAATCATTGTGATACGATATTTGGAATATACAAATTGTATTAAGGATAAAAATAATTTTTCGCTACAATTAACAAGGGAAGCTCTAAATTTTTATCCTTTGCAAAGATAATTTTGGTGAGTTTTCAAACTAAGATTGAGGCATAATGATTATTATAAAAAGAAGATTTAAAACAAATTCCAAGAGGTTGTAACAAACAACCATTAATTAAAATAAAATTCATCAAAATTAATGATTTTTTTAATTATCATGAATGTAAACATATTCAAATCAAATAATTAAATGCACATCATTAAGTAAGCAACATGATATTCAATAATAAATAAACTCATTTCATATTTGAATACAAGTATAATTTACTGGCATGTACATGCATCTATTTGTCAATAAAGCATCAACCTTTAGATCACATAGAGTTTATAGTATTTTCAGCATACATATGAATACAAAGAGTTTTTCCTTCATGAAAAATTCTTCGACAATCTCCAGATGCATGAGGCAAAGCATCATCAGAGTGATTTACCTCCAACCATAAAATGACAATCTCCACACACTTTCTAACTAGAAGTGGCCCTACCCTTCACAAGGTCAATAAATAAAAGGAGTTTGTAACCATATCATGTCATTAAAGAATGAGTGTAGTGTACTAACTCTATCACATACAATCTTCCATACAAACTTAGATACCCTCTAACTAAGTATGACAAGTTGATTGGATGCAACCTATCAAACAAAGTGAATTGACAATGCAAGTACCATTTGCATTACTTTGGCCAATGTTTAAATATAAAAATCACATTCCTATATGGATATATATGTGTCATAGTTCACACACCTCTTTCTCAAACTTGTCATATATAGACTTCAGTGTTTTCACATGAACACATTGTCACACTAAACAATTATAGTAGACAAAAAGATAATTTCACCAATTTAGGAAAAATCCCAAAACTATTTTTAAGTCCTCTATATGTTAGGATTGGTATATTTTCATGTATCTTTGTAGCTCACAAAAATGTATTCCATTTTTATTAGCAAGATCAAATTATAGGCCATCCTTGGTATAAGCCTATACAAGTAGTCACATATACATGTATATATACGCATATATATGCATAAATATATATTTATGCATATACATACATACATACATACATACATACATGTATTTATTTATTCATACATCCGTGTCAACTTTTATACACTTTTTACACTATTATCTTTTTGACCCCTTTTTACCAAGATCTTTGTTTCTATTCCAACTTTAAACTTAGGGTATAGTTTAACATATAACTTCAGTGATATATATTAATCTTAATTGTAATAAACTGAAATATTTTAACAAATATCATGCAAATTTTTTTCTTGTGTTTTTTTTTTACTTTACAAGATAGTTTCCCATAGTCTTAAACTTGCTCAATTGGCTAACTTATTATTCCTTTTATTTGTAGATAAAAAAACCAAGGTTTATACTTCTATTACTTGTCATGTGAACATGTTTATGTATACATGAGTACATGTACTCATATACACCTACACATGGGTGCATAATTCATGCCTAATTTACATAGTGGTACTCAATATATTAAATGAACTTAGTCTAATGATTCTATATTGTAGTATCCTCTTTACTAATTGAGCAATAAAACATAGTACAAAAGTAAATTTAGCGTTGCTATAATAATTAGTGATCTAATTTCAAAAATAGATATAACAAAGTACAAGTACTCAATTACACTACAACAGAGAGGTACTTAATTGGAGATATGTATGATAGATTTTATGCACTTAGTTGCATTGGAGTACTAAAATAAAATTAATAAGATTGGTTGTATGCTCTTAACTCCATTGGAATGTTGATATAAAATAAAAATGATAGAGTATGTGCTCTTTGTTAGGATAGGTGACTTTAACCTTCCATTCCTAAGTCATTTTCATGTGCCTTCACATTCCTTGGGAAGTGTTCTCAAGGACATGAGAGTAAAAATATATAATATTTAATTCCTAATGTGGTAAAATGTAATACTTCTTACCATACTTTATTTCCAGCCATTGCCTTGTTACTATTATTCTCTATTCCAGTAGTTTCCATTTGCTTTTATGTCTTCCTTGGTGTTTTACGTATGATTACCTCCTTGTCTTCTTATAGGATTCCTTCAAGACCTTCCCATAGACTCGCTTGATCTCTTGAGTTAATGTTGATAGTCTAATCAATTCCATGATTTGTAAGTAGATTTGCTGCTTTATTTTCCTCTTGGTAAATGTGTTTTACACTGTATACATTTACTTCCTGCATTAGTTCCTTCATACGACTTAGTTTGGTCTACATCTTCCAATCACCAATCTTGCCTTTTTTACTGAATGGGCCAACTAGTGAAGAAGTCTCTTGGTTTACTGCTTCTTAGTGACACCCACCCCAATTTATTTTGTAACCAGTCCCATCCTTGTGTTGCGAATGGGAAATTTAATAGCAGATGATTTGCATCTTCTGTGCTATTTTTGCACATGACACACCATTGTGGCCCTTCAATAGCAATTATTTTTAACCTATCTCATGTTAGTATTATGCCATGTAGATCTGACCATGTGAACACTCCTACTTTAGGTAGGATCCACTTTCCACAACAAAGTCTCTTTGGCCAACTACTTTCTTTTTGTTTGATTTGGATTAGGTACCCTAATTTTGTTGTACAATTCCCTGATTTTGCTCCACACTAGATAATCTTGTTTGGTTGGCTATTTAAGCACACTTTTCTTTCCTTCAAAATTTCCTTTAATCTAGCTTTTGTTTCTTTGTTTGTTGTAATATCTTCAAAGTCAATCCAACTATTTGTTCCATTCTTTTCTATTCTTACATAGTTTTGGATCACATCTCCCAATTTGCTTCTCAAGTCTTCAATGAGTGCAACCAATTCTAGATATTCAATAAGAGGTTTATAGCCTCCCCATGAATCTTTCCAGAAATATGCCTTGTCCCCTTTGTTAACTTGCCATGTCAAGTGATTTGTTATTAGGTGCCTACAACTTGATATGAAATTCCATATATGTGATCTTGTTCCAGTGTTTACAATTCCTAAGATTCTCTTTGGATTTAGATTGTCCAGATACTTTCTTTGTAAGACTTTGCACCATAATAGTGAAGGTTTTTGATACATTTTCCATATTAACTTTGATCTCAGGGAAAGGTTTTGTGCTTTGATGTTCCTGATTCCTAATCCACCTTCCTCCTATGATTTACACACTATATCCCAATGAATCAAGGGGATTTTATGATATTTGTTAGATCCCTCCCATAAGAATTTCTTAAGTATGATTTATATACTTGATTTTTCCTTATTTGTTAACTGCATACAAGACATTGAACAAGTAGGAATTGTTGATAGGACTAGTTTTATCATGGTTATTCTTCTTGCCAAAGTCAACCATTTGCCTCTCCAACTTTGGGATTTCTCTCTACACTTCTCTTTAATTTGTTCCCAAATTGAGGATCTTATGGCCCCTTTGAATAAAGGTACCCCTAGGTATTTACATGGTATCTCATTGATAGTATATCCCCAGGGTTTTGGCTATTCTCTTTTGCAGTTGTTTCTTTGTGTGGAAGAAATAGATTTTGGACTTTTCCTTATTTATTTATTGCCCTGAAATGCTCATGTATTCCTCCACGCATGACTTGATTATTTTTGCTTCCCTTATTGAGGCTTCTCCATACAACAGTGTATCATCCGCAAACTATTGATGTGTTGTTTCTTCTATCCCTTGGACTATTTGAATTCCTTTCCATGTCCTTTGCTCTTGATATGTTGTTATATGTTTGCTTAATGCTTTCACCATTATGAAAAATAGGAATGGGTATATAGGGTCCCCCTTTCTTATTCCATTCATGCTTTCGAAGAATCCACATGGACTGCCATTAATGAGGATTGAGTACCTTATTGTTGAAATACATTGATAAATCATTTGGAGCCAATCCTTGCCAAATCCAAATCTTTCCACTATTTTCATTAGAAGTCTCCATCTTACTTTATCATATGCTTTGCTTACATCCAATTTTATTATCATGCTTGATAATCTTTCTTTGTTGATAGTGTGTACAGCCTAGTTTTCCAATATGATGCTATCCACAATATCCCTCCCAGGTGTGAATCCACTTTGGCTTGGAGATATTAATTTTTCCAGTAATTTCTTCAATTTGTTTGGTAATGTTTTAGATATTATTTTGAATATAGTATTGCAAAGGGATATTGATCTGAAGTCTCCAAATGTTGAGTAATTCTATTTTTAGGAATTAAGGCCACCATTGTGTTGTATATATCCTTGGTCCAAATTTATTTTATTTTTGAAAACTTCACATATTTCCTAGATCTCTTCCTCTAAGAAGTACCAACACTTTTGGTAGAAGAAGGCTGGGAACCCATTTGGCCCCAGTGCCTTGTCTGGATGCAGTTGGCGTGCTGCAATTTTAATTTCTTCCCCTGAGAAAGATTTCGTTAACACGGTGTTTTCTTCAGGAGTAATTAGCTTTGGTAAGTTTGATAGTATCCTTGTATCGTTGAGGACATCATTGTCTCCTTTCGAGGAAAGGAGTTGTTTGTAAAATCTGGTTGCTTCCTCATTTATCTCTTCTGGGTCTTCTATTGTTCTTCCATCTGAGAGTTTAATTTCTGCAATTTACTTATGTGCATTTTTTTATTTTAGCTGTATTGTGGAAGAATTTTGTGTTAGCATCACCTTCTACTAGCCATAATTCCCTTGATTTAGTTCTCCAGTATTCCTCCTCTCTTGCCAACACTTCATTGCATTAAGCCATAATCTCTTTTTCTTTTAAGTAGTCTTCTTTGAACATTTCGGCTTCCATTACTTTGTTGTTCATTTGCTCCAATTCTCTTTCTGGGTGTTCTTATTCAAGGAATATATTTTTAAATACTTCCCTATTCCAGATTTGTAATTTACCTTTAATGTACTTGAGCTTATTTATGAAGTTAAAGCTCTTGGTTCCTCCAAACTTTGGAGTTGTCTTCCACCATTTTTCTATTTGTTCCATAAGCCCTTCTTTTTGAAACCACATTTTTTCCATTTTGAAGTAAGATTTCCTTTTTGGTTCTTCTCCAAAGATGGTTAGCCTTACTGGTAAATGGTCTGATTTGGCTAATGGGATTATTGTTGATTCCAGATTTATCTTTTTCTACTAACGAGTCATAGGAGTAGATGAACCTGTCAGACTTTTCTTTAATGCATCCAATACCTTCTCTTTTATTTGACCATGTAAAGGAACCATTCCTTTTTTGTGCTTCAATTAGATTATTGTTTGCTAAAAATCACCCAAATGCCTCCATTGAGGGAGTTATCACTCTTCTTCCCTTGAGTTTTTCTTCTATCATTAGGACCGCATTACAGTGTCCTCCCATTATTATCCTTTTGCCACCTATATTTGTTATGTTATGGCTTAGGGTGTTCTGAGGATGTCTTTATCCTAGTTTCTTATTGGTCTATATATGTTAAATAGGTAAAATTTCATGTTATTTTTCAAGTTTTTGACTTCACATAATATCTAATTGTTCTCTTTTTCCATTGCAATAATTGAGGCCGAGTTAGTTTTCCATAAGATTCCCAATCCTCCTGCTATTTTGAATGCTTTTGCAAAAGAGGCCTCTCAGCCTCTAATCTGGATTATCTTTTTGTCTACATCTTCAATTTTTATTTCTTGCAAAAGTATGATATCTGCTTCATTTTTTTCTAACTAGTGCTTTATTAGGCACTTTTTATTGGGCCCATTCAGACCCTTGACATTCCATGTTATTATTCTCATGGTTCTTCTTTTTGGGAGTGCTCCTCTCTCATTTTTTTTCTGCAAATTATATTTGATAGTTTTTATTCCTTTTTCTTGGGTGGGTTCTCTTTTTTGTTTGTTTGATTTCCTACCCTTCTTCTTCTTTCCCTTTACTATTATGGGTACCAAGATCTTTGCTACTGTCTGATATATATTCTTATTTTTTATTATATCCAGGTCTTCAAAGTCTTCATTTTCACTTTCAGAAAATAGGTCTTCTTCTTCCTTTCTTAATTGTGTGTTTAGCTCATCTTGTATGGACTGTAAGTCCACCTTTTTTTTTGGAGTTTCTACCTTGTTGTTTATTTTCTCTATGTTACCTTCTTCCTCTTTGTATTCCAGGTAGAGCACCTTGTGCTTCTATTCTCTGGGGTCTGCTTCTTTTTGGGTTACCTCTTTTCTTACCTCTGGTGTCTTCTTTCTCCAAATTTTCACCTTATTTTGTTGAGTTTTGCAATCTTCCATTTTATGGTCCCATCTTTTGCATTGTCTACAATATAATTTTTTGCTTTCAATTTCCACCTATTGTTGTCAGGTTCCTATTTTGGATTTTAGTTTGAGATTTTTTGGAATTATTGCTGCTATTTTGGTTCTGACATAGAGGTAAGAGTTCTCCTTTAACAATTTGGTGTCAATTTCCATTAGAGTTCCCATTGAACTATCGATCTTTTCAAGACTTTCTTTTGAGCAGTATTCCAATGGTAGATTGTATAATCTTATCCATATCGCTTCTTTGTAGGGTGTCAATATTGTGGGATTAAAGTTTGGTATCCATTTCTATATATAAACCAAGTTGCCTTCAAATTCCAATTGTCCTTTTTCAAATATGTAATTCCTATCTTCTTCCTTAAGAAAGATGATTACAAAGTAGTTGTTTGGTAGAACTTTTAATCCATGATTTTTGTCTATTTTAAATATCTTTCCCATTTTTCAATTTCTCCTATTCCTTTCCTAGGATCGATAATTTTGCAAATCATTGCCACTTTTTGTAAAATTTATATAAGTGTCTTCTTTCGTCACCTCTTCTAGGTCAATTTCTTGGATTTTTTCTTCTCTCGATATTCCTTTCTTTTTCCTGATTGTAGCTATTCTTCTTTTGGTTCTCTTGTTTTGTTGTTTTTTTCGAAAGGGTTCCATTTTTTCTATTTATATTATTCTCATATTCTGTTATAATCTATTCACTTTTCTTTTTCTTATTTTCATTTTCTCTTTAGTGGCTGTGTTTTCCAGGGTCTTCTTTTCTATGTCTGGTTGTTGTTTTTTTTAGGGTTTATCTCCAGATTGTTGGGCCAAGTGATATGATGTGGTACTTTGAAATCAACCCTTGGCTTGTCACTTTCTATCCTTCACCTCCCTGTTTGATAAAATTCACATGATGTTCTTTCCTTCTTGCTTTCCTGCCTTGGATTTTTGCCTGCTCTTCTTGGTTCTCCTTGGTATTTTGTTATGTAAGAATCTCTCTTTATTTTTGGTTTTGTGAATTATGCTTTTTGTGCATTCATTCTTTTCTAAAAATCGTAGGGTGTTTTTGCCAATAGAGCCATTTTTAAAAAAAATATTAGAATTATTTTTCAATAATTTCATATTTGTATCATACTATAAGAGTTAATATTGTAGCATTTCTACCTTTATTTCAAACACTCTTAGTTATATTAGAGTGTTTATATAAATATATTGAACAAAGTATATGCTCTTAATTGCATTGAAATGTTGATATAAATATATTTGACACAATATGTGCTCTTAGTTGTATTAGAATATTGATATAAAATATATTTGACAAATTATGTGCTATTAGTTGCACTAGAATGTTGATATAAGATATCTATGATAGAGGTTTTATATCTGAAAGTGTTATAATAGGTAGAGGTTTTCATTACTTCATTTATGGCGCCTAGGCTGAGAAAGAATAAAACTTTTGTTTTTTAAGAATTATACTATATGAAATGGACTTACTAAATTTAATATTTTAAACAACAAAGTAAGAAGTTAATTGTTGGTTTGACTGGCTTCTAAAACTCAACATATTATAAGGTTAGCTTACTATAGAGACATCTCCAAAAGAAAGCAACAATTACTCTTGCTTCTTGTAGAGAAAAAACAACCATGTCACTAATATTTTCATTAGCAAATAAATTATTTCATGGTAGCCTTATGAATTTCAAGAAATAATTATTTCAAGACCTATGAATTATTCTATGATTTGTTATTTCTCTCAACAACAAGATATAGTATGAAATATTTTTTTATCTATTGTTAGCAAATGGTTAAATTGAACTATGGGTGTTTTATATTTTGTATAAATCGTAATCATATGAATATGTGTATATATATATACACACACATATATTTACACAATATATTTATATTCATATATAATATGTGATCAATAAAGAATAACCCATGATAAGTGTTATGTATACATTGAAGGAAATGATGTTATACTTACTATTAGCTAAAAGAAAGTTGATAAAAGAGATTTCATAAAGCCTAGGAAATGGCTCGTATAACTTCACATACCGCAAAAATGTCACAAAACATCTATTCTTTCTTTATTTTCCCTATTTTATTTTACATGAAATCTTTAAATAACTTTATGCATGAAACATATCCTAGTTAAATAAATAAGATAGAAAATCAAACTTACAATTCAACCTTTTTCTTGACTTTTCTTATCTTCATGTGCTTTCCTTTCTCCTCTCCTATATTGCAACCCCACTCATAATATTCCCCTTGCTTTTTTTTAATCCCTCCATCAACCACAAAATGGAAAATGTCATTATTTCCCTCTCATACTTCCACTTTAGTGAAGTTATGGCTCCACTCAAATTTCAATTTCCTTGCCTCTTTTCTAGGCATTGACATAGAGTAGTGGTGGATCAAAAGGTGTTGCAATTAATATTTAGGTAAAATAATTTATTGTTTGAATTTAATGTTTTTATGCATGTTTTTGTTTTTATTTTAAAAATTTAAATATTATCATCTATATTATTTTTTATAATATTTTAATTCAATCAAAATCAATCATTTTCATTTTAAATAAATAACCTAGACAAAAGAATGAGCTCTTCTTCTTAACCATTCACCTATTCAATTGGCAATTCTAAAATATGATAACTAAGAAACAAAGTAATCATGTATCTAATTTTGTAATCAAAATGCAATAAAACTTGACCTTTAACACAAGTATTGGTTAAGCCTAGCTATGAAAAAATTGACAAAGATAAAAAATGACATAGAACCATTACTTTTAACAATGTGATGACACCTTATATATGTGTGTGGATAGCTAATTCTTGATAGCATGGTAGGGTAATTCGTGTTGTCTCGATCAACCACTCTCTCTAATGATTCTCTCGCTCCTCATCTAAGAAGGGGAAAACACTTCTCTACATTCATATCATCATCATAAAGTAATTAATATGTAAATCATAATCATACCATAATTTGATTACTAAAAAAATTATATTAATGATTAAACAAAATCATTCCTGATTCTTATATTACCACATTGATATCTATAACTAATCTTGTAATACATCATAAATTTACATCAAAATGGTCAATGCAACATAACTATAGATTTTCACATTTTAAATCTATGTTATCTAGACATAAAAAATGGGGTGTGACAGAGGTATTTAAAATATAATGAAAAACCTTTATTAATGTTAGACAAACCAAAAACCTATAATGCCTACGAAATAATAAACTCTTCAAAGCTTGCAACGCTACCAATTTTTTTTGAATGATACAATTGAGAGTGGAATTATAAAACATTGTCTAAAATATCATTGCATTTTTAAATGCACAAAAAATCAACTAAATAAATACCATTTATAAGATATTCCCATCTACAATGCATAAGAAAATAATACCCATAACAATGAGAAAAATCCCATTGTGAGCTCACATTTTTATAACTTTGTATGCATTCAAATATAAAGATAACCAACTTTCCTTAATTGTATCACTTATTGATATGGAAAAATGAAAGAAATATTTTATTTTCACACACTTCAAACAAACAACATATTATAAAAAAAGTAGTTGTGAAAGAGATCCTCACCTTTTACATCTTATTAAGCTCAAAACAAATAATGACACAAAAAATAGTTGGGCTCCATGCTTCAATAGTCAAGATCTCACATTTTGTAAGTTGTCACAAACACAACATATTAGGTTAGGCATTCAAGATGCTTCATGAAGAAGATTCAAGTTTCCTTAGGCAATCAATACACATCATGCTCAATTAATGTCAACACTAACTTCAAACCCCAAAAATATCTCAATGACATGAGAGTTGAGACCAATCCCATATATTATGCCCAAAATAAAATAAACCATCAATAAATTCCTTTTTTGGGCACTCTTCTTGTGATCATATACTGAACTTGATTTTAAATCCCTTCATTCTTTTCTCACTTTGCATATTAAAAATACATAAATCACTTAACTATGAGTTTCCTTATTTAAATTTGAAATACTATCTAAAAATGTCTACTGGCACAAGCAAGAAAATCTATGAAACCACATAGTGCAAAGCTTGGATAGCCTATACAACATTACTAAATAAACATTTAGGTTTTCTCAAGCTTACTTGTCACTTTTTATCTTAACTTGTTTCCTTGCAATCTATGTAGAATGAGTGGTAAGGCGGGAGTGGAGACATTGATGTTATTGATGTCTATGATGGCCTCATGTGAATGATGTTTAGTTTCTCATTTTGGTTCTTAGTGGTTCTATCTATCTGAATCTTAGTTGGTTATGAATGTGATAACAATATGGATACCTTAATAATATGAAAAAGGCAATTTAGAGACTAATAAATCCAAGTGCAAGTGAAGGCGATGATGTGTAGTGATTACGGGACTCAAATAGTGGACATCAAGTAGCAATATTAGAAACAAAAGCAAAGTGTAGAGAGGGTGTGTGGTGTCGTGTGATAAAAATATTGGCCAACCCCTCCCCTCTACCTCCTCACCACTACAACACAAGTATCAAACCATCTAAATAATTCATTTAGACCTTTTTAATAAAGAAAAGCATACCCTAGAAGAAGGTAGTGTTGAAGTTGACAAGGTGGATAGATCAATTCTTGCCTTGGGAATGTCTTGAAGATGTGTGAGATTTTGACACTCATTAAATAAGGATTTTCTCCAATCAAATAGTTTTTAGGCAATTCAATCCCTAGCCTTAATAGAAACCCTAATCCCAATGATTATCTCTTTCCTTTTTAAATTTATTTGTCATTAGGAAAAGTTTCTCCCATCATAAAATTAACTTCCATTGCTTTGCACCATAAAAGAATCAATTTTTTTTCTTAATGAAAGCCTACTTAACTCCTCATTATCTCCGCCCATGGAAAAAATAGATCCTCTTTCACACTCTTCAAATATATGACTCATGAATAAGAACTATAGCCTAAGCAACGACTTTCCTTTCCCCATCACTTGTTATCTACAACTCATGGATCACATTTATTTAATGTACATTGTATGTTGATACTACCAAGTGAAGTCACTATTTTGTATCTTGACACAAGTAGTTGTGATCTATTTAATGGTTATCTAATTTGATACAATAATTTCTATCTATCAAATTCTAATGACTATTGTATAAGAGCTTGCTACCTCCAAGAGTGAAACACCTATTGGTATAACAGTTTTTGTTAATTTATTAATTGAGCACTATTACTTTTAATTGAGGGATTTACACTTAAACATTTATAATTGTTTTTAGTTTTTAGATTATTTACCTTTTATAGAATAAATAATTAGTAAATATTTTATTTAAGAATTTGTGTTTGAATAATTTATTTTTAAATTATATAAATAAGAGATTCCATTTGTAATTTTTTATTACACATATTAATGATAGATTAGTAATTCAAACAATTAAATTCATTTAATTATAATATTTAATTTCATTTTATTAATACAAAATATATTATAGAAGTCTTCAATCTAAAATTTAAGAGGAATCCAATTGGAAAAAAGTTTGTATCAACACAACATTAAATTTAATTAAAGAGAATGACAATTGATATGGTTTTGTTGATTGAATAGCCAATGAACATTTTTTATCCAGGGAATGCACGAGAAAGTGCAAAATGTTATACTTAGATATTATTTTAATAAAAAATATTTATTTATAATTTTCTAATTATAGATCAATTGATGTATTGTGAATATATATATATATATATATATATATATATATATATATATATATATATATATATATATATATATATATATATATTTATTTATTTATTGTGCAAGCCTTCAATATAAGGTTTAAGAGGAAGCTAACCATATGAAAGTTTTTATTAACATAACATTAATGTAAATTATGTCCTTTTGTATGATACTTATACAAGAGCGATGCACTATTCAAGATATATATTTTTTAATAATTTATAAAGGACATGAAAATTAATTAAGATTGAGAAACTAATACAACTTTTAAAATTTGCTAAGATATTGATTTTTCTGATCTCAAACTAAGATTTTTTGTTCCTCTCTTCATCTTAATGATAGATAGTGGAGTATAATAAGAAAATATTAACGTAAAAACTCTCACATATTTGTATCTATAAGTATTTATGATTTCAAATTAAATTGTCAATATCGCTCTACATATTGATAGTTGTACTTGTAATTGTAATAATAGTAGTCATGCTGTGATAATAGTAGCCATGCTTATGATAATGGTAGTCATGCTTATAATAATGTTAGCTACACTTGTGATAATGATGATTGTACTTGTGGTAGCGGTGATTTTTATTGTGAGAGTGGTAATTGCATTTATGACGGGGACAATTATCTCATACTAAAATTGTACTCATGTCATTAAGGAGCTTATATAATTATAAAGGAGAAAAGTGCATACTTCACCCTTCTCTCCACTAGTTTTACACCCACTTTTGTCTTGTTTTTTGATACATTATTTTGGTGCTTAATTTAACCCATTTTTTTTTTTTTTTTGAAAACAAAGGGGTAAAAACTTTATTAGAAATCAGAAAAGAGCATTACAATAATAACCAAGGGACCCACCCAGAAAACAAGGCGAAAACCCCACAACATAAAAAACATCAACTATCCCCATGTATCCTCCTATCCTCCTCCAAGAACCGGTCCAAATCCAGATGCAGCTCAGGGTTAACTTGATCCCAATCCTCAACCTTCCAACCACTATCATGCTCAGAGGCCCATTTGGCCAAGCAGTCGACAACACGATTCCACTCCCTCGGGATGTGAACAAAGGATGCCACCTCCATTTGAGAACTAACCTGAATAATCTGCTGAACCACCGAAGCCAACTGCTAATTTATATTAGATATCTTTCGCTCATTCAAGAGATTAATCAAAATCTGTGAATCAGCTTCACATATAACCTTTCTCCATCCCAAAGCAAGGGCCCTCTCAATAGCATGAAGAATCGCCAGACCCTCCATGAAGTTAACAGTCTTCACCCTCTCATGTATAGAGAATAGAAAAATCACCGACCTAGCTGAGTCCCTGCCAACCCCACCAATTCCAGCAGGCCTAGGATTTCCCCTAGAAGAACCATTAGTATTGATCTTTAAAAATCCATTGGGAGGAGGTAACCACCTTCCAACCCGTTGAACCCTCTTTTTCCCATGCCTACAGTTCCTGGAACTAACAAAAGATGAATGAATTTCTTGAAGACCCAGTCTGGCCACCAACTCAGCATCACCTCTCTCCAAGGGGAAATTTAACCCATTTTTTAAAAGCTAACACAAAACTAATAAATTCCATCTACCATATGCTATTATAGTTGTAATGATTTAGACCCATCCTCTCTCATAGAGTATATTTTTTATATAAGCTAACAAAAACCCAATAATTTTCATTAGCCATATGCTATTTGAGTCCTAGTGATTAAGACCCATCTTATCTCATACCAATTTATCTATTCTTCACTAAATCACATGTATAATTTTGTCCCTTAGATAGAACTATGCCTTGATTATATGTCCTTAATCTAAAATTACCATTTTGAGCCAAATCTTCCACTAAATTAGATTTTTGTTTATTAGCTTACACACCAAAGCATTTAAATTTAGTACCTATGATGTAATATTTAAAGATAAGTCCTAAGATACGATAATAATCTAGATTATCTCAAAGTCTTATATTACCAAATCATCTTGACATCATATTTGAAAAGTATATCATATGATATTTAGAGAAGTTTGTATTGCTTCTAAATTTTGATAATGTATACTACACTTAAAGCATATTTCATTCGTGTGTCTTTTGTACCTACAAATCTTGTGAAAATAACAAAGGGGTTTTAGTAAAGTTTAAGGAAGCTCAACACTTCAGTCCTTGCAAAGAAAACCTCAAAAGTTGTTGATTAATATTGCATTGGATTAAAATAAGATATCATCATATTTGGACAAGTTTCATAGGTGTGTGGGAGGAGACAAAATCACATTGTGACAAACTTGATCATGTTGAAGTACGATAAAACCATGCACAATTGTGTTTGATAATAAAACAAATATTAGAGGTAGATCATATATAGAGTCCCCATTCAAGATCTATTACCAATATTCTAGATCTTGTACATAGTCAAATTGACCACGTTAACATTAACATCATTAAAGAGCTAGGTACCTTCTAACTTTTCATTTACCTTTGTCCATTCTTAGCTTGTGATTATTTAGGTCTAATTATTATATTATTTATATATCATTTATTAGGCCTACATGATTTATTATTTGTAAGGTGTGCTTATTTTCTTACAATAATAATTGATAAGTTTAACTCGTTAAGTAATACTTTTCTTTAAGGCAAAATTTTTCATAAAACATTATTTTGAATAAAATAATATAATTAATTTCTAATAAGTTACAACTAAAAAATACTTAAAATTAATCAAACATAAACATATGCATATTTGAGTACTATTAGGATGGGTGACCTCCCAAGAGGTCCTAGTGTTTCACCCTTGTAAACATCAACTAGATGTAATGAGTGCTAATTGGACCATTCGATATTCATACTCAAGAGAGATTAGTTCATATGCACCACTACTCATGAAATATAAATTTATGAATTTAACTCAAAAATTAAATAGTCAAATCATGATAAAACAACTTGATATGTCAAAAAATAATACCATTTTCACCCAATATTAATATAAATTGTAAGCCACATCCAACTTATTGTATAATTTATTTATTATATAAAAAAGGATTTTGAACCACCTCATATTAAGAACGAGGGTTTTAAAGCAAACAAAAATTCTTATTATAGTTTAGGGTCTTGTTAAGTAGGAGCGACAAGAGCATGTTGTCCCATGGAATGGGTTTCACACACTATTTAGATTCCTTCATATATTAAGATAAAATATTTATTATCTTCACTCATAAAATACCAGTAAAATAAATAAAATGCAAGAACAATCCAAGTAGCACGATATTTGGTTGATGAAAACCAAAGATATGCTTAGCAAAAATGACTAATATCTGAATAAAAAATTAGAAAATACGCTGGCAGAAATGACAGTCCGTCGGATCTTTTAATCCGACGGCTTACTTCTCTCCTGTTTAACCTTTGTTTTTCTCTCACGCAAACTGGTTTTATTCGGATAGATATATCGCTGCGGAAGAAGGGCAGAGTAATTCATTGATTCCCTTTCAAAATTTCATCAACTAGAACACTGAATTTTTCTCATCCCGTCAGACGGTTGGAAAGGATTTTGTCCGGAGCTTGAAACGAGATTTTTCCAAATTAAATCCGTTGGGAAATCGACAATATATGGTGTTGAGTCTGCCAAATTGTTTTAATCTTGGTTTCAAGAATGCATTTTAGTGAATTTATCGATCCTCCGTTGTGTTCAGATCACCGATCGAAGCATCATCGCCGGGGCAAGATTTGAGGTTTTTTACGAAGGGCGAAATTGATAATTTAGGTTACTTTGTAGAATCAGTAGTTCAAGAAAAGGGATCTGCGTGGAAATGGAGTCGGGGGGTAGAGATAAGCAGTCGCAGGCGGCGTTTTTAAGCTCGGGTTCGATTTCTTGTTCGGTGTGCTTGGAAGCAGTTGCGGACCGCGGGGAGAGATCGATTGCCAAGCTCAAATGCGGTCATCATTTTCATTTAGGTAAATTCATTTGCCATCTTCTCGTTTCACCGTCAAATGCAAAACATAAACTTTTGAACCAGAAACCCTAGCTTGTCTTGTTATATGACATGTCTCAGATGGCGGAGACGAGGTAAATTAAACAAAAGGAAAACTAGATCAGGCTTGCTTTTGTAAATTTGTGATTATCTGTTATTACCGTCTTTGTAGCAATGAAGAATTTGAATATCAACCTCAGGTCATTGCGTATTTGCATTTACTCTGATGAGCGGTGAAATTGTGAAATATCTAGAGGGCAATTTTGAGCATTTTGTGACTACAAACGTACAAATGATTAAAAATAAATTGTAAATGGGGAAACCCTAGATTGGATTGTTGGCTTTTTCGTTAAAATGTAAAACAGTTCCAAGAATGGCAGTGAACCCTAGTTAGTGCGATTTAAAAGGAAAGGAATGATTCTTTGAAGGTCAACGATGCAGGCCACAGTGTGCACCTAGTTGTGCTTAGATTGCATGGTAACTTATAGCATATGAGACCATCCCCTACACCTGACTGTATTTAGACTACCGGGCACTCATAATTTTGCCCCACTGAACAGCATGTTAAGAATTTGGTCCACATTCGGGGTGTGTCCACCCGAATTGAACTGTAGACAACACTTAAGAATGTACGTTTTATTTGATATAAAACTTGTGTTGGAACAATTTGTAACTGTTGGAATGAGATCATGGCTAGAAAACATACCAGTCTAGTAAAAATCTTTATTACTGAATTTTTTTGAGAGTAATCAAGAACTTTAAGTGTTGGCATACTTGGCACATTAATTTCTGCTGCTTTTTGAAACTTTTTCTTGAGGCTTATACTTAATTATAGTATGATTTGTACCTGTTGGAATGAGATTGTGGCTGGGAAACAGGAATTTTTGTAAACATCATTTTTATTTCTGCTGCTTTTTGAAACCTTTTCCTTGAGAGTTATGCAATAATCATAGTAAGAATGCAACATTGTTGCAGCCCATTGCCGTCAAACCATTTTCAACAAGCAGAAGGTAAAGGTTGTTATTTAGGTAACACCAAGCCAGAGGTTAATTTGGCTTATTAGATTCTCCTTTAGGAAGCCCACAAGCAACTTGCTGACATTTACCTTACATATTGTTCAATAATCTCTACCCGTGGGTTTTAATCTCACGATCAAGTTTGTGAGTATACTGAACCTTGTCAATCTGCCCAAACCTGGAGTACAAGTCATATGTGCAGAAACATGAGCAGTATATGGGGCCTAGAATGCAGGAGACTAACAGGTCAAATCCAGCTTGTGGCTCACATTAGTAAACAATTTTTGTGGTGTTATCATAATTTTTTTAATAATTTTTAAGTTCAAAATGCTAGTTAGAACCTTTTACAATCCTTGCTTATAGTCAAAACCTATTGTATCTTTTCTCATAGAATTTACTTATAGAGATTGCTTCTCAGTGATTTAAATTTTTGACTTTGCATGTGTCCACTTACAAATACTCCTTTTGCTTGTATTTGATGATCTGTCTACAACAAACTGATTTCTCCTGTACAAAATTATTTGTTTTAGTCTCATGTGGGGAAACTAGTTGACTGGTGAATGGAGGCATAGCTGGTCAAGGATGGAAGTGAAGCCTTTATCACTTTCTTTTGACGAAGCAGTAGGATTTGTTTGCAATTTTTTTTTTCTGCCGTATGGTACGGCTTTTTTCAGAAAAGGGAGTTGTGTATTTCATTTAAATCTATTTGATGCTTTCTGGCTCAAGTGTTTTTGTAAGTAAATTTTCCAATTTGATTTTTTAAATTTTCCAACTTTATATTTTCTATCTAACTTCTAATTCTAATTTAACACGATCTCTTCAGGGTTAAAGGTTAAATATGCTCAAACTGTATTCGAAGTCCAAACTTGTTAATAATAAAAATGTGCAATAAATTTGTGATTTTGTCTTAGGAATGCACTATTTTAATAGAAAAATAACTATTCATTCAAAAATGGGATGAAAGTATACATACATATTACATTGCAGTCACAAGACAGTTAACATAGAAAATTTCAAAGATAAAACATTAAGTCTTTAATATGGTTGCAGTTGCGCTTGACCTCCATGCTTTCAGGTACCCAAGAGCATGTTGGAATGGAGTGTGGGCTTTCTATGGGAAATTTGTTGTCTCACCACTTGCCCTAAACCCTTTGGATTCTTCTATGAAAATACTTGATAATTGAGTTAATGATTTTCCCACTTATACGGCAGGAAAAATAGTTTTATTGCACAAGGCATTTAAGATTTTGATGAGATGCAACTTGATTGCCAAATCTGATTGTAGGTTTACTGTAGTTCTGTACTGTCCCTAATAGGAATTATACTAATTTTAACCTAAATTATCAATTTCCCAAGCAAACAATGGATTTAGAGAGTACCTTGGCATGATTTAATCCCTGCAAACAACTTAGAGAAAAATTACAATAATAACTTAACAGGTAGAGTATCATGATTAAACATTAGTAAATCGATAGTAAATTTGTTAATCCAGTTATTTCCTTATCCTAGGGATGCTCACCCTTGGGAGAACATGGAAGAGAGTGGCTTGATGGGGTGTTTTAGCCTCTCTAGGCCCAAAAGCAGTACCCTTTGGACTAAAAGGCAGTACCCCTTTGGTCTCAGGTGGCCCATGCCATTCATACGAGGTGGCCTAGCTAGTGAGGATTCTAATTTATCTGTTATCCCCTCATCTTGCCATCTTTCTGCATTTCCTCATGATTGGTCTCCTTATATTGCTATACCATGATAGGGGAGTGATGTTTCAAAAGGGTGTCCTGGTAGCCCAACTCTCCTAGGCCCAAAGGCAGTACCCCTTTGGCCCATATGGGCTCATCCTGTCCCCTCCCGGGTGGCGTACCTAGAAGAGGGCCCCGTCACCGTACCTCTTTTGTAATTCTCCCTTCTCCCATCATGGTAAAGATATGTGCATAATAAACTAATCAATTTCATATTTGCAAACAATCATATCAGCAATATATAGTGAATTATGAATGTGCTATCATAAGATATAAATGTTAATATGCATGAACTATTGATCGTATTTAAACAATGCATTATATTCCCATATAGATCCTACCACAAATATATTAACTTACAAATCTGCAATCACAAGATAGCTTATGCAAACAGAGATTCTATGGTTAGCTGGCCGATCTGTTTCTCTTCCTCTTTCCCGACTCAATTCTCTCTTTTCAATCACTTCTGTTAGAGCATATTGCTTAAAGAGGAACAATTAGATTAGATCCAATAAATAATTACAAATAAAGATTAATAATTGCTGAAAGCATCATTATTGCATAATCGTATATATATATACATTTATAATTATATATTCCTGCAATAACATACTTATCTGATCTGCTGCTATACTTAGGTAATTCTCCTGTTCCTCTCCTTATTCACCATTTATATATGTGTGGTTTAAATCTGATTACATTCTATTCTATTCTATTATCTTATTATTTATTTTTGAATGATATATCCTTCTTTGGTCTGTTCCTCTATTCTTATTATCTCCATCTGGTATATTACCCTGTTCAATCTTTCCTGAATGCAGATATATTTCTGAGTATGATTCCATGGTGATTTCCATTCATTCCTTCATCACTTCATTTTATATCTTCATCTCTAAATGAAAAGAGATACCTTTTCATAATGGATGCATTCTTTCCAAGAGATTCACCCTTCAATTATAGATTGCTGCCCTTTGTTAATTACTTACTAAGCATTCCCTATTATTAATGTGAGATTGTTGATTATAACTTTCTGTTAATCGCTGCTCCTCTCTCACCTCTTTCATGAATAAATCGCTCCTATTTATATCAATTGCTCCCCATTTAAATTGCTCGCTTTATAACATATAAAATCACTGCTTTTATATTATTCGCTGTCCATTAGTCATCTCCTAGTTATTAATAATGGAATCATTTCCTTTTAATAAACAAGTCCCTGCCATGTATTTAGATGAGGTCGGTTGTCTTTCAATACTTATAGTAATTGCTGTTCCTTCCCTTAATGATATTTATATTCACTGTTGTTCTTTTCCGTTAATCCCCTCCATAATCCATATTTAATGTGGGCAACTTTATATTGTATGTTTCTTAAAAATATATTTGTTATTATTATTATTTTATATATATTTTAGTATTTATACTAAGTTGCCGGTTCGGGTACGGGTTCAAATACGGGTTTGGGTTCACCGGTTTGGCAAATTTTTTTTTTCCTAGGGTACAGGTTCGGGTATGGCTGTACTATATATATATATATATATATATTATAAATTTATAAACATAATGATAATGCCATAGACTCATAAGCATGCTCAAAATTATAATCATATGATCATAATGCCATAATGCCATAGAATATTGAAACAATGAAATACGCCATACGGTAATACCTCATATAATCTGTAATCATATTCATAATTTGCAAAAAAGTAAATAGTAAATACTCAAGTCTTAAAATGTCATTACACATTGAAAATTCAAATTACAATCAAGACAATATTTAATTCAGTATTACTATTCTTCAAATTCATCATCCTCATCATCCTCAATTGGTTCAATAACTTCAATTTCATTTGAACCACCATCAATTGGATTGCCACTCCCACTAGGTGCATTAGTTGCCTCATTGTCATCCATAGAAGCCAAGGTAAGTTGTGCAATTGTAGCATCTAAATCAGCACACTCAGGGGTGAGATCCCAATTCTTTGACACACCCTCATTGTATTCAGGTTTCTTATGTGATAAGAGACGAAGGTTGGAGTGTACATAGACCAAATCCTCTGCTTTTTTTGCACCCAAACGATTGCGCTTGACCGAGTGGATGAAGGAGTATGTACTCCAATTCCGCTCAGCTGAAGAGGAACTTGCAACCTGTTGATTATGCACACAACATTTAGTAATTACTATTAGTATTTAATTTTACTTGCCGATAATAATCATAATATATAGCATAATAGCATCGAATGAAAAACGAAAAAATAAATAAATAAAAAGATACATACTTGGGAGAGTATTTTAATTGCAAGAGGTTGCAAGTAAATGGAGCCTTGACCATGTAGATACCACCAATCATCAGCATCTTTCCTATATCTGTCTAGATGAGCAGAAACATCATGATTTTTTGCAGCTATGAATTGGCTAAACTCGCCCATGACAATGCTTTGGATTTCTTCATCTACAAATATCTTTCTAAATGCAGCCTTATAGCCAGCAGCAACCTCTAAATCCCTATATGGTGCCATCCTCCTCGGCAATGAAAGTATCTCTTTGCTATAATACTTTGGTGACAAAGCAAATGCTAAGAGATGTAAAGGGGTGGTCATCTTGTTCCAACGGTCAACAATAATAGTTTGCACAGTTTTGAAAAATGATTCCGTTGGGTCATGTTCCTTGGCATCTATTATTGCTCTTATTTTCTCCACCATGGAATCCATGCCATCATAAATTTCACCCAAACATGGGCGATCAGTATCAGTATACCTAATCATGCTCATAATAGGCTCGGTGAAATTTAAAACATATTCCACACGAGCCCACCACTCATCATCTAAGATCATTGCTTTCACTTTTTGGGCTCTTTCTGTGCTTGATTGCCTCCATACACTCCACAAACTGTTGATGACCATAGAACCCAAGGCCTGTCGCACCTTCACAAGTCGTCTTAAGACAATTGTGTGAGATGCAAATCGAGTTTCAGCAACCTAACATTGTAAGAAAATGCATGTCACAAATCAGCAATGAAAAATTAAAATAAAAAAATAAAAAATTATATTAAAAAATCAGATTTAAATTACCTTAAGCAACTCCAACTTGGAGAAGGTCCTGAAGATGGCTTGTGACATATGATGATTAGTCACAAACATTTGGATCTCCTCACCCTCTGCGTAGATTTGCTTGACCCACTCAATTTGTGTACCAATCTTTTGCATTATCAAATTGAGTGAGTGGACTGCACATGGTGTCCAAAAAATGTGACCATATCTAGCCTCCACTATAGCCCCAGCTGCCCTACAGTTTTTAGCATTATCCGTTATGACTTGGACAACGTTTTCAGGCCCCACCATTTCAATGGATTCTATGAGG
Organism: Sequoia sempervirens; assembly: GCA_007258455.2. Classification (NCBI taxonomy): domain Eukaryota; kingdom Viridiplantae; phylum Streptophyta; class Pinopsida; order Cupressales; family Cupressaceae; genus Sequoia; species Sequoia sempervirens. The sequence continues at coordinate 1,111,006,902 of VDFB02271358.1, read as the reverse complement.
ATATTGGCAATAAAACTTGCATCTTTTATTTTCCCTTCACAATCAACTGCCTTCAAAAACATCGCCCCTTTAGGGGATACTGCTATAACATTGATCAATGGTCTATTTTTGCAATCCTTCCATCCATCAGAAATGATGGACACACCTGTTTCGACCCATGTATCCTTGATTACTCTCAATGCTACCTCTACTGAAGATTTCTCCTTTGCCAATAAGGTGGTCCGCACCTTTTCATACCCAGGACTAACATAATCAGGTGTTGTCTTAGAAATGGCTTTCACCATTTCCCGCCAATAAGGTGATCTAACAAGGTTGAAAGGAAGCCCATTACCATAAATGCAATGTGCAATGCTCTCATCTGCCAACTCCCTTGCTTCATTTTTGAAGGCTCTATCCAATGGGCCTCTTTTTCGTGTCACCGACATATTTTCTCCTTCAGAAGATTGTGCCATTTCCATGAAAGGATGTGGGCCAACCGGTTTTGATAAGCCACTAAGTCTTTGCGAGCTTTTGCTTTTATTTTTACCTTTCTTCATAAGAGGATGGTCTGTAGCCTTTGGTGTTTTGAATGCATTGTTAGCATCCTCTTGTTCTTTAATATAACCCATTATTTGATCCTTTGTCAACCCTTTTTTATTTGGCCCAAGGCAAGGTTTTATTCCTTGATTACCAATAGCACATAAATGGGCTTTCACTCGAAAGTACGAGCTTCCTATATGTAGTTCCACATTGGCTGCAACGTTAAACATAACCCCCACCACCGGGAAGTTGTTGAATCATTGTTGTATGTCGCCAAAGAGGTGAGCCTGGATCATATTTAAATTGACTCTCTGCACCTATTCCAACTGAAGTAGAACTATCAGCCATTTTGTATGAAGATATGAACCTAAAATAAATAAAAAGAAGTAATTTTTTTAAGAAAAAATGGGCATTATAACCCCTTATTTTGCATAAAATGTTCTTAAAAAATTTCAAACCTTACTAGAAAAAGAAAAAAAAACTTGAAAAATCTTCAAAAAAATTATTGAAAACTAAAAAAAAGAGGATAGATTCACTCACCTTTGATTGCTTGATCTTCTTAGTGCACCTATTCCTCTCTTGTTTCTATCAGTTGAACTCCTTCGTAGCTCTTACAATCTCACCTTCGAAAAAAAAGAGAAAACCTGCAAAAATCAACTATTTTAGCTTGGAGGCAAAAAAATGGTGTTTTTGCTCTTTTGAGTTTGCAAAATGAGCCTCATTTGGTCGGCCAAGTCAATATAAGGCATTGGGAGTTCATTGAGAGTATCACCAATGCTAAATGGTTTGCTAACATTGCCGTTTTTGAGCTATGGGATATTTTATTTAATTGGTATATATTAATTGATTGGCAACCTTGTTTAGGTTTTTTGGTGGTAAAAATAAGGTTGGAGAAATTTGGCTCTTTTTAACTAATTACAGTTTTCGGGAGTTTTTCAGTGCCTTAGTTCATAAACCTCTCAATTGGATGCCATGTTCTTTCTCCATTTGTTTAGTATCAAGACGAGGAATGTCCTGTTAGTGTTATGATCCTATTTTCAATACATTATGCTGGATCAAAAAGCAAACTAGGAAGTGCAGACTCTTAAGGTGCTTGGTTGATGTTTACTTCAATTTTGTTATTAGTTAGTTAAGAAAGTTGTAGTGAGGGCTTGATAGAACTGAGCCTTTGTTTGTAAGATTGTATGGACCGACTTGATAAATTTTTCAGTTACTGGCTATTTATGGATCTAGTGTCTAAGGCACAAAAGCATTCCATTGAATTCATTTAAGAGAGTTTGGCTGCACTCCCGAGTATAGTAACTGCCTTCTTTGCATGGAATTGATTTGGCACGAATATGAACATATCGGAGGACTAAACACACAACAAAAGGCAGCATGAGAATTTTCCATTGAAAACTAATTGAGCAGCATAACCTAATGTAAAGTGAGGTTCCATTCTTGCTATTGTGAATATTAGATTCTTTCTGTAATTTATGTGTGGAAGCACAGCATCTGTTTGATTGACCCATATAGTTCTTTAATTTTGTAAAACGGCATTTAAAAAGTTCCCACTTTCTATGTGATAAAGAAATGATAACTGAAACATACTTTACTTAAGAGATGTTTCTTTTTTATCTGCTCTGCCGCATTACCGGGAGGAAGCCAATTATAATATTCAATTTTTTTTGGTCATGCTGTTAACCACTAGTAGATAGTAAAGAATGGTATGTTTTAAATTGAGCATAATAATTCTGCTCTATGGTTTTGTGGTTTAGGCATGAAAACAATTATTATGAATACATACAAATGGCATCAATGATATAAACAAGTCTGCAAATAGCTGATAAATAATGAAAGAATGTTGTTTCAGTATTAATAGAAGGAAGTACCGATTCCTACAAGATCCTAGGGGCTAATCAGATTGTAAACATAAATTCTAAATGTTGATTAACAAAATCAGTGATAGAACCAAATTTGGAAGCAACTGATGAATTGCGTAGGAATGTCACTTCAATATCAATGAAGGGAAGCACTGCTTCCTAATGAAGTTGGTCAACTATTTTGAGTCCTATATGACAACAAATATATAAGTGAGGTCTTGGTTCTATATGGAGAAGGCATCCACTTAGTTGACCCGAGTATAAGCAATGATATTATCCTCAGAGCTCTCGTAGATCTGATAAAATGTTAGACAGTGTCCAGTATCTTGAAGGTATAAAGGAAATGTGACAATCATCTGAAGTATTTTGACAAGAATGGTCATAATCATTAGCGTTAAAGACAATATATGGGAATGCATTAACAGAAACAGTGTGTCCAAGGGCATTAAAATTGCTACTTATGTCAAGTTTACTTTATCTTTGCCCTCCAATAGAATTACTTGTCAACATGTTTCATATATGAAGATGAATTAGCAGGAAAAAGTTGTTGAAGAACTTCATGTGGTAGAAGTGAGGCAGTAGGAAAACCTATATTGTTAGAGGGAGAAAAAGTAAAACACTTTGAAATCATTTAAAAACTTGGCAGGATAGTTGGTAGCTTGGAATGCATTAGAAAGTGCCGTTTGAAAAGGTAGAGAGAGGAATATTAAAACTTGGTAAAATCATTTTCAAAATTTGGCAGGATGATCTGTTTCTTCAAAAATTGAATGGAATTTGAAGTTCTTTCACAAAAGGTTGAAGCTCTAGATGCTGAGGTTTGTCAGAATATAAGTTGCAAAATCATCTATTGGAAGTTAAATGCTAATGGCATATGACAAAAGGGATATTCTATTAGCAGAATATATTTGGAAGTGTTTGACTAGGATGCATCATGAACAACAGCAGTGAGATGTTCTTAATGTCTTACTGAAAAGTTGCAATTGTCCAAGAAATGGTGATCAAGGTAACCTCTAATGATGAATTTCAGAATTGTAAAGTAAGCCTAAAGCTCTTCACATTTCTAATGTTATAGCATGTGCCCTAGAATGCTGAGTGGTTGCATGTGCCAAAGAACTAGAGGCAACCCTGGAGTAAGTTCAGGGTGGAGGAACAATGAAGACATGCAAGGGAACAAATTCTCTATCAAAATTGGTATATGTTAGAGCAGCGGAAGTTGATATGTACAATATTTGTAGAAGACTATAAGGAACTAGTGTTTTTTGGAATAAAGATGATTCTTGGTTATATTTGAATCCTTTTGAGAAGTTAAAACTTAGCAACATGAAGTTTGATAAAAATAATTAAGCTTTTTTTGGTAGTGTAGATTTTTATTTTCCTTGTATAGGTTTTTTCTAGTGCTCCATGGGGATGTGCCCCCCCACCTCGCGTTTTCGGGATGAGGACATCTTAGAGACTTGGGGGTTGGGGGAGACGTGCCTTACCACTAGCGCATCCGTCTCCAAGATGACATTGGGGACATCGGGACATCCTTGAGACGTTTGGGGGACTCTTAGGAGTCTCTCGACCGTCTCGGGGATGCCCAGATGTCTCTTGCATCTAGACGACCAAAAAACAAATTTAAAAAAAAAATCAAAATTTTCTTTGAACTCTGTGCCCAAGGCCAAATCCTTATGGCCTATAAGCCTCACCCAAACCCCACAAACTCTATAAAACTGCCTCCTATCCTTGTTTCAATTCACAAAAAACAAATCAACAAGAAGCTAATTGTGTGATTGTGAGAGTGAGTGCTACAAGTGTAAGGTGAAAGAGTGAGACTGTGAGAGTGAAGAGCAAGAGGGTTGAGGAGGAGCAAGAAGAGGAGTGACGCCAAGTTAATGCTCACTACAAAATTCAAATGTTTAAAACTAGTTTGCTAAAGTTCCATTTGTAATTCTTATACATCTTTTTATAACTTTTTTTTTCAAGTACTATATGTATTTCAATGCCGCCCCTTGAAATACTATAGGTGCCATTCTTTGAAACTATGCTCTGATTTCTAGTGAGAGGCTCCTCAAGCGATGTTGTCTCCACCATCAATTGCAAGGGGATCGCAATTGTAAGGTAGAGTAAGCATATAAAGCACTGAAAGGAAGAAATGCCATGTAAATAGACTATTTGTGGCCATTTTGGAAAAACCTCAAATGTGCTTGGAACAAAACCCAAGAACTAAGCACAGGTTTGGTGGTGAGACTATTATATAGGGCAAAAGCAATCGAAGGAGGTATGTTCATGTTCGTTTTATAGAGTACATTAAGACCAACAATCATTTTAACACTTTCATTGGAGTGAGTGGAGTGAGTTGTTGGTATTTTCCATTGGATTTACACTTTCCTATTTTTGTTGTGCACTCTCTATTGGTCATATTAGCCACCACCTCCCTTTCACCTAGTCTATACATACTCTCCTAGCTAGTATTTTCATTCATGTAGATTCGTGCCTTTTGAGCTCTCTCAATGCTATTTTTCCTTTTGGAGCATTTAAATTTCTTTCATTGGATCCTAATTCTATAATACAATATTGATCTTTGATCATTTGTGTTTGTAGTTGTATAGTTTCTATTTCTTGCACTGGATCTTGGGTTATCTTTTATTTTGTAGATTCTAACATATTATCAGAGCAATTGATGCAGGGTTAGATCTTTAAAGTTTCAATATTTGAGAGGTCCGAGAGCCTAATCACTTTGTAGGTAGGTTTCTTGAAAATTTAGTATGCTCTTTTTTTGCATCTTTGGATGATGTAGAGAATTAGAAAAGTTTGATGGAAGGTTTTTTTAACCTCTAGGGTCTGCATAGGTGATTGCAGTTTTTTGGTAATCTTGGCAACATTTTTAGTGGTTCTCTAGCATCCAAATAAGAGATTGACTTCTGTTTTATCGAATAAGAGATTGGGAATCTTGATTGCAAATTGGGTTTGAATGTTGCATCAATCATTTTGTTTGTTTTTGGAGAATTTTAAGGCCAAAGGATTGTGCCATTGTATTTCGAAGGCCCAATTTTTTTTTACTTCCATATAAAATTTGTCAATTTTGGTGCTAGGAGTAGTCGAGGAAATTTTTTTTCACTCAAAGGAGTCATACAACCCCTACATAGACCATATCATATGGTGTTTTTAAAACATATATTTTTGTAGTAGTGGCAACTTTCAGCCTTGCCATTATTGTAGGTTGCCCTACTACCTCTTGTAGGCGTCGTGGCTCCTCCTTTGCACTCGCCACCACAAGTGGCTGCCTCAAGTGTCACCTCCAACTCTTCCACTTGAGCTTTGCCCCCAAGGGGGCCAAACCATGAATTCACTAAAAGTTAGTTTCCCATGTTGCAAAAGATGGTTTTAATTTGAAATTGATGGTTTTGTTGTATGATGGTGCTTTTTTAGTGTACAAAAGGCAATTTTGTAATCAGGGGTGAAATCTAAAATATTCTAGTGGCATCTTGCTGTTTTGGATGTTGATGCTAACATCTTCTTGTCTCCTCTCAATCCCCTTTTTTGGGCAGTTTGGAATTTGAACATGATTATTCTTGAGCATTTGACCTCCTTTTTTGAGCATTTTTTTTTTATTTTGGGTACTTTTCTGTGCTCATCACAATGGCATAGGTATTTCTTGGTTTTGATGCACATATTTATCAAAATTTGTAGATTCTCACAGGTGACACTACAAAATTTTCGTTTTAGGAACTTTTGAGGCTTTGTTCAAGCACACATGGGCACCTTTCTAGGTTCATTTTTTTTGAAAGTGCTTGATTTTTTGACTACTTTGTAGTGTTGTTAGTTTTACTTGATTTTGTTTTAGAATTGTACTGTTAGCATTATAGCCTATTTTGAGCATTTGTAAAACATTGAAATCAAGACCACCTTGCATTTCTCGCAAGCGGCATTTGTACTTGCAGTAATTATAATGTGCCATGCCATTTTTGCTAGGGGGTTCATTTTAGCAAAATAAAAACAGTGGGTGTGTTTGTCTTGTTCTTTTTTGCACACTTCTGTTTCTACATTTTAAGTTTTCTCCATCATGGATGAAAGTATAATTCCTCTACTTACTCCACACAACTATTTTGATTGGAAATATAAAATGCTTTTCTTAAGAAGCATATGGTAGTACAAAATAACTATGGTTATAGAGGTTGAGCTTACTTCACTTGCAAAAAAACCTAAGTGGTTTAACAAATGTGATGAAGCTTATGTGTTATGCTCCCTTTTGGGATGTTCCTTGATTTAGGCCCGCAAAGCAATAATAAACACTAAGAACTAATGTTAGTAATAACAAGTATCAATTTTATGGTTATATTCAAACTAATACATGAAATATTATAATATTGAGGGCAATACATCATAGCTAAAGCATCATAATAGTTAGATCTATAGTTCATATCATCATTAACCTTTGAATTCAAAATAACTTAACATCACTAATGATTAGCCCAAGGGATATTCCGATAACCAATCATATTAGGAATTCACTTGTATTGCGAGAGCATGGGTGGATCCTTGTCCATCCATCTCGAGATGGCATACTTGAGAAAACCCTCAAGCCTGGGAGCACTCATATGCCTCCTGGCCCCACGAGTGTTGCATCTTGGGAGTGGAGTACTTGAGAAGTCTCTCTCAAGCTCAAGAGCACTCATCCGCCTCTTGACCCACGAGCATGGCAGGATCTCAATTCCACACCACCCTCAGTCCACTTTGGAGGCACTCCATCCTCCTTGATCAAGCCTAGGGGCACTCATTCGCCTCCTAGCCCACGAGTGTTGCATCTCGGGGTGGTGTGCTTGATAAGATGCATGAAGACTGCTTCCCTTAACAAGCTTGGGAGCACTCATACTCCTCTCGGCCCCACAAGCGCTGCATCTTGGGGATGGTGTACTTGATGAAGGCAAAGTTGGTACTGGCCTCCCTATTTGTAAACACATCTATAAATTCAAAATAGATTGCTAAAGGAATCTTATTTTATTAATTGTTAATCATATATTATTTCATTATGCAAATATAATGCATATATACATATATTTATATAAAATACTTATTCTTAATTATATTTTTAAAATTACTTCCCAATAATATTCTTGCTAAAATAATATTTATTCCAATAGATCTCTTATAATTTCAAATTCTTATTTCCCTTTATCCAATGTGCCTTGCTTGATTCCTTTCATCAAATGATCTTCCTCCTTATATATCCTTCATGGTGGGGTGGATAGTCACACCCTTTATAACCATTGCACCCCTTACAAAGGATGCATCCCTTCCTTAATCGCTGCCTTTTTGTTTGACTTCTTTGGATCATTGCTTTTAATTTAACTTATGTTAGCGCTACCTTGTGTTAGTAGGAAATTGCTGCATTTTAATATTCCTTTAGTTGCTTTTATCAACCCTTCTTTGGCAATGTCGATTTAATTCTTGTGTAGGATTGGGGGCATGGCATTATGGTATTTTGTGTTTGTTTGTAAATTGTCCCAACGTGTTTTGGTCCAAATTGAACTTAGAGTTTAAAGCTCAGGATTCCACGAGAGGTTATTTTAGTTGGAAAATGAGCTCATGGGTTTGAGCCTAGGCAGTTTTTACACTTTTTCAAGATTTCACTAAATTGAAAGCACCAAGATTGCAACTAAAATGGTGTGGAATTGAAAAGAAAGATGAGCAATTGGTTCTTTTAGCTATGCTTTTGCAAAGTTTCCAAGAAGTGGACAATAGGGGTTGAGGGGATGTGTTTCTGGGATGGGTTTTTTAAGGCAATTTTATAGGGGATGAATATTTAAAAATAGGGAGATTTTTGTTTTTGATATATTAAAAAGGCTGTAAGGGGCCAACCCCAAATATACAGTCAACAGTGCCAAGCCTTAGCCAAAAACTGGCAAACACAAAATTACAAAATGTAGGGCCCTATGCTCGCAACGCTTTTTGAAGCTTCCCCAATGCAGGTGTTCAATCTTCCATGCCCTCCTCCTCCTTCACGTTCCATGGTTGCTGCTAGAAGTGCCAATATTGGCTCTGGCTCGGTTGCCCTGTGTGCAACCATCATCTCCTTCAACACCTCCACAAACCACATCACCTCAACCATTTTGATAGACTCGTCCTCATCACCACTCCAAATTAGGAAGGGGACCCATGGCTCATTGTATTGAAGGGCCAGTTTTGGCCAAATTTCGTCCACTAGTCAAAGCCCCCACCCAACAACCACAATCTGTAGATAGTGTTCCATCCCCTCGCGCCATCGTGCTTTGACCATGCGGTGCATGAGCCATTTGAATGACTCTTTACTCTCCTTGACTTGCAACAGCCAAGCCATGGAGACAGAGGCTAGGTTGGAGTTTACTCTGTAGTGGTAGGATGAAATGAGGAACTTCTGCTCGAGAATTTGCTTCACCACTTCCAACAACTCCATGTCATCCACATTAAACACTTTCCGCAAGCCTCTTATCGCTGACAATCCCTCAAAATGCCATTTGTCTGTCTTTTGTTCCCAGGCAAATTGTGGCCTCCATCTCCGCTTTGCTTAAACTAGACAGGGATAAAATGGAGGAGGGGATGGAGTTTTAAATGAAAACTGCCGCCATTCTGAGCCACCCTCGGATGCCTTGCTGACATTCTGAGCCACCCTCGGATGCCTTGCTGACAACCTCATTTACCGCACTCGGTTGATGGTATCCCCAATAGTCTTGCGCACCGTCCATACTAGCTCGCATGCTGGCATTTACTCCCCGCCAACCCAAGTTTCATCATTTCGATCGATTGCCATTTTTGATAGGATATCCGCCTCTACATTGCCTTCCCGGTACACATGTGCCACTTTAAAATCCTCAAATTTGGCCAACTCAAGCAGGATATGATTTAGCAGTTTGTCGAATTTCCAATTTGGGGTTGAGACTCTACGAATTGTGTTGATTGTAATTAGGGATTCTCCTTCGAGGAATATTTTCTTGACTCCTAATCGATTGCAAAGATTAACCCCATGCCAAGCGGCCTACATTTTTGCTTCATTATTGGTTCCAATTCCCAGACTTATGATCTTTTCTGCTATGGTCTTCCCTTCGTGACCTTGGATGATACACCTTGCCCCTACCGGGCTAGGGTTACCCCTCACTGCTCTATCAAAGTTCACTTTGAGCCAACCTTCATTCGGTGGATGCCATCTGACATTTCTTTGTGGGTTTGAGGTCTGATTAACCCGACAAGCCACATAAACGGGGGGGAAAAAATAGGGATATTTTAAATTATAAGGAAATTTCAAATATTCATATGATAACATTGATCAATCATTCATCATAAACATTATAGACCCTTTATGAGCATGGGTAATTGAATAGGAATTATGACGTTCTTCATATATATGAACATGAGTTAATAAAAACATACCTGATTGGTGTGTATATTTAGTTGAGGCATTTATTATTGATATATTCTTGAAGCCTTCAAGATTGCATGTTCTATAGCCAAACTCATTAACAAAGGGGAATGGTTAAGTAAAAAGATAATTGGTTATGTTCCAGTTTGATCCCAATTGGAACACTAATAGATAGGATTGTTCTATGAGTTGTTCGTGTAGGGTATGATTGATACATTTTTCATTATGAGAGTGGCATTTCTTGTTGACTACGAGTTAACTCGTATTCAATAGTATAACGATTGTAGCATGCCAACTTTGTCTGTGGTAGTCCTTGTATATTGAATAGGTTGTCCAATGCATTAAACAAGATAATCCTTGATTGTGACTTCGATTGTGAAGATGCAAAGATCTGCAATAAGTATATGTATATTATAGATTTTATGATCATGATTAATCATTGGTCTATTACTTGGTCTTTTCAAGTTATTGAAAGATTTTTCCAAGGGTCCCTTCAATAAGAAGTCCCCTTTAAGATAGTTTGCAACCAAACTACAAGAAAAACCTAGGTCATACGGGGAATTAGGCTATGATAGTGTCATTTCTGTGAAATTGAATCTCAAGGAAGCATTACAAGAGTTAATGCACACCTCCTTCACATCTGAGGCAAAGGTGTGTAGGTATGTGACAAGTTATCACTCAAACAAAGGAATGAAATAAATAAATTGTGGGGTTCTGGTAGAAAAAAACCTACTACTACTATGCCATTAAGGAGTCCTTCTTCTACTAGTACGAGTACTCCCCAAGAGCCATGAATTCCTATTTCTCCATCTAGTTTAGGGGCAGCAAAGCCTAAAGGGAAATGTGGAATGACTACTAGTAGTGATGCTACAAACATGGTGGCAAAGTTATTCAGTGTGTAAAATAAGGAGGCAAATGATGCCATTGGCAGATTCTCTTTGCCAATGGCATTCCATTCCATGTGGCTTGCACTCCTTATTATAAGGAGCCTATGGCAAGGATAATAATAGTAGGACCATCACATGTGACACTAGGTGAGACAAATTTGAGGAGAGGGATCTTGGATAAGAAATATTCGAAGATTAAAATTCTAATGTAGAAAAATGAAGGCTACTTGGGTCACTAGTGGATGTAGCATAGTCAAGGATTTGTGGATGGACATTAGGCATTGTCCACTCATCAACATCACAGTCACATGTATAGAGGGCCCTTACTTCCTTAGGGTTGCTAATTGTTTAGGGCTCCACAAGGGTGTTGATTATTAGTTCCAAATCCTAAAAAGTGCTATTTAGGAGGTTGGGCTAGAGAATGTAGTGCAAGTAGTGAAAAAATTTGCCTTTGTGTGTAGAGCTACAAAGAAGTCGATTGAGGTAGCTGATAAACATATTTTGTGGACTCCTTGTTGTGTCCATGCCATGAATAATGCACTTAAGGACATGGGAAAAATTGGTTGGTTCAAATAGGTCATAATTTTGCTGGAGATGTGCAAATGCTTGTCTTCAACTACCACACTTCACATGCACTATTTAAGATCTTCTCCAAGAAGAACATTTTGAAACCCATAGAGACTAGATATGCATTGTACTTCATTCTCTTGGAGAGGATGGTTCAGTTGCAAGAGGCATTGTAAGTAATGTTCATCACAATATATTGCAATTCGTGGATTGATTCTAAGTTAGAGTAGCGGAAGAGGGTGAAGGAGGTGGTAATGAGTGATAATTTTTGGGTTGATACAAAATACATTGTCTCTATCATTGCTCTAGTCTTCACAGTTATCAAATATGGGAACTAATTTACCCAGCCTTGGATAGGTGTATGAGTGTAATGATAGTATGCTTGGCCAAATGAAGGCCATTGTACAAGAGAAAGATTGTACAATGCAGTTCTATTATGAATATATTCGACCAATCATTCAATAGAGGTGGGACAAACTCAACGCTCCCTTGCACATGGCTGCTTGTAGATTGAATCGGAAGTGGTATATGTAAAAGCATGATAGAGTTGCCTCTATGTAGGATGCTAAGGTGAAGACAAGGTTTATGAAGGCTATTAAGAAGATGTAGAATGTTGAAATGCCACCACCATTTGTATTGAGTGGACAAAATTTCCACTCTTATGCAATATCTAGAAGAGGCCGAGATAGATAAGAGAACTATGGCATAGGAGGACCTAATTTCACGCTAGACTATGGATGGGCCTTGTTCTTTAACAACCACATTAGCCATTTGTTTGTTGTTCTAGGTTTTTAATACATTTTCTTTTGTGAAGAATTGGGTTACTTGTAATAGCTTTCCACTTTATTATGAGGAGCAAACTTACCTTTGGGAGTGCAAAGAAGCTTGTAGCTGTATATAGCACCTTTCATCTCATTGATGACAACATGCTTATGTACAAGGAGAGTCCAACAACTTGATGGGATGTAGAGCCAAAGGAGCCACATAGATTGATGATGATGCAACACATATAGAGTTGGTTGGTATTGGTTTGAGGAGCTTGACCTTGAGGAGTCCAACAATTTGAGTGATGAAGAGTTGGGCATGGACTTTGAGGATGATTAGAGGCTTTGGGCCATTGGCCAATTGTATTTGAATTTTTGAATGTTATCATCATTTGGAATATAATAAATTGATATTTTGTATTTGGCATTTTCATTGTTCAATGCAATGTGTTTAGTTACTTTAGTATTTCACAGTTTCATTTGTTATTTGTACTTCATAATGTTTCCAAAAAATCGCTATATTTATGGCACTTCTATCACTTTGCTGTCCCCAAATCTAGGCCCTTGTTCCCTTCATCCTTGATACCTATTGCCTTGCTTCAAGACTCTGTGGAGCTATGGTTAAGAGTAACATCATCAGTCCTTACCTTGGAATTTGTGCCAATGATACAACTGAAAACTTGTTTTTTAAATTCCTAGAGTTATAGAGGTAAAGTTCAATTTTTGGCTTGACCAAAGGCTAGAGAAAACCCTAAATAAGAGATCTGGGAAGTTTGTTTGAGATTTTGTTGTGCCAGGATGCGATTGCAATTCCTAGTTTGGTAATGCCATAGTAATGCCATAGTTTGCAAACTCGGACTCGCTGTGGACTCGGCAGCCCAAAAATATGACTCGGACTCGAGACTCGGCACGGACTTGGGAAAAGACTCGGCAAAAAAAATAACCGTAGTTTTACAAAAAAACAAGAACAAATTAATTCATTTAGAGAACATAAGAGCCTAATTTGATTATCAAACACTCATAATTCAAAGATTACACCTGTCATATGATCATCAAACACTCAATAATTGAAATTTCATCATTCATAGTCATCAAATACTCATAGTTTCAATGTATAACAACATCATAAGTTTATAAATGTTTACATATAATCATGTCAAAAAGAGGAAAACATTAACAACCACATGTAATCTACATCTTCCTCTTTCCCCTCCCAATGGTACTCAATTTTGGAGGCCTAGAACTAGAAGGTGCCCGTGCTATAGTATCCGAACGAGGACTAGGAGATCGAGCAGGGGAAACATGATATTCAAATGTGTCTTCGTCGTCCTCCATGGCATCCAATCTTGCTGCTTCTTCTTCTTCTGTTGCTGCTCTCTCTAATTCAGCAAGATCCTCATCAGTAAGGAAGACATCAGCCTCATCATTTTGTTCATCAATAGTCCATTCACCATATGGATCAATGTCATCCAAGTCGATGGACTCGTGTGAAACACCCTCCACCTTTCTAGTTCGAAGGCGAAGGTTGTGCCGAACAAAAACTAAATCATTTAGGGGCTGCTGAGTCAACCTCTTCCTCTTCTTTGTGTGAATGTTCTTAAATAAACTCCAATTGCGTTCACACCTAGAAGCACTGCATGGCTGTGACAAGACACGTATGGCTAGCTTTTGAAGATTTGGTGTGCTAGCACCATAGTTCTCCCACCATAGATCTACAAAAACATTTTAAAAAATATAAGTATTAAGAAATAAGAATAAAGTAAACAACCTATATGTAAGAATCAAGTTTCTAATTTCATTTTTTACCTTGTTGTTGTTTTTCTCTCCTTTCAATTGCTTGCTGGGAGGAAAAGAGTCTCCCCTCTGCACCCTTGTAGACCTTGAATAGATAAAAGAAAAAGTAAATCAAATATAGAAAATTCATAGATAGTCAAGGCTGAACATTGCAAATTCATAAATAAGATGTAACAAATCTCACCTCCAACTCATTAAGCACTTTATCTCTCAGCTCACGATCAGGCACCATCCTATCAATGCATATGACAAGACCTTCCATGACCTCCTCATCCGCCTTAAATGTGTCCGAGAAGTAGAACTTCGGATTCAAGAAGTAGGCAAAGGCATGAATCGGCTGGTGGAGTTGGTGTGTCCATCTCCGATCAATGATGCGCCATATGATTTCATATTTCCTTTTGTTGCCGCCATAGTAACGTGATATGGCCTCTTTGGCTCTATCCATGGCCTCATAGATGAAACCCATTGGCATGCCATCTCCATCCACCATATGAAGAACCCTCACCAAAGGTTCTGTCACCTAAAAAAATGAAAACAAATGTTAAATTATAACAAAATTAACCCCTCAAAAAATAAAAACAGCAAATAGATTATCATGTATAATTTTTTTTTTGTGTGATTGCTACTTACCCCCATCAACTCCTCTCCATTTTTGATGAATGTCTCATCAAAAACTATGGCAACAATCCTCTCCCTTTTAGGTCTATTGGAAAATGAGGACTCCTTCCAAGCATCGGACACGAACATTTGCTTGAGATGACCAATGGCACTAAGAATGCTTTGCAATGTGAGGAAGTGGCTAGCAAATTGTGTCACTCCAAGTCGCACAAGGTCCTTGCCATTTGTGAATTTCCTCATCAAAGAAAACACCCAAGTATGGTTGTAGATAAATTTTGTAACACTTTTTGCATCTTCAACCACTCTTTTGACCCATGAAATCTTTCCAATGTCCTCTAGCAATAGGTCTAAGCAATGTGCAACACACGAAGACCATGCAATTGTGGGATACCTCTCCATAAGTAGTCTACTTGCAGCTACATATGCAGCTGCGCTGTCCGTGATGATTTGGACAACACTATCAACTCCAACCTCCTGGACCACCCCATCTAATAGATTGCATAAAGTCTCAGCGTTTTTAACTTCATGGGAGACATCTATTGATTTAAGAAACACCAATCCACCATTAGAGGCCACTAAAAATTTAAGGAGAGTTCTATTTCGTCCATCTGTCCACCCATCAGATAAAATGCTGCAACCCTTTCTTCGCCAAAATTTCTTTTGCTCATCAACCACAAGCCGTGTATTCTTTACGGCTTCCTCTAGCAATGGCCTACTCAAATCTCTAGATGATGGGGTCTTAAACCCCTTTCCTGCAACTGTAAGGGCGTTCACCAAACCTTCCCAATATGGGCTGTTTGCAACATTGAAAGGTAGATTATTGTAGTACCAAAAGTTTGCAGCAGCCATCCTAGCTTCTTGATGCTTTTCCTTATTCCAATCGGTACCTTCAAGTGAAGGTTGTGCTCCTGGAACATTACGTGGAATAAAATAATTTGGTCTTGATGAAGGACCTTGACTAGCACTAGCAGTAGAAAAGGAACCATCAGGACTCTCACCAAAAGATGAGTGTGGAGCACGGAAGCTTGGACTTGCAGCACCATGGGGCATAGATGGTGTAGAATGGGATTGGGATCCACTCATTGCTGTTGCTGGGGCATCATTTGTTTTTTGTCTTTCCTCTTTTTTAAGCTCATATTCAGCAAGAAGGGCCTTCATCTCTCTAATAATCTCAGGAGTAGTCTTCTTGCATCTCTCCACATTTTGCCTAGGTATTCTAGCAAGATGGTATTTTAATCTGTTTATTCGTCCTGTCATCCATTTCTGGCATTCGTTACATGTCACTTCACCTTTTTTATCTCCTAGAATTCCATACTTCCATGCAAGGTCTTTTTTCAATCCCTTTGGATTTGAAGACGACATTACTGTTTCAAGTTCAACATGGGAAAAAAAATCAGCTAAGGTTTGCTAAAAAATCAGCAAATAAATGTGATTCAAAGTTTCAAACATTTGCAAAAGAAAAAGAATGCAAAACCAAACTAGAAACAGTAAGAATTAGGCTATTAAGGAAAATAGAAAAAAATTTGGCAGCATTTCCCCTTATTTTTCTTGATTTTTTTGATTTTGAATGCAAGAAAACAAAAAAAAAGAATTGTTAGATCACTTACCTGGCTCTATTTTGATCTTTTTAGTTCGTTGTCCTTGCTTCAATCAACCCCAAATCAATTTGCAGACCTGTTTTTCACAATTGAGAGTGTTAAAATGAAAAATAAAATAAAAAGAAACATGGGTTTTTAACCCATTTTAAGACTCAGCCGCGCAGGAGAGTCCTGGGTCGTGACTCCCGAGTCCGACCTCAGGACTCGGTCAAGTCCTGAGGTTGGACTCGGGAGTCCTGACCTAGGACTCTCCTGGACTCGACTCCCAAGTCTGTGGCGAGTCGACTCAGCTAGGCCACGGACTCCCGAGTCCGTGGCGAGTCGGAAGATTCTGCAAACTATGGGTAATGCTTTTCCCTGGTCGGAACTGCATGTATACAGTCTGACTGGAGTTTTGCCTTTGGTTGAAACACCTTTTTTTGGATTTTTGAGTGTTTGGTTTCTGAAATCTGTCATAAAACTGTGAATTCTTCTCCTATTGAAATCAAGCAGAAAATTAGATAGTCTTAAAGCTTAGACTGTCATCTAATTTCCATAATTTTTTTTTGAAAATTATTAGTCCAATGATTGACATTTTGTGAACATAGGGCCTAAGATGAGTAATTTTGATAGCTAAATGAAAGGGATGGATCCAATATTTGAGTACATATGAAGTTTTAATTACACAGTTAAAAATGTAAATTTAATAGGAGAAATACATTGGTCCTGTTTTTTGGGACATGGATATGTAGGCAGGCCCTTGGACAACAAATGACCAGAGGAGTCAGGTCATAACACTAGTAATTAATGGATTCTTCAATCTTATAGTAACCATGAAAATACGTGCTTGTATATATTGGAAAATTAGATATGAACTTCCTAAACTTTGAAGTAGAAATATACTTAAAATCTCTACTAAACTGAGATTGTGAAAAAGAGATGAAATTAAGTTGGATATAATTTTTAAAATGCTACCCTTGCGAGTTAAACTGAGATTGTGAAAACGAGATGAAATCGAGTGCGAGTTAAACTGATTAACATAGTAGAAGCTGTATGATATATTGTATTTGGTAGAGATAGATGTACTCTTCTTTATTTTACATACATGAAGAATTTACATTGAAAGTATGCAAGTAAAACTATGAGTGGATAGTAGTATTTAGATAAAGACTTGGTACGTAGTTGATCTGAGCATGAACCTTTTCATTTCACATTTCCTCAATAAGAGCACAAAATCCTGAGGCATGAAATCCATGATTATATATTTATCATAAAGAGTAGAGACGTCAGCATAGTCTGATTTTCACACTCAATACACTTGTTATACAGTAGCTTATTTTAGATCATGGCTCTTTAGTGAGCAAACTATGGCTTGTAGGTCCAGGAGAAGTAAGTCCAATTTGCTAAGTCTCTTTTCAGAGCATTATGAAGCCTTGCCCACAAGTCAAGGATTATTGTTTATAGATTCTAGGTGGAGATTTGTGGTTCTAACCCACTAGTAGTTAGGGTGGTGCTAACTCACCGAGTTAGTCTGAGCACACTTAAGTCTTATAATCATGTTTTAGGCATGTTGTATATTATTGATTAGATTTGTCGAGTAAGGACACATGCTATTTTACATGTCTATTTAAGGACATTGATATTTTGTTTATATGTCGAGGGAGGACATTGTTATGCTACTTTTATCTTGCTTGAACATGATTATGAAAAGTTGTTTATTTGGTTTATAGATATTATTTCTTTGATATAAATATCATGTATACAACATACTCTTTCACGTTATTGATATATCTTGTATATCTGTGGCTCCATTTGAGTATATGTGATGCATTATTATATTTTAAGAATGCATTTATTGTACATGCTGAAGTGAACTGCTAGATGGCTCACTTTATATTTTATAAGAGAAAAAAATCAGCATGTATTTTGAGGTAATTTTGTGGTTTTTTCAATGGCCAAATAGAAGGGTCATTACAGAGAGAGTCTGCATGAGAATTTTCAATTTTGTGATGGGGTTGAGAGTAACATCATAGGTCCTTTAAAAAGGTTTCTGATTATTTGGGTAGACCTCAGCTAGTTGGCATTACTTACTACACCAATTTTAAACAGGAGAGTTATAATGATGATAGTGCTTTGCATTTTGCTGAATACGAGCAAGGACAAAGTACCTTAATTGTTTGTGTAACGAATTTTCTGTGTTCACAATCATTGTTTTTGAAACTTTTCTCTACAATAATATATGATACATGATCAAATTTATTAGATATTATTAGGTGTTTTTATAGGGCACCTTATAGTTTGTTTGCTTTTAGATTGGCTCAACATTGGAATATTTCTTGGTGCAGATTGCATTGGATCGGCATTTAATGCCAAGGGAGCAATGCAATGTCCAAACTGCAGGCATGTAGAGCATGGTCAGTGGCTCTATGCTAATGGATGTCGTCCACATGAAGAGTTCACAGTTGAAGATTTAACAAATAATGAGTACCTATATGATGTGCAGTACAGCGAAATGGTATTTTCAAATGTTTCTCCTTTTTTTATGGAGTTGAAACTTGAAAGTAATAAATTGTTGCATACTAAACTTTCCTGTTAAACAGTTGGAAATAGTGAGGGCAGTATTTTTCCTCTCTCAACAAAGGCATCTACAGGTTCACACAAATAGCAATCACTTGTAGGCTGTAGCATGCAAATACTTGAATTCACAAATTTATAAGTTGACTTAAACACGACCTTCAGTGAAAGTATAGGCAGAAAATCATCTCCATGCATTACAGGTGCAGACCAGAAAAATAAATTCTAGATTGTTGACAGAAACATGTTTCCTTTTCAAACAATAATTCTACTTGCTTATGTTTTTTCTGTTTAGATACATTTATAAACAGTAAACACACAGAAACACCCATAATGATAATTTTGTTTCCTCATTTTATGGCTCTTAATTGTTTCAGAAGTTATGTATTTTCTAAATATCTTACACAAACATGTCAGTGTTTTTTATTCTCTATTTCCAAGAGTTTTAAGAGATATTTATTCCAGAAACTTAACCTCTATGATGTATGGACATTGGTACGATCGTAAGTTGTTGTATTTTGTATGAAAGTAGAGTAATGGTTAATTTGTATGTACAAGTGTACTGGCAATGATCTACGAGTCACAAAAAATCTTATCACTGAAGTCATCATGGAGTTGGAAGGAATCATATCATAGGAGTTCCAAAGAGCGATGAGGGAGTTGCAGAGCATCTCCAATGCCAGGAAGAGTTAAAAAAATAACGAGGTATTTGTAAAGCATCATAGGTGTTGTAGGGAGTTACAAAGGGACTTCTTGTTATATGGGAGCTACAAGCACTATACTACATGTGGAAACTGCAATGGCCTAGAGGAAGGAGATATCTTGGAAGCCTGGAATGGCTCATGAGGAGACTAGCTAGGCCAGGTGCAAAACTCATACTGCTGTTGGATTAGGCCCAAGTTGGTGCTCATAAGAAATTGTCTTTTCATCTTATGTGAAGTTCTAAAATTTTAATTTTGATAGTACTGAAGCTTCAATTTGTGGCTTCAAGTTTTGTGTTATCCATCTTGCAGTTCAGGTAGCTAAGCTGCCTATTAATTTTCATATTCTCTTCAATGAAAGAAAGAAAAACAAATTCCTTTATATCATTTCAAATTTCATTCCACATGTTGTGTTTATTTTCTGGAATCAGTTTTACTATAGTTCTGATTCCAGCATCTATAGCAGCAAGTGTAGTGGTAGATTACCTGTTAGTAAACAGATTTCAGCATTCAAATTCAAATTCTTTAGCCAGAATTCAAATTTTAGATTTCAGGTGCAAATGTTTTCAAGCTAATAGCAGGCTTCTGTTAGGATTACAACAGTGTTATCAGAGCCCTTCTCTGGCCTTGTATGTGGATGCCAACCTTTTTGACGTGTTAGAGAAAGAAAGAAAGAAAGAAATGAAACAAAAATTAAATTAATGTCCGCAAATAGTGAAGAAAGGTCAATGGGATCCATAAAATACAATATGTTAAAAATCTCCTAGGTTGTGAAATGCAAGCAAGCTTAAAGTACAAAATAAAGGTGAATAAAGCAAAGGGGTTAAACCTGAAGTGGTTAAAAACCCAAGCCATAAAACAGTACAGTAAAGAAGGATCCCTCAAAGAAACACAGAGTGGAGGAAGACCAAGTAGCAGCATATCACTGGAGATTAATGTTGTCAAATGTCTGCAATAAGGCTTGGTTTAGAATTAACAAAATGGTTGTTTATTATTGCAAAAGTGTCTAAGCAGGATAGGAGAATGCCTTTCAGGGGAATTTTCAGGGTTGAGAGACCAGATTGGGCAATCATAGAAGAAAGGGGAGTTAGCACCTCAGAGCCTTTTCTAACATCCAAAGTGATGAAGCTCTAGTGGTTGAGAAAAAAATAGTTATGTTTCTATCTCTGTGACCTGGGAAGAGGACGAGGGAAGGCCCTAGATGGCAAAACTATGTGTATCCACTCTGCTGGAATGAGACTAACAGGGCTGGCATGCTCTGGTGATAATCTATAACGAGGAATGCTCTCTCAGTCACCCATCTCCCTTGGGTGTGAACTGATTGATCAAAGGGTGCTTTCCACCAGTGATTCCATAGCAGGCTGATAGAATTAAGTTATCAGTGTGATAATTATAGGGCTCCCTTGTGGTCTATGCCTAAGAATAGTAGACTCTCAAAGGGAAAGGATTAGGCACCTCTGATCAGGGTATTGAAAGGAGGTGGCTAAGTATCCAATTCAAGTCTCTACATAGACAATAATATCTCCCTCAGATCTCGTACTTAGGTCACCCAAAAATAAAGTGCTCTACAATGTCATGCTTCTAGAGGGGGCAAAGATGATAGATCATATCCCTCTACAAGATATGGTGGTCAATCTCAATGCATAATTGGTGGGAGAACAGTCCTATCAGTCAAGTTGGCTAATTATCCAACTCAAGTCTCTTCATAGACAATTATATCTCACTTGGATCTTACAGCATGTAGGGTACCCAAAAATAAAGTACTCCACAACGCCAACCTCTTGTTGGAGGCAGAGATTATAGATTCTATCATTCTACATGATATGGTGGTCAATCTCAATGCATTCTCGGTGGGAGCACACCCTCTATTGGCCAAGGTGGCTAAGTATCCAATTCAAGCCGTCGTGTAGACAATGGTATCAGTTTTAGAGCTCATAGTATATAGGCCACCCAAAAACGAAGTGCTCCACAATGTCAATGTTCTGGAAGGGGCCAAGATGATAGATCCTATAACTGCAATATTTTGGTCAATATCAATGCATAATTGGTGGGAGCACATCCTGTGTTGGCCAAGGGGTGTCTGCAAGCCACATAAGCAATGATGCTAGATGTAAAGTCAAGTTGATTCTAAGAATTGCTACATGTTGTATTGAATGGAAGTACACAAAATAGAGGTAAAAAAATGGTTGGATAAGGACCTATTCATGTCAATAGCATAGCCAATATCTATTGTTTAATTTTTTAATCAAGATTTTGGAGATATAAATATGTGAAACTTTGTACTACTGTTGGCGTTTCAATTAGCACCTCTAGAGTGCTTATTGGAAACGGTCAGCTATTGCAAGTGTGTAGTAACTGCTTCTTCAAATTAGAAGGGGAAGTTCCCTCTTGTTGTTGATATTTGCGTAAAAAGTAAAGTAAACTACTGTTCCTATCTTTTTACTCAGCGGTAGGACACAAAGGTGCATAAACACAATGCGTTGCAGCTAAGGTTTTCTCTAGTTTCTACAATCTTAACTACAACTAAGCTAACTTTTAATCTATCCTATCTCCTCTAGATAAACAAAGCAAGTGAATATAGGAGCGGGAATGTAATGGTTCAATCACTTAGATGAATGTTTCTCCCAAAATGCATTCGAAGGCTTTGAACTCCCAGATTTACACTGAAATAGAATCCACACAAGTAATCTTCAAACGGTAGGTTATATCTCAGGATTCCCAAGGAGGCACTATGTCCTTTACAAAGTGTAGGCTGAAATGTAAACTACGAGAAACAACAAAGAACGATAATCTTACTGCCTAAATTCCCAAGGAGAGACAATGCTCTTTTCAAGCTGTAGATTGAAAGAAGATTATTGAAAACAACATACAACGATAAAACTTTGAGATTTTTAGATCAAAGGCAAGGTAGCTCTCCTGATTTATTATCTCAATCTTCGATCAAAGGTTACACTTTGGGACAACAACTTGTGTCAAAGAGCCAATCACACGTGAAGCGATCAACCAAGAATACATGAACATGGATTGAACACACCTATCTGAATAGAGAGAACACAAGTTGTACTTGGTGTTTAACTATAACAAATACGATTCAAGAACATATACTAAGTGAACAAAGTCGAAGGCTTTTAGCTCAGCGCTTTGCTGCCGTGAAGTAAAGTTACAAAATAATGAGCAAAGGCTCTTATTTATAAAACTCAAAGGAGTAGGCAACCCTAAAGTCTCCTTGAGTTAACATTGAGTTCTTGCCAATCAATCAACAAGATTTATTCCTATGTCTAAAAGTAGGTGATCAAGCAGTTAACTGGAAATCTACTTTAGTTAACTGAAACTAAACTAAAAGTGAACTCAAATTACAAAAGTGCCTCCAAAATAGAGATTCACAATTAGTGGAGATCTAGAATAGACATCCATAATTAGTGGGATATGACATTCATGATTTGTGGGATAGTGAGTTAACTTGGAAAGGGGCATCAAGTTAACTCCCGTTTGTTATTAATGCTATTTTGGAGGGTAGGACGTCCTTTCTAGGTGCTTTACACCTCTTCACCTCTAGTCAACAACTCCTCAAGCCAGTTGTTGACTTCTTCTACCTCTGGGCAATCAATGCTTCGTAGGATTATGACATGTCGCCTAAGCATTTCCTCACCACTCGCAATTTGCTATTGATATTCAATACACTTTGCAGCTGTGTCATCCAACTTTGTTGACATGACTGCAATCTTACTCAACTTGCAACCAACAGGTTCACCATAAAAATTGTCACATATGAGATTTGGGAACTGTGTTTGCACTTCGGCTAACTCGATGTATGCACCTCCTTTGTGCTGGTAGAGGCAAGGGAAGGATGTTACCAATGTTCTTATGAACTTGATAACACCTACTACAGGTTCACCATAAAAACTATCATAGATGAGATTTGGGAACTGTGTTTGCACTTCGGCTAACTCGATGTATGCACCTCCTTTGTGTTGGTAGAGGCAAGGGAAGGATGTTACCAATGTTCTTACGAACTTGATAACACTTGCTACAATCTGTCAGTACTCAATCAATTCTACAGAGTTGGTGTCATATATGCAAGTTGTTCTTTCCATGCGAAAAGATCTTGCTTGTTCTCCACTGTAGTAACTGATTGGTACGCCAACTGCAAGTTTGAGATAGTAATCTCATCCCCAGGCCTCTTCTCTGCTGCCTTTTGCTTTGATTGCTGAATTTCCGCACAGAGTTCATGAGCTCTGTTCCTTAGCTGATACAACTCTGTAAGTATACATTGTCCTCTGATGACTAATTCTTCCACTTGACTTCTCAAGTGTTTTCCATACAGGATCAACTAGTGGTGATTTTGCTCCGCGGGAAGGTCTAGCAACTCGTGAGGCAAGGTAGAGATGTTTGGTGTACCGTGCATCAAGCTAGATATGTATAATCTCAACTGCTGGTTTTCAGCCTTTAAGGCTGCTTTGTCTTTGTCGTCCTTTGCCATTCTTTATTGGACACTTATTGATGCAATTCCAAGGAGATCTGTTTCCACCCAACGAGTGGTCTTACTGAGGTTGACCTTTGACAAAGTAAAGTCATTAACCTCTACCTAATGTGCATTCCTGTCCTCAGGTGGTGCAACTATCTCTATGAAAAATTCATGTTAGCATTCTTTCCTACATGAACTTGCTTCTTCAACTTCTTTATTGGCATGTCTTGAGGGACATGATCAAACTTTGTGAAGTCTAGTTGGTAGGATGGCCTTTCTCTCTTCCTGCCTAGGAGACTCTCAAGCCAAAATGAATCCTGACTAGTCTCGTTGGAAGGAATGTTAGGCCCTTGAATGCCTGACGAATGGGATTGCGCAGTGATGTCTTGCGGTGGCAAATCCAAATCAATGGGGACTGGTGATTGCTGCGGTGGTGGTGAAGTAGGAGGTTCTGTTTCCACCACTGGCACTTTATTAGCTGCAATTGCCTCCATAATTGGCTCTATCTCAACTGTGATTGTCTCAATCACTGGCTCAACTGCAGTTGTTTCCATGACTGGCTCAGGTATGCTTGTGGCTATCTCCACATGTACCTCTTGCTGATTTGTATCAACAATCTGTATTCTTCCCCTTGTGTACCCTGACATTCTGGCTCCCTTAGGAGGATTACTCCATTGTTTTTGTTTGGGCTTCTTCCTTGACGTGGAAGGTAGTGAAGGATGAACCAGTGGCAGCTCTGTGCGGGGAAGTACTACCTTCTTTGTCTTCTTGCTATCCAAGTAGAGTTGGCTGTTTCTAACAACCCTACTGGTTCTTTCCTCTATAGACGTACTTTCCTTGGCATACCAATCCACTTTTCCAAGTGGTTGTGAGTCCACCTACTACAAAGTCTTTTTTGTAGTAGATCTCACTTATTACTCTACAAAATGTCCAAATGGAGGTGATGGAAATACATGGATGATGGAGCACATGACTCTCCAATATGAAATGAACTCAAGTTCTTCTTTGATGATATTCTACCAAAATGAGTTTCTGCAGAATTAGTGGCATGTCCTAACCTTATTGCTGCAAGTGTAAGGATGATGGGTCATTTTCTTCATTATAGGCAAATTGTGGAGCGTTGGAATGTGTGGAAGTTATTGAAACCCTATAAATTTGCTAGAAACTTGTAATATAATTGTCTAGGTTGATCTTGTTTTGGGTGAAGTTACAATTGAAAATGTGGAGTTACGGAAATTTCGATGGACAAGCTTGCAATATTCAAGATTCCAAAATTGATGAGTTGTACATCAAATTGCTATTCCTATGGGTGGAGCTCATGTGGTTGTTGTTAGTTTTAGGATAAAAAATTAAATAAGCAGATATAGAGCAATTTTAAACAAATTGACACAACATATACCCTGGGAAAACCCTCCAACTTGAGGGAGAAAAACCCAGCAACAAAGTATCTCTTATATATTGAATAAAGAAGCCAACTTGCTTTTACAATAAGGCCAAATGCAAGGTCAAATAACAGCTCCACACATTGATGCACACAAAAGAAGCTAACACTTTGCTGATAATAAAATAGATCTCCTTGAAGGCACAATATCGATCTCTTTGATGATTTCACACTTCTCTTGAACTCGCACTATGAATGGATGAATATGAATAATACAAATGAACAATAACCATCTCTAATATATACATGATGAGGAGAAGATCGCGACCTTTCAAGGAATGAAGTCGACCTTAACCATGAAGCGATGTGACTTATGAAGGTGGCGAACATTATGAGGTTGGCCTCATCTAAACTCGATTTAACAAACAAACAATAAATATTATTTATTATCCCATGTGAAGCGCCTCTTCACCAAATGACGTCTCAATAAAATAAATAGCCGATAAGGCTATATTTAATTTTATTGCTTGAAAGTCGGGGCTGGAAGTTGAGGCCCGACGCTGTCAACATCAACACTCCCTCTCAGTTAGGGAGGAATACTTCCAACTATCAATGTCATGGAGTCTCTCAACATGACACCCACAATGGCTACACCCATATGTGGAAAGAGCTCATCACGGAGTCGCTCAACGTGATATCGTCCATCATGGCTACTCCCATGTATGGAAAGAACAAATGCACAAGTGCCCATCACAGAGTCACTCAACGTGATGTCGTCATCTCATCATGACGTCCACCATGGCTACTCCCAGAGGGTGGATAAACACATGTACAAGGAAATCATCACGGAGTCTCTCAACGTGATGTTGTCATGGATTCACTCAATATGACATCCACCATGGCTACTCCCAGAGGGTGGAAACAAGGGCTTTCACGTCAAATTTCTCTCACAGAGAAACATGCATTAACAAGGGCTTACACCTCAAATTTCTCTCACAAAGAAAGATGCATTAACAAGGGCTTACACCTCAAATTTCTCTCACAGAGAAAAATGCATTAAAGCAAATTACAGAAGATCACTGATGTTGAGTCCCCCTCTCAACTAGGGCTTCATTTTCCACAATTCCAAGTTTGTCTCGAAAGTGCACAAACTTTACTCTAGAGAGAGGCTTGGTGAGAATATCAGCCGTCTGCTCATTAGTGCTAATGTACCTCAACTGGATAGCTTTCCTCAATACCATATCTTTGATTTAGTGGTATTTGATCTCAACATGTTTTGTTCTATCATGAAACACTGGGTTGACAGAAAACTTCACACAACTTTGATTATCACAATGAATGACAATCGGCTCCAATGATTGTCCAAACAATCCTGCAAGGAGCTTCCAAAGCCACACTGCTTCTCAAGCTGCAATATACTCGGCCTTTGCGGTGCTTAGTGCCATTGAAGGCTGCTTCCTGCTACACCAGGAGATCATCGCAAATCCAAAACTAAAGCAACAACCAAAGGTGCTCTTCTGATCAGCACACACCCTGCCCAATCAGAATTAGAATATCCTTGCAGCTTTAGGTCCACATTGGAAGAGTATCTCAAGCCATATCCAACTGTGCCACGCAAGTATCTCAGGATATGTTTTGCTGCAACTAGATGTATTTGCCTTGGTTCACACATGAACTGACTAATAGCACTCACTGCATAGCAAATATCTGGTCTAGTATTAACTAGATACATCAACGATCCAATCAACCGCTTATACATAGTAGGATCCACTAGATCTGAACTAGCTGCAGACTCTTTTAGCTTCTGCAAATTGGTTTCCATCGTTGTAGCCATGGATTTGCAATCCATCATACCAAATGTCTTCAAGATGTCTATTGTATACTTCCCTTGACTCAGAATGATCTCATTAGGCCTTTACCATACTTCTAAACCAAGGAAGTAATGCATGCATCTAAGATCCTTCATCTCAAATTTAGAAGCTAACTCGTTCTTGCATTTGATAATGAGGTGTTCTTCTCCTGTAAGAAATAGACCATCAACATAGAGAACCAAGATCGATGCTTCACCATTAATTACCTTGAAGTACAGGTTTGAATCAACATCATTCTTGGAGAAGCCCAAGCTCAGTAGGTATCGATCAATCCTCTCATACCAAGCACGTGGAGCTTGCTTAAGGCCATATAAAGCCTTCTTCAATCTACAAACATGAGACTCCTTCCCATGAATCTCAAAGCCATCTGGTTGCTCAATATTTACCTCTTCTTCAATTACACCATTAAGGAATGCAGTCTTCACGTCCATCTGATGTAACTTCCATCCCTTAGTTGCTGCAATAGCAATGATAGTCCTGATGGATGTATAATGAGCAACCAGAGCAAATGTTTCCTCATAGTCTATTCCCTCTTTCTGAGAGAATCCTCTAGCTACAAACCTAGCCTTGTACTTCTCAATGCTTCCATCAGCCGCATGCTTGATCTTGAAAAGCCACTTAGAAGATACAATAGATTTCCCTTCTGGTGTAGGTACAATGTCCCAAACATCGTTCTTGATGATAGAATGATATTCTTCAGCCATAACATCTCTCCATACTTGCTGACTTGAAGCTTCCTCGACATTGGAAGGCTCAGATTCAATAATTTGACTCATTAATGCAACATAGCTTGGAAACTTCTGTGGTCTTTTGCTTTCTTTGAATGTTCCTCTAGGGGCTGCAAACTTTTTTGCCTCCTGCATTGTTTGCCTAGCCCATAGAGGTCTCTTCGACCTATGACAATATCTCTTGGCTCATCAGTAGGTTCCAAAGGCTCAACTGGATCACCATCTTCTTCTAGTTCTGTAGACTCCTTCTGAATCTCAAGAGTATGGTCAACTTCCATGTCTTGTCTCTTGGTCTTCATTATCTATCTCCACGTATGAGCCTTTAGATCTCTTGAATGTAACATCTTCCTCAAAAGTGACATCCCTGTTGATCTCTATCAGTTTCTGACCTGGAATGTAAATCTTGTAGGCTTTAGAAGATTCACTGTAGCCCACAAATAATTCCCTTCTTGCCAGATGGTTCCAATTTAGTCCTTTTATCTTTAGGCATGTGAACATACACAGGACAACCAAAGATTCTCAAGTGACTAATTTCAGGCTTTACACCTGTAAAGGCTTCTTCAGGAGTCATGTTCTCCAAAATACGATGAGGGCTTCGATTCTGAACATACACTGCCGTTCTATATGCTTCAGCCCAAAGGAAGGTTTGCAAGTCTTGATCATGGATCATGGCTTTAGCTGCTTCAACAATGGATCTGTTCTTCCTTTTAGCAACATTGTTTTGCTGTGGATTGTAAGGGACACAAAACTCCCTCTTAATCCCTACCTCAATAGAAAAGTTACGAAAGCCTCTAGAGATGTATTCTCCTCCGTTGTCAGATCTCAGGACTTTGATCCTCTTCTTGGACAAGTTCTCTACTTGAGCTTTAAATTCTTTGAATTTCTCAAGTACCTCTTCTGATTCTTTAGTCTTTAAGAAATAAATCCAAGTCTTTCCAATGCGCATCCTTGGCAAGTACCTTCATGCTCCTGGCTGAGTTTAGGAATGCCAGAGACCATCTTCTCCATGGATGGAAGTGCTCTGAAATGAAGGTGAGCAAGTCTGCTGTGCTAAAGCTCACATGAACTGGTGGAATCATGCAACAACACTTGCATTGGTCGAGTGGAAAGTCTATAGAGACTCTCTTGCCAAACACCAATCACTCGGACAATCTTGATGCTAGAGTTTTTTGGCCATGCAAGAACTTTTCCTTTAGAGAAACTTGATATCCCTTGTCCTCCAAGGCTGAAATTGAGACAAGGTTTCTCTTGATGCCTGGTATAAATAACACATCGCTCAACTAAAGAGAGATGCTAGAATCCAAGTGAAGAGAGGAGGCTCCAACACCTTTCATAGAATAGCATGCATCATCTCCAATTATGACTTGAATGCTTGTATCTCTCTCCACTAAATTTGAAAGATGTTCTCTAAATCTAGTAATGTGACGAGAGGCGCCACTATCAATCAACCATGTATTGCTATCTGTTGGAACATTGCTTTATAGGGCAGAATAAAATAGAAATCCACTTGAATTGTCTCTTGAATCCTTCTGAGGGGAGACCTCACCCACATTTGCAATAGAAGCATGCTGTTTTGGTCTAGTTGGACAATCTTTCACATAGTGACCAAACTTGTCACATCTGAAGCACTGTATACGGGAGAGATCCTTCTTCTTCTTCGATTCAGGAGTACCATCCGATCTTCTATCTTTGTTCCTCTTGAAGTTGCCTTTCTTCCCTTCTCTTCCTTTCCTCTTCAAAGATTGAGCGACAAGTTCATGAATGTCTTCATTGGTAGAACTTTGCCCATTGCCTCTCGCAGCCAATCTAGATTCTTCTTGGATGCAATCTGCCCTAAGGCGATCAAACTTTGGTAGTTTTGATCTTCCACTAATGCCTTGGATAAATGGCTCCCAAGATTGTGGAAGACCATTGAGTGCCAACATGACCAAGTCCTTATCATCAACCATATGACCAATGGCACAAAGCTGATCTCTTAACTCAGTGATCTTCATGAAAAGGAGATGATAGAATCTCCTTTCGCCATCTTGATATGATGAAGCTGTTGCCTCAATGCAAGAGCTCGACTTGTGTTATTAATCTCATACAATCCCTCCAAGGTCTTGACCATCTCTCTTGCTGTCTTCAATTTGGAGATACAAGATGATCCTTCACAGAATCAACCAAAATCTTCTTGGCCTTTGTGCCATTCTTCTTCCATTGTGACTTCTCATTCTCATCAGAAGGCTCGGGAACTTCGCTCTCCACAAACTCAGCAATCTCATTTTCTTCCAATGCAATCAAAACTCTAAACTTCCAGAGTCGAAGTTGGAAGTGCCTTCAAGTCTATCTTCAACCTTGAGCCCGTTCACCATTTTTAAGATAGACAAACGAAGATGAGAACAAGAGAAGAAGAGTACGCTGCTTATAGAAATCTGATCACGATCTTGCTTAAACCCGCTCTGATACCATGTTAGTTTTAGGATTAGAAATTAAATAAGCAGATATAGAGCAATTTTAAACAAATTGACACATCATATACCCTGGAAAAACCCTCCAACTTGAGGGAGAAATACCCAACAACAAAGTATCTCTTATATATTGAATAAAGAAGCCAACTTGCTTTTACAATAAGGCCAAATGCAAGGCCGAATAACAACACCACACTTTGATGCACACAAAAGAAGCTAACACTTCGCTGATAATAAAATTGATCTTCTTGAAGGCACAATATCGATCTCTTTGATGATCTCACACTTCTCTTGAACTCGCACTATGAATGGATGAATATGAATAACACAAATGAACAATAACCATCTCTAATATATACATGATGAGGAGAAGATCGCGACCTTTCAAGGAATGAAGTCGGCCTTAACAATGAAGCAATATGACTTATGAAGGTGGCGAACATAATGAGGTCGGCCTCATCTAAACTCGATTTAACAAAAAAACAATAAATATTATTTATTATCCCATGTGAAGCGCCTCTTCACCAAATGACGTCTCAATAAAATAAATAGCCGATAAGGCTATATTTAATTTTTTTGCTTGAAAGTCGGGGCTGGAAGTTGAGGCTGAACGCTGTCAACATCAATAGTTGCTAGTGTATGGAAATCAAGGTTGAGGAACTTTGGCTGTAATCAAGAAGAAAATATATCTACAAGCTCTTAAGTATCACCATTTTATGAGATTAGCTCTTGCAAAATAGAGATGTTAAAGGAAGGAGCTTCTTTAGTTCATTATTTTCCATGGAAGTCCAAACGCGACCAATACATCCTTTTCTAAATATATAGTAATAGTTTTTAAACTTATGACTTGGTAAAACTTGGCAAATCCAATTTTGACTGGGACTTGGTGACAAGTAAAACGTAGGCAAAAACTCTACAAAACTTGTTCTAGGTAAAGAAATGGACGAGTTTATTGGCTATGATATTTTCTTGTGAGTATTTGACATGCCAATCTATGAAGGTATTTATTGAAAAGAATACAAGGTTTTTGATGATATTCTCGAAGTTCTTACTCTAATTAGGGAGTAGGATCTTGCAGGGATGCCAACCATCCAATATTTGGTCCTATATCTACTACTATGAGTGAAATATTGAGATATTATGTACGGTTTGTTCTTTGCTTGATGTTGGGATCATTTAGCCAAATCCAAGTAGCTAGTCCTCAGTTCTTATGATTATGGTTTGAATGATAGATACATCTAGGCACATGTATTGACTGTTAGAAGTTAATAAATGAGCTAACTGTACACCATATAGTCCATGTCATCTAGGAAAGTGTACATGGCCATCTGAACTAAACTTGAGACCATCTTGTTATTTTCTTAAGACTGGATCTCCCATTGTTGATTTTGGTGAGAAACTCCCCAATTTTTGCTATTGTCAGTTTTGGAAATAATAAATTATATTGTTTTTATAATTCTGTGTCCATCATGATGTGGTAATATGCAATTCTCTTTGCAAGTCACATTTCTATTGCTTGCTATTTTTTGAGGTCGCAATTTTATTTAAGGTCGTGGTTCTATTCTCTTGTCTAGTTTTTCTTACAAATGTGCATATTGATGTGCACTTTCTTGTTCAAATTGCATGCATTTTGGTCATGTGTTCATATGTGTTCTAGTCATAGGCTCTCTGTTTTTTGGTTGTGTTTTGTGAGGCTATGTTTCTATTCTACTCCTTGTTGCAATTCGGGGTTTTGGAGATTGCATTTTTGGTATTTTATTTTCTTCATGTTTTTGTTGTTTGTGATTTTGAAGGTTGCATTTTTGTCGCTTATGATTTTTTAAGGTTGCAATTTTCCTGAAGGTTTTAGTTTTGTCTCCCATCTAGGGTTTCCTACAAATGCACTTGCAAGTTCCTAGTCTCACTTGTAACAACGGTCATGAGTTTTCCAACCAAGAGCACGTGTTGGTTTGTTGTAGGTGGTTTTGGGTGCTTAGCTTCATGCTGTGCATGAATTTTTTGAGCTTATGGAGCTCAAAATTAAAATTCCCCACCTTCTTAAGACATTATGGCCACACAATAAATATGCCAGGCTTAGCAAAAGTATGTTTGTGGTTGATAGCCTTGGCAATGAACTCAAATAACTGATATTATTGTTTTAGCAGCAACTATAGAATAAGGATGACATCATTGCCAACTTGTAAGTCCGAATCACCCATCTCAAATAAGTTCAAACTTCGAATTACTCTCCTTGCTTTGTAGTAGCTTAATGATTTAGTTTCTAAAATTCATAATAAATAGCCAAAGATCATTACACAACATGAAGTCTTAAACAAGAAATAGAGGCCCAATGACAATCTATCCAAAAATAATTCGTGAGTGTAGGTGGTCAAAGGAAAGAAGGCACTTCTTATTGTTGAGATGGTTGTTCAAGTCAAATTTGATGAAGGGGGTGACAAGCTAAGGCATTGAATCTCCATGTTCTTGGCGTTCCTAAGCCCATTGATCCCATACAAGTTGGTCATGCATTCTTGCACAAATCCTTAGATTTGAAGGATCTCTCTCCCCACAAGGCTTGGGCACTTACAAACAACACTTGTCATCTAATTCCAAATTGTTGAGGACCACCTACAAGCTCTTAAGCTAAGAGAAAGCTCTCCCCCTCCAAAAAAAAAAAGAAAAACTTAGATGTGGACCTTACGAGGTTCCATGTAGAAGAACTTTAGAAAGCCCATATCCAAGTTTTAGCTACCAAGAAAGAGAACAAGTGGTTTTCCATATGGAATGGTCATGCCATCATTCGTGATTCTCCTCTCCATCTGGGTGGTCACACTTTAGACCACTAGCATGTCAATGTCTTTGAGTCTCTGAAGGTGGTGATGGCATCTCCATTACTTGTTGGAACTGCAATAGTGCTATATGGCCCTCTCCAAGTACTTTTCAGAATGTGATTGCCTCACAAGATCTCATCTTCCTCATTGAGACTCATGGGAGCTCAAAATAGGATATGCCTCCTATTATTGGTTAATTTTGGATCCTAGCCTTTCTTGTGAGACTTGTAGGTTTGGTGATGTTCGAGGATTTGGAGTGGTGGCTTGCCTCATTCAGAATTACCTTAAACCTAGAGTTTCATTGACTGCTTTAGATGTCTACTCCAGATACATGTGGCTCTAGATTCACAAGGGACCTCTTCCCACTCGGGAAGTCTTCATTGCAGTTTGTTACTTCCTATCTAGCTCATCTTCGTTTGTCATTCACATTGGTGGGCATCCCTATTTGGACCCTTATCTAGAGATCTTTAAATGCTCCACAACTAGCGGTATCATTCTTTTGGGCAACTTTAATGCTCATATTGGGATCCTCTAGACACCCATTCACAATCTTGCTGAGGATGAGCTATGCCTTCATGAGATGGATCCTAAGGGGCTTGTTTTACAAAGAGTTTTTGCTGATGGGAATATTGTTGTCACATCCTATCGGAGACATCTTCTTCAATTAGGTGATTCTTAGAGCCTCTGCATTCTCAATGGGCTTCCTTGCTTCCCTTAGTTTGATAAATTCACCCACTTTCCTCATGGTAGAGTTGCAAGTGTTGTGGATTATGGTCTCACTTATAGGTCCCTCATACCCCATATTTGTCGTTTATTTATTTCTGCTTGGCTCCCTCTTGCTATTCTGGCCGAAATGTCCATCCTTCTTTCCAATTCTCACTCATTACACCCACCTCCTTCCACCATGCCCCCTATCACTAGGCATTGTGCTATCCATTTTATTGATGATTGTACCCTTGATTTATCAGCCAATCTCTCCCTTCTCTTGATGAGTTTCTACTCCCTCCCTCTTCCCACCATCAACTCCATGTATGCTTTCCTTCATCAAGCCCTTTGGGAGGCTGCCCTTAAATCTTGTCCTTACACTTTAATCTTCCTTGGTCTCCCCACCTTACAGATCCTGCCCTATGAACCGATGGTTTGATGATGAATACAAATTTCTTTATTAAAGGCTCCAATTTTCACTCTCATGATCCTCTTTTTGTACCCTCCATTCGTAGGGATTATCCTTATGTTCTTTGTCACAAAAGTGTGAGTTTCTTGCTTCTTGGTGACTTGGCCTCCTTGTTGATCTTCATCACTCCCCCAAACATTTTTGGTGCACTTTGTTGTGTTCCAAAATTGCTACTCACACTCCTAGAGAAATCAATTTGCTTCACGGCTAGGGAAATGTCGTCTTGCAGGAGGATTGATAAACCAATCAATAGAATTGAGTGATTTAAGGCCAATTGTTGAGATTGGATATTCTCTCCTTCACTTCAGGCTTAGCTAAACCTAGGAGGGTGTTCCTAGAGGCATCCTTAATAGGATTAATCACGACTAAAGATAGAAAAACTAAAAGTGTTGCAGTAATATCCAATGTATGCTTGGCCCCAAAGGTTGTCACTAGACCAAAGGCTAAACTAATGCACATATAACCTCTTTTAAGCTGATATGAACATCAGTGCATGGTTGCAAAATGTAAGTATGCAAAACATGATTCCTTAGGATAAGAGTTGTTAATGCTTGCTATAAATGCTTCCTTGGATGAATCATGAGACGCATACAACTACTAATCCTAATCCTAAGCTACTAGTCTAAGATGGTTTCATTTTGGGTGCATGGTTGACCTTAACTTCTAGGACTAGCGCCTAATCCATTGGGTTATAGAGTCACAGTTTACCAAGAGAAACGACAATTTGAAATCATAATAGAATATAAGCTATCCATATGCATACACCACAAATATGATATCAAAGAGTTGGACATTCTTAGTACCCATCATTGTAGAAATCCATCGAAAATAAATAATATACCATTACAAAACTTGTGATGCATTATAATGCTGCCACATTCATCAAATCGTGAGTATGATCACACCAACAAATTAGGCAAGAGGAAATCCTAAGTTAGAATTCCTTTAAAGATCCACAAATGGAGTTGTGGAAATGTTCGATGATTGACATCATTTACAATACAAAGACCTTCATGTGACTTGCAAAAAGTGTTGCTCTTTGGGCAATTGGATTTGCATGAGTTGAAACCGTAGGAGCGCTGCGACACTATGTCTTGTGGAAGCCCAAAAAGGACCAACCCTTTGTTTGGAAAACATACTTGTATTTATGGCACTCTACTTAGTCACCTAGTTGCTTGTGGAAATTCGATGGATGATTGGAGATCATAAATGTGGTGTGTGAGACAAGTGCAATCTTATGGAATTTGCGAGATGGGCAATTTGAAATAGGTTTGAGGACCATTGGGAGTTGGAACTCAACCATTGCATTAATGGCAATATGGTTGCCCTTATCTTCCGCTGTTGAAATTTGCATGTGTATCCATGCTCTTGAGACAGATAGGTGAGAAAATCTTCTTGGAGTAGTTTTAGGAGTTAAATTTGGTCATCAATGGTGTCCTAAGAAGATTTGGTGAGTGACAAAGGCAATTTGGATGAAATGTGGAAATTCAATGTGGGATGAGAGGTTAGAATGAGATATGTAAGGTTTCTTGTTGGGACTAGAGATCAGAAGTGGACATGGAGATGGAAATTTGGAGGTCCATCAAAACTCCGCAAATGGATTAAAATGAGTGAGTTGAGGACATGGGAAAACATGTGGGAAAATGATGTAGAACCAGAGGTGAGAATATTTTGAAATCCAAAGGAACTTCACATGATAGGAGGAAAGGAGCAGCAAAGCCATTGGATAACTTTGTGGGAATTCGATGTGGGAGTGGAAGTCAAGATGGGACATTGAAATGGTAGTTTCGAAGCCCATTGAAAGTCTGTAGGAAAAGGATCGGAGGGAATGTGGGAAAACATGAGAAATCGACAAAGGGAAGTGGAGGTAGAATTGGAGGAAGTTCAAAAGCACAATAGGATTTCGCAAAAAAGGAAATGGAAGGAATGTGGGAAGTGGTTGGGGAGCAAAGGTCTGGATGTTTGGAGGTGGATGGGAAAAGGAAGTTTATTAGAAACCCACATATTTGCAAAAAGGGAAATAGGGAAGGGATTAATGGTTGCCAGAATCAAGAGCGGAGAAGGACCAAAGGTCGGGAGGAAGAGGGAATAGGAAGAAGTTCAAATGAACCTTGCAAGTCCGCTAAGAACATGAAACTAATTGAAAGTTAGGAATGAGAGAATGTTGGGATGCGTAAGAGGATGGGAATTTGGGACACGAATAGGAAATGGAAGAAGTTTGTATGAACTCTGCAAGTTTGCAAAAGAGGAAAGGGGAAAGGAGCTAGAGAATGGGAGAATGCGGGGATGCAAAAAAGGATAGGAGTTTGGGATGAAGAAAAATTCTTGATGTCCATCGACAACCTACAGATGGAAGAAGCAAAAGAAAACAAAGGGTAGAAGGGACTCGATAGACTTATCGAAATTTCTATGCGGGACCGATGGTCAAGACAAGAGGTTGAACAACTATAAGAAATTTAGAAGTCCTTTGAAACTCTGCAACTTTGTAGAAATTGAGGTAAAAACCTTCCCAGACTTGGAATTGTTTGGATTTTTGCACTACCAACTATTAATAGGAACATGCGGGATGATGAGGAACAACATTTAGGTAGTTTGACCAAGGGAAGATTCATTAGTGGTTTTCTTAGATCAATTATAAATGATGGGAAAAATGAGGCCAAATGCACAAAGGGGGCCTAGACTCAAGCAAGACTCAACCAATCTTTGCATTGTTAGATTGAGTGCCAACACACTCTACTCCCAAGGAAACCTATAGGTATAGCCTTTGACATTAGTCCCACTACATGGGTTTTGTATGCTTGCTCTCTTTATTATGTGCCCAACCAACATGTTGTTGTGGTCCCCTTCTCACCACCTTCTTCTATTGTTTTCACCATAGGTAATGTTAGGAGGGTTATTGTGAAGTTGTACCAGTAGGGTAGCTAATTGCAATGGCCTCCAAGCTAAATTTATCAAATATGGTGTAGATTCCTTAACCTCACCTTTGGCTAAACTTTTCAATGAGATTATTTGTTCAAGCTTTCCTTAGTGTTGGTCTCAACATATGTTTTATCCTATTCTTAAGTTTGGGGATCTCTCTAACCTTAACAACTGTAGGACTATCACGATTGGGCATACATTTGACAAACTTTATGCGACAATGTTGCATATGGGTAACTTTTGTGCTCATGAGTAGGTTGGTTTCAAGGGAGATTATTAGACCATTGACCACATCTTCACACTTTGGGCTATTATTGAGGAAGCTTGCCACCAATCTCCGTCAATCTTAGTTGTTTCATAGACTTCAAGAAGGCCTTTGACTTAGTCCTAAGACACTTGCTTTTCTAGCATATATGTGATATTGGCATTTCTGATTCTCTTGTTACCACTACTTGGAGGCTTTATGAGATAATTATTGGGCGGTTTCGTACCTCTCATGATCTCTCTTAACTTCGCGAGGAGTACCATTTGGGTTAAATAAGGGTGTCCTCTCTCCTCGGTCCTCTTGAGCATCTACATTGATGAGTTGGAAGCATTTCTTTGACAACACACTCACCAAGATGATGGCTGCACTTTACATGAGGTGATTATTGACTTTCTTTGTTTTGCTAATGATGTTGCTCTCGTCTCTCACTCTACCAAAGGTTTACAATGGCAACTTGATGCCCTTCCCTACTTTTTTCCTCTACTCCTCTACATCATGGTCTTGTTTCTTCTTGACAATGTGGCCCCACTTCCTCTTGTTGCTTGAGATCTTCTCCTCTTCAGCCTTCTCTCTGGTCATAGGGGTAGATGCATGTTATGAGCTTTTTCACTACTATAGGTGCTACTTCAGCCTTGGATGTTAGATGTAATCCTAATGGGGGTACCTCTCAGTCCTTGGCACCCCCTGCTGAACATTATCAAAAAATCTTGTATCAGTCCCTTTACAATGATCAAAAATGGCATTGGTGACTTTGTGATTTCTAGTCTAGATGTTGATACTTGATGATCTTTAGTTTTCCTCTACCACTGCTCTCTACTCCATGATTTTTGTTCCCCTTTCTTCACCAAGTTGTACCTATTTCTTGACCACTTGTTCAGGTGGTCACTTATTGTTTTGTAGTTTTTGCTTTTTAACCCCGCTTCCCCTTGATGGAACCTTTCTACTCGATGGAACCTTTCTAGGTTTCTCTTCCTAGAACTCTCTATTGTATACTACTCTTCTCTTGAGTCCTATTGACCTACTTTTGGTCATCTATGGACATTAATATAATTTCTGACCTCCTAAACAAGCTTGTTTCTGGAAGGTTAATTTCCTATACCTATCATTGATGATTGGTTGGATGAATTGTATGGAGCAATGCTCTTTATTAAACTGTATTAGCTTTTTCTCTATCATTAAATCATGATCAAGGAAGATCATTTACTGGATGCCACTTTTTGTTAACATGTAGGCAATAATGAGTTTTTATTCATGTCTTTTGATTTTACCGTGCACCATCCACTATTTAGATGCTCAAGAATTTTGTGTTTAGGGGGTGGCTAAAAGGAGATGTTGGAAAATTTGTTGCTTAATGCTTAATTTGCTTGTGGAATAAAGGAGAAGTATGCAAGAATTTGGTCCTACTTCAATCACTTGGATTTCATTAGTGGACAACCCAAGTTTGGAGGTATAAAGGTGATTATGGTTATAGTCATCTAAGTCAATAAAAATGCTCATTTTTTTTTTTTGTCAGGTCCTATCTTTTATAATTGAAAACAATAGTTGGGGTCTTCATGGAGACAATACCTCAAAACTACATGGGAATTAAAAAATAATAGTAAATGATCGAACTAAAGTTTTGTTTACAACTCTTTGTACCTTGTTTGCACACAAGTCACTTTACTACCCATAATGCTATGGGAAATCAAATGGATCAAAGGCTATCTTCATTACTTTGCCTTCGATAAAAATCACAGAGGGCCTAATTTTACCTTTGTTAGAAGGTGTTATGATACTTATTTTCTTATAATAGTCTAAATGGCATCTCTTGAAGCATCATATGGCCAGCCACTCTTTTATATTTGCATAAGCACTCACTAGTCTTGGTGGTAGAAAATTACATCCAACATCATTGTTCTACCACAAATTTTCAGGGATAACTTGGGTTGCATTTGAACAAATTGAAATAACAAGCACATGCATCATTTTGAGGAAGGACATTGGCTTTTCAAGCATAAAAACAAATGCCTCCACAACAAGAAGAGGGAAAAAATGGTTCCTAAATTTCATGAGCTCTACAAGGTACTTACAATCGATAGTCTCGGTTACAAGTTGGAGCTATTTTCATCTTAAAGAATCAGTCCATTACTACACGTCTTTTATACATCTACTTTTACACATCTTGCTTGAAGAAGGTGATTGGTCAGAAAATTCCTCAATAGACAAAGTTCCAAGGATGGTGAGGACCAAATAATGTTGGAAATAGAAGTAACAAAGTCAAGCAATTGCCAAACAAAACTATGGCAGGGTATCTTCTCAAGTGAAATAATTTTCCAATAGAGTATGCCACATGGAAAGATGATTATTTCATTGTGAACATTATGTTTTCCATATAGAAGGCACTCCTATCTAAAGTCTTATACTTTTCTTTCAACCTACACCAAGCTTTTGATGCTATTTTTCCTTGAAACCTCAGGCAACATTTTGTGTCATGTGAGTTTCAAGAGCAGTGAGGCATCTCTATTTATATTTTGATAGATTTTGATCTTCACTATGTTCCTCAAGGATGTGTCTCATACCCTTATAGATGCATTCCCATATTGGGGACGACATGGAAACGTCCCCTGTTGACCCTTACCTCCATTTTTTTTGACAAAACATTCTGAAAATGACAACTCTATACAGGGATGGTTGGCTGAACCCTTGTTGAAATGGTAAAAAAACCCAAGTTAAGTTAAAAATTACTTTTATTTTCTTGATGATGAAGAGGTGAAATAAGGGTTAAAGAAAGCCCTTTGAAATATGTATTCAAGTGAGGAGTTGACTTTACTTTGCGCACAATGGCTTGCCTTTGCTAATCTTTGTTGTCCAACATTTGGCAAACCAAGGTGAAGATAGATAGAGCTACATTAGCTCAAACCGACCCTATTAAATATTGGACATGGCATGGCATGGCATGGATACGTTAGAGTTGAAGATGCTTTCCATTTGCCTCCTTTCATAGGTTGCTAGTTCCTCTGTTACAAAGAGGAATTGGTCCCCACACAACTCTATCTTAGGCTTACCTCTAAACGAGCGGAGTTGGTGGCAGCGCATAGTGCCTTGCAACTTCAAAACTGACAGAGTCGAGAGTATTGACAAACTCTAGCTTTATTGATCCTGAAGATGCCAATGAGATTGATCAGGAGGCACATGAGGGATTGGTTGGGGCAGCTCCTCATAATGATAGTGATTTAGACTTTGACTTTGATTTTGATGTAGTGTTAGTAGATGCTAATTAGGGGCAGCAACATGTTTTCTATGTTTTTGTCATTTTGTAGTTGAAATTTGTAGCCTTTGGGCATTTTGTTGCAACTTTTCTGTATTATTTATGCACATTGACAATGAAAGCAATTAAATTCTGTTAATTTGTTTGTCAATGTAATAATCACCCAGTTTTTTTTTTTTTGAAAAACTTGTTAGCTCAAAACTAAATGAAATGTCAAGCACTTACTTTCCATTTTTTAATCACCAAGTTCCTAGTTTGGGTGAGGTGAGAGCATACAATGTACAGGATTACAAATTCTTTTGAAAATAAGTTGCTGAAAGTAGTATCCACTTAGAGCGAATACAACAAGAAATAACAACTCTCCCACTTTTTAGTGGTGAGTGAATACGATAAACTAGAGCAACTCTTTTGCATTTCAGCAGTGAGTGAGAAATGATAAGCCACTTATTCAGTGGGGTGAGTAACAACAAAATACCAATAGCAGCTCATTGGTGGTACTACCACTCAATGTTACAATGTTAGCTCATTTGAAAACTTCTAAATTCAAGATATGCATCTATTGTTACAAGTATGGTCATGAAAGAAATTGATAGAAAATCCCCACATGTATCACAACATCAAAGAACTAACCACCCATCATGGAATTAACAGCTATACCTCAAAGATTGGCAAATAGATGGCTGGTGCAGGTCTGAAACCCTTATGTTACAGTCTGGATGGCGAGATATAAACTCAAAATAATTCACCAAATCACTCCCACACACGCCCACAATGAATGCAAGCTTAAAGATTGGCAAATAGATGGTTGGTGCAGGTCTGAAACCTTGTTATAGTTTAGACATTGACATATAAACTTAGAAAACTTCACCAAATCACTCCCACAGGCACCCACAATGAGTGCAAGCTATAACCATGTTTCCAAACAGCTATGAGTGACTTATCCCATCATCAAAATAGTGACTACAAAATCAAAACTGAAACTTCAAAGCATTTCCAATGGTGACTCCTGGCTGGAATCACACCATAGTCTAGCTAGGGAATATCTTGCAATTCCGAAACTCGAAATTTGAGGGATTTCGTTCTCAAAGATTGAAGAGAACCAAAGCCATTTGGCAGCATAACATTATTATTTTATAGCATGTCCAAATGAGCCCTCAACATCTCCATTTATACCTTTTTTCATTGTTTTTTCGAAAAGAACATTTTTGTTTTTTCATTGCTTTTTGAAAAAGTTTTTTTTTGTTTTTACTGAAAAAACTCTTTTTTGCTTTTCGTTGTTTTTTCTTGAAAAAAACACTTTTTGCTTTAAATTAAATAATTCATTATGTGCAACATTTAATCACCTTTCCAAT
The DNA here is from genome assembly GCA_007258455.2 of Sequoia sempervirens. Taxonomy (NCBI): domain Eukaryota; kingdom Viridiplantae; phylum Streptophyta; class Pinopsida; order Cupressales; family Cupressaceae; genus Sequoia; species Sequoia sempervirens. The sequence goes on along the minus strand of VDFB02271358.1, from coordinate 1,110,965,002 downwards.
GAGCTATTACACTAAGTTGTCCTTTAATTATTTCTCAACATTAGACAACATTAGTGAAATATTAATTAAATAACTTAATAACTCACTCAAGTTGCGAAAAGTACTACAATGTCATTAGAATCCAATTCTGACCACACCATGATGAAACTGAAGTGGTAGAAAGATGATTGAAATCAACTTGGTGACTTTCTAAAAATAGTCTACTCCAAGAAGTTTGGAGAGGACCCAAAAGGTCGGAAATTGATTCCAAAAGCATCAAAGGGCTCCAACTAACCAATTGAACTCAAACCAAAGAACAATTGTTCTACAAGTGTCATGCCCTCGAAATTGCAACACTAAAATATAAAAAAACCAAACGTTGAAATGCAAATAAAAAAAAATAAAAAAAAATAACAATATAAATATAAATATTAACAATTTAATATTATTATAATTATAATTATTATAATATAATACTATAAAATATATATATATATATATAAATATAAAACTAATATAAATAAATATATTAACATTGCCTTAACAACACACAAAGATGACAAGATATTCCATGTCAAACTTGGTTGTTAGAATTCGTCCCCTGGAACACCCTGTTACAATCCTTTGATTCATCTAGCAAGCGATAGCCAATAGTATGACAACTATTTAGTCATTAAATAAAAGGACATCAATTAATATAAGGAGCATTTTTAGAAGGTGGCGACTAAAATAAATAGCGGCAGATTTGAAATAAAAAAGAATTTAATAAAAGCAGCGATGCAATATAAGGCAATAATTGATAATGAACAATAGCGATTGAGTTTGTAATAGGCCGCGATTAGGATGTAACAAACAAATAGTGATTAAAATCATCGCCGGAGGAGAAGACAAAACAACACTTAGTATTAAACAAAAGTCATGTCTTTTTGTTAAGAGATTTCTATTCAAAGGGATGCATCATTTCACTTAGACATGAGGATATATGAGGGAAGTAAAATCATTTGCAAAGGACATCATGGGATCACCTGCAAAAACATAGTTACATTTAGGCAATCAATATCTTCTGAGTATTAAAAAGAGATCACAACAACAAAGCAATGGGAGCAGATCTAATGTAATTATCTGCACTTAGCAGACAAGGGCAGAAGTCAACATTTGCTAATTTATTTACATCCAAAATATAGCAATCTTATTTTAGCAAGTTTTGTGGTATGCTCTATCATGATTATTTTTAGTATAATATCTCTCTATTTGTGTTGTTAATGGTCATCTAGTTGTTTCTAACTTCGTCTCTTGTTAACAAATGTTTCTTTTAGAAACATTGTCTTTGTAATTCTATTTAAGGAGCCTTTGTCTCCTCTGTTTAATGAACAACATTGATTCTTTGAACATGGTATCAGAGCCTTGAGGATCTTTAGGCGCCATTGTTTTTTTTTTTAAAAATTCGTGGGCTAGTTTGAAAGCTGTAATTCGAGTTTTTTGGCTCCTACATCTTCGTGTCTTCCTCTAAGAAAACCACGTGGGTTTTTTCTTTCATTATGAATGCAGATTTTGTTTTTTTTTGAACCACGATCTGGTCTTTGTATTGGGCGTGGTTTTTTCCCCTCTGGCTGCTTTTGTCCTTTTGCTGCTCGAGTTTTGGGTGTCATTTCTAGCGCGCTTTTGTGAAATTTTTGGCTGCGACTTCTCACCAGTTTGAACACATTTTTGAAGGGTTTCTGGGCACTGAAAATCGCAGGCTCTTGTTTGAGATTTTCATGGTCTTCTGGGTGTGTGATTTTGTCATTTTTAGCTGCGATTTTTTGAAGGTGTTTGGCTGCGTTTTTCAGTTCTTTTATAGACGTGATTTGTGAGCTCGTTTGTCTGATCGCATAACCTCCCAATTCGGGTTTCTCTGTTAAAATCCCGTGATTTCTGGTGATTTCAAGCTTGCGACGGCTCTTTTGTTGTGCATTGATGTTCAGTCGGGTTTTTAATATTTTTTTCCTTGAAAAAAAAAAATCTTTGTTGGTTTTTTAATATTTTTTCTTGAAAAAAAAATTCATTGATGGGTTTTAATATTTTTTCCTTAAAAAATCTTTGTTGGGTTTTTAATATATTTTTCCCTTAAAAAAATCGGTTTATCTGGTTTGTAATTTTGTCCTCAAAATTATTTGGTGGGTTTAATACTTTTTCCAAAAAAATTAAGGGAGGGTTTTTAATAAATTTTTTCCTTTAAATTTTTTTTGTTGGGTTTTACCCTTTTTCCCCAAAAAAACGAAGTTTTGTACTTTGATTTGTGTCTCGGATATTGTGTCTGGTTTTGATTGATTTTTCACCTCAAAAAACTTGTCTAGTTTTGATCGATTTTTCACCTCAAAAATCGTGTCTGATTTTGATCGATTTTTTAGGGTGTTTGGGTTTTTACCATTTTTCGAAAAAACGATAATTTGTAATCTTCAGATTTTTGGGTTTGGCGATTTTTTTTTCAAAAATTGTACTTCGTTGTAGTATGTTTTAAGTTGCACTTGGAGTTGTAGTGTGAACATCTGCACCAATGGTTTTTTGCAGTCTGTTTTCAGCATAGGTGGCAGACTCGCAGAAAACTCGGCGAGTTTTCAAAAACTCGCAAGTTTTTTTGAGTTTAACTGGCGAGGACGAGTTTTTCCGAGTTTTTCGATTTTTCAGCAACAGTTTGTAGAGTTTACCGATTTTTTCCTCAAAATCATGGCAGCTGTTCTCGGTGGTTCTCTAGTTATAGGGAGGGATAGTTCTGTTATCGAACATTAGGTTGGACGATTGGTGTTGTTTTCTTGTTTATTTTTAGAAGTTCTGCAGTTTCTGTGAGGGTTGGTGGCAAATTCATCTCAAGTGGCAGAGTCAGTGGTAGGCTCTTGTCTTTTTTTGCAGAAGCGTTCTGAGAAGAAGGGGGCAGCCTTCTTTGTTATTTCTCTGGGTAGTTGGATCCTTAATTTCTTTGCTGACTTTATTCATGATCGCTGCTATCTTAATTGTATACGCTGTCTTTAATTGCTGCATCTCATACTCATTAAGTTGCTGCTCTCCTTATTAGACACCCACCCCTTAACATGACAATTGTATTTTTTCTTTTACTTAGGCATTGCTACTCATTAAATAATCAATGCTTCCTCATACAATATTCCAAGTGTAGTCAGCCAGCATAGATGATGAAGGCATCAACATGAGGGAGGTCCATATCATTTTACATTTAGATTTTTGTCTTCACATATTGGTGCCAAAGAATGAATTGGTCCAAATAAATATCTAAGTTTAAATCTTTAATTTAAACTACAAATATGATCCCATTAATCCTTAGTCAGCCAGCATAGATGATGAAGGCATCAACATGAGGGAGGTCCATATCATTTTACATTTAGATTTTTGTCTTCACATATTGGTGCCAAAAAATGAATTGGCCCAAATAAATATCTAAGTTTAAATCTTTAATTTAAACTACAAATATGATCCCATTAATCCTTATAGCCCTGCTTAAAAATATCTTATGAATCTCCTTCAAATTGCCTTATAAAACTGATCCAAGTTACCTTTACTATGCCACTCCAATTGCTGAAATGAATCACTCCAATGTGATGATTTGACATGACAACAATCAATCTCGCTCATAAAAATACCTTTGACATTAATGGCAACATTGTCCAATCCTTTGACATCGACGACAACTTTCAAACATCTATTTACCCTTGACATCAATGACAACATTTCCAACGACCATTCTAGGTTTACGTTGTTCCCTAAGTTTAGATGCAATTTGCATGCCCTCTCATATGCCCATAGCCACTTACCAAAATGTCTTTTGAGAGATGCCAATATATATATATATATATGGCATCTCTTTATATATATATATATATATTCTCTTTATATATATATATATATATATAAAGAGATGCCATATATATAGCATCTCTGCCATATCTTTATATATATATGAAACAATTTTGGGCTAAGAAATTGCTTGTATTACTTGAAGAATAGATTACAATATATAGATGAGGTAAAATACTGTAGACATTAAATGTCTACCTACCAGCTACCTACCAACAACTAATAGATATAATTGACCATTATACAATAGAAGAATATAATATTCTAACACCCTCCCTTAATGGTCAATCGTCTAACTAGCCTACAGAATACAATCTGCAGGTCGTTTGGTCACAAATTCTTCAGAACACTCTGCTGCTATGGAGACTCTCCCTGGATCTGCAGAATGTTGATGACCAAAAACCATCCAGAATAAAACAGAGAAGCTTGCCCCTTCTTTAGAATGCTTTGCAACAAGAGACAAGAGCCTGCCACTGACTCTGCCACGTGAGATGAGTCTGCCACCAACCCTCCCAGAAGCTGCAGAATTGCTGACTAGAAGTCATCACAAAAAGTCCAACCTGACGTTGGATAACAAAGCTGTTCCTCCCTATTGCTAGAGACACATCGAGAACAACTGCCACGATTTTGAGGATAAATTGGCAAACTGTCGAAACTTTTGCAGAGGAGCATGACGCCCGAGAACAGACTACAAGAAGCTAGTTGTGCAGATGTTCGCCCCAACAACTTGAGGTGCGACCAAAACAAACTGCAACAAACCACGATTTTTGAGGAAAAAACCGCCAAACCCAGATTACAAATCATCATTTTTTTGGAAAAAACGGTAAAAACCAGAGAGGAGTCCCACCCATTTTGCGAATTACAGAAACCCAAAAAGTAGCTGGCACGGAATCCGAAACACGGATCAGCATACAAAACATCGTTTTTAAGGAAAAACGGTAAAACCCTTTAGAAACCAGAGAGCCCTCCCGTACAACAGAAACCCTGACTAGGGTAAACAGGAACTGGCCCTTAATTTTTGAGGAGAAAATTATAAACCCTTAAGGCAGATTTTTTTTTTTTAATAAGGGAAAAAATATTTAAAAAACCCAACAAAGAAATCTCATGCAACACTGCAAATTACAGAAGCCCAGAAACAGGTAGCCATTGATTGTCGGCTGAAAAACAGAGGGTTTGGAACCCTAGCCGCTAGAACATATTTGCACAGAAATCGAGGCACGAAAAACGAAGCACCCAGAAAAATCGGATGACAACCCATTTGAGATCTCGGAAAACCCACCAAGAATCTGCAATTAGAAAATTTTCCCGACTTGAAATTGAGGCACAAATTTCGAGGCACAGAAAACGAGGTACCCAGAGAAATCGGAGACCGACCCATTTGAGATCTCGAAAAACCCATCAGGAATCTGCAATCGAAAAAAAATTCCGCCTTGAACAAGAGGGTCAAAACCGTAGACGAAAATTCTGGAACCTTAGGTGGCCATGGATGAACCAGAAATTGCAGAAAAATGGCTCGAATCTGCACGAAAATTTGGCGAAATAGATGCCAAACCCTAGGCGACCAGGAGGCGACCAGATACAGTGAGAAAACGCGGCCTGAAAACGTCCAAACATGGCCAGAAAATGGCGTCCAAACACGGCCAGAAATCACGTCTTCAGTCTGAACAAAACGCGTCCAGTAACTTCAAGAAAATGCGGGCAGAGGGGTCCCGCCAGGTATGCAGGAAAAAACGCGGAAAACACCAAAAGGAGGTCGCATGCAATTAAAAACAAGGTTCGTCGCGCTAGAAAAAAAAAGTTTTGGAAAAAAAAAGAAGCGAACTGCAGAGGACGATGCCAAAGGTCGCGTAGGAGAAAGAAAGCAGATCGCGCGAGGGTTGAAGGAAGAATCCGGACGTGTGAAAGTCGTGGAGGAAGAATCCCGACGCGTGAAAGGGATCTGATGAAAACACCTTCAGAACAGAAACCCTCGAAATTTTTCCAGAAAAAACAGCCACAAAATCTCACATGAACATTTTTCACGAATTGCAGATTTAAAAATCGCCCAGAAAACAGGTCAAAACCCTTCACAGGTTTGAACACAAAAACCTGTCTTTGTAAATCTGTACCAAAACAAAGAGCCCTCCCAGGATCCTGAGCCCTCCTGTGAGGGAGACGAGCTCAGTATGGCTCTGATACCATGAAACAATTTTGGGCTAAGAAATTGCTTGTATTACTTGAAGAATAGATTACAATATATAGATGAGGTAAAATACTGAAGACATTAAATGTCTACCTACCAGCTACCTACCAACAACTAATAGATATAATTGACCATTATACAATAGAAGAATATAATATTCTAACAATATATATATATATATAAAGAGATGCCATATATATAGCATCTCTTTATATATATATATTGGCATCTCTCAAAAGACAATTTGGTAAGTATGTATATATATATATATATAATATTATATTATATTTGTATATATATATTTCTTATACATTCTTATATATATTGGCATCTCTCAAAAGACAATTATATTTTTATATATATATATATATAATATTATATATGTATATATATATTTCTTATACATTCTTTCAATTACCGGACTTTGAATTACCCCCTCATTGTAATCAATTTTCTTTTTTGACAAGAGATCCTAATAACAAATGGGGATTTGAGAATGGAGATACTAGTGGGGTTTCGGGGCAGTGCCCCTCATGGGGGTTTTGGGGCAACGCCCCTAGTGGGGTCAAGGGGCAATGACCCTTATGGGGATTTGGGGACAATGCCTCCAACGGGGTCGGCAGTGCCTCTTGTGGGGGTTTGGGGGCAACCCCTCTTGTGGGGGTTTGGGGGCAAGCCCAAATTAAGGCCTTTGAAACCACACAAACCTTCATTGCTAATTGCCGTATCGCCGCATGCCCTAAGTTGCCAATGACATGTAAAAATGAAGTAAAAATCACATTTTTTGTAAATTTCAGGCAAGAACAAAAATGATACAGATTTGGACGAGTTATTGACAAAAAAATCGCAATTTTTTCTGTTGACTTGTGAGTTTTACATAGAAAAATCACCGCAATTTTTTTAAAAACCCATCGGCAAGCTATTGGGTGAGTAAGTTGCCTAGCCATTTGGCTCGAGAGTACTGGCGAGTTTTGCAACAACTATGCAATTGGGCAATTTTTCCTGACGACAAATAATAGTTATAGTAATGGCTACAAATGGTGTCTCTTCCCTTTCCAAGGTTGTTCCAATTTCCTTCTCAACCATCTATAGATTTGGAAAGGTTGTGTGAGTAAGATTTAGATTAATAACTCAAAGAGCTACCAGCATGAGGAATTGTTTTGAGCAAGTTGTAGAGCTTGTATAGGTGTTTGGACATATTGTTTATGTAAAAAATATTGTTGGAGACCTCAAAAAGGCAGTAACCTTGTAATAGCTCAAAGAGATAGTGGCATGAGGAGTTTCCTCACTCGTCTAGACTTTACTAATTTTGGTTTCTCCATGTCAAATGCTGTTTTTGTTTCTTGTTCTCTTTTACATGTTTTGTTTTGCCTCTTTTGATGGCTACAGTTGACAATACAAATCTAAGCACACGGTGATTATCTTTCCTTTAAACAAAAACTTAATCATTGTATATACGCAAAATTTTTGTTGGTAAATTAAGTAGTGGGATATCCACATTGATTGCAGATCACAAACAATGCTAACAATAGGAGCTAAGTTATTGGTTCGTTTTTGGGTTCGGGTACGGGTACAAGATTCCGGTACATGGATTTGGTCAAAATGTTTTTTGGAGTTTGGGTACGGTTTGGGTATGTTAATACTAAAACATATAAAAATCAGAAATATATGCATATTTGCAGCAGTTATTAAGTTCAGAATACACCAGCATGTTAATAGTCAAATAACATAGCAAAAATACACCACCACTTTCATAGTCAAATATTAAAATAGTGATACTCAAATGTCATGATATAAAATTATAAATTGAAGTTCAAATTATTGATCATTGATCAATCTGAATCATATGGGTCATCAAAAAAAGCATCATCAACATCATTAGATGCTACATTTTGTGTAGAACCACAAACAGCGTCGGTGGCACTCGCACAAGCATCCAAGTCAAGACGCTCTAGCTCAATATCCCACCTCCTTGAGTCTCCTTCTTTGTAGGAACTTTGTTTGTGTGTAAGTAGGCGCAAGTTTGAATGCACATACACCAAGTCCTCTACCTTTTTTGAATGCAGCCTATTGCCCTTTATTGAGTGGATAAAGGAGTATGTGCTCCAATTCCTTTCAAAAGAAGATGAACTAGCAACCTATTAAGACCAAATTAAATAGTTAAGAGTTACAAAATTTAACTAAATAAAATATAAATTAAAATTAAAATTACAAAATATAAAACTTAAATTTAAAAGATGAAAGAGTTTGACTATAAAAAAAACTTGGGATAATTTTTTTTTTTTGCAAGAGGTTGGAGGTGCGTGCATTCTTGGCCATGGAAGTACCGCCAACTATGAGCATCCACCTTGTACTTGTCTCAAAGAGCATCAAGACCACAATCACTGGAGCATGCAAAAGCCACAAACTCATCCCTCACTCTATCATGTTGGTCATGATCACTGAAGAGTCTACAAAGTGTTGCCTTGTACCCTTGAGCCACTTCAACATCTCTATATGGAGCAACTCTTGATGAAGCAAAAAGTATCTCAGCACTATAATATTTGGGACTCAATGCAAAAGCGAGAAGATGCAACAGAGTGGATGTTTTGTTCCATCTATCTACAATGATTTCATGTAGCTCTTTGAAGAACTTTTCTTTAGGATCTTCCTCTTTTGCATTGATGATGGTTTTCATCTTCTCAATAATTGAGTCGATAACATCATATACTTCACTCATACAAGGTCTATCCATGTTAGTGTAACGGATCATGCTCAATATGGGCTCAGTGAAATTGATGAGATACTCAACACGATCCCACCAACTATTATCTAGGATCCTTTGCTTGACCCTATTTGCCCTTTCAGTGCTAGATTGCCTCCATACAGACCAATTAGGGTTGATGACCATATTACAGAGTGCCTCACGAACCTTCACAAGTCGTCTCAACACAATTGTGTTGGAGGCAAAACGGGTCTCAACAACCTGTTTGAAAATAAAAATAAAAATAAAAATAAAAAATATAATTTAAATTTACAAAATCAAAATTTAAAATTAAAAGAAAATTAAAAATATTGAGAATTATCTTACCTTCAACAACTCCAATCTTGAAAATTGTCTAAAGATGCCTTGTGTCATATGGTGGTTTGTGACAAACATTTGGACGTCTTCGGCCTTAACATACACTTGTTTGATCCACTCAATTTTGGTTCCAATTTTTTGTAGCATTAGATTGAGGGAGTGGACAACACAAGTTGTCCAAAAAATGTGTGGATACTTCTCCTCAATCAATAACCCAACAACCCTACAGTTTTTGGCATCGTCAGTTACAACTTGCACAACATTTTAATGGTCCACTTCTTCAATAGCTTGACAAAGGATGTTAGCAATAAATGGACCATCCTTCACTTGTCCTTCACAATCCATTGCTCTCAAAAACATTGCCCCTTTAGGAGACACGACAATAACATTGATTAGTGATTTTTTGCATCTTTCCATCCATTAGAAACGATGGTCACCCCTGTTTCGATCCACGAATCCCTTACGGGCTTCAAAGAGTCTGCTACATGTTTCACCTATTTCTCCAATAAGGTGCTACACACCTTCTCAAAACCTGGGCCCTTATACCCCTTTGGAGCCTCATTAATAAACTTCACCATTTTTTGCCAATATGGTGAACGAACAACATTGAATGCCAATCCATTGGCATAGACACATCTTGCTATGTCTTGATCAACAATCTCTCTTGCCTCATTCTGAAATGAAGTTTCCAACTGTCTCTTAGATCTTTTATTTGAAGAGGGCAAGATTTGCTCTTGAGAGATGGACGTAGATGGATGGCTATCTGTAGGTGAAAAATTAGAAGGCGATTAGGGGGCTTCATCAATCAAGATCCTTTCTTTAAAGGATGGCTTGTTTTAAGATTGGTTGCTTTTTATTCTGCTTTTTCTTGCTCAACAATATATCCCAACACTATATGATCTGGAATGTCTTGCCATCTTCACCTAGACAAGCTTTGATGCCTAGTTTAGGGATCCTACACAAGTGCCCTTTCACTCGACTGTATGAGCTCGTATATTGAACATGGCAATGACTACAAATCCAAACATATACCACCTAGAACTTGTTGAACCATTTCTACATATTTCCAAAGGGGAGAGGTTTTGTTTAATTTGAAACAAGATTGCTGTGAGCCTGAGGAGTTAGAAGCGGTTGCCATTGTAAAACCTAAGTCACAACACATTGAAATAATTTTGGTATTGAAACTAAAAGACTTAATTAATTTCAAAAAACTGAAAAAATTGAACTTGTGTTATAGACACTTAGAAGAATGAAAACAAAACAAAAACTTAAAAACAAAACAAAATAGTTCATTTGTTGTAAACAAAATATCAAAAAACTTCAAAAAAACCTAGCTCTTTTGAAGAAGTCTTGCTCTATGATCTTCTTGGCAACAAATAGACGCTTGCAAGTGCTTAGGAATAGCACAACAACCAACTTCAAACAATCAACGATCAGCCTTCAAGTCTATTCAAGCTTGTGCAAGCAAGAGAGAAAGTTCAACAATGGAGGCAAAAAAACTTGTTTTTCATTCACAAATTGTTAAATGAGTATGTTTTTACCTATTTGATGTGTTTGGAGGCAAAGATTAGGGTTAGAAAGAATATTTAATTGTTTAGAGGTCAACAAAAAGTGAAAAATATAATAAAAAAAAGCCAAAAACGTTGGAAAAAGCGCGGCTTGGGCGTTTGAACGCACAAATTAGGTCCGGGTTCGAACTGGGTACAAAATTTCATATCCACATACTGCTCTCCATTTCTTGGTTGTTTCCACATGCTCTTTTTCATTTCTTGGATGTATTTGTATCGTACCTCGTACCAATTTTGTACCCATATCATACCAAAGGCCTCCTAGCTATGTACCGGTAACTTAGAATAGGAGCTATGAAGGTGTCGTATCCCCGAAATAGCAACACTAAAAGATGAAGTGTCAAAATGCAAATAAATAAATAAATATATAAAATAACAATATAAATATTACTAGAGGCCTCCTAGCTACGTACCGGTAACTTAGAATAGGAGCTATGAAGGTGTCGTACCCCCGAAATAGCAACACTAAAAGATAGTGTCAAAATGCAAATAAATAAATAAATATATAAAATAACAATATAAATATTAAAAATATAAATATAAATATTAGCAACTTAAATATTATTATAAATATTGAAATATATATATATAAACATATAATATATTAATATAAAATTAATAAATAAACAGCAATTATGGAGACAATGATTGGCATGGTAACAACTCCATACTAAAGATAATAATATTAATAAACTTATAAAAAAGAGCACCTATTCTTTTGGAATCACAGACTGTGCAGGGATATAAAAGCAGCGATTATTGGCCAGGCAGTAAATAATATGATGAATGTAAGGCAGCAATGATATAATTCAGCGATTGAGTGAAGGATTAGTAATTAAAGAATTAGGCATTGATATGGAATGGGCAGCAATTAGTTTTAAGGAAGCAATCCTTCCTTAACTAAAGGTCATGTCCAATTAAAAAAGACATCTCTTTTCAAAGAGGTGTGCCCCATCATGGAAATAGGAGGATATATAAGGAAATGGAGATCAGCAGATTTAGGGAGGGAAGTGTAGGAGAAAATCAGGAAATGAAATGAATAAATCTGATATGGGGAGATCAGCAAATGTAATTAAAACAGCATTCAGAACAGCAGCATGGATCACATAAGTAATTGGTACGCAGTATGCATTTACTAATTAGTAATATATATATATATTCGATTATGCAATAATGATGCTTGCAGCAATTATTGATTCTTATAAGTACTTATGATTCTTTAATATAAATATGGATAATATATTCTTATTCATTAATTTACACTTTAATATATATATATATATATGTCTGTCTTTATCCTATAGTCAACCAAACATAAGGATGAAGCAGACAAGTTAGGGAGATGCAGTTTACGGGCTCTTCCATGCTAAGTAGCCCACCTCAAGGGTGGAATTGTCTTGGTTTGGACGTTCCTGCCACTTGGGGCAAAGGGGTGGGTTGTCTTGGTTGGATGCTCGTGCTCTTGGTTAGATGGGTTGGGTAGTTTACATGCACCCCTTTCAAGGATTTCCTATGAAGCCAAACTATGATTGGTTGTTAGGATGGATTCAAGGAGTTACAATCATAAGAGGGATGGACAAGATAGCATGGATAAAAAAAGTAGATACAAGTGTATCCACTAAGTAGCCCACCTTAGGGGTGGAATTGTCTTGGTTCAGACGTTCCTACTGCTTGGGGCCAAGTGGTGGGTTGTCTTGGTCGGACACTTGTGCTCTTGGGCTTAGATGGATAGCTTTGGGTGTACTTATCATGCTTCTCATCCAAGTCCTGTTATGATTAAAACTTCCACTATGCATTATGGATATTGATAGTTCAGATAGTCTTGGAATAGGTATGTATTTTAAATAAATAAGGCATTTATTATGTTCTAATCATATGAATTATATTTCCAATATTCTAACATGATTGTAGGACCTAAAACCAAGATTTATCTTGTTTGAAGCATTTAAGTGGTAAGTTCTAGCTCCTCTTGTTGCATCTAATGTTGGCACTTCTCCTCTCCGACCTAAATGGTGGGCTGAAGACTATTGGTGATCTTCATGATGATGAGCTCATTGAGGGTAGATCATCTAGAAACAAGAGCAAACAACAACATATTGTTAATTTTGCTCTCATGGCCAACATTCACAATGTTTATGAGCCTCAAACATATTCAAAGGCTAAAGGAATTCCTGAGTGGGAAAAGGCTATGGAGGGTGAATATCATAGTCTTTAGAAGAATCACACTTGGGTCCTTTTTGATCTTCCTCCACGGAAGAATCCCATTAGCTGCAAATGGGTGTATAAGGTTGAGTAAAAAGCTGACGGAACCCTTGACAAGTACAAAGCTGGGCTCGTTGCTAGGGGGTTCTCACAAAAGGAAGGCATTGACTACGAGGAGACTTTTGCTCCTACAACCAAGATGAGTACCATTCGGCTCGTCCTTGCCTTAGCAGCACAGTCAGGTTGGAAAGTCCATTAGATGGACATTAAGAGTGCTTTCCTCAACGGTGAGTTGAAGGAAGAAGTCTACATGACGTCGCCTCCAAGGTTCAAGGTTGTCGGTAAAGAACACCAGGTGTGCAGACTAGTGAAAGCACTCTATGGTCTGAAACAGGCTCCTCGGGCTCGGTACATCAAGATTGACGAGTACCTCATAGATCATGGCTTTTAGAGGAGTCCATCTGATTCTAATTTGTATGTCAAACGCACTGGTAGTGATATTCTTTTTCTTGTTGTCTATGCGGATGACTTGATCATTACTGGCAGCTCGACACATTTGATCAATGAGATCAAATAGGATTTGTGCAGCTCATTTGACATGACAGATTTAGGACTTCTGCATTATTGTTTAGGTGTTGAGGTTTGGCAGACAGAGAGCAGTATCTTCCTCTCTCAGTCCAAATATGCTTGAAGTCTACTGGATAACTTCCGAATGTAGGATTGCAAACTTGCCTCCACACCTATGGAAAAAGGGCTGAAGTTGTCAGCTAAATCAGATTCCCCTGTAGTGGATGAATCCTTGTTCAGGCAACTAGTGGGCAGCCTCATCTATCTCACTGCCACTAGACCTGACCTCAGTTTTGCAGTGAGCTACATTTCATGCTTCATGATAGCCCCCAAGGCTGATCATTGGGTAGCAGCGAAGCGTGTGCTACGTTATGTGAAGGGCACTTCTGATTATGGACTTCTTTACACTAGGAGTCACGATTCTAGACTCATTGGTTACACAAACTCGAATTGGGTAGGTTTGGTTGATGACAAAAAATCAACATGTGGGTATGTTTCTAGTTTGGGATTTGGTGCAGTCACTTGGACTAGTAAAAAGCAGCAGGCAGTGGCTCTTTCCTCAACAAAAGCAGAGTATCGAGGAGCAGTTAAGGTAGCTTGTGAGGCAGTTTGGCTTCGTCGGATGCTTGCGGATATGCAAATATCTATCTCAAGCAGGTCCGACTCCCTTGTTCTATGATAATCATGGAGTGTTCTCAAACTTGCCAAAAATCCAGTCTTCCATGAAAGAACCAAGCATGTGGAAACTCATTGTCACTTCATTCGGAAGCTTGTTGAAGACGAATCAGTTCAGTTGCTGTATGTTCCAATAGAGGATCAGACAACATATATTCTCACCAAGTCCCTTAGTCCAAATAAGTTTTTAAAATTTAGGGGGCATCTTGGTGTAGTTGATAGATTGAGCATTAAGGGAGGGTATTAAAATAATATTTAGTATTTAATTAATTAACGCTCAATGATGTATTATATTGTTATTTTGTAGATGAGAACGTCTCTTCAGTTCTCCTTCAATTTCTTTTTAGAAACTTTACATTTTTGTAAATCTTTGTAATATATTTATTGAGCGTTTTGCTCCTCATGTAAATACATCAAATTTTTACAGTCTGCATTGGCAATATGATGCACTAAAGGACATGGGAAAATTTGGTTGGATAATAAAATTGTTGTTAGTGATGCTAGCGATATGTAGATGTTTATTTGCAACCACCACATTTCATACACACTCGGTAGGACCTTCTTCAAGAAGGAATTCTTGAAACCTATAGAGATTAGATATGCATCATATTTAATTCTCTTGGAGAGGATGCTTGAGTTGCAAGAGGCATTCCAACTAATGGTTATGACAATAGAATGGAATTGATGGCTTGAGTCCAAGATAAAGCAAGGGGAGAGGGTGAAGGATGTGGTGAAAAGTGATGTTTTTTGGGGTGATGCAACATATATTCTCTCCATCATTACTCCAATTTTTAGAGTGATTAAATTTGGGGATGTTGATACACCTAGCCTTGGAGAGGTGTATGAGTGCATTGATAGTATGCTTGACCAAGTGAAGGTTGTTGTGTGACAAAAAGACCCCACATTGCAATTCTATATCGAACATATTCAACCAATCATCCATCATAGATGGGAGAAGTTGGAGACTCCCTTCCACATGGCTACCTATGCACTGAACCCAAAGTGATACATGCAAAGGCTTGGTAGAATTACACCCGTAGTTGAAAAACTCGCCAGATTGAAAAACACGCCAAGCCCAAAAAACACGTCTCGACAAAAACTCAACAACTTAAAAAATTGCTTGAATTTCATTAAAAATGCATTTTTTTTGCAAAATTCAATGATAAGATGCATCCAATGAGTCAATAAATGAGTATATAAAAGAAACAAGCTGATTCTAGTTGTATTTGATTGATTTCAAAGAAAATTAGGTAGAAAATGGCATCCTCATGTGGAATGTGTTGATACTGATAGTCTGAAAGAAAATGAAAATAGCAAATTGCTTTTGTAAAATTGAAAGTAAATACTACAGTAATATATTTTACAAATTTACATCTTCCTCTTCCCATGTCTAGTGAAAACTAGGGGAGAGGTAGAACTAGACGATATTATAGATGAATACTTGTGGGAAAACTTGGAAACTTGGACTTGGAGAGTACCTAGAAAATCAAATTAATTCAATGGGAATTTGAGCGCAATGCCCCCAATAGGGTCGAGGGGTAGCGCCCCTCATGGGGGTTTGGGGTCAATGCCTCCAGTGGGGTTGAGGGGCAACACCCCTCGTGGGGGTCTGGGGGCAACATCATTTTCCCACCAAGCCCAAATTAAGACCTCCAAAACCACTCAAACCTTCATGGTGTACATCATTTTGCATTAACAATAAAAAGCCAAATTAAGACTGAAAAAATGAAATGAAAATGCCTTTTTCACAGCCATAGGAGACTTTTTCCTGGATGGGCTAGTTTTTCTTGCAGACTCGTCGAGTTTTTGGCGAGTTTTTCTCCCTGACTTGATGAGCAGTTTTGGCGAGTAAATGCGGGAAAAACCCGCTAGGAAAAAAACCTGTGAGTTTTTAAAAGCTCTATATAGTATGTTGAGGTGAAGGCAGGGTTCATGAAGGCTATTCGAAAGATGTATGATTCTACAGATGCCAACATCATTTGTACTAAGTGGACAAAATTTGCCACTCTTAGGAGATGTTCTAAGGAGGCCAAGATAGATAGGGAGACTATGGTGCAGGAGGATCCAATCTTGTGGTGGACTATGCATGGGCCTACTTCTTTGATTTCTAGTTCTTGTGATGCTGAGAGGAACTGGTCTACTTATAGTTTCATCCACTCAATTAAGACGAACAAGTTCACCTCTAGGAGGGGAAGAAGCTTGTGGCTGTATATAGTGCCTTGCATCTCATTGACCACAATACAATTACATATAAGGAGAGTCAACATCTTGATGGGATATAGAGCTAGAGGATCCAGAATAGGTTGATGATGATGCTACATAGACATGGCTGGTCTAGTGATGAGGAGCTTGGGGATGATTAGAGGCATCAATTCAAGCCATTTTGTGATTTTGAAAATTGTAATCATCATTTATGAAATTTTGAATATAATATAAATTCCAAATTTGACATTTTCATTGTTAATGTTCACTTCAAATGTTTAATGCAATCATTGGAATGTGTTTATTGTTTAGTAGTTTTAGTTTACTTAGTATGCCAAAGTTTCATTTGTAATTGTAATTTCTTGTACTTGTTCCTTATGCATCCTTTTATAACTAACTTTTCAAGTACTACATGTATTTGCACAACCGTTTCCCTACCATCCCCCCACTGTGCCCAAACTTAGGCCCTTGGTTCCTTTGTTCTTGAAATCCGTACCCTTGTTCCACTATCAAAAAACTCCATGGAACCATGTTGATTACCATACACATTTGCAAAAGATATGAATAGTGGCAATAAGGTGTAGGTGTTGCATATCAACATTTGCAACTCAACTATGCTTTGCTCAATTAAGCTTTGCTAATGTTTTTTACTGCATTAGTAATTGCATGTGCATATTCTAACTACTTGCACAACTTTAAAGGACCCAGCCGCCTGATGACATCCTTCAATATGTGAAACTGATAAATAGCATCCTTGTATTTTCCAGGGAAAACAATGGTACTGTCAGTATTCTTTACATGTAAGTGTCTATATAATGCTCTTAACTCAAAATTAAAACTAAAAGGAAATAGAAAAGAAAGGGTGGGGGGTGTCACCAAGGTTTTCCACCCTATTATTCCCCTCCAAACCCTAATTCATTCATTTGAATCATTTTCAATTTGTTTGAGAGGAAAAGGAGAGGAGAACTTTGGAGGCAAGGGAGCCGACATAGAACACATTAGGTTCAGCTTAGAGAGGTAATTAGCATTGTTGCTACTTGTGTCCTTCTTCTGCATTTTCTAGTAGTAGGTGCATTTCTGTATCATTTTCTATTAAATTCAGTTGGAGATGGCTAAAAGTACAAGTGCCATCTTAAATGATGTTAATGCACCTCTTGGCCATCTGAGGAACATGTACATGTCCATGAACTGCAAAACAAAATCAGGATTTTCCTAGAGTGGCACAAGGAGGGGTCAAAACTATCTTGGAAGAAGGCTAGAATGCTTCCCCCAATGATTTGAGCAGCATGGGGGATATTTTGTACCCATCCCCAAGTAGCTGAAAGCCTGAAACCTCATGGTACTCTCAAACCTGGTGTTGACTGCAGGGAACACACACACTGCGTAATACAAAGGTTTTTTTCTGAGAGTGATGAGCATAGGGCATTCTGGCAATATATATTTGAAAGAATAATGGACAGTCGAGTAGTATTGGCATAGGGAGCATCTATGAAGCATTGCCTTAGCAAGTACTACAAAATGGAAGATTCAGAATATAAGTGCCTCAATACAGATTCTTCAATGTATTTAGGTCAATTAACTTCCTGGTACACACAATGATTTTCTTTTGGGTTCATCTAGGACTGTATAGAATATTATCTAGCCACACAAGCTTCAAGGGATTACCACCTTAAACATGCCTCATGGTAATAGTAGTAACTAGTAAGTGGATGATGATGGTTAAATGGCTCACTTACATGTGGAAAGCATGCAAAGATAGCTTCAAACTGTCTACATGATTAGTGTTTGCATCCTGGAGCCGCGTGCCTTTGAATTCGGCTGGAGTTACAGAAGTACTTCATTGTTGTACTATATATAAAATTTAATTTTGCAGTTGTATCAACTAATCTGTGCTCAGTGTTCAGTTGTGAATATTTCAAGATTAATTGTCCTTTTTGTTGCATGATCCAGTTTTCTTTAATTCCTTTAGACTTGCATGCGTTGAATATGCTCTTTAGTCTTTTGGTCTTCTTTTCATCTAGATTGGGAACTCAGTTTGAATATGATTGCCTTTTGATCTAGGTACCTGCCAGATGATTTAGTCCATCACTTCATTATCCATCATTTTCTACAATTTTTTCATTCTATGTAGTGTTACCCTTGGATTTGTTACAAGATCAAGATATTTTCCTTGAATATATTGTCAATGTCCCTTGAAATGTTTCTTGTTGAGAATCACTAAAATGGTGACAGCATTTTGTCAATCTTGTTTGGAATGATAGTAGACTCGTGCACAACAGGTTCATGCTTCAGCACTATTTACTCGATGAATACATATCGGTAAATGTATTTCTTTATGTAAAATTAATGGATGCTTGCAGAGTCAGCTTCTAAAGAACTTAAAGTGATTGTGGACTGGTAAAAGGTTTTAAGATTTTTAATTTTCTTTTGAGTTGGCACCTTGTTAGGTTTGGCAGTATCTTGCTAATTATACTTGTTTTTAAAATTTACTTCTTGTTACCCCGTTCTTTTTGGTGGAAAATCAGTAGGATTAGTGGAATGCTAACCATCATCTCTACTTGTTCAAGATGAGAACTCATATTAGTAAATTTGGCAAACTTTAGTAATATACTGGCATTGTATCATGACTTGTACAATTAGTGGTATTGATTCCTGCATTCATTTCAAACTGTCTTTTAGCTTCTGTTTCAATCTATTTAGCATGCAATGAAAAATGCTTACCTTGAAAATAGTAAAATACTTATAACGAGTGTACTGGTAAACATTATCCTTTTGCAATTGCATAACTGTGTGACCATTTGATCATGTCAATATAATGTATGGCAGAATTTGAATTTTTTGGGAACCTACAATAAAGTTTTCTATTATTTATTGATTTTATGTATCTTTTGCAGCCATTTGGCTTCCCATGGTGTCCATACCAGGGTTCATTTTCTCGATTGTCAGTATCTCTCGAGTAAGTATTTCTGGTAATCCATTGATAGTTGAAAACAGTTATGTGATCCTGTTAATTTTTTCTGTTGTTGATAAGCTCATCATCCAAACTTATTGGATGGATTTCCTTATTTGTTAAGTAATAATTCTGTTAGAATTTGTGATCTTTTTATGATAATTTATTGAGAATTATGGTTTTTTCTGCTATAATGCTATCACTATAGGAAGGGAGGTCTACTTTGGAATACTTTCTCCAGTAGAGCAGTAGGCTGAAACATATGAGTTAAATCATTCTATTTAAATGATTCACAGCATTCAGTGTTAAAATTTCTAGGTTCTTAAATATTTGTATTTCTTTATGATCTGTTATGAAGCCTCTTTCCTGAAGCAGATTTTCATTATGTTCAATCATTGTTTTGGATTTAATTAGATGTTTCAAATGAGATTGGATCAATATGGTTGGACTAAGCGGAGATCTAGACATTATTAACATAATGCCTTCTACATATCCAATGAAAATATGAGTTTTACATTTTGTTTTTATGGGTATGAGATGTTAAATCAGGATTTATCTTCGATATTGAAGCAATATAGTTTTTTCAGTTGAGATGTAGAAACAATAGACAAGATACATTCTAAGAATTCAGTAAAAACATGGGAGGTCTATAATACTTTTTTCATGGGTATTCAGAGTGGTTCACATTGGCCATATTTTATAAGCCAGATTTCATACGGAAAATGTTTCAAGGGAATTGGTTGTTTGTTTTTAAAGATGTGAATATATGAGTTGTTGATCAACCCCATAGTAGCCCAAGGATCACCTGCAAACAAAACAACCTTCCACACAAGATAGAAGCAATGGAAATGTTATGAAGCCTACTAATTCATTAGATACATAAAACAAAACTGGTACAATGTACAATGAAGAGACCCTTGTTATAAAAACACAGATGAAACCCTAGGACATACTAAGATTATGACAAGTGCCATAATCCTATGATATGAGACACAAAAGTAAATGATCTAAGTAAACTTAAGTATGTAAGTGTGGATACAACCTAATAGGAAACAAGTTAGGTAATGTACCATGTTCACACCAAAAACCCCCCTTAAGTGCAATTTAGCAAGTATGATAAAAATGTAAGCATGCAAGGATGGGTCTTGACTACAAGGTCATGATAGGTACCCATGCACAAACAAATCTCTCGCAAATGGAATAATGGAGAAAAATCCATAGGAAAAAACCACTCTCCAAAAGAGAAAAGATGCAAACAAACATGTACAAGTGAGAGGAGGGAGGACTCAACATGATCTCCCAATGACTATTTTCACCAATGTACAATCAATGTTCCCCAAATAGGAGAGAAAGAGACTATGAAGTCTTCCCACAATGTATAATTGAAATATCCGCCTTAATTTTTATTTATTTTTTAATTTGAGCACATGAAACTTCACTTGTTAACGTTAGCTCAACAAATAGAACCAACTGAAAGGAACCCTTCACTTTCTGATCACCCAGATCCCAAGGTGGGCAAGGTGAGGGCATAAAGTGCGAGGGGATCGTTAGTTGAAAACTGGAAATAAAAGTACAATGCTGCAGGCGGCTAGTCGACCATTCTGGAAAGTAAATGCTGGAAATGTAAATGTGTAGGTAGATAACTGACCATAAGAGCTCAACCACTTATAACCCTTCACTTTCTGATCACCCAGATCCCAAGGTGGGCAAGGTGAGGGCATAAAGTGCGAGGGGATCGTTAGTTGAAAACTGGAAATAAAAGTACAATGCTGCAGGCGGCTAGTCGACCATTCTGGAAAGTAAATGCTGGAAATGTAAATGTGTAGGTAGATAACTGACCATAAGAGCTCAACCACTTATTTAGTGGGAGCGGTAATACAAATAGAAATGTAAACAACTCAACCACTTATTCAACGGGAGTAAATAGACTAACTGAAATGTAAAACAACTTGACCACTTATTCAGCGGGAGTGAGATATACAAAATAATTAAAGTGCAGAAATAATAAAGCTGATTAGTACTACTAAAAATCAGCGTTACAAATTATAGCTTCAGCTGCAATAGAAAAGAGATATACATAGCAATAGATCATCAACATGTTAGGCAACCATCTCCAATACCAAATATATGATAGTCAACCATAAATATGAAGATTAGATGAAATATATTAGGTCTGATATAAAATAGCAGTGAACAGAAAATTAGACCAGAAAGCACATAATTCACCTAAATGCTCATATCTTGCTCCAAACTCCTTCATTTGGGGTTAAACTGAGTGCAAATGAGAGCGAGAAGTTGGGCGATCAGGTACAAGCTGAGAAACTCCACCGATCGGCACTGATTTATTAATGCACGCTTCCCCATGCAACCGCACATAAGGTACGCCCTCCAGAAATGGGCGACCTTGTCTAGAAATTCAAGGACACCTTCAAAAACCACGAAACCATGAGCAAAGGGGCGCCCTAGCAAGGAGAAACCATAGAGAAAATACCTAGAATGATAGAAAATTCGCCCAATGAGATACAATAAAAAACGTGCTTCAGCCAAGCACAAACCAGCAACTCCAAAAATGATGAAACACTCCAAAATTAGAAGATATCAATGAAACAAACTTGATGAAGCTCAATCTGCAACCTCTTGATGAAGAAGCAATCTCAATCAGATAGGTGTTATCTTGCAAACACGAAACCGATATTAGCTAGGATGTATGCGTTCCTCGAAGCAAGTGGTCTGAAATCATTGCAGCAACACTTCGTTATGATAAGCAATGGATACCAAATGAAGGAGCAAAGCCTTGTTTAAATAGCACTTTGAGGTGACCTTTCAAATTCCTCTTTTCCCTCCAAAAAGGGATGCCCAAAAGCATAACGAAATAATAATTTAAAAAAACACCTTTTCTTCATCTCCCTAGGCGTCCAACATACTTAGGCAAATATTATAATTTTTAAATATTTAAATTCCTCCAAATGAGGCGTCCAAACCAAAGTCCCACCTTTTAAAAACAACTTGAAGTTATTCGCCTAGGCATGGGTGGAGACCAAAAATGATATTAAAATATAAAATGACTTAAATCATTAAACTTGCTAAAACGGGCCCCAAGAGTGTCGAAGACCAAATTGCCAATCTACTAGAAACTGCACTAAATTGTTGCCAAGAATAGCATTGCCAAAAATAGCATATTGCTAAAAATAGTACACTAAATTGCTGCCAAGAATAGCATTGCCAAAAATAGCACTTAAAATAGCATATTGCTAAAAACAGTAAGTGACTCCAAACTCATTTTAATCACAAATCGGGCAGCCATCACAACTTACTAAAAATATTAAGTCTGGAAAAGGTCATCTGATGCAAATACATGTCACACGATTCTGAAGCTCTTTGAAAACCCATAAAGACCCAAAAACCTTTCCCGCATGCAAACTCCTGATTGAAATGCATGTCACTCCCCTGAAATGCATGTCACATCCCTCTGAAGCTTCATGAAAGCCCAAAAAGATACAAAAGACACACTGCCAAACTCCTGCATGCAAACCCTCAAAAGCTCCACTGAATCCTCCTATAACATAAGAAACCCTAATTTCCACATTTGACTAGCCTACGGGCCTCCGGGAATAGGCTAACAGTCACTAAAGAGCGTAGGGCTAAAATGGGGACATTACAATAATCTCTTGCAATGATGGTAGATGCTTGATAAAGGATGATGATGAAGATCCAAGAATGCCAAACAAACATCTATATAATATTTTTTTATCAAGAGAGAGATGTTGACTCCCACATCCCACTTAATTCAGCTACATGAAAGTCTTGAGAGTGGTGAATCTGAATGCCACCAGCATAAAAGAAATGGGTTTTTACAACTTATGGATCAATAACACCAAGTAGGATATTCATTTAAATGCTTAAGCAGTTTGGACACAATAGTGACCAGCCACTTCAAGGATCTGTTCAAGCTGCAACACACCTGGGTTTCAAACCTAGAACCATCTTTTCAAAAAGCATCCAATTGTGGGAAATAAGCTAAAAGCTATGCTTAGTCACCAAGTTAGCGTAACTCACAATTTTTCCGTGATGCCCACAAAGATGATAAAATGTGTACGAGTGAATGCCAATTTTTAATCACTGTGGTCCATTATCAAATTTATTAAATATCACATCCATTACTTAATTTCAATGACACCTCAACAATTGTCTTTGGAATTGATTTTGTAATCAAACAAAACATAAATCAAAACCTAATTTCTTATACACAAAAGGTGTAGTTAGCATAATAATTACTTGTTATAATTTGTTGGTACTTGTAAAGCAGATTTATTTTGTTAATTCCTTGTTGGTTTTGGGTTTTTGGCAATTTATAATAAATAGTTGTATGCAATTTCCAATGGTTGTGGTCTAATTGACTATCATTGGATCCTCTAAATAGAATTTTTGTAGTTAGGGAAAGTGTCTTATCTATGGATGGCCCTCCTTAATCTACATTTATTGTATTTAAGCACGCCTCAATAAAGCATTTATTGTGTTATTTTCATACAATTAATCTAGTATATACTGTTCTTTATTTGCTTTATAGTTTCGTAAGTAAGCAGCATTTGGTGTCATTGCCTTTGTGAAGTCAGATCAGATTTTAAAAGGATCAAAATCAGTCATAACTATTGTCAATGCCACAATAAAATGGAATAAAATTAAATAGGCCAACCAATACAATAATCTTTGGACACACAAAAAGGAAGACAAGATCAACTTGCCCAAGACCACAAGTACTTGAAGGATGTTTACTGCTCTATTTGATAAAATAAATACATAAATTAATAATAGAGATGACAATGCATACCAGATACATGAGTAAAATATATCTTTTTTTGCACATGAAATTATTATAGAAGAAGACCAGAGATGGTCAGTAGGATCAGAGTTGATCTGACTAGATCATACTACTCTCCTTGATGATACACAATGTATTTAAAGGATTCAATGGTTGCCAAGAAAAACACAACTGTCAACCAACCGACGCTTATAACTATTTAAAGCCGACAACCAATTAATACATAGTCAGATAACCAATTTTATTGAAACATAATAATAGACATTGTACACCGACTACAAAGGAGCTATTGGTTCAAGTGCATGTTAGAGAAGAAATAGATAGGTTGTGGGATAACTTGCCTAGACTCCTAGCAATACACTACATATTTGTACAAGACTTCCACGCTAAATGAGATTGCGAAGTACACAAACAACAAATAGTACAATGATAAAAGGAAAGGTGTTATCACGAGGAAGAGGGATAAAGTGAAGACTAATGTTGTGCTACGTGAAATTAATGCCATTTAGCACAAACAAAGGTGGGACACCAAGAATAAAGGAGATTATGAGAGGTACTTCAGAAAAACCCATCAATGCATTTTTAGAGCCAAAGCGAAAGTTGGAGTCATAGTTGTGAATGAAAAAAATTAAATATACAACCGATTCGAAGAATAGGCCACAACTAACCAAAGAAGAGTGGGTAGAGGTTGCTAGGCAACTTGCCCTTCTTGAAGAAGGAAGTGTTTGTCGTTTTGATCAATTTAGGTTGGAAGTTCTAGTGGAAGAGTCATCTGAATCTAAAGGCTACCCTGTCGTACAATGTAGTGAATGGGGCCACTTTGCAAAGGATTGCCCGAGAAGTTAGGGAAATACAAGATTACTTTGTAGATAGTGATATTTTTGATCAAGTTAGGTTGGAAGTTCCAGTAGAAGAGTCTTTTGAGTCTAAAGGTTTCCCTATCATACTATGTCAATAGTGTAGTGAATGGAGCCACTTTGCAAGGGATTGCCCAAGAAGTGAGGGCATTTTTTTAATGACACCCCCTGATTTTTTTTGGATTTTCTAACTAAGTGATTCACATCCAATCCCAACATATGGTAATGCCAATAACTATTATCACAATCATAACTTTGATAAGAATTGCAAATTAACAATTGGTTGTCATAACACATTGATGCAATGTACTATGGCTTAGCAACTATTGTTCATACTTCATTGAATGATCACACTGGACGTAGGAAGTCTTATTACATAAACAGAATCAAGTGTAAACATGAATAATAAATACCTCAATGCAAGATTTCAGATAGCTATAGGCTGGCTGTAGCTGATTACAAAGCTTTTGGCTTTTAATGTCACTTTACACCAGCATACTCAGCATTAAAGGCTATGTCAAACACATAACAATGCATGGACACTCTAACTTTCACCCAGATTTAGAAGAAAGCCCAGGAAACTGCCAATGAAGGGTCTGCAAATACCAAACTGAGTGCTACCAAACTGTTAGTGGGCTGTTACAGGTCTGAGATAGGAAACTGGGTATTGCTGATTGCCAAGAAATGAGTTTTTGACTTTCAAAATGCCTTGAACCTGCTGCTAACCAGTTATTCTGCCCTTGAACAATGACCCATAACTTATCTAGGCCTCTGTTAAATAATACGGACTTGCTGTAGCTAAACACAGTGACTGGAAATACAGGGGTTACTAGGAAAATAATTTTCTTTTAATTTTCTGAGCACCCAAAACTTTATTCGTACTCCTGGAATCACTTTCCCTCTCTTAGGCACCTCCCTAGAATTGGTTTTGCAGCCACAAACAACCCCTGGATACTGAATTTACTCACCAAACTCCAGCCTTCATCTGGTACGGCCTGATCAGGGCAGTATTCTGCTTTGTAGAAATTACACCCTTCTTTAAAGTTCTGGAAATCTCTCCCAATATGGTCGCCCAGCCTAGAGAAAACAACAGAAAAATACCCAAAAGCATAGCCTCAACCCTTCAATCACCACATGCCTGAATAGAGGGGTACGACCAGTCGTCATATAACTTCATATCTGAAATCTGAAAAGATCAAACTCTTGAAAATCAATGGTGATTCCTGATGTAGAATCACTTCCTCCAGCTAGGGTGGATCTCTCACCACTGAAACCAGCACTAAAGATGAGGGTTTCCATCCTTAACCAGCTACAAATGATAAACTGAAAACAATCCAGCAGAGTCTCCTTAAGTTGTCAAATCCTCCATGCCTCCAAATGAGAGCTCCAAATGAGAGCTCCAAATGAATAAATAGAGAAAAGGGAAGAAATTAGGGCAACATCATTTTCAAATTCTCCTTTCCCTTCAAAAACCATCGCTCTTTGTCAAGCTCTCCAATAAAACATTTAAATATAACCTTATTTCATTTTTTAAGTGATATGAAATTCCCCCAAGGGGGTCGTGCGCCTCTTGAGGCATAAATTAAACTTTTCCACTAAAAGTCCAATGGCCCCTCTTTTAAAACAATGTTGTGCAACTAGGCCAAGGGGCCCTTTCTATAACCCAAGCATATATCCCCTTTAAAAAAAAATAACTTTAATACTTTAGTGACATATTAACCAATAATAATTCTGACCATGGAGAAAACTCACCCCTTGCCAAGAATGGAAATTCTGCACTGCACTGCTGCCATCAGGACCAGTTACTAAAAATAACACTTACTAAAAATAGTAAGTGGGTCAAATCATCAACTGGCCACAATAGAGGACACCGAAAAAAGGGGACATTACAATTTTACAATAGAAAAATGTGCAAATTCTTTTGTACCATGTTGGGAGATGATGTATCTCACACCATTGTTTTATAGTCTCATCTTTGACTTAAGGCAATTTATGATTTCTTGGTCAACTTTTCCCAAACTTTGGTCATTGTAGTCCATTATAATTAGTAGCTTAGAACTAGTGCATTTTGTTCATGTCTCAAAAGTACCAAATGAATTTGATGGAGAATTAGAATCTTTTGAATGATAAGGGCTGCCAAGTGCCCATTTTTGATGGTCTATTGATCTATAATTGATTACAAAACTATGCTTGTGTAATTTAATAGTCAAATAATTTTCAATCCATGCTATTCTACTTGAATTTTTGTTAAAATCTAAGTTATCGAAATCGTGGCTTTACCTTGATGATTCCAGGTATGGGATGTCTCAGAATTGAAAACTTCTTGGAATCTCCGTGGAATCTAGCAGGATTTGTGATTCAGGAGGCTGAAACGTTTCAGTCTTCAACTTCACGAATCTGAGCGATTTCCAACAGTGATGTGCCATTTTTCAGTGATTCTGAGGCGATTGGCGCGGGGTTCATAAACTTTTTAAACTTTTTTGGATGAAAAACAAAACACGAAAACCCTAA
Organism: Sequoia sempervirens; assembly: GCA_007258455.2. Classification (NCBI taxonomy): domain Eukaryota; kingdom Viridiplantae; phylum Streptophyta; class Pinopsida; order Cupressales; family Cupressaceae; genus Sequoia; species Sequoia sempervirens. Next base: position 1,110,937,583 of record VDFB02271358.1, on the reverse strand, counting down.
CTCAGATTTCATTTGTCATTTTCGTTTGTTTTTCCCCACGAAAACACACGAGGAGTTTAGACACAGTTTTGCAGAGACGAATGAGTTCAAACAATGAGTTTTGCAGGAACGACATGGTTGCGAGCGATTGGAGGCACAATGGAGTTGCAGGCACAAAGCGGTTCAACGCAGTTGGAGGCATGCCTCATTTTTCCTTGCCGCTACACGTGGATATAGTTGTTTCAAACATGTTCTTTCTTTTCTAACGGTGCTTTCAAAATTGATTCCCACCCTGAATCATTTGACTTAAATTCCCAGTTAAGATAAGTATTCTTTTATTTATTTAAATTTTCTTGGTTTACAAAGAATAAATTTAAAACTTGAAACTTTAAATTTATATGATTTACATTTAAAAATAAAAAAATATTTATATTATAATTTTATAATTTATAAATTATAATTTAAATCTATAATATATGTATTATTATTAATTTATTTATTAACATAATAATAATATAATTAGTATTATATAATATACACATTTAAAAATATAAAATAAATAATTATTTCATACATTCATAATATATGTTAAATATATAGTATAATAATTTAATTTGTATATATATATATATATATATATATATAAAATTTATAATATAATAATATAATAATTTTATATATATATTTAATTTATTTAGCAAATTCAATTCTTATTTTTTTTTTTTTAGGCTACAAATATGTATATATCTATGATTTTTATATCTTTTTGCACGGATGTACCCCAAACGCACCCAACCCCCAATTTTTTTTTTGGCCATATCGACGTACCGTACCCACGTACCCGCACTCGTACCCGTACCCGATTCGGCAACTTAGGTTAAAATGATAGTGGAATTCTTCACAAATTCAGAGAATAGAATATGCAACCTAATTGGACAGCTAACCAGAAATAAACAATACCATAGAGACCATAGATGAAAAACTGTGTGATTACTCGCAAGACTCATGAGTAATTGCAAGTCAAAACCCTTGTCGAGTAACTTGCAGCAATACTTGGTTGTGATTACCTACCAAAACTCGCTGCGATTCCAACAAAAACGTGCATAAAATCGTAAAAAATTCACCCAACATGCGACTTAGGTTTTGACTTGATTGACTAAAAGTGATAATGTTTGGTTTTAAAGCATGTTTTTAAGATGTGTGACGAGGATTTTAGTTCTACATACAATTTGACGCTGCCATGAATTTAGTGTCTCCAAATCTACAAATACTTGGGACTTCCTTTTGAATATTTGATAGGTCTGTTGTGGCTTGCAATATTTTATATGTATTTTGAATCTTTCATATTTAAAGTTCAAACTATCAAAATGAATCAGTGTTTTATTAATTATATGTATTTTGATATTTTTTAAATTCTACAATTAACTCCCAACAGTAGTGATAATGTTTAATTGTTAATCAACTTCAACAAATATAAAAGCGCCTACACATAGACATATTAAAGACTTAACTCCAATATGCACCTCCAAAGCCTAATTTTGATGGTCGACCTTCCTAGTCAAGCCTAGGTTTTGTCACAGTTATCCCTTCATAGTTGTTTTTCAATAGTGGAAATATAATTTATTTAAAAGTATATAATATAGATCAAATCTATATTCTGCTATGATCTTATATAATTTTTGACAGTCTGTTCAAATTTTCCCTTTCATGTTGTACACTAATATAGTCTTCCCAAAATGTTGATTGTATTTTATTGCATGAAATTTTAAATATGATCATACAACCATCAAATTTAGGCCTTGTACACCTCCACTGAAAAGGTAATGAAACCAAAAATGAACCAAAAAATTTACAAATTTCCTCCAACAAAAATAGAATGTTAGTATTCATGACTCACAACTTGTACAACGGTAGCCAATGATTTAATTTTTTTAAAGACTCTTGGCCGGTGGCAGTCATTAAAATTTAAAAAATTGTTGTCATGGGCTATTCGTTATCCATTAAAAAACAATTTAAAATTAAATAAATACAACTTTTAATGATGATTTTATTTTGAGCTATGCCTATGGTATTAATTATTGTTTTCTGTTGTTTCCCTTTTGCCAAGTTTGATTTTCATTTTTTGGAAAGAATATGCCATCCATGACTACAACTAAGAAAGGTGGCAAGCCGAGGGACTCTTGCTAGAAACATGGGACAGAAGGTCTACTTAAGGGAATAGTTATTTGCAGCCATTGTACTAAAGAACTGAAAGGAGGTATAAACTGCTCGAAATATCACCTTGCATAGGTCCCTTGCTGAGATGTTATGCCATGTACTAATGTAACTTTAGAGGTTTAGAATGAGGTGAGAGCTCTCCTTTCAACATTTGAGCAAAAAAAACACAGAAAATAAGAGGACACCAAATGCAATGGGAGCGTCAACCACATTTCACAATTCTATGGGATTGCACATTGGGGGAGATATGGGGGTTTCTTTTTCCATTGGGCCATGCATACGAGGATTAGGTAGTGTGGTTAGTCATAGTTTCAATATTTTTGTTCCTCGTAACTCCTAGTCTACAACCTTTGTTCAGAGGGAATAGGGAATTGTATCATGAGGTGAAGTTGGCATGTGCCCAATTTTGGTACTACAATAGTATTCCCTTTAATGTTGCTTCAAGTCCTTACTGGAGTGAGTTGGTTACCTCATTGACCATGGTAGGTAAGTATCAAGACCCCAAGTAGTTATCAATTGAGTGGCACATTATTGGAGGATGAGGTCCAAAACATATATAAGCTAGAAGAGGAACAAAAACAAACTTGGAAAAGTAATGGCTGCGAAATTTATTTGATGGGTGGACAAATGCTAGGAAAAGGACACTCAGTAAACTTTTTTAGTGGCTTTAGGAGGACAGTTGGTCTTTTTCAAATCAGTTGATGCTTATGGTGAAATAAAAAATGTTGAGACCTTGTGTAGTTTGTTGGATGAGGTGGTGATGGAGGTAGGAGTGGATAATGTTATCCATATATTTATCGACAATGCATTTGCATATGTGGTAGCTAGTAGAGGCAATGCATCCTATATTGTTTGAAATCGTTCTCACCCATTGACTTGAGCCTCTCTCTAAGGACAAGGAAATTAAGTTGGATGAAGAATGTAGTGGAAGATGCAACAAATATAACCAAATACATATGCAATAACACATGGGCCTTAAATCTCATGAGGGAGCACGCTAATGGCAAGAGTCAACATTAGTGACTGGAATGCATTTACACAGTGATTAGTTACAAAGTGATTGGAATGCATTTACACCACTTTCCTGATTTTAGGCACTAGAGGATAGAGTGGAGCATCTTTTGACATGCAAGATGGAGTCAACGTTAGTTGGCCACTCCATTTTTGGAGTGTACTTGGGAATGTGTGCCCACTTTTCACATGGGGGTGTCGGGTTTTTGTCATACCGTAGATTTTTGGTTTTGGGAATCCATTTATGATTTTCTCTCATAGGTTCTCTATAAATTGGATGCCTTGAATAATTGTTTCATTGGTATTTTGTAGGTTTAGTATTTTTATGCTATTAGATTGAAGAGAGAAAGTTGGATGGGTTGATATAACGCTTAAATTGGATTAATATGGACTTTTCTTCTCTTTGATGGTGGAGTTTTTTTTTGAGAGGGTTTCTCCAAGTACATCTAGTGTTATGTGCTTATTTATATGTCCTTGCTGATTTTAATTCCAAATGCTTCTCCATGTTCTATTTCAGATTTATAATGGTTTATTACACAATCTAATTAGATTTCAACTCTTAAGTTTATACTATCACTACATTTGTTCACTTGTTTAATCAACATATCCCTAGTTGGGAAAGAAGGCACATGAAGGATCCTATCAAGTCAGTGATGCTTTTCTTTTAGGATACTCAAAGGAAACATGGAGAAGAGAATTTGTGATGATGGTACGAAGGCAATCGCATTGTGGCCAAATTTCTTCATTTAATTGCCCACATTCACTTACATTAGATATTGTGCTTTTGGATGTTGCCCAAGTAGATTCCCCAGGTATATGGATGACAAATTGTTGCTGATTAAATTTTGATGATGGTTGGCTGATGTTTATCAAATTTTGTCAATTAAACATATGATAGGAATGCAATGCCCAGTTCATTTTTTACATTACGCATGTAAGAATGTTGTTTCAGCTGAAAGGGTGGAGAAGACATAATTGTGTACAATTTGTATCCTTATGAGAAAAAGCAGATGGAAAATGGATGATAGAAAGGATTTGCTGATCAAATTGTAGACACATCCTTTATTTAGAATACTATTGGGCAGATTGTGCTTATGATGCAGAGATAAGAAAAAACAATTAGAGTCAAATGTCAGAACAAATAAAGGTTTTCAATTTGAAGTTACCAAAGGAGTCAATGTTGAGGACAGCAATATTTTATCTCTTAGGTACATGAAGGAAGTGATCTTCATGCAATCTCTTCCAAGAATAAATTAGTAAACTATTGAGACAAGTTTGGAAGGGAGAATGAATATGTGATTAACATTTGTCTTCTATTGATTGATTAGAAGTTAGCTAAGTTTTTTGAAGTGAAAACTTTGGGAGGATGGTCTTCGAAGGGTCACGAGTCATCTAGGTCCTCATCAATACAACAATGCACTTCAATTGATCAATTTTTCCTTTACTTCATCTACCATCACTATAGTTGTTAGTGGAGGAATTGTAGGAACAATAGATGATAAGAAAGATAACAAAAGAGTGTTGACACTACATGCCATAACAATCTTTCGCAAAGGCCGAACTCAAGAATCAAATGTAATCCATATAAGATCTTAACCTCCTTCTGCTTGGCAATCAATTCATGTGGAATTGTTGGTTGAAAATAATATGTAACTCCTATCTTTGGAACAAATTCAAAGTCACAAAAGTGCAATTACACCTTCCACATCTACACAAAATCCATTACAACAATGTTCTCCTCCAATGGAAATGAATGTTGGAGCCCAAGTACAAGGAGCTCCTCTAGAAGCTCCAACATGGATCATATAGGTTAGTTGGAAGAAGAAAGTGGCAAAGGATTCAACACTTGACTTTTACACAATCTCTACCTTCATCCACCAAAAACCAATTGAGAAAGCTAAAACTCACTCAATTGACTAGCAATTATCGACTCATGAATGTGGAAGTTGCCACCTTGATTGGAGATGTGAATTGAGGAGAAGTAAAGCCAAATGATTATTAGGTTCAAAAGATCTCCCTTTGTTATTAGGTTCAAAAGGTATTCCTTGTGAAACCAACCAAAAACAACAATTACAAACAATCATGGAGTCAACCATCAAAAGACTTAGGAAGGATGGTGTTTCTAAGGCTCAATTTGTAAGGTTTTGTGAGTTGGCTGGAGATGTACATTTAACACCTCATCTTGTTAGTTTAGTTCAAGAAATACAATTGTCCTTGTCATTTCCCAAAATACGTTTGGACAACAACATCCTCATTCAATTTCGAGGGATAGGTTGATTTGGGAGGACAACTAAGATATGGATGGAAGAATTATTGTTCGAATGTTTGAAGCAATTGATGATGCCATGAATTCATGTGGCAAAATTCACTCTAAGAATGTAAATATCAAAGATAATAAGGACCTATTCCTTAGGGAGATCAAATTTTGTAAATGTTTCAGCCTTAATTTGCTTGAAATGGCTAGCACAAATGTTGAGTCCTTTTTGAAGGTGTTTAGAAAAATAGTGATGGTGACACCTCTTATGCATGGTTGGAAGCTACCAAGCTTAGAGTTGAAATGCTTGAAGTGGGAGAGAAAGCATTTTGACTCATAAAAAATGCCAATCTCAATGTTTTGGGTGACTTTCAAGCATTTCTAGAGAAAGTGCTTCGAGACATAATGGATGATCAAGTGATGCTTCAATTATTAGGATGTTGATTATCACTTTGTCAAATTTATTGATGAGGATTTGGTTGACCTACAAATTTCAGTACCAAGGCAATGGAAAAATTCACTGTATCAAGAATTCACTTTTGGATGTTTGTAAAATTGTAATTAAACATGCAAGTATCCAAGCTAAAAATCACGAGTTCCCCTATTCATGGCAAATAGGATCAAGGTATGATAACATTCATGATGAATAAAGTGAAAGATGTAACAGAGTTGTATGGAACCCTAGTTACCAAGAAACTCCATTAGAGGAATGTTCCCAAAGTCCCTGTTTCTGTACCCACAATTTCTAATGACTATATATCATTTACTCTTGTGACAAAATAGTTTACTAACAAATAAGACCTCCAAATTCTTTGATTGTAGATACAAAAACATTATATAGATGTAAATGATGGATTGCAGATTAACATGCTAGAATTACACATTAGTGTGAGTAAGAAATTGACCTCATGCAATGGAAGTACAATTCAGATTGAAAATTATAGATGAGAAAATCAATGGGACTTCTTGTGGAATTACAGCAGCAGTATTGATTAGAAAATCAACGGTAGTTGTTTTGGATTTTCAGCAGTGATATTGATGAGAGAAAATATACAAAATACACCTAAATAATCTCCTTAATGAAGCAAGTTGATCCAAAATAGACTTGAAAACCATTCAGATGCAGTTGTTTGAGTGGATCAGCCATAAGAAGTGAATTTCCTAAGAGTCAAGAGTCAGAAAAGGGAGGAGCAGGTGTGAGTCACCCCAAATGGAAGGACAAGCCAATTGGTGACATAATCAGCTGGGTTTGAAATGACCTTTACCATTTTGGCAGTGGGTGAAATGATTACTAATGAGGAATGGTTTGGCAGACAGTTTCACTACAGTTGGACCATTCCATGCATGACAAAATAGTAGAACCAAATCCTTTCCAAAAAGTTTTTTTGGTGTAAATAAAGTCTTGTACCTAGTTAATTCATTACTAGGGGACTTATTTACATGTTAGTTAAGTTTAATTAGGTCCTAGGAAGGAATCTTTCTAGAAGGTGTTAGTTGTCATTAGTTATCTTATCTTTTGACTTGTAACACATGTGAACCTAGGTAAGTGTGATTAGTTGTTTGATGTCATATGATTAAGACACTTGTCGTAATCCTATGACATCTTGAATCTCACCTTGGCTATATAACCAAGGGGTTTTACATTGTACAACACAATCATATCATTGAATCATATTGATAAAAATATAGTTTTTTCTTGTCACATTCCATTCTCTCTCTTTGTGCTTTTCATTTGGTCTCAAGATCTTGGCAGTCATAGCCAATTCTAACACATTTCCCATCTCTTCATATAGGAGAGGCTCTAGTTTCTCATTTTGACTCTTGTGCTCATTCTCTAGCATAAAGATTTAGCCCATTTGCATATTTCTGGAGATAGTATGACTGTATTTAGTCTTGAATTCATTAGTTGCAAGTGAGAGGATGCATTACTGTTGGTGTCTGTAGTGGCCCTTATGAAGCAATCAAGCTTGTATAAGTAATTCATTGATATGGTCTGTTTGTTGGAGTTTTCTCCCTAACTGGATTTCTCCATGGCAAATCATTTGTGTTGGTGTTGTTTTCATGATATGTTTTTCATTGCTTGCTTATTATTTCCTTGCAAGTCGTTAACATCTCATAGTAGAAGTAGATGAGAATCAATTGTGTAATGAATGTATGGTGTTAGAAACCAGCCATAGAACTTTTAGAACGTCACAATTTCCATTTCAGAATGTTGTTCCAATTAGCATAGAACTTGTGAGCAACAAGGTGTATAGATAAAAGATTTGTGTTAATTAATCATGCAATGGAACATCCATATCAATTATGGGCCACAAGACCCCTTTTGGGGGAATTTCTCAACTCAAGCTTGACTATGAATTACACACTATCAAGTACTGCCAAACTGCAATGCACTAACCTTAGGTGCATCAATTCTAAACTCATAATAATTTCAACTATAGCTCACTAATGCATGCAACATGACCTCCAACTTGGTCTGGTACATGTACTTGCTTACTGTACAGACATTAGTTTCACTGAAGAAAAAGGGGATATACCACTTTCTCCTCTAAGTGGGTCATTTAGATAATTAATGCTCTAATCACCATAGTATTATTAGTTACCAACTCTAACTCTTAAGTGAGATCTTATGATGCAACTTACCTAAAACTCTTCAATGCCTATTTATCACTGTTCAAGTTCTTTCAATGCCTGTTTATCACTAAACAATGTTGCTATGAAGCCTATTTTCGCTGTCCAAACTGAAAACTAATTCCAATTGACTTGCACACAGATGATTTCCCCACCAAATGAATGCAATCAACACCCAACAGGTTGGCAGGAAACCACTCTAATACCACTGTAATATCCCTTGCTAGTTTTGTTATAATTTTTGCCTAAAGGAATATTGTCAGGTTCACTAAAATATGAACAAAGATTTTGGTTGCTAAGAGCCCTCTAACACTTCCAAGTTTTTGCACCCTAAAGGAGAGGGATAGACCAAAATGGACAATGTTCACACTTCTGAAACCACTGTAGTATTCCTTGCAATATCTGACCCTAATTTGCTGATTAAGGCCTCAAGGAATATTGTCAAACACTTTGCATTCAACCTCCTTGCTTGCTGTTTGGTGTTTCAGTTTTCTGTGTATGCTCCTAAAATCAAGTAGAAACGATGCAAATGCTTTGAAATGCATGTCAAAAGATCTAACAATAAGCTAAGAATGAAATGCACTTGTTTTTATTCTTTTTATATGCAAATACATGAGTTCCTAAGGCAAAATGCATACCTACAAAAGCAAAATACATACCTACAGCCAAGAAGCATTTTCACAAACACTTGGCATGCAAACTTCAGACTTGAATTCCTTCATTCAGATGTGCAATAAGCTGATTACAAAGGCTCAGAAACTGATTACAATGATCTTCCTCTGATGACACTATAACTCCCTAATTGCTGCAACTTATTTTTCAGACTTGCTTCAGACTTACTTTCAGACTTTCATATATTCCTAACATGCCAAATGCAATGAGATGATGACTGATAAATCACTATTAATTACAGCAATTGTACAATGCAAATAGACTGATTTTCAAGTGACAAACAGGAACCTGATTTTCTGAGTAACCCTTTGCTGTAGCTGGTCCGACCCCAACAATAAATTCTGTCTTGAAGAATGCAGATTTCAATGCTCCTAAATGATCGCCTCCCTTCCTAGACTTGAGCGCTCCAATTACTTGGTGGAATCGATGCATATATTGGCCTCAATGAATTAAAATCTGAGAATTGCCCCTGCTGATGGCAGCCATGAAAAACCATCAACCAAAAATAATCTTCCCTGTCTAAGCCAGCAATGAGACCCTAGGAAGGATCGCCTAGGTACAAGGAATAAATTACTTGAATACCCACAACCATTCAATCTTTCTAAAGTGAGATATGAATAAAATCGTCCTCCTTCTCTATGCAGATTGACCAACATGAAATAAGTCTGCTTATGACCAGCAACTGATGAAAAATGCAATGCAATCCTCTCTCCAATTCGTACCAAGATGCTTCAATAAGCTGATATGTAATCTCTTCCTCCAAATTTGGCCAAAGGCCACAAAATTTGCAATGCAAACACGAGTTGAACTTTTGAAGTGAAGCCCACAATTGGCAATAATCTCAGCTGATATTTTCACAGCCTTAAAATTGCTCAACCAATGAGAGTTTCGTTCCCAAAGGTCCAATAATGGCAGAAACCCTAGCTGACTCCTTTACCAATCAATCACATCAAAGCAAATATCAATTCCTAGATGATTAGAAACTTGGCTAAGCTGTTGCTTTATACTTTTTTTTTTTTTTTACAAGAGAGGTTGGCCCATCTAGAAGCTTCTCAATAAATCTTTTAAAATAATATATTATTTGTACTTTACAAATATTAAAATACGACTTTATAATATAAAGTGCAAATATAACATTATAACATAACATTAAAAATAATAATGATTATTAAAGTTACCTTTAATAATAATTAAACATTATATCTTAATAAAACTCCTTATTACTCTAAGTCAATTGAATCCAAGAAATGGAACCCAACAACTGGCTAGATATTTGCCACAATAGACCCGCTAACCAAGCTCATTAGCCTATGAGGGTTAGGAATAGGCTAATCCCTCTGAAAACTGATGCTCACGAAAATGGGGACATTACAAGCTTCTACATTACAATGCTCGCCATGAGTTTGGATGCCTTTATTTGTAGGAGTAGTATCACTTAACTTTACATATACCTCTACTCTTTGGCATGAAAGTGCCTAATTGATTTAAAGTGTGTGAAGAGGTTGGTGGACCCTTTGTCTTGTCCATCTTCAAGTTAATGTGCTTGTATATATGCGTTCTCAATAGTCAGAGGCTTGGCTATCAAGGAGTGCCAACATAGATGGCTACGATGTTCTCCAAGATATTTCGTCAAAACATCAAAAGTCTTTGTGCACGGCCCCATTTATATTGCTTGCTTTCAAATTTTGGTTTTATATGTTCTTGAATGCTTTTTCTACAATATTGCATTTTAAAACTGTTTTATGAACACTATGGGATTACTTTGTCTCTAGTACAATGCTTTACAAGCTTGACTTGCTTTAAAAATTTGTTCAAACAACATACTTCAAGAGTACACTCGCTGTTCATACATCCTATAAATCTAGAATTTAGTATTTCATGATGACACAAGCATATTTATACATACAAACAAATGGCGCAACGACCCCAAGTACGAATTCCTACGAAGAGGCGAAGGGTTGAATATTTTCTTTTATGGAGTAACCTCAGCAATGATAAAGTCATTTGTATGTAGTTTGTTGAACATGATACCTTTTCAAGGCATTGAAGGCATTTGCATTTCAAGATGTGCCAAAGACATCAACATAATTGGTTTTTTCAACTAATGTGGATCCTATGTTTTCAAGATCATCTTTACACCAATTTAGAGTTGCTCTGCTTCTAATCAATCTCTACACTTGTTGAGCACCCAATTATGTATCATGGTGAATGGGAATGTCTCATAGTTCCATGGGGATGCGCGCCCCCCCTGGGGGAAATGAGCGGTCTCGGAGACGCGGAGATGTCAAGGAAACGTCTCCCCGCCCCTCCGTCGTCTCCTGAACGTTTCCTTCAAAAGGAGACTTCGTCACATCTCAAAGTCTTCTGGGCTTGGAGTTGGAGATGATTAGATCATTAGAGGGATCAGGGCATTAGCTATTTAGTATTTAGTATTTTGTTTTTGAAGTTTGAACACTGTTGTGTTGATAACTTGATACTTGATTGTAATTATGAATCATGACTATGAAATTTTGAAATTCAAATTATGAAACAACTAGTTCTCGTTCCAATCACAATGTCTATTAAGTTACAAGTATATTAAATATTTTGATTTTGATTTTCATTGTTTCAATGTTCACTAGTTCAATGAAATCATTGCAATGTGTTTAAACTCTAAAATTTACTTATTCCTTAGGCTTTTATAGTTATACATCTTTTTATAACTAATTTTTCAAGTACTATATGTATTTTAGTGCACCGCTCCCCCGCTGCCGTCCCCTTGTTGTCCCCTCGCTGCCCCCAAACTTAGGCCCCTTGCCCCTGTGCCCCCAAAACCCGTCCCTTGCCGTCCCCCCGTCCCCAAAACTCCGTGGAACTATGGAATGTCTCAAACACTTTGATAGTCCTATGAAGTATGAAGTAAGTTTGCTTACCTCAACAAGGCTGACATACTACATGCATTTAGGATCCAATTTTAATGACATCTCCCTAATTGATAGAATATAAGGCGAGGAATCACTCCCCTTAGTTTTGTCTTGGAATGCCACTTGGCTTTGTTAGAAGAATGAATGCATTGAGTTTAAGAGAATTGGATGGCACACGCTTCAATGAGTGTATGCTTGTATTTGTTATTGTATGCGAAAGTTATATTGGTGGTTGTAACTTAGATTGTAAGTTACTTTTAGACATAATTAATGTGGTGTTTTTGCATTATTATTATTAACATAAACAATAAATGCCTAAGCATACAAAGTCTAGTCTAATCTTATGTTTGACATTTCTCCCCTCAATGACAAAACCAGATACAACTCTAATTTTTTTGTGTAATTTGACAAAGAATAGTACCAAAAGAAATATTATCAATGTCAACTGATTGCTGAATCTAGTGATGATGAACCTCAATGTGCTTGATGCAAGCATGATAAATTAGATTGTTCACTAACTTCAAGACTCTTAGATTGTCATAGTAAAGTGGAGCTAGTCTAATCTAAAGAAGCTGTATGTCATTCAAAACTCGACATAGCCATATCAATTCACAATTAGAGTTGACAACTACTTTGTACTCTACTTTAGTGGAGAATAAACCTATAGTGTGTTCAAGCTTATTGTGCCATGATACAACTCCAAAGACCTAGGAGAATATACAACTAGTGTGTTCAAGCTTACTGTGCCATGAACAACTCCAAAGACCAAGGAGAATATACAGCTAGTGGTTGATCTTTGAGAATCATTTGAACCGACCCAATAAGAGCTGACATATCATCAACCTGAAATCATTTTTTCTTTAATAGAGAATGCGGAAGTCATGAGTATGTTGACATATTACTACAAGTTTTGTAGCTTGCCAATGAATAGGCTTTGGTTGGGGTAAAAATAGAGAGATAACTAACAACAAAATATAGGTTCGATTGTTCGAGTGTAAGATGTATTGGACTGCCCATGATTTTTTAGAGTGACTCATTGACCAATGGTTATTTTCCATCCACAAACAATTCTAGCCTAACCTCCATGGGTATAGTGGAAAGATTATAATCAACCATGTGAAACCTTTCCAAAAGATTTGTAGCATTGGAGCCATGAAAATGAAATGGTTATGTTGTTCAAACTCTATAGCTAAGCAATACCATAGGATACTTAGATTAGTCATGCCAAAGAAAAAACATAGATTGGATTTCACTTTCTACAATGCAGTGGCCCACAACTTGTGATGGTAAGATCAACTTAGACAAAAGAATCACAATGTCAACAATATCTCTTTTAGTTAGAGATATAAATAAAAAAGACTTATTATCAGTGTTACCCCAAGTTTCCGAGATGGGGACGGCGGGACGAGTCCCCAAGTTTTCGATTTTTGAGGCCAAATTTGGGGACGATGGGGATGGCTATATAAAAATATAGGGAAAATTTAAATATTCATGTGATAACATTGAAAAGGCATGCATAATATACATTATAGAACCTTAACATATAACATTTGTGTTCAACATTATGCCCATACTCAATACTGAAACAATTTTGGGCTAGAAATTGCTTGATATTACTTGAAGAATAGATTACAATTTATAGAGTAAAAATACTGTAGACATTAAATGTCTACCTACCAGCTACCTACCAACTACAGTAGATAAAATTGACCATTATACAATAGAAGAATATAATATTCTAACACCCTCCCTTAATGGTCAATCGTCTAACTAGTCTACAAAATACAATCTGCAGGTCGCTTGGTCACAAATTCTTCAGAACACTCTGCTGCTACGGAGACCCTCCTTGGATCTGCAGAATGTTGTTGACCAAAAACCATCTAGAATAAAACAAAGAAGGTTGCCCCTTCTTTAGAATGCTCTGCAACAAGAGACAAGAGCCTGCCACTGACTCTGCCATGTGAGATGAGTTTGCCACCAACCCTCCCAGAATCTGTAGAACTGCTGACCAGAAGTCATCACAAAAAGTCCAACCTGACGTTGGATAACAGAGCTGTTCCTCCCTATCGCTAGAGACACACCAAGAACAGCTGCCACGATTTTGAGGATAAATCGGCAAACCGTCGAAACTTTTGCAGAGTCGACGCCCGAGAACAGATTGCAAGAAGGTTGTGCAGATTTCGCCCTAGTAAGACTGCAACATTTTGAGAAAATCAGATTACATTTTTTTCGGAAAAAACGGTAAAAACCATAGAGGAATCCCACACATTTTGCGAATTATAGAAACCCAAAAAGTAGCTGGCACGGAATCCGAAACACGGATCAGCATACAAAACATTGTTTTTTAAGGAAAAAACGATAAAACCCTTTCGAAACCAGAGAGCCCTCCCGTACAACAAAAACCCCAACTAGGGTAAACAGGAATTGACCCTTAATTTTTGAGGAAAAAATTATAAACCCTTGAGCCAGATTTTTTTTTTAATAAGGGAAAAAATATTTAAAAAACCCAACAAAGGAATCCCATGCAACACTGCGAATTACAGAAGCCCAGAAACAGGTAGCCATCGATTGTCGGCTGAAAAACAGAGGGTTTGGAACCCTAGCCGCTAGAACAGATCTGCATAGAAATCGAGGCACGGAAAACGAATCACCCAGAAAAATCGGATGACAACCCATTTGAGATCTCGAAAAACCCATAAGGAATCTGCGAGCAAAATAATTTTTCGACTTAATCTGAGGGTTCAAAACCCTAGCCGAAAATTTCAGAACCCTGGGTGGCCATTAACAAACCAAAAAACTCCTGAAATCTTCTGAAGTCGAAGCAGAAATGAGACTAGAAACCCTAGCCGCCGCCAACATAAATTCATGCAAAAAACGAGCCCAGATCTCAGATAAAACACGCCTCAAAGAAAGAACCAAAAGGCATCCAGACCAGATGAGAAAAATGCGTCTCATTTTTCTGCAAATTGTGCCCAAAAAATGAAATCGCGCCAGACCAGAAGAAGACAAAAACGCGTACAAAAGTAAAATCGCGTCCTTCAGAAAACGCGTCCACAAACTGAGTAAAGATGCGACCAAACGCGGATCTGAAAACGTGGCGCAAGAGAAGAACGCGCGGCCAGTAGTTTTCGCGTATTTTTTTTCAAAAAAAAAAACGCGATAGAAACTCACGGAAAACACAAAAACGCGTCCGCACAGATCACGAACTTGGGTGCACAACGAGAAGAAAACGTGGAATCTTTCACAGAAGGCGCGATTCTAGACCAGAAGGGAGCCACAAAAAAAATGCAGGAAGCCCACAGATTTCACAGAAGTCTCAAATGAAATTTCTTCACGAATTACAGACTTAAAAAAAACGCCCAGAAAACAGGTCAAAACCCTTCACGGGTCTGAACACAAAAACCTATCTTTGCAAATCTGTACCAAAACAAAGAGCCCTCCCAGGATCCTGAGCCCTCCCGTGAGGGAGACGAGCTCAGTATGGCTCTGATACCATGAAACAATTTTGGGCTAGAAATTGCTTGATATTACTTGAAGAATAGATTATAATTTATAGAGGAGTAAAAATATTGTAGACATTAAATGTCTACCTACCAGCTACCTACCAACTACGGTAGATAAAATTGACCATTATACAATAGAAGAATATAATATTCTAACAAATACGCATTCAAAATTAAGTTTAACATACACGAATCATGAAACAACTTCCAAGTTATAATTTATAAACTTATATCAAAATGCCCAAAGTCTATATTGCTGCCATATAGTTTTAAAGTTTGCTATGAAAATCAAAATACAATATCGTATGTCAATAATGAATAAACAAAGAGCACTGCTGCCCCTAATCATCTCTCATAACCGCATCAAAATCAGAGTCATCCTCTGAGTCACTACCATTGTGATGGTCCTCCTCAACCAACGGAGATCGAGAGTTGCTTGTGATCCAGGCTCAATCCTAGGGCATCATTTGGGTGTGCCAAGATCGAATACTTGCCTAGTATGGGTTCTTTCTATCCCTGCACAAGGGAAATCTGTCATCTCCATGACTCAAGTTCACTACCAACCAGTTTGATTGCAGCAAAAGCATTTTGTTGGAGGTCTAGTAACTAGTCATCTGTTGTTGGTTGCTCATTAGGTACTGTAGTTGTGTTTTGGGTGCAAATAATGAAAGATATTGTCATAAGAACACTTATATCCCAACAAATCTGAATTTGTTATCAACTACAAAATTTAACAGTGGTTGGAGTTCATTTTTATCTAAGTGCATTTGATGAGTGAAGTTGCATAATCTAATTGCCCTTTTTAGATCTGCATTTTGCCAGTTTCTGATTATTACCTACCAGCATTTTATCAATGAATTACAATTTTTATTTTGAGTTTAAAAGCACTTTAGACGTGGGCGACGACCGGCCGTCCCCGGGATGGTCGAGGGACGGCTCAGCCGTCCCCTGGCCGTCGCTGGGACCGGTCAGCTGTCCTCCATCCGGTCAACAATGTCCCCCTGTTTTAGGGACGGTTCCGTATTTTTGGGCAGAAAAGGGGATGGTCCCATGGTGTGTCCCCCAATCGTCCCCCTGTACCCGGGACGTCCCAGGGATAGGGACGGGGCATTTCAGGGGGGTGGGGGTGTCCCCGGGTTTCCCTGCTTATTATCAATCCAAAATCTTGAAGATGTTGATCAATCTTAATATACAAAGCTTGTAGAGCCTTTTAACTTTGTATAGAGACTTGGAAGCCAACACACTAGATGATCATTGCTTGGCACTTGAAATCCTTCAACAACCCCATGCAGATCTCCTTGTCTAAATATTGATTGAAGAAGGCACTCTTAATATTCATTTAAAACACCGTCCAACCAAATTGAGTTACTATGGAGAGAAGCAATTGAAATGTGTCCATCTTGGCAACAAGAGAAAAATTGTTATCATAGTTTATCCCATCTTTTGTGAATAGCCTTTTGCAACAAGTTGAACCTTGTATTTGTCTAAAGTATTGTGGACTTTACATCTGATCTTGTAACCCATTTGCATCCAATGAGAGTTTTTCTTGGGGGCAAGTCATCCAACTTGTAGGTATGAATTTTAATCAAGGCATCATAATTGACCTACATAACAACCTACCATTTAGGTTTACCTTTGACTTCTATATACCATTGTGGATTAGGCATCTAACTTTGGAAAAGAACAAAGATAAAAATGAACATGCCCTTTTGAACCAACCATCTATTTCCTTGTTTGTTGTGGTTTTGTATCTAATTTGGAAAGCTCATCCTCCCCCACATCTTCAAGGGTGGAATAGTACGACTTGGGTCTTTGCTATTTTGTGACCCAAGACTCTTGTGGTGAAGCAACCTCATCTTGAGCTGAAGTTAAAATTAGTACTTTGTTATTGATATACTAGTGGTATAGGAAAAATATCAACTAGAGGTTGATGCATTGGTGATTATGATGGAGTACAAGTGGATCTAGGGCCTTTATCTTCAAAGGAACTACAACACTAGTTCCAAACTAATCATTGACAACATGTTGGTTAGGGTTACATTCAAATAAATATTTTTTGTATCTTTTACATCATAATCTTGACTATCATGACTTTGATAGTGGAATTATCTATGAGTCTATAAGTCTTAAATTTTTCACTAGACCTAACAAAGAAATATGTAAAGCTTTCATAATACTATTTACATCTATTGTTACGAGGAACCAAAACATATATATATATTAACTTAAAATGTGAAAATGCATTGCCTTTGGTTTGAGCATAAGCTGGGATTCTTTAGGTGGGACATCATTGTAAGAATTTTTGCAAACTTCTATTTAGGAGATATACCATCGTGTTACCTGCTTCACCCTAGTAACAATATGGTATGTCTTTGTTGTGTTGTGCATCATGCATTGGGCGATCTCCATAATAATTTTGTTTCTCTCAACCATCCCAGTTTATAGAGGGATGTATGGGGCTTTCAATTGTTTTCGAATACCTTCCATTTCACAATTGTCTTGAATTTGTTTAGAAATGAACTTGCCACAATTATTAAACCTTAACATTGTGACCACCTACCTTTCTAATTTAGAACAATTTCTTCAATTTTTTAAAGGTCTCAAGGCAATAAGACTTTTAAAAATGGTATACCCACAATTTCTTGGATAAATTATCAATGAATAGTCGAAAGTACCTCATGCTAAGAATGGTTGATAATTTTTAGGATGGCTCACATAAGCATGTGTGAGTGAAATCTAAAGCCCCTTTGCACTCGATGGGCCTTCAATGGGAAATTACTTTCTTTTTTGTTTCCTAGCTAAACACCTTAAACATATATCATGTTACTCCTAAGATAGACGGCGATTTATAAATCTATTTGTTTTGGTTAGTTTGACCAAATATTGAAGATTTAGATGTTCACATCTCTCATGCCACAAAATGCTAATGTTGTCTCCCACAACTAATGGATGCAAATTAATAATGATTGGATCGACTAAAATATACAAACCACCTTGCTCAATGTCTAGGGTGATTATTTTGTCCTACTTGATTTTAGTCAGAATACACTTTTTCCACATAAATTCACAACAATGTTAGCATTTTCTATTGATAGACAGTAGATTTTTGTTCACATTTGAAACAAAACCAACATTCATAACAAAGAATTTTATTGCATCTCTAAGAACAATCCGAAGTTTCCTTATCCTTTCTACTATGTGTGTTTTAACATCACTCAAAGAAACACTACTTGTAGTATGAGGATTAACAATAATCTTGACATATCAATCTCTATGGCGTAGTTGCCAATTTGTGTATGGTTCTAGGTTCATGTTTGTTGATACAGCCATTCTTTTCTCTAGGTATGATATGGCTGTGTATAGGTGCACTCTATATATATATATATTATTAAAAATATATAAAATACTTGTAATTATCCCTAAAAAATACAAAACACAGAAAAGGCAGATACTAAAGTTTCAGAGAAAATTTCCAAGATGATACAAATTAAGTAATAATATAGTTTTAAATTAAAGATTATAAAGTCCAACACTTTATAACAATATACTTTGTGTGCGTTTATATGCTTTCCTTCATATTGCAAGGTCAAGTGAGCTGGTGATCGATAAGTAATGATAAATTGTGATAAACAAATAAAATGTTTATCCTCCACTTGCAATTATGCTCACATATTTATTATCAATGTGGCAAGATATGAAACAACTTCACAATTGGTATGATCCATCCTCTTGCATGCAAAGCATTCCTATAATTGTGCCTTTCTTATTAATCATTCTTGGATTTAGTA
Organism: Sequoia sempervirens; assembly: GCA_007258455.2. Lineage (NCBI taxonomy): Eukaryota > Viridiplantae > Streptophyta > Pinopsida > Cupressales > Cupressaceae > Sequoia > Sequoia sempervirens. The sequence continues at coordinate 1,110,918,625 of VDFB02271358.1, read as the reverse complement.
CTTGTAGAGAACACAACTTGATGTAGATGATTCACATTAAGTCTTTATTCATTAGATCAAGAGTCATTGCAAATATGAATAGGCTGGCCAAAGAATGTAGGAGCCACGCCAAGGGAGAAAAGAGGTGTTGAGAGCTTTTGACTAAGAGAATATTAAGAACCATTTTTTTAATAGTTTTGGCTTTTCTTGTTTTAGTTTCGTGTGGTTTTGAGAACAGCTGGGCATGGCCCTACTGTTGTAAGGACATATCTGCAGGGTACCCAAGACAACAAAACAATGTTTTGGCTGTCCCAAAGGCACAGTTATGTTGTTGTTCCCCTTCTTGCTCCAATTCAACATAGTGACAAGACTGATTTTGCAAGGACTTGGTAACTTGGATCGATAGTATGTTAAATGTTCAGATTCACTAGAATTAAAGAAACAACTATTGGTAGCATCATTGTTATCATGGGAAGATACCATTAAAACATACTCTTTCATCTCGATGTCTTGTTCCACCTCAATTGCCACTTTAGCTTGACTTTTCAACTTCTCATGGGATAGATCATATTGGCAATTTAGCATTCTTTTTTTATATGCCCACATTTATGACAATAATAACACTTGACTTCAAGTTTGGATTGTGATTTCTCTGCTTTGCCTTTATAATGTGCAGCAAGTGCATTATCAATTTGTCCAAAATTGGACTCAAACCATTTGCATTGCTTTTGGTTCTCTTTGCAACAAATAAGAAGTGACTTGTTTGAAAGGTGAGTAACTATTTGGCAACATATGTAAATGTTTCAAAAAAGTGTCAAATAATGGTGGCAAATTATTAATGACTTATGCAACCAAATCATCTTCATTTGTTAGTTTATTGGTAGTCTCAAGTTTCTCAATTTAAGTAGATGTTTGGATAGTGACCTGCCCTCACCAACTATAGAAAACAACAAAAATTTCAAAAATAGAACTCTATTGGAGTTGACGATTGCACTACGAGAACACCCCAAAGATCTCTAGCAATTAAAACACCCTATCATAGAAGAGAAAGATAACTAATTTGCTATGATGCCTAAGATTTCATTAGATGCAAAAACATAATTGATACCATATACAATGATAAATCCTTGATATAAGGATAAAGATGAAACTCTAGTTGAAACCCTAGGTGAGGATATAATTAGATTATGATGTGTCCTAATCCTATGACTTGAGACACAAAACACATATGTAAGCTTAAGCATGCTAGTATGAATAGGACCTAATAATATTTAATTAGGTGATTACTTTTTTCACACCAACACTCCCTTAAGTGCAACTTAGGGAGTATGATGAAATGCAAAGATGTATTGATGATGAATGGTGGATGCATGGATAGGTCTTGGCTAGGACTAATGAGATATCCATGTACAAACAAATAAATCTCTCACAACCGGAGAAAATGAGAAAACCTCATGGAAAAAATTATCTCTCCAAAAGAAAGAAAAAATGTAAACTAACATGTTCATGTTATGGAAGGAAAAGACTCAACACGACCCCCCAAATACTTTTGTCACAAACGTACAATGTATATCCCCCCCATAGGAGAGAAAGATGAAACTATGAATCTCCCCACAAAGAAGTAGCTCTTGTGCCAATGATGAGTGCATGAAGACAAAAACAATCCATTGCCTACAAACAACATTTCTCTCCTTAGAAAGAAATAGATCCATTGATGATTGTAGAAGCCATTCCCATAATTTGGATAAATAAGGAATTCATATCCAAATGTGTGTCTCTAAATGCAACTTTGGTGTCCTCATGTTGAATAAAGATGTCTCCTCCAAAATAGGAACTAAATGCCTAATCAAAGAAGTGGAACTAGGAGAGGGAAATATTTGAATTGCATTTGGAAACACTGAAGATGTGATGAAATCACTACCATCAAAGAGTTTATTCATGTTCTTGAATGTGTCCTCAAGATCCACAATGTGAGACTCCACAAACAAAGATGATATGTTTGATAAATAGGAATCCCAAGTAGTTATATCTAGAAGACGATGAATGCCTTGCTACACTGAATCAATAGGAGCCATGGATGTAGCAATACTGGTCTCATTAGGAGCAATAGAAGATGAAGATGTGTTCTAGATAAGAGAAGTAGGAGAAGTGTTTATGCAATTAGAACATTCAAGACTTGCAATATATTCAAGCTCCTCTAAAGTAGCATCATCAAATGGTATATTGTCTGTATCAAGGGGAATGAGACAATCTATAGTAGGATCATCTGAGAATGGAGAGATATGTGGGTTTCCAAAGATCTCTCCCAAATCTTGGTCCAAATATGTGTGGGTAATCAAGGTTCAATATAGCACACATAGTGTCATGATCAATATTATTAACTCATGCTGATTTCCTCCCAAGTGTCTGGTTCAAGTATGAGTGCATAAATGTTAAGCCACTTGAGATGTGTTAGGAGCCATTTCACCGAGACTCATAATTGGCCTTATTCAGGATTAATACAAAAGAAGACGATGAATGCCTTGCTACACTGAATGGCAAATTAGGAGCCATGGATGTAGCAACTGGTCTCATTAGGTAGCAATAGAAAGAAATGACAGATGTGTTCCAGAGAAGTAAGAAGTAATGCTAATTCACAATCAAGACTTGGCCAAGGGTAGCATCCAAAAGAAAGAAAAAATGTAAACTAACATGTTCATGTTATGGAAGGAAAAGACTCAACACGACCCCCCAAATACTTTTGTCACAAACGTACAATGTATATCCCCCCCATAGGAGAGAAAGATGAAACTATGAATCTCCCCACAAAGAAGTAGCTCTTGTGCCAATGATGAGTGCATGAAGACAAAAACAATCCATTGCCTACAAACAACATTTCTCTCCTTAGAAAGAAATAGATCCATTGATGATTGTAGAAGCCATTCCCATAATTTGGATAAATAAGGAATTCATATCCAAATGTGTGTCTCTAAATGCAACTTTGGTGTCCTCATGTTGAATAAAGATGTCTCCTCCAAAATAGGAACTAAATGCCTAATCAAAGAAGTGGAACTAGGAGAGGGAAATATTTGAATTGCATTTGGAAACACTGAAGATGTGATGAAATCACTACCATCAAAGAGTTTATTCATGTTCTTGAATGTGTCCTCAAGATCCACAATGTGAGACTCCACAAACAAAGATGATATGTTTGATAAATAGGAATCCCAAGTAGTTATATCTAGAAGACGATGAATGCCTTGCTACACTGAATCAATAGGAGCCATGGATGTAGCAATACTGGTCTCATTAGGAGCAATAGAAGATGAAGATGTGTTCTAGATAAGAGAAGTAGGAGAAGTGTTTATGCAATTAGAACATTCAAGACTTGCAATATATTCAAGCTCCTCTAAAGTAGCATCATCAAATGGTATATTGTCTGTATCAAGGGGAATGAGACAATCTATAGTAGGATCATCTGAGAATGGAGAGATATGTGGGTTTCCAAAGATCTCTCCCAAATCTTGGTCCAAATATGTCTGGGTAATCAAGGTTCAATATAGCACACATAGTGTCATGATCAATATTATTAACTCATGCTGATTTCCTCCCAAGTGTCTGGTTCAAGTATGAGTGCATAAATGTTAAGCCACTTGAGATGTGTTAGGATGCCATTTCACCGAGACTCATAATTGGCCTTATTCAGGATTAATACAAAAGAATAAGTAGAAACACCCATGATACTTCACTCAGATAATAAAATCAGAGATCAGTAATCTCAACAATAGGCTGAAATTAAGTCATCTCATGAAAAAAGCTTGTGGCAAATTAACCAGAATGAAAATATGTGACAAATTGAATAAAAGATAATTGGGGCGGATTTTGGAAAAAGTGTATGGATGGCTATGAAGAGCTTGTCAATACCTTTCCAACCTCAAAAGAATTGAAAAAATTGGAGAAATTGGCAAAGAGATATGAGCTTGGAAGACAAGGAGTAGTCAGACTTCAACAAGCAATACAATTCGCTAGTAGCAAAATTTGAAAAAAAAGTCAGCACCTTTGGAAATTACCCGAAACTTGCTTTGAAACAACTATTTGTTTTTGAAAATCTCATACAGTATGCCCAAGTTATAGCCAAAAGAAAAAAAACAGCTCCTTTATGGCAAATGGATTGGGGTGGGTGGTAGGCCAGTTGAGTGGAGCCTAGGTGGTTATGGAGTGGTGATTGGGTGGAATCCTTGGTGGCGGTGGACTTGCTATGGCGATGCGGGCGTGGGAGGCTTAATGGGAGCCATAAGCCCCTTGGTCAGGAAGAGACTAGGGGCTACACTTTGCATATGACTGAGAGTCTTTGTATAACTTTACGGGATTGGATTTTGTAGAACAATTGTTGTAAAAGTGTTGACCATCGGGTGAATCAAAATTCCATTGTCAAAATTAAATGCCCCTTGAGATTTGACCATTGGAAAATTTAAATTTGCCATTAATTAAAAAACCTCATTGCTGTTAAAAAAATTTTGTTGGATTTTGGTGGATAGGCTACAATGATGGTATAAACCAAATGGATTTTTTTTACGCTTTTTCCAAGACCTTAAAAAATTTGCTCTGATTTTCAGACTCCAATTTTGGCATTGGATGGGCAGTTCTAGGGTTTTGATGCCTTCTAGACACAACAATGATGTCCGTTTTGTTCCAAGGTGCACTATTTGAATGCTCAAAGCCAAATCTCTCAAAAAATGGATAGGGAATTGCAGATTTGAAGCTTTAACACCATGTTGGAGTTGATGATTGAACTTCCATAGCATCCCAAAGATCACTTGCAATAAAAACACCCTATCATAGAAGAGAAAAGTAATTGATTTGCAAGGAAGCCTCAAGATTTCGTTAAGTGAAAAGATAATTGATACAATATGCAACGGTAAATTCTTGATATAAGGATAAAGATGAAACTCTAGCTGAAACCCTAGGTGAGGATATAATTAGAACATGTTCTAATCCTATGGCTTGAGACAAAAAGACACAACCTAAGTAAAGCTTAAGCATGCTAGTAGTGTGAATAGGACCTAATAATAATTAATTAGATGATTACCTTTTTCATACCAATAAACTCTTACCTTTTTGAGACTTAACCACAAATCACCAATGGAAGTGGCATTCTGAGGAAACAAGGCCTATTATGATTCTTATTAAAATCTAAAAGATTTGAAGGCATTATGGTTTTTGTATTGAGGATTATTCTACCACAATTTGTATATTCAACAATGGTGAGCATTTTGTGGCTCCAAGATTCCAAACATTAAAGTTTAAATATTGCAGACTAATTACAATGGATCAAGTTTCACTTAAAAAATAAAATGTTTAATAACAGCAGAATATTAGACAGTGTCAAAATATTTAAACACATTTAAATCACAAAAAAAAATTCAATCTGTACTATTCTATAATATTTCTGTGCAACATGAAATTTCGTACCATAGCTTGTCAATTACAGATTTAATAAAACACAATTGATGCACCACAACATTCAAGTAATCAACTGGGCATGAAGGAACAAAGCCACACAAGAATGGAAGTCACAAGGATTTACCATGGAAAAGCTGAATTCTAGTAGAAAACTCCCACAAAAGTGAAGTCTAATGGTCTCTTTATCTGTTATCTGTATTCCAAATAGTCTTTGGCCTCTTGGGCACACAACAAGCAAGAACATATGATGTTCTGGCTCTAAGAGTAGTCACTATCTCTCGTATTCCCTCTCTGTTCTGTTACATACTGCACACTCTAGTTGAAAATTCAATCTATACATAACTTGGATGCTTCTTCTATTTCTCTAAATGCTTATTTTGGATCTACAATGCTACTTATGCTTATACAAGCTCCAACAAAAGTTGAAAAGACACAAGAAAGAGGAAAAAATGCAGAATTTGGAATGCCACATGCCATTTTTTTATGCTGGACAAAACCACAGCTTACAGCAGACCAATGGCTTTGTAATTGCCCTGATAGTTGCAAGATTGCTACTTTTTGGAATTGGCAGGTTGTGTAATTGCCCTTGTCAAGGATTGTCCAAAATTGGATCAGAAAATTAGATATGTTGCAATATTACTTAATCATGAAGGAGGTCAAGAAAAAAAAAAACTTTGGTGGCAACCAAAGTTGAATAGTCTTACATAGGCTTCCTCTCAAAAAGTTATGGAAGATGGAGGACAAAAGGAGCATTGAAGGGGAGGTTTCACAACCGACATGATAATTACAAAACCACAGGTCTGATGAAAGTGACTGTTTTGTCGTGCATCAGAGAAATGGTTTATGGTGTTCAAATTCCTCATTTGGCCTCTATCTTGCGTCTTTCCAACTTCAGGCTGAGCTTGTAAATGTATAATAACTATTGTAAATGCAAAATACTCATTGAAAAAGCATCCCAAGAGATGTATGGGTGATAGAAGATCGAAGAATCCAGTCCTTGAGTGAGCATTGAGTCAGTAGGCTGTAGTAGAATAGAGAGGGAAGTGTGAGAGTTAGTGATTGATCTTTTAGGTGCAGAATACTGAATGTTCTTGTTTGTTGCATGCTCAAGAGGCTTAAGATTGTAACGAGATTGGAGATGGTGGATGAGGTCATTAGCTTCACTCTTGCTAGAATTTTTCTCCCGAAATTCGGGTTTCTCTAGGGTAATCCCTTGTCTTCCATTTTTTGTTGCTTGCTCTTGTTCCTTAATTTTCAGATGTTTGTTTGAATGGAGTTTCAATTCTCCATAATCCATAATTGGTGAGCTACAGAATGGACTATCCATCCTATTTTATGGATCACCTTGATAAAAAATTTGCAGATTTATTACAATGTGGGGATTTTTACAAAAAACTTGCTCAATAACTGTAGAATAGTAGACAATTTTTAAAGATTAAACACATTTAAAGCACAGAAAATGTAACTCAGTCTACACCATTCTAGACTATTTCCATTCAGCTTGATGTTTGCTGTCTGTACAGCCTGCTGTGTGCTGATTTATGATTTCTACCCTTCGACTGCGCAGTAATTATTCCCTCATTTGAACAGACCTTCAGTCAGCCCTTTTTTGACTGTAATTTAATAGTTTTGATGGAGAGTTACTCTTCCTACAGTTGGCCTTCAAATAGGCCCCTTGACAGCAATTTAATAGTCCCTGATTTGATGGCAATCAGCAATTTGACAGTCCCAGTGAAGAGTGCCTTTCACAGCAACAACAATTTTATTCCTTTGGACAGTGAATTGGTGATTTAACAGTAATCTGCAATTTGACAGTCCCTTTGGACAGCAACAATAATTTGACTTTTTTCGACAGTGAATCTCTGATTTGACCTCTTTGGACAACGAGTTCCTTATTCGATAGTTCCTCTGGACAGTGCCTTTCACAGCAAAACCTGTTTGATCCCTTTGGGCAGTGATTTAATGCATGACAGATTTGATAGTGATTTCTCTTTTCTCCCTTTAATCTTTGCTCTGTTGGATTGATTTAGTGTACCATTTCTTAGAGCTTCCTTACATTGATACCAAATGTAGTTAGAATGAATGCACATATTTTGAGAGAATTGGATGGCACACATTTCAATGGGTGTATACTTGTATTTATTATTGTGTGGGGAGGTTACATTAGTGATTGTGCCTTATATTGTAAGTTGTTTTAAACATAACAAATGTGGTGTTTTTACTTCATCAACATAAGCAACAATTCCTGCAAGAACAGTTTAGTCTAAACTTATTTCTAACATTATATTATATCCAATAGACCTTGCTTGGCAATTGAGCTTTTGATCCAGTTTGCCAATTTTCTTGTTTTTCCGTCTTTGTCAGCCTTACCTTCTGCAAAACATCATTGCCCAACTCTTTTTGAGCATTTGGTGCGAAGTCCGCAATGGGAGATAATAATTGATCACCTTCTTTATCATGTAGCATAGAAAGCCATAAAGGATGACATTCACAATTGAATGTATTTTCATGCAAAGAATCAGGTTTAATGTGACTGCATTAGTGCCCATTTGCTCAACTATCTCAAGCAGACCAAACTAAAAGTTGTTTAACTTTCTTAACTTGGCCTTGGAGTATATTTCTCTAAGTAAAAGCCATATGTTGTCTTACAACCTCAAACATTTTGTATGCACACACTTAAAAATAATATTAGGCTCACATTTCTAACCTACTAATTGGCAAAAGAGCCTGTATGCTTTACACTATAAATAATGTGTCTCCACCTGTCCTATCCACTAATCAGCAATAGAGCTCTAAAATATATAGGGGCTCTTTAAAGGAGGAGCTCTGCAGGCCTTGCAGGGCTCACAAGACCCAAACATTGTCGCAAGACTGCATGCATGGCCTAAAGCATATTAATGCATCAATTAAATGAAACACCTGTATCAATACTTTTGCTGAAGGCATTAGAAAGAAGAAAAACCTCAACACAGGTCATGCATTGGCTAGTGTCTTCTTCTGAAACTCTTCCTTCTAAAAATATCAATAGTTTAATTTGTCTTGGTCATTTTCAAATATGCTTGCAAGTAGGATTGATGGATTTAAAGGAAGTTAGCAATTCATATTACAATACCGGCTCATCCGTGTTTGGAGAGATAGGGCATGCAAACAAGGTGTCTGAAGTCTGAACAGCTTTCAGAATGTTATTTTTAATAGGTAATAATGACAGTAAATGCCTAAATTATTTGTGTCTGTAGAAGTTTTATAACACACAGCCTGCACTACAAGCTTTTCCAATCTGGGAGCTTTATTTTGGGTACATGTTTTAGTGGTTATTGCCAATGTAAATTTACTAGATATTATAAGTTTGTTCCAAATTAAAATCAAATATTCCACTTGTTGAGGATTTGCCACACTGTAATATCTAACTATTTATCTAAAATTTGGGCCTCGTTACTTATGGTGAGATGCAAATCGATTTGATTTCTTTAATATGCAAGCTTGTACTACTTAAATATTTGCTCTCTTTTGAAAACAATACTCTTTTCCACTGCTGCTTGATAGTGACATTATTTCATCTGTTCTTGCAGGGATGCTGAGCCTCCATCCAGCTGTAAGTTCCATTAACTTAGAATCTCTCAAATCAAGCATTTCATTCCCATTCAAGAGTATTATGTAACCTCTTATGTTGTGTTTGTGATTAGATGAATTCTATTAGAGAAATGCTCTGCATTAAGAGCCGTTTTGATTACTAGCGATTTTTTGTTGGCAAGATTTTCTTTAACCTGTAGCCACCTTTTTGCTCTGCAGATCCTGATCTGATAGTTAATTTTTTGTATGGTGAGCATTCAAATGCTTCAAATGGGGCTCATTTATGCCCATATCTTGCTGTCCATGGTATTTCTCGTGCAAGGCAAATGCCAGTTGCCATAAATAATGTGGGATCCTCTAACACCTCTGGTGACCCAGGTTCCCATCACCGAAATGGGGCATCAACGATTGGTGACACATTTGGTTCCCACACATTTTCTGCTTCTGAAGCACACCATCGTAATTGGCATGCTTCTAATGCATTTCCTAGTAACAACAGTATGCCCAGTGCTGAGGATCCAGCCTTACCTACATTGTTGTCACATGATAGGCTTGGACTACCTAGAATGGACTCTGAACGCCTCCAAAGAACAGGATCTTCTATGCCTTCTGGTTATGCTGTTCGTGGGTATGCATTTTTTATTGTTTCAGAAAATTCTTGTGTATATTTTTGTTAGTTTTTGGCAGTTAAAAGACAGCAATATTTATTTGTCCTTTAAGCATGAGAATCATTTATTCTACATTTTTTAGGTTTTATCCCCGGGCAATCCATGGTAGACCTCCAACAGTGACAAATGAATTTGTTCATTCTCATAGTCATATGCAGGGCCCTGGAGGGGGTCAACTTTATCATCCTCCATCTTCTGTCTCATCCATGTATAATGGTTTGATGGGCCATGGTAGAAGATCAAGGCCAAGGGATCCACTGGTTTCATCAAGGAGAGTAATTCAAAATTTACCAGCAGAGCAAGCTCGAGTGCAAGGGGCTTCAGCCTACCCTATGAACAGAAATCAAGAGGCAGATAGTGTAGGTTGGCATCAAAATAACCCTTTCTATGGATGGCAGAGAGAAGGATTTCCTCCAGTCCCCTGGGTCCCTGTTGATCAGGATTCACAGCGGTGGGGTTGGTTTCATCCTGGTCAGAACCCTCAGAATATGCCAACTGAATCTACAAATAGAAATTATCACCGTCACAGTTATTTTAGTGCCGATGGAGGTCCACAGGTGCGGCCTGGTATCCCATCAGAGAATCCTTATCAGCGCCATGCCTGCCCAAGATTTCCCCCATCATTCCCATGAAGTAGGTCCTGTGTTTAGTTGCATTTGGAGTAAGTAAATAATTTCCTTCCAGTATTAAACTATTTTTTGATATTTTTCTTTCTGACATTCAACTTTGTATATTTTTTCAACTCTTTGATTCAAAATGACAGGCAATCATTTTAGTCTTGATTTGAATTGGAGAATTCTCTGCACTGGCTTGAAAAGCCAGGGAATATGCAGAGTTGATTTTGTAAATTCTCTCCTTGAAAATTACTTTGATCGAAGGGACTTGCTCACTGAATTTGAGAGTAGATTGGTTCCAAGTTATGGTAACATTTTCCTATAAAAACAAGCAGGAAAACAGAAGTATCAAAACTGATTGATTTAATTACTAGTTTTCTGGCTTAAATGAATATGTAATAACTCAAGCTGTCCCTATTGTTATGTGGTATTACACTGTCATACTTTATGATCTACCATCTGATTTCTCTTCTAGGTTGGCATTCTATTTTCTGAAAATAGTGGCACTGTGTTTTCTTATAAATGCGAAAGGTTTTGTGGATATCCTACTCTCTTTCCTGTGGGTAGATTGAGAAATAGCAAATATTGCCGGCAATTCTTGCTTGCATTTCTAGTTATTTAAGGATGTAAAAGTTAACATATCAAATTAATTCTCATTATTTTGTAAATGATCACATTTTTTCCCCCATTGGTTAGACATTTATGGATGGTTCTATGTTTCAAGATTAATACTTAATTCTCTAGGTTAACATAGCTTTACTATCGATTGAGTATTTGTATGTTTTTTTCCGAGAAAATAATGTCCTTTTTCCGTGTAAAGTTCTGATGGGTTCTTCAGCTTGGCATAAGCTCTCCATTTATCAGGATTCTTGTGAGCTGTTCACAGCTGTGTGCATGTGAATGTTCTTGTTAGAGGAGGTACAGAAATATGCTCCATAAATATACATGCTCATTTTCAATTTTCAGATGACATTATAATGACAACTGAAACATACCCTGGCTTTGTGGGGACAACTTTGCGTATCATCCATCAATTTTCTTGTCTGAATTCCATTTGTATGACTTCACACTTTTTAGTCATTTTAGAAATAGAAGTTACAATTATATTAAATAAAGAAAGGGCCAAAAGGCCATTACACGGTAAGAAAACTAGAAAACAAGGTAACTTAGAGAAAACTACAGACTATCACAATTGTTACATCTGCTTGCTGTTCAGTCCCACCACCCTTATCTACATGGGAGCTAAGATGTTGCGTGAAATCAAGAAGTTTTGATATATATATTCAATTGTTGTGTATATTGTTTCTTGTGTCCCTGATTACAGTGCATGTAAGGAAGTTTGAAATTTATTTTAGTTCTGAATTCTAACTAGGATAAGCTTTGAAATCTGATAAAGTTCCTCTTTTGATAAGCCAGTTATTTTGGACTATTCAATTGTATCATTAATCTTTGTACCTCGATATTCAGCCTTTTAGTTTCTCTTCGATATAGATGTACTTGTTGGTCTTTGAAGTGCTGCTTCTAGCAAGTGTGTCTGTCTAACCATGACTCACATTTCATCAATTTGATATGGTAAAACTTGAGTCCAGGCTTTTTACTTCTTCCTCGGTAGTGGGCAACTTCTAGTTATTCACCATAAAGTGCATCCCTAGTGCTCGGACTTATTGTGATTGAGTAAACTCAATTTAATTCTAAACAATTTGGAAGAGAAAAGTATTGATAAACGAACGAAGGAGAAGCAATGTTAATCTAATCCTAAATTCAACCAAAAATAGTAATGGCATACCACAGTATATTTGCCATATGAAATGTCCTTGAAAAAACTGTTCAGAACACAATAAGATATTTCACACTTTTGTTAAACCTTAATGTATAGGTATTATAGGGACATCGATAGATAAATTTGATAATGTCCAACCATATCCTTTTCCCCTCCATCCAAGTGTTCTCCTTCCCGTTCATCTTGCCATTCACTGATATAGAACTGTGCGCTCTATTGGCACTCTATCCCCTTCTCTATCTCATATGAGAGTCCTTTTCGTAGCCGCATTTTTGTCACACCCTAGTGTCATTTGCAAGACACCTCTAAATGATACTTATATTGCCTTCTCCATTTTCTTCATCACTCTCTTGTACCATCTTTGATCCCATTTCTCTCCATCCACCTCTTTTTGTGGCTATGCATTCTACTTCACCCTAGTGGACCTCTCTCATCTACTTCTTTGCTACTATGCATTTTGCCTCATGCACTTGGACCGATACTCCTATCAATTGCTTTTTACCAACTTTGTTCCTCCCTTGCATGCTCTAGCTCCTTCTAGGCATGATTTCTCTCGAGGACAACCCTTTAGCTTGGGATTGGCTTCACTCGGTGCTCCTTTCCCTAGGATTTAGGCCCCATCCTTGTGCAAAAGGACTCGTACACTTATTCCTCTTCTTGCCTTATGTAGGCAATATGTGGCTTCCACCCTTTTCTCCTACATACACTTTTTTTCTCCTTTTAGTAGTCTCATAATAGTTTTCTCCTCTTTGGCTAGTTCTAGTTTTTTTATGCCTTATGAGGCATCCCTTCTCTTTCATTGAACTTCATCCTTATGGGGTTCACAAGTTCCTGTCTCCATTGTTGGAGTGATCTACACATCATCTTCTTTGATTGGTCCTGCCACCAATTCTTCCTTCTCTTCATGCAACATATCCTTCATGCCGGCTACATCTTAAACTTGTGTAGGCTTGCGTGCATACTTCTATGCTTCTCTTTGCTTGAACACTTGTCCTCAATGAAAGGAAGTAGAGGTGTGGACTACACTTCTTACATTAACATGTGAGAGGAGATATGGGTAAAAATAATTAAATCTTATAGTTATAAGGAAAAACAACACAATATTTTTTTACCTATAACAATAATTATACAGGAAAAATTCTTTAGACAAAACCCCCCTACTCCAAATCATAAACCAATTGTATTATCATCAACAAAAGTCACAATACAATATCCAGGGACACCTTATAAAAGTATCACAAATATCAAATTTGGAGAGATTCTGATAGCATAAAAATACTTGCAAACTCACTATCAAATCTCCATATCAAGAATCCAATAAATAGAGAAGTCAAAACATAAAATAATGTAGTAAACCACAAACCATGGGCCAAATCCACAACCTAAAATATTGTTCAAGTCATGGGACCAAAATCCAAATCCCTCCTTCATCTTGGTTTTCTAGACTAAAAATAGGATATACTCTTACACCTTTCATAAGCTACCATACCTCTTTAACTCCCCAAATTGAGTGCTTTATTTTTTCACTCCATTATCTTCATTCAAAAAATGCCTTGTGTAACCCCTTACATGCTCTTAAATGTCAGATTCTCTTACACTACTATCTTCATCATATACACTCTTGCACATCCTTCATGACAAGAAATTTTCTTACACACAACTCATAATAAGGAATACACATGGCATAATGGCCAAATCACAAGTGGGATACCATTTTTCCATAAGGGCTCATAAATAATAAATAAAAGATGAATCAAACATCAATATTGCAAAGTGTGTGACACACCTATCCTAACATTCTCCCACTTGTATACTTTGCAAGAGAAAAAGGGAAAAAACCAAGATTGTCAACTATTTGCTAGGGGTTGAAAAACCCATAGACACACAATCTAAACTTCTTTGTGCTCATTGGCTTCATCAATACATCTAAAACATTTTGCAAAGCGTCAACTTTCTCTAGCATCACCCTCCCATCCTCTACAATGTCTTGAACAAAATGGTAATGGATGACACTTTGACAATGACATTGAACTATATTAGCTCTCTAACTTAGCTCCACATTTGAATATAGTCTTAGAAGACAAACAACCTCCTTACATATATGAGTACCTACCATATAATTTATATCTATAGTGGACAAAGTGACCATAATCTGCAATTTGCTCATCCAACTCATAGCTACACCAAAAAGGTGAAACACATATAAACTATTAGACCTCTTGCTATCAACATACCTTGCTCCATTTGAGTCCACATAACCTTGTATATCCCCTGGGTGTTGGTCGCCTAAAATATCACCATGACACTTAATGGAAACTTGGAAGTACCTCATAATTAATGAAAGACACTCTTCATTGCAACCCAATGTTAATGTCTAGGATTAGTCATCAAATGGCTTGAGACTCTCATTGCTTGGGCAATGTCTAGTCTAGTGTAGACCATAACATATATCAAGCTACTAACTACACTAGCATAAGGAGCACACATCATTTCCTCTATCTTTGTGGGTGTTTTAGAAAACTCCTTAATTGAAAGTCTAGTTCCAAGAAAATTAAGAACACAATGATTTGTTATTTTCCTTGCTAAAACATTACAACACAAAGTTCACATACTTACACTTGCCCAAGAAAAACTTTATGTTAAACTCAATCTTTTTAATCTCCATCCCTAAGATATATGTAGCAAACTCCAAGTCCTTCGTATAAAAAAATGTGTTATAAGATAAAACTTTAAATCCCTAGTAATATCCTTACTATTATAAAAAAATAATATATCATCTATGTACAAAGTGATAACAAGGGAATGATCACCATCTTGTTTGTAATGCACACAATGATCTAATTTAGACCTTACAAATCCTACATATGACACAAAAGAGAAAGAAATTGGTACATCTTGGGAGATTGTTCGAGGCCATACAAAAAAAATTAATCTACAAACCAATGACTCCTTATGTTTTCCAATGTAGTACTTTTGTTGTGTCATGTCTGTCTCCTCCTTGAAGTCATATACTGGTGTTGATGAGTCTTTTTGCACTTTCAAAACACATACAAAGTAATGGAGTACCCTGTCTCTTGCAAGGGCTTCTTACTTCAAAACTTCATAAAGATAACCACAAGGCTTTGATTGTTAGGCCTTGACTTGCATAAAACAACTTAGTGGTTAATGTTTTGTTGGTTTCACAAGGGGCACTAATGTTTAGCTAGAACTTGTGAGGACAAGGGTTTGTAAAATTTGAAAATTGGTATAAACCCTACCTGTATTTTTCAGATTTGCAACCTGAAAATGACTTTTAATCATCAAATATGGCAATTATGTGATGTTTCTTCCTAAACTAACCCAAATTTTAAAATAAAATGCAAAAGATAAGGGTTTAGAATTCCTAAATTGAAAACCAAAGGTCAATCATAGCAATGGCTAATGCTATAGATAGACAAATCCCTATAAAACCGGTTCCTATTTAATCAGGGTTAAAACCACAATATTGCATAAATAGTGCAATATTCAAAGGAAATCTTAAAATTATCAAACTATAAATATTCAAACATATACCCAATCCTTTGGCATAACATGCATAAACATTCACAATTGAACTAATGCAATAAATGACTCAGACTAACCATACAAAGCAACTTACTAGTAGCAAATCACAAATGGTATTAGCGGTAGATTTATCAAATATCTTTAACACTTTGCATCACTATGAATGAACTGAAACTAAAACTAGAAATGAAAATGGAAGAAGGAACCATGCACATATTAAGAAGCAACAAGGGAAAGAATACCATAACTTCAATGACTTCTCTTTGTATTAGCTTCAAAATGTCATTACAACAATTCCAGCTCAACCCCTTTACAATGAGGAAAAACTCATTTATATATTTTCAAATACAATTCTAGGGTTGAGATTCATTTTAGATCAATGGCTAAGATTTAATCACATGGGTGGTTTAAATTTGGCAGTTAAGTAGGTCAGCCCATTTTATATTCAATGTATTTTTAAAATAAAAATAAATATATCCCTTGGATTGATGCAACCAGTTGGGTCGTGGAACCTTTTTGCAAATAAAACATTATTGGCATTGACTTCAAGGCTGATCCCCCTCAAAAGTACCTTGCCCCATTTGCTCTTTCTTTGTATATTCTTGGAATATGGATAAAACAACATTTAACTCTTCTTGGGCATGCGTTGAAATGATTGTAACCCTGTCTGGCATGGTTGCCACCTCAACTTCAAAACCTTTAATCATTTTAGACCAATCAATTTGGGACTCTTGGTATTTGTGCATAAAATTTGGAAACATTGTTGCATCCTCAAAATGATCTTTTGTAATGACAAAACCAATTACATGTGAAAAGTTCTTTCCACCATTGTTTCAAAATATCAATCTTTACATTTTCCTTAGCCATTGTTTTGCCTATCATTGCCTCCAAAAATACTATACAACCAACATAAATTTCATTCAAATCCTTTTCAATCCATTCACATTCAACCAAGGCTTTATCCATTATCTGAACTTAAATGATTGAAGCCATGATTCAGGCTCACGTGCTTTATCTTCAAAAAAATTTCTCTTTAACCAAAAATTGTTGTGGCACTGTATAGGAGCGAATTTACACCCCTTGTACAAATTCCCCTTTCATACACCCTCACCTTAGAAAATCAAATCCGAAGGCGAAATTCCAAATCACCCACCTGCCTTCCATCCACTTGGCATTCATCTTGTGTGTTGGTGAGAGAATATTTGTCGGGGACAATTGTGCGATGCACGAACGTCTGTGCGTCGCGTTGTCATCGCTAACAGATTCATGCATTTGAAGTTGGCAGAGGTGTTACACACTTGATTGGGGCTGAATTGTAACATCCCTCTTCGACCAATCGACTCGAAAATGCCTTATTCCTTCTCATCCCACCTTCAAAAATGTCCATTCTCACTTCATTTCACCCTCTAGCGATCCTCTACACATTCAGTCACTTCATTCTTCACATTTTCACTCTCTCAAGTAGCATTCTAGCACTTCATTTTGTGAGCATTGCAGTAGCTTTGAAGCTCCATCAACTCCACATTGCAAGTGTAAGGCAAGCCATAGAAGTGGGCTTGGAGTCTTGCGAGACCTCCCTTCATCACCATTGT
The DNA here is from genome assembly GCA_007258455.2 of Sequoia sempervirens. Taxonomy (NCBI): domain Eukaryota; kingdom Viridiplantae; phylum Streptophyta; class Pinopsida; order Cupressales; family Cupressaceae; genus Sequoia; species Sequoia sempervirens. Next base: position 1,110,901,437 of record VDFB02271358.1, on the reverse strand, counting down.
GGCTGTGGTGACTTTTCCAAGTCCATACCTTGCATTCTCCTCCATTGGCTAGTGAGCTTTTGGGTGGAGATGGTAATGCTTCACTGTTGTCCTCTGTGATTTGATAGAGTAGCATAATATTGTTTTGTAGTGTTCATTGCAATCTTCCTTTCTTTCTCCTTTCTTTATCACATATTCTACTCTGATGCTTTTTGGCTATCCGTGGAGGTGGAAACACCAAAACGAGGGTTTGATTGAGGCAGGCCCCTATACAGCCCCAACGATTTTCCCTCTTTCTTGTGTGTAGGTGGACATGCGCGTAGAGCTAGCTGGAAAACTGGCGCTTTTGTGAGATTGTCTTCATCACCCTAGCCTTTATCTACTTGCTTTATCATCTCTGTCTCTATTTCTCGTACTTTCTCATTCTGTTTTTTCCATCGCAATCAACTAGCTAGGCTGTTAGTAGGTTTTTTGGGCAGTTTTACTGTACTTAGTTTTTTTTGGCCGTATAAATGCCAGTGTGCCTGAGAGACTCCAACAAGCCGTGTTGTCGTGCTAGAACTGCACTGCTGTCCTCAGACAGAGAGTTGTGTGAGGTACAATGTCGACTCCAAAAACTAGCTCGCCTAGCCTAAACCTTAACTTTGGGTCTGTAGAGTGATAAAAGTACTACATAGTGCTCTTCATTCTCGATCCCTATCCTTTTAGAGTGAGGTAAGTTAGGGCAACCGTTCACTCTCGGTTCTTCGTGACCTGGAGCCTTGATGTGGTTGGTCCCCCTCTCTTACATTTTTGGTGAACCTAATGTGAACCATTTTTGGTTCCTTTTAGCAGTATCGAAGGGTCCTTTCCTCGCGTTCTAGAAGCGTTGTAGGTATGAGTGTTGTGAGGTGTTTCGCCTTACAACCCAACCTTCGACCCCAAGCAGGCATAATTGGAAGGTTTCGTAAGTGTTTTGGAGCGAAACCTTAACTGGGTCACTGTCCTATTTCAAACCTTTGGGGGGATTTGTGAGAGTATTGTTTAGTGTGCATGATGGCCTCTTTCTTGCATCTACCTTTCCCCTCTATGCAACCTGCAAGTAGTAGTCTGGGTATAACCTTTACCTCGCAGGACCTGTCGATGGGTTTTAATAGAGAGCCACCTCCTCTTTATATCCCTGCATGAATCAATGGGAACACTATAGCATGTGTTCTTGTCAACCCAACGTCTTGGGTGAATATCATAACCAAGGAGATTATGTTAATTAACTTCCTGCATAAAGATGGGTACGATGCACTTGTGAGCACCACGCATAACAGACTTTTTGTACCTCCCCTTGGTAGCATTGTTTTGTTAGTCCTTTTTGGAACTAAGTCGGTAGACTTGTTGTTTGACATAATCCCAGGGTCCAAACTCTTCAAAGTGAAGCTGGGTATCCCCTAGTTGGTAGCTATGAACACAGTTCCCTCAGTTGTGCACAAATATTTGAAGTTTATTCATGAGGGTTCAATACATGTGATCCGTGACACCGATTATAGACCATTGATTGCGTGTGGCAACTATTCTTTAGACCACTTTTGGCCTACACCCATTGGTCCTCTCCCGCTTAGGAAGGACCTCTTGTACCAGACTTATTAGAAGTACAAGAAAGGGCGCTTAACGCCTAGAGTGAGATACCCTCCATCACCTTATGTTGTTTCGCATAGGGCATGCCTAAGGGCTAATAGTGATGCTGCCAAGGCCCGTAGAAGAGAAGAAAATCCCTCTCAGGGTCCCTCTTCTTCCTCTTCCATTGTTCAACATGACACTTCCTCTCACCCTGTTGTGATGTCATCAGATTCTGCTCTGCATTTGTGGGAGAACCCTATGGTGCCTACTTGGCGAAAGCCCAAGTGTCCTGTGTTCGAGCTTCTTGTTTTTCCCATGTAGCCTAGGCCCGTTCGATATGGCAGAAGGAAGGGTCCCCACAGGGAATCCTCTATGTCTCGGCCTTCACAGCCTCCCACCACTCCTGCTCCTAAGGTAGTGAATGGGAAGAGGCCCGCCGCCGAGGCGCTAGAGCTGACTACCCCTACTATCTCTCAACCTCTTCCTCCTACTCCCATCCAGGAGTCTATCCCTCCATTGGAAACGGTTGTGATGGACAACCCTATGGCTAAGTAGGAACCTTTTGTCCCTTCACAGCTCCCAGCCTCTAGCTTGAAGAGTTGTAGAAACCACCTTGCACGTGAGCGCAAGCATCGATGAAAGGCTTTAGTGGATGAGCAAGCCACTTTGCAGAGAAAGGAAGAGGAGTCGACTGCCCCTGCTTCAGGGCCTCCTGATGTGTCCTCTCTCCCCCCTACTTTCGTTCAATCAAGTTTAGTCTCGATTTCAACTCCTACTGTGAGTGTGAGTGTGCTTGACCCCAAAAGGTGCAAGTATTTATCTCTCCCTCAACTGAGCCACCCCTATTGATGTCCCTTCTGGACATCTTGCCATCCCCTAAACCCATGAACATGTAGAATACCTCGGTGTTGTCCATCGCGGTTTTCTCCTCCTCTACGCCTCTTGCCTCATTTGTGGGGAGTTCACATCCCCCAACGAAGCAGAAGGTAGAGGTCGGCCCTTCTAGCAATGGAAGGCGTATGAGGAGCCAACCTTCTCCAAAGGGTGGTCCCATGCTAGCTTGTTTTTTCCTAGTGATGGAGCAAGTTCCAGCTTCCCTCGAGTTTTTCATTGCTCCCGAGTCACTCGATGAGCTAAGTGGTGAATTTGGGTGCCATCCTCCCCATTCATTGAGGTATGACATGGCACTTTCGGATAGTGCATGTTTAACTCTCTGGATGAAGTTCCAACCTTATCGGCGATCTTTGCAAAATCGTTGACCATAGCTCCACAAGAGCCAAGCAGAGAAGACCTTGTGGGGCCTTCTTCCTTAGTCCTTATTGTAGGAGGGTTGGAAGCTCCTTTCCTTAATATTCCACCACTGTAGGCTCATCCACCTTCGCTTTACAATGATCTAGATTGGGAAGCAGATGACCTCTTGGTCGATGAGTGTTAGGGGGAGGCCTCTACTTTATCTTTAAATTAGAAGTGTGTGTGTGTTGTGATGTGTTTCCCCGTGCTTGTGTTATGTGTTCCTGGATGACCCTTGTCACCCTTGTTGGTGCTTGGATATAGGAGTGATTTTGTGTCGTAAATCGTCTTCTATTTGTATCATCATTCTTCCTTTGTTATGTATTTTGATTTTCGAAAAATTGGGGATGATGCAAAGTGTTGGGGGAATTTAGGCTTCCCTTCCATGTTGACCCAATTTTTTTTTTTTACTTTTTATTCTTTTACATTCTTCACATGGTCTAATATAGTAAGGGGTTGATGACAATTCATTTATATACTATTATTATACTTATATACATTTATGAGCAGCTTTGACCCCGAAATGTCAAATCACCCCTGTGTCTCTTGTTTGTGCTATTTCTCTTTTGCTCTTTTATCTTTCTCTCTTCTTTTCTTGAGTTGTCCCTCGTATGTGTGACAACGTTACTTTCATAATCCTTCAATTTTCAAAAAATGCATTCGTCGCCAATGAATCTTTTCTAAAAAATTATTGTAAGATTTTTTCAAAAATTGCATTGTCAACTTGGATCCCTAGCGGAATGTGTTTCCTTCATCATGGGTTTGTAAAGAAAGAACTTGGGAAATTTCCTTTGAGGTGGGAGAAAATTTTCCTATGGGAGAAACCTTGACCTTCCCCTCACGAGGGGTTATCCTCTTCCTTTCGAATTCCTTGATGAAGCAAACATCTTTCGAAAGGATTCCTTGATGATGAATAGATTTGAGAAAAAATGTCTCTTTTGCACTTTAAAATAACGCCTCCATTGAGTGGACCCCTCTTCTTTTGAAGGGTTCTTGAGGAACCCCTTTGAAAGCCTTTCAATTTGTTGATTGTCTGTGTGACTGTCTATTTGTTAGCCTAGGTGGCTGCTTCTTGTTTCTTGGCATGTTTTATCTGTAGATTAACATGTTGCTTTGCAAGTGCGCATGTGAAGCCACTTTTTGATTCGACTCTGCGGAGTCCCCTTGCATTGGGCTTCCTTCATGAGAGAGAACTTGGGGGTTTCCTTCTTGCAGGTCTTTAGGCTTGTAAGATACTTTTATTTTGTTGGATTTGTCCATCGTTGGTCCAAGGGCCTTCATGTACTTTGTGCAACTTCATAGTTACGCAGAGCTATGAAGTCCTTTTGTTTGAAACTCCCTAGGGAGAGTACCTGTGGAGTCCTTTGCCTACCCTGCACTTTTGAGTTCGTCGGATCACGGTCTACTTCCTCAATGGTTTAGGTGTACATTTTTAACCCTACTAACTCTTCGATCTACTTTACCGAATGCTCATCAATATGTGCGCTCACTAAAGTGGGGGAAAAATGTATAGGAGCGAATTTGCACCCCTTGTACAAATTCTCCTTTCATACAACCTCACCTTAGAAAATAAAATCTGAAGGCGAAATTCCACATAACCCACCTGCCTTCCATCCACTTGGCGTATGTCCTATGCGTCGGTGAGAGACTATTCGTTGAGGACGAATGTGCGATGTGCAGACGTCTACGAGTTGCGTTGTTGTCCTTGATGGATTCCTGCATCTAAAGTAGGCAGAGACGTTACACACCCAATTGGGGCCGAATTGTAACATCCCTCTTCAACCAACCGACCCAAAAACACCTTATTGTAAGGAAATTTAGGGAGCCCGTCTAATGATAACTCCAAACAGTAGTGCCTTCGGTAACTTCAATTTCAATTTAGGTTGCCTCAAAGACACGTACAACTATGTCCTAAAGTGGAAACAGACACAATTATTTCCCACATTGATCCTTCTGAGAGAAACACATGTAAATTCAACATGTAACAACACAGATGAAAGATACTATAGAAAACAAAACACAAAGATTTTACGTGGGGAAAACCCTTTTGGGTAAAAAACCCCACTCTCCAAATTTGAGCCATTGTATTATTTAGCAATAGAAAGTTACAATATAGTTTTAGGCTCTTAGCTTTTCAGATATTACATCTTGTTCATTTTGGATACAACTGGTAGCAAAATCTCCCAGGGAGATCAACCATGGTATTCATGATCAAGAGAGATTTCAGCACAACTCTGCCTCTCTCTTCCTCTGCTTCGACCTCATGGCCTTAGCCTTTCGGCCAGCCACTCGGTCCTCACTATCTCTCTCTGACTCTCGGCTTTTGGGCCATTGGCTTATCAACTCTAGATACAGAACGTCCAATGCATACATATACATTCGTTCTCTACAGGCTCTGTGAAAATGGTTCGTTTCCAATTGTCGGGTCACAAACTCCATCTCAGCATCCTTATTGTCGTAGATGTTTCCATTTCCTCGTGTAGAGTTTTCCAACCTTCCACATAGAAATAGTTTAGCAAATGGTTCACATTCTGCTTTCTCTAATAGGTCCAAATCGTACCACGTAGGACGATCTTCCAACGGTCAAAGGCGTTCAACCTGTGTCACATGTCGGTGAGACACTAACCGTGTCCCCTGATGCCACATGACCGATTGCACATCTATCGGCAAGAGCCTCCTTATCGGCATGATCGGTGAGACCTCTCACCGACCTCTAGTTGAACTCATCCACCAACGCTATCGCTAAGACATCCAACTGTTGACAAGAGGTTATACTGAGTCTCCTCAAGTTTCACCGAAGCACCCGATAGTCGGCAAGACATTTGTCTTTCGCCAAGACCTCACATCGAGCAAACATGTCATACTGAGTCGGCAAGACTTACTGCCTTCATTGAGAGATCATACCAAGCATTTATGTTATACTGAACACCGAGCAGTCACCAAGAGTCATACCGACATCAAGTTTCCCATCGGCAAGACAATCACTCTTTGCCAAGACATCCCACCGAGCCCTCATGTGTTACTCCGAGTGCATACTATCAGCGAGAGAATCAACCTATCACCAATACTTCACATTGAAGTCTCCAGGTTACCTCGAGCCCACCTTTCACCAGGAGTCATGTTGAACGCATCCCACACCGTCGATGAGACAAATGCCCATCGCCAAGACTTCATAGCGAAGCCTTCAAGTCATACCGATGTGTTCCACTATCGGCGAGAGAATCAACCTTCGGCAAGACTTCTTACTGAGGTTTCCTTGTTATCCCGAAACCACTATTTGCTAAGAGTCACACCGAACCAATGACCCCACATGTTGTCGGCGAGACTTCTGATATTCGATGAGACATCATATCGAAACAAGCCTTTCGGCCAAGGGTTTCCCCGATGTCTTCGAGTGTTACATTGTCGCCAAGACAATCCTTCATCACTGAGACTTCACACCGAGACCCTTAAGTTACTCCGAGTGTCCGTCGGTGAGACATACCGACTATCACCAAGAGATCTTCCCGATCCCTTATGTCACTCCAAAGACTTCTATCAGTGAGACACTCATATCGGTAAGACTTCATACCGAAACGTAAACCTTTCAGCGAAGTCTCCCTGATATCCGATAAACACCATCAGTCGGTAAGAGATCTCCACTCAACAAAGGGTTACAATGAATGCACCAAGTCATAGCGATAGGCTCCTTCGGCAAGACAGAAGCAAAGTCATAGTGACATGAGCAAAACATAAGGTTACTGAACTACCAGTCGGCCAGACAACAGGAATGTCACAGCGACCATGCTTTCTCAGAGGTTTCAGCCTGTGAGATTGAGGCAACAATTCCAACACTTATTCCTTCTCATCCCACCTTCAAAAACATCCATTCTTACTTCATTTCACCCTCTAGCAATCCTCTACACATTCAGTCACTTCATTCTTCACATTTTCACTCTCTCAAGCAACATTCTAGCACTTCATTTTGTGAGCATCGCAACAAATTTGAATTTCCATCAACTCCACATTGCAAGTGTGAGGCAAGCCATAGAAGTTGTGGGCTTGGAGTCTTGCGAGACCTCCCTTCATCACTGTTGTGGCTGTGGTGACTTTTCCAAGTCCATACCTTGCATTCTCCTCCATTGGCTAGTGAGCTTTTGGGTGGAGGTGGTAACGCTTCACTTCTCTCCTTTGTGATTTGATAGAGTAGCATAGTATTGTTTTATAGTGTTCATTGCAATCTTATTTTCATTCTACTTTCTTTATTGCATATTCTACTATGTTTCTTTTTGGGTGTCTGTGGAGGTGGAAACACCAAAATAGGGGTCTAATTGAGGCAGGCCCCTATACAACCCCAACAATTTTCCCTCTGTCTTGTGTGTAGATGGACATGTGTGTAGAGCTAGTTGGTGAACTAGTGCTTCTGCTAGACTGTCTTTGTCCCCCTAGCCTTTATCTACTTGTTTTTATCATCTTCATCTCTATTTCTCTTACTTTCTCATTTTGTTTTTCCCATCATAATCAACTAGTTAGGCTGTCAATAGGTATTTTTGAAAATTTTAATGTACTTAGTGTTTTCTGGCCATATGAATGCTAGCATGCCCGATAGACTTGAGCGCGCCACGCTTTCGTTCCAGAACCGTGCTGTCATGCTTGGATAGAGAGTTGTCTGAGGTATAGTGCCTAATCCAAAAACCAACTCGCCTAGCCTAAAATTGAACTCTAGGTCTTTAAAGTGATAGAAGTACTACATAGTGCTCTTAATTCTCGATCCCTATCCTTTTAGAGTGAGGTAAGTTAGGGCAGCCCTCCGATCTCGGCTCTGCATGACCTGGAGCCTTGACGTGGTTGGTCCCCCTCTCTTACAGGCACATCAATCAACATTGTTAATCTAACTACACTCTTGTCATTTGAAGCTTTACAGATAGCAACAATTTGTTGTATCTTCTAAGAATAAGCTTGAAACCTACTATACAATTGTACAATCTCCTCCAAAACTGAAATTCCTTTATCAAAAAACCTACTTTCCACTTATGGGTGACTTGAGCAATAGATTTCATTTTGGCCAATTCATCTATAGCTTCTTTGAATAGCACTCTTGGAGGGGTAGAGGGACCTACATCTATTTGCATTGGGTTGACCAAATTTTTTATATAGCTTTGAAGCTCTTCCACCTGTGCCTTCAGTTATTCCTTAGTTTTTACTTCTTTCTCTAATCTTTGTATAATTGTTTCCGTTGATTCCCTTAGCTCATGGACCTCTTGCATTTTGGAAGTTGGTCCTAGATTTACTGAAGAAATGTTATAATCCTTAGGAGCAATGTCTCCTTTGGCTAGGAATTCATCCAGACTTGGAGTAGCCATCTCTACAATGGGTTTTGCTTGTAGTCGGTCTTTTAGCTAGTTAGGAGTAGTTGATTGTTCAATGTTAGGATTCTCCTCTTGTTTTTTATTACCCTACAAGACTTGAGTTTTTGACTCCTTATTTTCTTTTGTTTTGTCATGCTCTTGTTGATCCTTTGGTGGCTCTTGCTGCTATTGTTATGCATTTTTTTGCATCTAATCCTTGCCTCTGTACCTCATGCTCAACAAGAATTTCTTCAAAAACTTCCTTTTGGGCTTCTTCAAAAAATCTCCTTCTATTGACCAATATTCACCTCCACTAGAGGAGGTACTGTATCCATTGGCTGATTTTAGTTGGCTATTCCATGACAGGCTCCTCCTGATACACTTCTTCTTTCATAACATGCTCTTCAAGGGCTATTGCAACTGTTTCACCAAAATCGGCCTCCTCAAGCTCTTTAGCAACTCTATCAATGTTTTCTAAATTAGGGAATGGAATGCCATTCCTTGAAGATGATTTCCTGTGATATGCTACATGGGGCTTATCCCTTGAACTCTCTACATGAATAGCTTCTTCCAAGGTTTCTCCCTCTATTTGTGATGTTGTGGGAACAATTGGATTGAAAGAGGTGGCTTGTGTATCTTCACCCCGAGAAGAAGGGATGCCCTCTTGTTGTGTTGCAACAATGGAAGGGAGTGGTTGCTCTGTTGAAGGTGGAATTGGAGGAGCTTGATCAACTGAGGAAGATGCACCTTTCTTTGATTTTCTCTTTGTGGGATTTCTCTTGGGAGGCTCTTTAACGAATGTCTTTGTTATCTTCCTCTTCTTCTCTATTTGTTTTCTATCAGGGGTATCCTTTTTCCTCTTCCCATTAGCCTTCTTCACTTCAATGTGCTCTTCCTTAAAATATTCCTCATCAACATCATGAATTACTACCTCCTCACCCTCTAGTTCTTGTTCACCTTCTGAGGATTGTGATTCAAGATCCCTCATTAAGTCATATGTTAGTTTGACTCCATCAACAAGCAAGTTGGTTGTCTTATAATCTTCCCATAATTTGGTGTATCTTAATACTAGAGTCATCACTTTATCAAGATCTATGATTTCATCTTTTGACCAATCCAAAGGAGGAATGGGCTTATATTTTACTTCTACATAGTCATGGTATTGAATTAGATCACCATCATCATTCACATGATCAAAAAAATCAAATATCATGCAAAGCCTTATAATCTCAACAAATAATCTTGAATATCTCCTTTTCAACACTTCAAACTCATCCCTACAGTTGGCCCAATAATCCTTGATGTGAGGCTTATGCCTGTAAGACCTGTTTGCTACCTTTTTGGCTACACCATAGGGATCAAAATTCTTTCTTACTATATGAGTTTGCAAGTGGAAAAATAAAAGTTTAGTTGGGCATGCCACTAAACCATCAATTGCAACTAGAAATTCATGTCCCATCCTTGTCTTATGCATGTATTTCAAAACATTGTTGAATACAACCAACTCTCTCGTGAGCTCCAACAACACCATTTTGTGAATCAAGTACCTAGGGAGCCTTTATGGTCTGTTGGGGCAGCCTTGCACTTTGATATATGAGAATTTTTGGAATTGAATAAACCATGACCCATACTTCTTCACTAGGTCCATGGCCTCTAGGGATAGCCTGATATGCATAGCTCCTTGCAATGTTTTGACAATGTACACCAGAAAAGCATCATTTACTATCTTATAGTGGGAGGTGCTTGAGATGAAACTATGGGTAATAGTCATATACTTTCCTCTATCCTGGCCCATTACCTACTTCTCCATAGCAAGTCAGCCTCCTATATCTAAAATTCTTGGACAACATGTATACCACATAGGATGTCATTGTAAAGGACCTATCCTTCTCTACATTTTTTAGTTGCTTATCAATGTTGTTGCTCAAACTCCTAGCCCAATGGAAGTTCTTTCCACGGTCTATTTCTTGAATAACGTAAAGCATCCAATCTTCAGATTGGGCAGCCTTCTCAATGCCCATAATCTTGCTCAATAATGTTACCATGTCTCCATGCTCATCTTTGAAGTCGCTTCTTTACATTGTTTTAGGAAATTTTGTGTAGTGTTGCCTTGTTTTATTGGCCCACTTAGCATTTATAATTTTTAGGCACTTGTCTCGACCACCTAAGTACATCTTGACATCTTCCAATGTGAGCATTGTTAATTTTGAGTGGAAGGGGATCTCAAATGCCTCAGCCAAGGTGTCCTCTATGAAATTGGCCATTATTCTTCCGTTTGGGTCAATTATTCTTCCTTGATCATGTCTATAATGCTTGGTACATTCAATTATCAGCTCTAGACATTGGAAAGTTGGAGGAATGGTGCAGGGGCACCATGATAGCTCAAATTGGCAAGTCTTGTAAATGTGGTCATCTTTAGTTTTTTGATAGGTTTAAAGGTGTGTGAGCCTTTTGTTGTGAAAATAAGGTCATAATAGACCATTGGTAAAGTAAGTTGAGTCATTAGAGGTTTATTTTGCAAAAGTAGTCCATTTTTCCAAATGTTGTCAAGATGCACTATTGTAAAAATGTAAAAAAAGTGCAAAATCTAGAAGTTCAAGAGTCAAGGTAGTTTTGCTCGATGGAAAGGTAGTTGAAATGATTAGTCACATTTTTTAATGCTTTAAAAATATTTTTGGAATGTTGGAAGAAGGCTGGCTTTTGTAAGTTTGAAACTTTGAATTGAAAAGACATTAATTTCTCTACAATTTTATGTAATTTTGTTGTTCTTTTCATCTGTATAGATCCGTATAGTAGGGGTTTGCTCTAAAATATTTATAATTGGGTTTCAATATTTTTTAGCTCCATTTTTGTGGAAGTTTGATTGAATTTCATTAAGAAACAAATATTTTACAGTCAATTTACTAACTGTGGGTTTGAAATTTCTGAGTTAAGGGTTTTGAAGCCATAAAATGAATTAATGGCTCATTCCACCCATTGTAACTACTGTGGCTTGGTGGAATGATTCCAAATAGGTGTTAGGATGTCTTGTGAGAATGGAAGGTCATTTGAGGGTTTGGGCATGATGCTCTAGTTGTCTAATTTGTCTATTTTTTATGAAATTGGGTGGTTAAGAGTGGGTATTTGAGGAAAACCATTGGGGCAGGAAATTTTTAGGGTTGTTTGAGCTTGTGTAGGTTAATTGAACCATGTTGAATTCATTGGAAAGGTATAAGAAGTTTGGAATGGTGATTTTCAATAAACCCTCCCTAAAACAAGCAAAAATGAGGGTTTGTTGTTAAGGCAGCTTGGAAGGTGTTTCACTTGGTAAAGTTTGTTGATTTAGAGTGTTTGATGATTGGTTATGAGTTCCCAGTTGAGTTTTGGGCTTGAAGAGTGATTGCATAGGTGTTACTTTGTAAATGTGGCCTAATTGTCCTATTGGGACAACGTAGAAGCCTTGAATTGAGAAGGTTGGTCCAAAGTGACCTATGTTGCTTTTGAGATATTTTAAAGAAGACTGTAATGGGTGCTTTATAGCATAGATGGTTTGTGGGTATTCAAGAAGTTTGCAAGATATGCCTAGGAAATTTTGTTTACAAACCTATAAGGTGAATTGTGTGATTGTATGAGGAATCACCCTAGATAGGATTTGGAAGATTAAAGAGTTGTTGAAACTAGTTGTAATTGTGATTGATAATTGAAATCCTCTTGCTCTACATTAGTTGGTATCAGAGCTTAGGGATTAGATCTCTAGAAGTTGAAAAGTTGCAGTGAAAGATTGAAGGTTGAAAGGAAAGATTCCTCCAAAAGGAAAAAATATGGCTAAAGAAATCAATGAATTGAAGGACAAACACGCTAAAGAGATAAGGGAATTGAAAGAAAGACTTGCTGCTTTGGAAACAAGGCAGATAAGAGATGTGGACATGGGTGATGAGAGTGATTCTGATGAAGAAGAGGAAGAAGAATTTGAAGATGTGGAGGAAGAATTGGATCTTGAAGACCAAAGGATGACAAAGCTACTGAGGGTTGTTAAAGGAGATAAACATAAGGTAAAGATTGATGTGCCTAAATATGGTGGTAATCTGAATGATGAAGAATTTTTGGATTGGATTGCAGCTTTGGACAACTACTCTGAATGTGAAGACATTCCTTAAAAATAGAGAGTGAAAATTTCAAAGAAAAAGTTGAAGGGCCATGCACTTTTGTGGTGGGATTATGAGCAATCAGAAAGGAGAAAGGTAAATCAAAGATAGTTTCTTGGGACAAAATGGTAGCCAAAATGAAAGGTATGTTTTTTCCTTCTGATTATGTTATTCAAATGTTTAGGAAACTTCAAGGTTTAAAGCAAAATTAAATGGATGTTAAGGCATATACTGAAGAATTTTACAAGTATTAGGTCTAGTCATAGTGAAGATGAGAATGAAAATATTGCTAGGTACTTGGGTGGATTGAGATTTAATATTTAGGATGAACTAACCTTGGAAAATCCAAGAACTGTTGAAAATGTTATCAAATGGCATGAAGAGAAGATGAAAAGAAGGCAAGAAAAGGAAAATAGAGGTAGAGGATCATTTTCTACTTCAATACGATCAAGTGAAAGCCAAGAAGATGCACACAAAGAACAAGGACAAATTGTTGATCATAGAGGTGGATTCAGAGGCTTTAGAGGAAGATTTGGTGGTGGTATAAATTCAAACACATTTTCAGGTAGATTTTATTGTTGTAATGAGTTTGGTCATCCAACATAGAAGTGCCCTGAAAAGCAAGGTTCTACTTCAAGTGGTGGTGAAAGGAGAAGTGATAAAAGAGTGCAATTGGTTCAAGAAGATGAATGTGAAAGTGTAAATTCTCCTAGCCATCTTGTTGCTCCAGAAGTGGGAGAATCTTTGATGGTGAGAAGAAAACTACTGAAGGCATCCAAGGAGAAGGAATCTACACAAAGGAGGACCTTGTTAAAGACCACATGCAAATGTAAAGGTAAGGTGTGCAAAGTTGTAGTAGACTTAGGGATCACTGACAATATGGTGTCTAATGAGATGGTAGATAAAATGAAACTAGAGAAGGTTCCTCATGAAACACCATACAAGGTATCTTGGTTGAATGGTAATGAGTCCCTTTTAGTTAATGAACACGCTTTGGTTGAGTTTTAGATTGGTGGATATAAAGACATGGTTCTTTGTGATGTTTTACCCATGAGTTGTCATTTATTGTTTGGGAGACCATGGCGGTTTGATAGACATGCCATTTATGATGGGAGAGCCAATACATATCAGATTGAGAAGGATGGGAATGTTTTTACAGTGACTCCATTGGTTGAATATGTGAAGGAGAAAGGTAAGGCAACACAAGTAATCATGATGGGGAAGGATTTCATAAAGTTTGAGGAAAACAAAAACAAAGAGTGTGCAACTATTGCAAAGGTTGAAGATGCTAGGACAACAGATTTAAAAAGAGAACCAAGGCTTGAAGGAACTAAGGTGATAGAGGTAAATATTAGAGATGATGGTTTGATGACAAAAGCAATTCAAGAGAAGGTCAAGGATGAATTTACCATGAAGGTGCAAGATTGCTTAGAAAAGTATGATGGAATTGTGGAAGGGATAGTGATATGTCCTTTGAAAGAAAAAGAGGTGAAGGGGCAGTCTAGTACTGTCAAAATAGAGGTTGATAATTTTGATTCGATAGTCAAATTAGAGGTAGAAAGTTCAGGGATAGAGATGAAGACAAAAGGTAACGTAAGTAATGGTGTTTGGCATAGACAGTTGGACGAGTTTGAGTATGTTTCAAGAGTGAAAGAAAGGGTAGTCAGAGGCAAGGTTGACAGAGGTTAGTGTGTAGGTGTCAAGGCATGTATAACATTAGTTTATGATGGTGAAAAATTTAGGGAATATACATCAATACAGTTTGCAAAGATGGAGCACTATCCAAGTGACAACAAGTTCAAGGACAATGCACATCAACACTATTTGAATCAATGGCAAGGTGTAACTGATGAAAGAGTTTAAAATGTCAGAGGCATGAAGTATTCAGTTGTGGAAAAGTTGTAGCCCAACTTCCAAGGGACTTGGAAAATTTTTACAGGTCGGGTGTATGGTGCAGGGGCACCATGATAGCTCAAATTGGCAAGTCTTGTAAATATGGTCATCTTTAGTTTTTTGATAGGTTTAAAGGTGTGTGTCTTTTGTTGTGAAAATAAGGTCATAATAGACGATTGGTAAAGTATGTTGAGTCATTATAGGTTTATTTTGCAAAAGTAGTCCATTTTTCCAAATGTTGTCAAGATGCACTATTGTAAATACAAAAAAAGTGCAAAATATGGAAGTTCAAGAGTCAAGGTAGTTTTTCTCAGTGGAAAAGTAGTTGAACTGATTAGTCACATTTTGTAATACTCTAAAAATATTTTTGGAATGCTGGAAGAAGGTTGGCTTTCGTAAGTTTGAAATTTTGAATTGAAAAGACATTAATTTCTCTACAATTTTTTGTAATTTTGCTGCTCTTTTGATCTGTACAGGTCCGTACAACATGGTTTTGCTCTAAAATATTTAGAATTGGGTGTCAATATGTTTTATCTCCATTTTGGTGGAAGTTATATTGAATTTCATTAAGAAACAAAGATTTTACAGTCAATTTACTAACTACGGGTCTGAAATTTCTGAGTTAAGGGTTTTGAAGCCATAAAATGAATTAATGGATCATTCCACCCATTGTAACTACTATGGCTCGATGGAATGAGTCCAAATGATAGGATTAGGTGTTAGGATGAGTCTTGTGAGTAGGGAAGGTCATTTGAGGGTTTGTGCATGATGCCCTAGTTGTCTAATTTGTGCATTTTTTGTGAAATTGGGTGGTTAAGAGTGGGTATTTGAGGAAAACCATTGGGGAAGAATTTTTTTAAGGTTGTTTGAGCTTTTGGAAGTTAATTGGAGCATGTTGAATGCATTGGTAAGGTATGAAGAAGTTGGGAATGGTGATTTTCAATAAACCCTCCCTAAAACAAGCAAAAATGAGGGTTTGGTGTTAAGGAAACTTGGAAGGTGTTTCACTTGGTAAAGTTTGTTGATTTAGAGTGTTTTATGACTAGTTATGAGTTCCCAATTTTTTTTTTGGCTTGAGGGAGTGATTGCATAGGTGTTGTTTTGTAAATGTGGCCTAATTGGCCTATTGGGACAATGTAGAAGCCTTGAATTGAGAAGGTTGGTCCAAAGTGACCTATGTTGATTTTGAGATATGTTAAAGAAGACTATAATGGGTGCTTGAAATGGTAAATGGTTCGTGGGTTTTTCAAGAAGTTTTCAAGATATGCCTAGGAAATTTGGTCTATAGACCTACAAGGTGAATTGTGTGATTGTATGAGGAATCACCCTAGATAGGGTTTAGAAGATTAAAGAATTGTTGAAACCAGTTGTAATTGTGATTGATAATTGAAAGCCTCCCTGCTATGCATCAAGGAAACCTTGTTGCTTGGACAATTTCATTCTTGACCATCTTCTTGTCCATCTCTATAGGGTTGCGTGTCCATATATTCTCTTCTTGAATTCCTCAAGGTCTGTGTGACCTAGGTTGGTGTCTTCAACATTTTCCCAATTTGATGCAATTTTTTCTTAGGAAGGAATCCTTTAACATCGAACTTCATTTGTGTAGTCCTTGAGAGCCTTTCCTTTTCACCCTTCCCAACTTGCTCACTTGCTTCAACCCGCATCTGTTAGGAAAGATAGCCTAAATCACTAGAAAGGAGGCAAAGTATGGAAAGAATGAACAAATTTCCTTTAAGGATCTAAATATTTTTAATTCATTGCACAATCACAAGGAAAACCATTGCATTCTTCCATATTTTCTTAAAACATCATATTGGAGTCATATGGAGGAAATCACACTATCAAAAAATCAAATTTGACCTTTAAACATATTTCAGGGATTTAAGCAGACTTAGAAGTTTTGGCTTTTGAAGGGATCAAAAATTTCAATGAAACTTACCTCTTTTCACTCTCTTGTGGTCTTAAAACCCGAGTTTTAGGGATTTCATGCTAGGAAGAAATCTTCGAGAAAATAGCCTTTCAGTCAAGTTGCAAAAGTTTTGAATAGTTTTTGCGTATTTCAATGGAAATTCTAATCTGATTATATCTAGAAAAACAATCCATAAGTGATAACATCTCGTATCCTGCTGTGAGATCTACTATGATATCAATGTTAGGTAGTGGGAAATCATCCTTAGAACAAGCCTTGTTTAAATCTTTAAAATCTGTGCATATTTTGATACCACTAGTTGGTTTAGTGACAAGAACAAGGCTAGAAATCCATTTTTCATAATCTATGGAATGAATAAAATCCACATCTAAAAGTTTCTTTAATTCCACCTTTACCAGGAGTGCGATCTGTGGGTGCATTTTTCTTAATTTATGTTTGACACGCTTAGCATTTGGAAGCAATGGTAAATGATGTAGAACCATTTTGGGGTCCAATCCAGGCATATCAGCATATGACCATGTGAAATTAATTAGTCTCTCTGAAAATAATGTAATGAACTATGGTTTTTCTTTTGTGGTTAAAGATCTCGCAAACTAAACAATCCTAGGATTTTCTTTGGTCCCAAGATTGACTTATTTTGAATCTTCTACAAGTAATGGAGATCTCTTGGTCAATAGGGAGATTGTCTATCCCTTCATCCTTAGGTGCCTCAGAGAGGTTTTCACCTTTGAATACATCCTTTATTTTTACCTTTTCACAGTCTAAAGGCACCTTTTGATTTTCACCTAGAGACCTATTCTATTTATTTTTATCATTTTTCTCACTTTTATGACCAGAGGGAGGAGCAACCTCTCCAAAGTATGTTGCATATTCAAGCTCAATGATGAATTTAGCTTTATGATCTCCACTTGGTATACCTTCACAAAGTCCCATAAACTCAACAATTGCTTCATCGTTTTCAAATGTGTCTAAACTTGGTGGTCCTTGTTGGTCCCAATCTATTAGTTGCGGGTAAACAAGGGGTAAGCCATCATCGATACTGTCAAGGGTCATTGTATAGGTAGATATGGTAAAGACAGAGGTATAATCATTTGGTTCCCAAAAGGTATCTATCTGGATATTAATATCCATGATATTGGTCGAGGATGAGGACAGGTTAAGTTCTTGGAAGACATTGTCTAGTTCATAATCACTAGTTGTACAAGAATCCCATTCATACTCATTAGAGTCGGTATCCCCATAATGACAATCCTCCTCCTTAGATGTCTCAATTTTTTCATCTAAAATGTTAACATTCTCATTCAAGGTCAACTTAGTACCATAAACACTCAATTTTACAGGTACGAACCCTAGCCCAATGCACTTTGGTTGGTGAGGTGGCAGTATTATTTCTATCATTCCATTCTTGTTTAGGCCAAGACCACTATGTCCATCATATCCCTTTTGTTTCATAAGTTCAAATCCTTTTGGATATTGCTCAACTGGTAGGTGTTGTAGCTCAATGTCTCATTCATCCTTGTAAATACATGTGGAAATGTCCTCGCCGATGGGATATTTACTCAGTTCCCCCCATTTAATGAAGGTGGTAGGAGGATTACAAATGGTGATTTAAGGTGTGTAAGAGTTGTTGATGAACTCGAGCACCCAGGATCACCTGCAAAACCAAGATAAACCTTCCACACGAGAGCAACAAGAGATAAAATGCAGGAATATAGTGCAATAACAAAATGATGTTATTATCACACACTAAATGATACAATATGCCTCAACTCTCCCTTGAATTGATTGAGTTAATATGAACTCATCTGGACTAGATTTGAACTAGATAGGAGGTAGATATGAGGGAGAGGTGAGTACAAAATATATAGCAAAATATGGGAAAATAATTCCAAGAGAGGTAATAACTCCTAAATAACCAAATTAGGTGGGAGTTATGCCTAATTGGAAAATGCCAAACATGTGGCATAACCTACTCAGAAAGAGACAGATGAGTGGTTTTGTGAGGTGGCATATAAGGCCAAAAGAGGGTGTGAAACTCAACCACCCAAGTGTGAGTGGGAGCAACACATGTAATCGATGGATTACGCCATGTGTCCTCACATGAACCACATCTCCTATAACCTAAGGTATGCTTAATAATGCGTAGGAAAATAATATTAAAAAACCTACACTAACAAGGTGGGATAGGATGAGGTTTTCCATAAGACTTTGGTGACAGGCAATTTTCCCACACAAAACAGTCTTTGCATGTTGTATTCTCTACAACCTTTATCTTGGATCTGAACTTTGGTTTTGGAAGGTGTGGTGAATGGTGTGGATGATTTGACAAGTTCAAATGGATTGATGTAGTGGGATGAAGTGGAATCTGAAGCCTCTCGATTGATGGGCACTTGATATTTTGTGGTTCCTCTCAATTTGGCACAGTACTGGAAAGGATCGGGATCACTTGGAATGGTAGTTTTGATTCCATCATATGGAAATTTGAGGCATTGGTGATAGGTGGAAGTTACAGTTCTCATAGCATGAACCCATGGGTGACCAAGGAGGAGATTATAGGGCAATTCTAGGTCCAAGACATGGAACAATGTATTTTGAACAGTGGGGCCAACCCTTATAGGAAGAGTAATTAATCCTTCAGATGAGCGCTCAACATCATCATAAGTCATGATAACAATTGTTTTAGTTCGAATTATGCAAGCCTCCGAGTATCCCAATGCTTTCACCAATTTTAGGGTGCATATGTTCAGACTTGCTCCATCATCTACCAAGACTCGTCTGATCTTATGTTTATTGAAAAAAATGTCAAGGTGTAGTGGATCATTGTGATTTGGCTTTTTTGTGGAAGGTATTATTTGGAAAAGGTAACGTGGTGTAGTGTAGCTATAGATCCTATCATGGCCTAAAATTGGTTGACATTTAGGTTAGAAAGGACAAATGTATCTTTCAAGGCTTTTTCTAAAATGGACCTATGCTCTGGGGAGATGTGAAGCAACTCAAGAATAGATATTTGTGTGGGAATCTTACCTAGGTGATCAAGGAGATTGTATTGGCTTTTAGGTGGTGGATTAGAGGCAGCCCCTTGAAGGGTTACCTTGGCTCTACGAGTGGTGATGGCACATTTTGAACTTTTTATTAATGGTAATAGTGGCAACATGACTATCAAAGGCTCATATGTGATTAATGATGGTATTGTAGTCATGTGAAACATTGGTATAATTGGCACTATTGTTACCTAAACTGGGGGTCTTCCCTTTTCCATGGTCTTGCAAGGGAGTTTTGAATATGGTATGATCAACATTGGTTTTAAGTTGTCGGTTATCCACTGAAATGTCTCCTTGTTCAATAAGGTCCTGAATGAGATTTATGAGTGTCCAACAAGATGATGTCTTGTGTCCTTTTCCACAGTGGTATTCATAGTATTCATTTTCATTCCACCAATTAGGTTTGGCCAATGTGGGTTCATAGTTCTTGATGTCTAGAAGTTGAATGACATTGGATTGTAAAAGTTTCCTTAGAACCGATTCAATATATTCACCCAAGGGAGCATATGTTCTCTTAGTGCATGGAGGTCCTCTACATTGTTGGTTATTTTGGATTGCATTCAATGATTGACCTTGACTTTATGTTTGGGTATTTTATGTGCTTGATGTAGAAGGGCCTTTAAGGTAAATGGTAGGGTGACCTTTGTTTATGAATTTTGCATCAACAACTCCATCATTAGTGAAATTATTGTTTCGAGACCAAAATTTTCCTTTGTCATTATTAGCTTTTGGGTTTTCTTTGGAAACTTTGACTAGTCATTTTGCCACAAGAGATTTCTCAATAAAGAAACCTTTTTCAATGATATCCTCAAAGGTTGTGCAACATTGTATTTGGATTCCAGTCATTAATTTTGTGTTAAGGTTTTCCACAAACATGGGGATTAACTATTTCGGGCATATGACAAGGACATTTGTTAGCCATACTTCACCATCATTGGTAGAATGATGTGAGGGACTCTCCCTTCTCTTGTTTAGTTGTGCATAGTTTTGCGAGGGTCATATCACTTTCTATATTGAATTTAAAGTGATTAATAAATCTATTAGCCATGTCACCCCATGTTCGAATCCCTAGAGGAAGGTGTGCAAACCAATATAGAGCCTATCCTACAAGACTTTGTGGAAATAGTCTCATCAAATATGTGAGCTCATATGCAATGTCCATACATGTCGTGTTAAATTCTCGTATGTGTTCCACTGGATCCCCTTTCCCTTTGTATTTGGTAAGAGTGGGTGGAGTGAAATATGAAGGGAAAGGTGGCATGTATAGATTTTTTTCAAATGGATAAGGACATAATTCCTCCATATAATATGTCTTCTTAGTTGTCCCCAATTGTATGTTTGTCATTTATTATTGTATTGCTTGGATTTTCTACATTAAGGTTTCTGTGAGAGATGGTGTTGCATTTGGTTGATTTTGCATGATGGCATTGGTATTGATATTGCGATGGTCAAATGTTGGATTTGGAGTGACATTTTTTTGCATGGGACCTTGTTGATATTGATGTGTGAATGTTGCATTGGTGTTGGTTTGATTTGGAACGAGATTGGTATTTTGATTTGTCCCAAAAGTCATGTTTGTGTTTGGTATGGCATTTTGAAATTGTGGTGTTGGACCTTGATTGGCATTTTGGAACTGAAATGTTGGACCTTGGTTGGTGTTTTGGAATGATGGTGTAGGAACTTGATTTAGTTTTTGAAATTGAGGTATAGGTCCTTGATTTGGATTTTGAAATGATGGTGTGGGGCCTTGATTTGCATTTTGAAATCATGATGTAGGACCTTGATCTGTATTTTGAATTGATGGTGTAGGAACTTGCTTTGGATTTTTAAATGATGGTGTAGGACCTTGATTTGGTGTCTTTCATGGAACAATATCAATCCTCCTTGATTTATTGGGTTGATTTTGAGGTTTGGGACCTTGATTTGTGTGTTGGAATGGAGGATTTATGAATTTCATACTCATGGGATTTGATGATGAGGCACAAAATGCAAAAAAAATTCCTTGTGTTGTGGCATGAGTTTTCTTGTTTCCAAATGGTGTACTAGGAATGTGAATGTTTGTTTCCATCTGTGTTGTTGTCCCAAGGGGTAGAATTGTGAGTATTTGATGTGATGATGGAATTCCTAGTGAGAATGTGTTTTGGGTAGAACCTTCATTGAGTCCTTGTGTAACTCCCTCTACAAGTATAGAAACGTCATAGCCTTGGGGGAAGTTTGGCACCTTACTTAGCTAGTGCATAAAAGAATTTGTTTGGATCAGCACTAGCAAGCTCATCTACAATGCATATAATTCTTGGATCTTGTGAGGCTCTTTCAATTTCTTCTAGAGTCAAACATTTGTTGAATTCTATTAAGCCAAGGTTATCAATTGTGCTGGGTGATGTGAATGATAATATGCACCAAGCTAAACAAACACAACACAAACAAGGTTAGTCATTCAAATTAGCACAAACATCATTCCCTATGAGATTCTTGATCAAATAAAGATAAAAACATGAAAAAAAAGCACAAAAGAAAGCAATTGAAAGCATGTTAACAAACTAAATAGATCAAACCTCCATCCCATAGGAGGATTGGTGTCACTTTGATTCGAAAAGTGGCCCTTTCCCAACTCCTTTGATAAGCTCCAAGATCCTTTTGATGTGTAGATGATGAAAATGATGCAAAAGTATAGTAACCAAGCTAAAATGACATGAAAATGAGTGATTGCTATGGATGAATATGCCTATAGTAAGATTGCATGAGATAGTGGATCCATATTCAATGGAGAATGCCTCTATTTATAGGACTCAAGGGTTGAAGAATAAGTGAAATTGGAGGATGTGGGACTAAAATGGGGGCCAATAGCATTGTGACACTTGTCACAAGGCTAATGAAAGTCATGGGGATGTATGTGGAGTACATTTTGAAGAATGTGTAGAGTTAAGGCATGGTAGATGGATTTTTAAGAGAATGTAAGAGAATTGAAAGCATATGGTTGAGATGTAAGAGGGACAAGATGGCATGTAAAAGACTATTTAAGACAAAAGTGGCTCTTGTAAGAGCATTAAAGACCTTTGTAAGAGGCTATTTAAAGCCCTTAGAGGGAAATTCAAGTTGAGGGAATATTCCAAAGAATATGCTTTTGAGAGGGAAATAGGCTATTTAGTTAATTAGAAGAAATTATTTTCATGTGCAACTTGGTTAGTTGACCATGGGTTTGTTCAACCTTGATGGGGTTAAAAGATAGAGAAATGGATAATGAGGATTTGGAAGGGGATTAAAGTTAATTAATTCAGAATTAATCAACTTGAGTGGATTAGGGGATTTATGAAATTTGTTAAATAATTAGATTTATTTAAACAAATGAGAGGACATTAAGACTTTAATTAAATAAATTGATTTATTTAATTAAATATGATGAACATTAGTCAGGAGAGGGTGAATTAATCTGATAAAGTTAATTATTTGATTAATAGTAGAAGTTGATGAATTTAACTAAATAATAAAGACTATTTAATTAATTGGTTAGTGCATAAGTGATTTAGAAGGAAGTGATGTTAAACAAAATCAAATGCATAATATCAATCAAGACTATTTAAGTGTCTACTATTAGAGTAATAAGTCATTTCACTTAATTAATTTAATCATATTGGTTAATTAATTAAGTCACTTATCACTTTAGGTTTACTTAAGCTAAACTTAGGCACATTAATAATTAATTATTAAGTGTGCAGACTAGGGTTTTCCCTTTAGGATTTTCTTTAGGGTTTCACGATCTCCTTTTATAAAGATTGATCTCATTGTAAATAATTATTCTCTTAATGCATTTTTTAGCTTGAGGTTTGCAGAGCATCTTTGTTGTTTTATACATCTTTATTTCTTTGTGATAGGTTATTGCTTGTAGGTGTTCACTAGGGTTTGTGAGGTTGGTTTATCAACTTCTTCATGGTATCATAGCTTAGGCTAGTTTGAGTGCAAGTTTGTTTTATATTGCAGAGGTGGAAATCATGGAGGCAAATGTGAACATTCATATGTGCATGCACTATTTCTTTTTTGCATGCATTAGGTTTGCATTTTCTTTTTGATCTCCGCACATCATTTCTATTACAGATTTTTTTTTCAATCAACTGTTGTTTCATAGATTCTAGAGTTGTGCCAGTTTGCAAGTTTTTGAGTGTTCCTTGGCATCAGGTCTATTGTTGCTTTATTATGATTCCAACCTGAGTCATTCAGTGGCTCTAATACGGTTTCTAGCAAAAAAAAGTATCTTTCCTTGCTTATCAGATTAAGGATTCCAGTGTTACTCCACAAGTGTGCTTCCAATGCTTCTTTGTAGTAGATTATTTCATTTTTCCCCTATCTGAAGCAATGTACCTATTGCATTGGTTCAAAGGTTGGCGTTGCCAAGATCAAAATTCATTTTTAAAATTATTTTTGGATGCCCCATTATTGCCCTGGCAAAAGGAATTACGCTATTACACTACCCCCTCGAGAGAACAGGCAAAAAAATTAATTTTTGGGTCGAGCTTGCGATAAAGAGTCAACAATGGTCCAATTACAAAATATAAGTCCTAGGATGCAAAATAGGCTCAAGATATCAAAAAATGATCAAAATATGCTTCATAGCTCACAAATATGGATGAACGGGCTCATGAACCCTAATTTTTCACTCAAAAACCCTAATTTTCAAGCTTAAATAGTTGGGTTTAGGTCATTTTCAATTCATTTGTGCATTGATCCATCTAGAATTGTTGCAATTTTGGTTTGAGTTGCTAAAAAAATGGTTGTGTGTGTGCTTCCCAAACATCAGATGGAGCGGGTTCACAAGTTCCGATGACCTCCAGACGTAGGACCCCCGGAACACAAATTGAAACTTTTCTCATTTTTCATGTTTTTGAACCATTTATTAAGGTTCAATTAGGTTGGTTAAAAGTGGCCTTGTAAAGCATCGCTCTTGCCATGGTCGACATCACTTTTGATTTTGGAGTGTCGCCTTTACGGTATAGCGTAGTGCGGCTTAATTTGGGTCCAAAGTCGTGCATCTAATGTCGACTCGCCTTTGCAATGAAGCATCATGCAAACTAGACTAGGTAAAGTGTCGCTCAAAAATGCCAACTCACCTTTTCTGCAGAGCATCGCGCGAGTGTAAATTGTCTAGCACCACCCTCAAATGCCTACCCACCTTTGAGGAAGAGCACCTCTATCGATTTTGGCATCACTTTTGCTAAAAAGCATAGCGTCGCCTTTGCTAAAATTGACTTGCCTTTGCTTTAGGAAGATTTTGATTTTTTAAATTGTTTCATTTTTCACAAAATTTTGACATGCAACACGTTCTAAGTGTAGGAGGTTCTTCACCCACTCCATTCGAAGGAGCATCAGTGTCATATTCTACATCAGGTGATACAATTGACTGATGATGTGTTGTTTTTCTTGGGAGACATCGGTTTTGGATATGTTGCATAGATGCCAATTGTTTGTACCCACCTGGCTATGATGATAGCCCTTGTCGAGTGATGGCGGAGTGAGACTTCGTCTTTTCACTTACCGACTAGAGAGGCCATCGTGACCCTCGAGGATGTATGGAAGATCCTGTGAATCCCCATCCATGGTGAGTGGATAGTGTATGATGTTGAGGCCAGAGGCGATGCCATTTTTGAGATACTAACCAATATGAGATTGAAAATGGCTAGTTTAACCTTTACTATTACAAGGGGATTGCCCTAGATTTGTCATTGTTCATGGGTGCACTAATCTCAAGGGTCCTGGTACCTAACAAATAGGCAAGGGGATGCAACACTGGATGGGGTATTGTTTGGGCTTTGATGATGAGTAAGATGATTGTTTACACATGAGGCCCAATAGTTCTCGCATCCTTGTACCATGATATGCATCAGGTGGTGTATTGCGATGAATGCAACATTGGGGCTGGAGTCACATTGCTCAATGTATGGGCCTATGAGCACATTGCAGTCTTACGACCAACGATTACACTTGTGGAGACAGATCGTGATGAGCCTACAATGTACAGATACAAGGCCATGACCACACTTCACTACACAAGCATTATAAGCATCTCGCACTGAAGGCAGGTCATTAATGAGATGATAGTTTTTCAGGTGGAGGCCTTTGATCCATACTTGCCAATGGATCGATGATGATGAGAAGCTATTTTATTATCGTCAAACGAGGTACATGTAGGGTTGTGATCACTTGATGATCGAGCGCTACCTCCCTAATAGGGTGGTTCGATAGTTCAGAGAGGTGCAAGATGCACCTCAGTAGGGTTACAAAGTAGTATTTTCTAGGAGATCCCGCGAGACCGCCTGGGGACAGTGGATCCAACCTTAGGTTGTGATAGATGAGTTTATACTATTGGTGGCATAGCCTTGGGTGTACTTTGATGGTCCATAAGATGCTGGGATGACACAGGCATACAATCCATATTGGCAGGCCCATGCTCCTATTCGACTCACATTGCCAGTTGTTCCAGTAGCAAGTAGAGGACAATAGAGAGGTCCTCAAATAGGTTAGTGGTAGCCACTGCATGGGAAGCGTGGGGGGCATGATGGTCAGGTTCCAGATCAGGGGCACAGATAGGATGATGCTCAGAGACATGATCATGGGCCTCCACTGGTACAACCAGTGGACCAGAGACCACCATAGCAACCACCATAGGGGCCACCACCAAGTCCCAATCCACGAGATGCAAAGATTGCAGTGCCATAGGCACAAGCACAATAGTTGATAGGCCAGCTACAACAAGCCACCATGTAGATACAGGTGGCTACTCAAGAGAGAGACTAGGTCACGAAGCAAATACAAGCTGCCAAGATAGAGATTGACCATGAGCGCCAGCTATGGCATGATTCAAATTTAGCATTAGCACAGGAGACAAGGTGTTGATAGTAGCTAGAAGTTGTGGCATAACAGGCACAGGGACATCCCACAGTCCCAACACAGATGTACGGGTTAGCCATGTAGGAGGCAACCTATTTTAAGATGTGCTATTATAGAGTGTGCCCTTAAGAGCGGTGAGAGAAATATTTTTCACATATGAGCAGGGTTGCACCAAGTGGGTCTCGGGGAGGCCCGTCAGTTAGTAGGCAACCATTGGGTTCCAACCGTGGTGAGTGGTGGAGCCATGGAGATCAGGAGAGCTTTGGATACCTAGTATTTATAGAAACTTTTTGGATGTACAACCTGATTATTGATGTATATACATTCATTAGCTAAGTTTTGATTAGCCTCTTGTATATTATTTTTATGATATTACACATTGATCCTGATTGTACCATGACATACAATTTTTTGATATATATGAGATGGTGTCGATGCGGCATTATATGATGTGATTTTTTTTATTTCATGCTTTATGGATGTATGGATGCATATGATATGTCATGGATATATGTATATGTGATTTATGATTTATGCAATGATGTTTTATGATTCATAATGTGTTGTATGCAATGTTATGGATGTATGACATGGATGTAAATGTAATGGATGGTTTTATTTTTCTTTTCAGTATCTTTCTATATGCCATGATGATGCAAGATGTATGTATGGATGTGTTTATATGCTTATGCCATGGATGTAATGAATGATTATGTTATGAGATGCTTAGACTAAAAAATATATATTATGATGATGCAAATGAGATGGATTAAGATGCTTAGAATAACAAATCTATATTATCCTAAACAACTTAAATGATGATGCTATGCGTGGATGATGTTTCCAATTATGGTGAGATGCCATGATAATGCAAGATGTGTATATGTTGAAATTTTGTGGATGTAGGATGGATGTATGGATATTTTTTGTTAAATGTCATGGTATGTTTTTCATGCAAACAGAAGATAGAAGAATGAGGGGGATCAACCTTTGATTTCAAGAAGATGTAGAAGTCCAACAAGTCCATGATTCATCGAGACTTTATTAGATATGATGATGAATGACGATGATGTTTTTCTTATCTAGAGATTGGTACATAAACTACACATCTTTCCTTATATCTGATAACACACACAGATACGATGCATCAAGGTATAGACAACCAGGATGGTGTTGTATCTAGTACGATGGACTTTGACTCAACAAATAGATATGAGTATCCTTTCTCACATCTGACATACAAAAATTTGCTAGGATGTACTTTAGATGCTTTGAACACCTCAAACCAAAACACAGAAAAGAAAAACCTTCCAATGTAATAGTCAACAAGCTATCCAAAACCTCCTTCCTACGCACCCAACAAAGCAAGTATTGCCTAGGTTATATTGCAAGAATATCCAACAAGCACAAAAAATAAAAGATAATGTTGAATGCCCCATTCCTTTCTCTCTAAATAGTTTTGATAGAAATCATTGAGAGGTCATTGGAAATAGTGCAATAAGATAGATCATAAGAAAAGATCAAATAAACAAACAAGCTAATGTTCTTCATACCTCTAGCCAAGACTAAACTACGGTGATGCATGATGTTGATGTCTATAGTAGGAAAGATGTATCCTAGGACATGATTTATTAGATGATTCTGAAACTAAGGGGATGATGGGCTATTGATACAAAGAGTTGACCACTTTTTTACCGACCTAGACTCAAGACCCTGACGTTTAGGTTTATCCAAAAGTTGCTATACTTGTTTCTACTTGCCTTACCAAAGGTTGATGGTGACGGTCAATTTATTATGAGTGGATGTTTATTGTGAGTGAAAGTGCAATGGGATGGGTGAATTTTTTGGCTTTTTTGAATGCTTTTGGGATCTTGAAATGTTATGAGGCTATTTTTGGGATTTTTGATATGTTTTACAAATGTTTTGATTTTCAAATTTCCCAATGCTTTTGTATTTTTTGATATTTTGACCAAGAACCTAACGTAAGGACCTATCCTAGGGGCCTTGGGGGCTGATCAAAGATTAGCCTTGCCTATGTTATACACGCAAAGACCACGTTGTTTGACTGACACTGACTCATTTATTAATGAAGTATGAACAATTGGACTACCAATTTGTTATGATGAACACCTAAAGGACCTGCCCTAGGGGCCTCGGGGGCTGGTCAAAGATTATCCTTGCCTATGTTATACACGTAGAAGCCTCATAGTTCGACATGTTTACTTATTTTTTGAATTTTTCCATTTTTGACTTGTTTTTGAATTTTTGACCTATTTTGGATGTTTTTGGATTTTTTTGATGTTATGAAATATTTCAAGGATATACACGAACTTGATCTGATGTAGGTATAGGGACATGCCCCCAATGTGATGCGATAGACTACTTCAATATAGGCAGGACAAAATGACCTTAAAAATGTGCCAAGTAGTTCTAGGATGGAACATGATACATACACAAGATCAAGCCATGATGCAAACACAGATGGGTGATGGAAAGAGTAATGGATTTGCGATGGGTGAATGCGATGGAAAGGGATGTAAAACAAGCCAAAGAATCCATGGTGAATGGGGAGTGCTTTATTTACACAAGGCACCTGATTTCCAGGTTTTCACTAAGGTACCTGCCCAATGTGCCATCAAAGTGGATTTCACCAGAGGATGCTTTTTTTTTTCTATTTTTCAATCCTTGTTTTCTGATATTTTTTTATTTTTTTGTATTTTGGATTTATACCTTGCAAGCCTAGGAATAATTTTTTTTGAGATGGGAGCTATTGATGGGCTCCTGCAAGGGTTCACCTTCGAGTGTGGAAAACTAATATGCTATTGATTTGTAATTGGTTGTGATGATGAAGAGTCCCAACCAATTGGGTTTAAATTTTCCCTTCTTGTCTGGATTTGGTACATTCTTTTGATTTTCTTTCAGTACAAGTAGTCTGAATTGAAATGACCAACTTTTGATCTTCTTGATGTAGCTCCTCTTGAGGAAATTTTGATAAACCTGTAAGTGATTCAAGGCATCTAGGCAATGCTCATCCAACTTCGGCTTGTTAACCCATGACACTCTGTATTCTTCATCAGTGATAAGGTTCCACAATGATATTCTCAGGGATGGGAGCTCAACCTAAACAAGTAGTATGGTCTTAGATCCATATACAATGGAGAAGGGTGTTGCACCTATAAGTGTGTGGATACTGGTTTGATAAACCCATAAGGTAGGGTTTAACTATAAGTTCCAGTCATGACCAGCTTCATTGACTATCTTTTTGAGGATTTTCAAGATAGTTTTATTCGTAGCCTCATCTTGGTTGTTACCTTGGGGGTAATAAGGGGTGGAAAACCAGTGTTGGATATTAAATCTTTCACACAAATCACAAACATCTTGATTCTTGAAAGGTGACCCATTATCTGAGATAAGGGATTTTGGGACACCATAACTACAGATGAGGTAATTGAGGATGAACTTGGAGATTTGCTTCCTTGTGATATAGGTCATGGGAATGGCCTCTACCCACTTCGTAAAGTACTTAGTGGTGGTGATGATAAAATTATAGCCATTAGAGGAGGTCGGTGCAATCTTCCCTATGAGGTCGAGTCCCCACTATGAAAAAGGCCATGGTGTAATGAGAGGTTGAAGTTCTTGAGCTGGTGCATGGATAAGGTCCCCATGTTGCTGACAGTGCAAAAATTTATTGACATAGTTGTGAGCTTCTTTCTCCATAGTGGACCAATAGTACCTTATCCTCAACAATTTCTTGGCCAAGGTCATACCACTTGAATGCAATCTAAAAATACCTTCGTGTACCTCTGTCAAGGAAGTCAAGGCTTCCTTAGGGTTAAGGCATCGTAATAGGGTCTCCTCAATACTTCTATAGTAAAGGGTTTCCCATAGGATAACAAACCTAGATGACTTTTTTAAAAAGGTTTTCTTTAGGTTTGGGATGATGTTATCGAGGAGGATTCCTCTTTTTAAATGGGAAAATATGTCATGATACCAAGGATCACTGAGACCAATGACTTTGCACACAAACTCTAATTTTGGAACCTCAAAGCTAGAACGAGAAATTGCTCTACTAGAAACTCACATTTGGGTGTGTTCTTCAGCATATCTAGCAAGGATCTGATTGTTTCCATAGCATTTGCAGCTCTGTCATTTTCTTAGGGTATCTGCTCAAAGGTTATTACAATGAAGTATTCTTTGAGATCTTCAACTAGCTTTTTGTAGGGGATAAGCTTATCATATTTGGTTTGGTACTCATCATTTACCTGATTGATGATCAATTGTGAATCTCCAAATACTTTGAGTGTGGTGATCTTCCATTGTGCTACTATTTTAAGTCCTATAATAAGAGCTTTGTATTCTACAATATTGTTTGTACATGGGAAGGACAACCGATAGGATTTTACAATGCAACCCTCTTGTGGTGTGATAAAAAGAATACATGCTCCTGACCCATGTTGTGTGAAAGAACCATCAAAATGAAATTTCCAATGGTTTGCTACGTCCAAGAGGAAGATTGAATCATCTAAAAATTCTGATACTAGTGTATTCTCTGCATATATAGGGAACTTGACTAATTGATCTACAATCACTTTTCCTTTGATGGATTTTCGCTTCACATATTCAATGTCATACTCTGTCAAGATCATCACCCACTTAGCCATCCATCTTGTGAGGGTTGCTTTAGATAACAAATATTTGAGGGGATCTATTTAAGCAATTAGCTTTATCTAATGAGCTAGCATGTACTATCTAATTTTTTGTGAGGCAAATACAACTGCAATGCAATATTTTTCAATAGTTTGTTTGGAATTGGTGGCATAAGGATGGGTGGTGTTAGTAGATATTCCTTGATCTAGTTGAATTCCTTGTCACACTTCTCATCCCACTTGTATGCTACCCTCTTTTGAAGTAGATGAGAGTATGGGATGGTCTTATCAGCCAATTGTTCTATGAATCTTCTGATTGATTGAAGCCTTCCTTGTAAACCCCTCAGTTGTTTCAGTTTCCATGGAGCTTCCATTTCAAGGATTGCTTTGAATTTTGCATATCAATCTCAATTCCCCTCATTGACACAATATGGCCCAAGAGCTTTCTTGAAGTTATGCTAATGACACACTTCTTGGAATTGAGCCACACTTTATACTCTTCTAGTATGTTGAAGATTGGGCCTGGTGTTGATATATGGTCTTGATGCTTCCTTGATTTGGCTAATATGTCATCCACATAGTCCTCTACAGTCTTGCGGATCATATCATGAAAGATTAAATTCATAGCCCTTTGATATGTGGATATGAAATTCTTTATCCAAAATGGCGTCATATTCCAACAATAGGTGCCCCATGAACAAGTGAAAGCTATTTTATGTTGGTCATCTTTGGAAATCATGATTTGGTTGTATCTTGAGAAGTTGTCCATTAATGATAACATTTTGTGCCCTGCAGTCAAATCTATAATCATATCTATGTTGGGGATGAGGAAATCATCTTTGGGACATGCTTTATTCAGGTCTCTAAAGTCGGTGTAGATTCTAATGCCCCCAATGGGCTTGGAAATAGATACAAGGTTGGAAACCCATTCTATATAATCAATGGGTCGGATGAGTCCTACATCAAGAAGTTTCTATAGCTCAAGTTTTACCAATAAGGCGATTTGTAGATGCATTTTTCTCAAAAAATTTCTCACAGGTTTTGCCTCAGGATACACTGCTATATGATCGACGACCATTTCAAGATCAAGGCCTGGCATGTTAGCGTATGTCCACGTAAATTTCACCTTTCTTTCCTTTAGAAATGCTACTAGATTTTCTTGTTCTTCAGTTAAAAGTGACTCTACATAGAAGGTAATATGTAGGGCCTCTTTGGTTCCCAAGTTCATTGGGTTTCACTTCTCTACTAGGACTATTGATTTCTCTTGATGAATAGCACTAAGGGGAAGATTGAATCCATCATCCTTTGGTGCCTTAGAGAGGTTTTCACCATCGGATATGTCCAAGTTTCTTTTACTATTTTTGGATTGGTAAGTGCCACAATGTGGTTTTCACTTAAGGATTGAGACGTTACTCTTAGATTTTCAATTTTGTGACTAACAGATTCAATCATATCCCCATAGAATGCATGTGTATCAAGCTCAATGTCAAACCCTTGTGATCTCCATATGGTATGTTGTTTCTTAGTCCCGTGAATTCAGAGAGAGCCTCATCATTTTTGAATGAATCCAAGATTGGCGGTCCTTGTTGGTCCTAGTTTATGAGTTGGGGATACATAAGTTGTAGCTCAGTGTTATGAGGGTTTGGTTCTAATGTTGTGGTGGTTACCATGAAAACATTGGAATCCTCTCGGTCTAGGTCGATTATATCAAAGGTATAGTTATCGAGGGGGAGACCAGTGGATACCAGTAACTGAGGGGAAGCCTTGACCATTTTGACAGGGGTATGCTTACCAAGAATGGTCACCTTACTCATGGTACAACCAAGGCCTAGATTCTTTAAACATTTCTTCGGAATGAGGGGTTCCAATAAGTTGTTTTCATTTTGTCCCAACTTTTCGTTCTTGTTATAGCCCCAACCAAACATCATTTGTAGACCCTTGTTGTCATCCTCCATAGGAAGAATAGGTATGGGTCTATCATCTTGGGAGAGAAATTCTGATACATCATTTTCATCCACCACTTCTTTACTTAAGTCTCTCCACTTTTTGAAAGTGGTAGGTGATGTTGTGAATGTTTGGGATGATGATCCATCACCAGGTTGTGGTTTTCCATGAGATTTAGGACATTGTGGTAGCTCTCCTAAAACAAATGCGCCCTTCTACAAGTTATAGTCCCCACAACCATTATTTTGGATTATAGCTTTGATGTCTAGGATTTTTTGGATGGAGGATGTCTTTGTCTCAAATGTGGAGGCCAAGGTGGATGGATCAACATAGGAAGATGTAGGTCCTTCATCATTCTTAGGAACTTGTGGGATTTTATAGTATTTGGCTTCCAATTTTTTGTAGTAGTAGAACGACTCGGGGTTGTGGATGGTTACTTCCTTGTTTTCATAGGGGAATTTGACACATTGGTGGAAAGTAGATGCAATAGCTTGCATTCCATGGATTCATGGGTGCACTTAGAGAATATTGTAAGGGAGTTCTATGTCAAGGACTTGGCATGTGATTTCTATGATGGTTGGCCCCACTTGAATGTGGAGTTGGATGGTGCCTTGGGACACCCGTTCTTGATCATCATATGCTTTGATAGTAATACCCTTCCCCTTTTCAATGACATCTTTATAAAATCCCAACTTCTTGATTAGCTGCAAAGTACAAATATTTAAGCCTGTACCCCCATCCACCAAGACTCTTTTGAATTTTTTCTTGTGGACAAAGACCTCAAGGTGGAGTGCGCAATTATGGGATGGTTGTGTTGGGAGTTCATGTTCCAAAAATTTAAGAAGATGGGGCGTAGTGGTGTGTCTGACCATGAATTGGAATTTATTTGTATCAATGTCAGTGGGAACAGTGGATGCAGACAAAGCTTTCTCTAGAATGTTCGTATGTGTTGGCAATATTTTTAGCAACTCCAAAATTGAGATTTGAGCGGGGATTTTCTTCAACTAGTCTAAGACACTGTAGTCATTTGGATTTGATTTTGGAATAGTACTCTAGGTGGTAAGGATGGTCCTTAGATTGTTACCCTGCCTCTACATGTGGTGACTCCACACTCTGCGCTAGGCCCTTTGATATTGATGAGTGTTACGAACTCATCCAAGGATGCAACAACATGGTCGTAGACATGGTTGATATTTGTGTAATTTTTTCCCTTACCTTTGTGTTTTCCTTTGTTATGGTCGGGCATCAGATTCATGTATATCTTCAAATTTTGGTTTTTGGCTTGTTGGTCAACAGTGGTGTCTTTGCTCTCAATGAGGTCTTGGATAAGGTTTTCCAATCTCATGCAACTAGCCATCGTGTGTCCCTTGATTTTTTGATAATCACAAAAGTGATTTTCATTATACCAAGGGGATTTTACTTGGGGCTCTTGGTAATTTTCATAAATCGGAAGCATGATGAGATTTTCTTGCACTAACTTTTTCATAACAGATTTGATGGGTTCCCCCAAGGGTGTATATTTGTGTTTTTATGGATAATTGTTCCTTTGGGGTGGTCCTCCTTGAGCATTTACATTGTTGACTATTTGATTGTTTGGTTGTTGTTATGATGGGTTTGTTTGTGGGGTGTTTTGATGAATGGGTTGTTGTGTGTTGATTTGTGGTTGATGGGTGTTATGTTGTGGATATGTTTGTTGTTGTGTGTTTTTCCTTGGAGCACTAATAAAAAAAATTACACTAACACCATCGTTGGTAACATTTTTATTTTTATCCCAAGTGTGAGATTTGTCATTGTAGCTAGTCGATGGTTTATTGTCTTGATATACGGGTGTGTGCCCTTGTGCCGTGAGGGCTCTTTCAATGTTGAGAGCCTTGGGGATTAGTTGGTCATATGTCGTGATGCATTACATTTTCAAATGGAAGGACAAATCCCCTTCAAGGTTAGAGATGATGGTTCCAATTTTTTGCTCCTCTAGAATGGACCATTTGCTTATGATGGCTCTAGATCCCCATCATTGTAAGAAGGCCACAAATGTCTCTCCCTTAGCTTGCTTAAGGTTTGATAGTTCCTCCAGGCTTACATCCATGTCTATATTAAATGAGTAACTTTCTATAAATAGGTCCACAACTTCTTGGAACCTTTTGGTTCCATGAGGTAAGTGGGAGAACCATTTCATTACAGGACCAGCCAAGCTTCAAGGAAAGAGTTGCATCAGATAGGAATCGTCATATGCTACTTCCATGCAATGGGTGTGAAATTCTCTAATATGGTCCTTAGGATTTACTTTTCCTCTGTATTTATCAAATTTTGGTATTTTGAATCTTGGTGGGAATAGGACCATAGCGATGCTCCTATCAAATGGATAGGGGCACAAATATTGTTGGGTGTATGATTTTTTCATTTTTCCAGATTGAATTTCTTGTATTTGTTGTGAGAGAATTTTGATGTGTGTGGAAAGATCATTTTGTGGATTGGGTGGTGAATTTTTTTGTGTTTTGGGGTGGTATGGTTTGTTGGTTAAATTATGGGGTGGCATAAGTTCCTTGTGTGTCAAGGTTCAAGGCATTTTGTTGCATGTTTGTGAAGGGTTGTTGGAAGTCTTGTTGTTGTCTGAGCAATGCATGTTGGTATGCTTGTTGTTGTTGTTGTTGTTATTGTTGTGCCAACAATGACTATTGTTGGGCTTGTTGTCGCGTTGATTGTTGTTGTTACACTATCAATGCTTGTTGTTGTGTGATTTTTTGTAGGGCTTGTTGATAGGCTTGCTATTGTAAAGCTTGTGCTTGCGCTTGTTGTGCTTGGTATTGGGCCTATGCTTGAGCTTGTGCTTGGGCTTACACTTGGGCTTGGGCTTGTTGTTGTACCTATTGTGCCGCTTGTTGTTGTTATTGTAGCAAGGCTTGCACTTGCGATTGGGATTGAGCTTGTGCTTGAGCTTGAGCTTGGGTTGCTTGTTGTGCTTACTGCGTTTGAAATTATTGCAATGCCTTTTGATATGCTTGTTGCGCTGCTTGCAACATGATGCTATATTGATTTGTTGTGTTAATATTTTGATGTGGGGGTGGAGAATTTTGTTGTGATGTTATGTTGAGAGTTTGATTTGGTGGTTGTTGAAGTGGTTGTTGAGGTGGTTGTTGTGTAATGATGAGGGGTTGGGTGATAGATGATGGATTTGGAACTGTATTTGACGTTCTTAGCCCTTGTGAGACTAGGATTTGTGATGTTTAAGGTGTTGATGATGTGATTAGTGGTTGAGATATTTGGAATGATTCCACTTGGTGTTGTGATATCGGTGGCACGTTTGGAGGATTTGGCATGATGGATGTGTTGATTTGATTTGTGTTTGGGGGGTTGACTTGATTTGGTTGATTGAGAGTTTATGTGTTTAATGAAGTGATTTTTCCTATACCTTGAATTGGTGTGGGTGATGGTGTCATGATAGTGAATTGTGGGTATGATTATGATATGTTCCCTTGTGGGAATGAAGATGAACCATTAAAGGTACCCACTTGTCCAAATAGGTCCATTTGTCCTTGTGAGACATTTGGATTGTAACCTTGTGTATCTAGGGTATGTGATGGTGTGGCATGGAAAGTAGATGTTGTGTTTGTGTCATGAAATACGAGTGGTACATATGGATGTTGGGGGTTTTGTGGGATGGTATTTGGCATACCCAATACTGTGTTGGCCTCCAAGTTTTGATTCGTTGACGAGGGGGTGCCCTTGAAGGGCTTGAAGTAGTGAACTCCCTTTTGTAATCATAGGTTGACTTGGTGCATGAGATGATGATGGTTGAGAAATTGGTTGGATGATGCTTGGAAATGAGGGTGCAAATGATATTTGGGGGATGTTACCCAAAGGTTGTTTGATAATGGTGCTCACGTCAAAATCAAAAGGGATTTTAGCCCCTTCTTTTTCCAATGCCAACATGTATTGGGTGGGTTTTAGTCTCATGATTGTGTTGACAAGTTTGTGGGTGTCTGGATTTTGTACTAATTCGAGTAATTCATCGTGAGACATCTCTTTGAAGTTGTTTGTGAAATTCTCCACTTGACATCCCCCCTCTTGAGCATCTTGAGGTAGTTGAGGGGGATTAGGTGGAGGATTGGTAGATTCCCTTGGATCAAAATCATTTTAACTCAAATTGCTCATGGTTGAAGTTTCTTTGTTTTGCTCCATGCTCTTCTTGTATTGTGATCTTGTTTGGACTATAAAATTTGGGATCAACTTTTTGTGTTAATCTAATTTTGGGTACAAAAAGAACCTCTAAGGTGTGTTTTAGGATCAAGGTGATATGAAAGATGAAGGGTGGGTGATGTGAATGCTTTAACTTTTAAGAACTTTGGATAAATACTAGAATTTAGGATTTTGGTTTTCATTTGTTTTCATTTGGATGATGAACTTGTAAACCCTAAGATGTGAATGTGATATTAGGATGAACTTGTCCAAAAGGGGGTGCTAATTTCTAAGTGCATGAAAAAGGATACATTCCCACACACCTAACTAAACAAGGTGATTTTGATTTTGGCCTAAATGATTTACCAAAATTCTAGCATAAGGATGTTTCCAAAGTTCTAGAAAGTTGTTTGTGGGATGGATTTTGATAAATGTTTTGGGGATGGTTAAAGGTATTTTTTTTATCTTATGTGAACCGAGGAATTTGTTTACAATACCAAGGTGTTGAATAACATGCTTTACCCTAGGAGTGCATCATAACCAATGTATTCATATTGGACATGCAAATCTGGTTCGTCTCTCCAAAGACGCAAGTAAAAAATTATCACCAAGATGTCCCTGTTTTGGTATTTCTTCAAGATGCTTTTCTTGATATATATTTCATTTTGATGTCTATTTTTGAAAAAGCGAGTGGTGGATCTTAGCTTAGGGATCTTGACTTTGTGAGGGATCATGAAGACAAATACATGTGTGGGGTTCAATTGTGATTTTATCTTGATTAATGAAGTTATTTTTACCACATCCACTTGTCTTGCTTAAATTTCAAACTAAATGTCTATGTCTAGGCAACCTTTCATTCCACAAGATCCATTATGTGAAAGTAAAAGAGCCAAGCCCATATTTTCCCTAGGTTGACTTTGAAGAGAGTGAATTGAGATATAAACCCAAGTATTTAGAAGCATCTAAAGATGAGATCCTTAGGGACAAGCAATAATATTGGACTCTTCAAAGGTATTCACTTTTTTCAAAGGGTTTGAAATTTTGGTGATTCTTTAATGTTTTTTTCAATGTTTTGAAACCAACCAATGTGTTTTCAACTGACTCACAAGAAACAAAATCCTAGCTCAAGGGTACATTTTTCTTGGTGGGCTTGCCTCATGCCCTTCATAGTAGAAGATATGACATCACATGCAACCAAGGAAAGAGTATAAAGGTATGATAAGAATGAAGTATTAACCTCTAAACTTTAACCAAGACCAAACATGGCAAATAACTTCTTGGAATCTAAGTTCCAATGCACCACTTTGATAAACTTATTAGATGGACCGGTTGGTTACTACAACAAGGTTTATAATGACAATATTTCAAGATAAACCAGTGCCTATACATGTGACAAGATTAGGTCAATTAATAGGCCTCCTAGTCCCTTCTTGAGAAAGTATTTTGATGTATCACACAGATACTAGGGTTGGCACTTGTCGGCATAGGACATCCTCACTGGGTGATTGAAGACTTTCCCAACAATCATGATTATTTATATAGCGGACCAAAAAAAGTATTGCTTGGGTCATTCCCTCTCACAAGTTGGGAGGCAGGCCCTCTAAAGGTGACTCAACATCAAGAAAAAAGTTACACTTTTGAGTGTTTCTCTTCACCCAAGATCGGACGAAGTGCAAGGGGAGAGGATACACACTTAAGTGTGTCCAATACAAAATCACTCACTTAAGACACTTGTTATTTTTAGCCTTCAAAGTAATAGTGAATTCATTTTAAGCACCAAACTAGATGTGAGTTTTCCTTGTTCAATTTTAAACCAACATAGCAATGATTTAGTAAGTTTGTAAGTTCAATTTTACACAATTTGAAAAGCTCAAGTCAATGATTTATTTCAAACCCAAAATGAAGCTAGTTGGTCCTAAAATAGAAAAATGAATGCAACAATGGATGTCCTAGGCTATTACAATTGAGCATTAAAAAATTCTTTTAGTATTCCAAGTTGATGCTTCTCTCCAATCTGAAAAAGTGACACTGGACAACAAAGGCGGCACTATTTTTATAGAGGTGGTGCTCTGGTGAAACATGGAAGTGACACTTTGTAGCAGATAGAGAGTGAAAAGGTGATGTAGGCCATAGAGAAGCGGTGTTGAAACAAAGGTGATGGTTTGGTTGAAAACTATAAACTCACAATCGACAGAGAGATCAAAGGTGGAGATGTATCAAAAGAGACACGACAGAGAACAAAGATAGCGATGTAGTGCATCAAAGGCGGTGTTGAATGTTCTTGCAAAAGTGGTGTGACAAGAAAAATCGGCGCTCTAGTTATGAAAAACGGTGTCGCCTTCCTGTAGCTGCAAAAAACATGTTTTTTAGGGAAAAAATGTGAGAATTAAGTGGTTAGCCCTCCCTCTAGCGCCAAAATGTGAATGACAATCTACACCAAGCTAAACAAAGACAACACAAACAAGGTTAATCATTCAAATTAGCACAAACATCATTCCCTATGGGATTCTTGATCAAATAAAGATGAAAACATGAAACAAAAGCATGAAAGAAATCAAATGAAAGCATGTTAAGAAAATAAATAGATCAAACCTCTATCCCATAAGGGGATTGGTGTCACTTTGATGTGGAAAGTGGCCCTTTCCCAACCCCTTTGATAAGCTCCAAGATCCTTTTGATGTGTAGATGATAAAATGATGCAAAAGTATTTTTGACCAAGCTAAAATGACTTGAAAATGAGTGATTACTATGGATGAATATGCCTATAGTAATATTGCATGAGATTGTGGATCCATATTCAATGGAGAATGCCTCTATTTATAGGACTCAAGGGTTGAAGAATGAGTGAAATTGGAGGATGTGGGACTAAAATGGGGACCAATAGCATTGTGACACTTGTCACAAGGCTAATGAAAGTCATGGGGATGTGTGTGGAGAAAATTTTGAAGAATGTGTAGAGTTAAGGCATGGTAGATGAATTTGTAAGAGAACATAAGAGAATTGAAGGCATATGGTTGAGATGTAAAGGGACAAGATGGCATGTAAGAGGCCATTTAAGGAAAAGGTGGCTCGTGTAATAGCATTAAAGACCTTTGTAAGAGGCTATTTAAAGCGTTTAGAGGGAAATTCAAGTTGAGGGAATATTCCAAAGAATATGCCTTTAAGAGGAAAATAGGCTATTTAGTTAATTAGAAGAAACTATTTTCATGTGCAACTTGGTTAGTTGACCATGGGTTTTTTCAACCTTGATGGGGTTAAAAGCTAGAGAAATGGGTAATGAGGATTTGGAAGGGGATTAAAGTTAATTAATTTAGAATTAATTAAATTGAGTGGATTAGGGGATTTATGACATTTGTTAAATAATTAGATTTATTTAAACAAATGAGAGGACATTGGGACTTTAATTAAATAATTTGGTTTATTTAATTAAATGTGATGAACATTAGTCCGGAGAGGGTGAATTAATCTAATAAAGTTAATTATTTGATTAATAGTAGAAGTTGATGAATTTAACTAAATAATAAATATTATTTAATTAATTTGTTAGTGCATACGTGGTTTAGGAGGAAAGTGATGTTAATTAATCAGAATCATATGCATAATATCAATTAGGACTAATTAAGTGTCTACAAGTGATTCTCTTTGTGGTAATGGTGAAGATTGATTTGAATTTGATCCAAGGTTGGTGCCATGATTTGGACTAGAAAAGGGGTCACTTGAAGAATCCATTGCGTTCCTTTTCGCTCGTGATCTTGTTTCAACCATGTAAGACTTGCAAGGTGAAAATGAGGATGTAAGGATGATAAATGCAAAGTGGAATATGAGACTAATCTATGTTTTTGAGATTTTTTGGGGATTTTGAGGATATGAGGACAAAAATGATAATGCACTTAAGACTAAAGTTTGGGATGCAATGATGATAATGACTTTATGACCAAAGAATGTGGTATGAAAATGAAGCCAAATGAAACTAAGAGATGTCAAATGATATTAATGATATGGACCTTAAGATCTAAGGAAAAGGAGGATAACCAAACTATGTTGATCCAAGATAGTGATGCAAGATGGTATGAGATTAAGCTATGTTTTTGTGATTTTTGGGATATATAAGGATGCAAAATGACAATGCAAGGATGATGATGACCAAAGGATATAGTATGCAAATGAGACTAAAGAATGCAAAATGATAATAAGGATATGGGCGTTAAGATTTAAGAAAGAGGATGCTAACCAAGCTATGTTGATCCAAGATTACAAACCAAATTGTCATTGACCTTTATGAGGCACAAATATTGAGAGATTTGATAGTTTGAAAAGGTGAGTCTAAACTAAGACATAAGTTTGAGACCCAATTTTGACAATGAAAAAGATGATAATGGTGATTGATAGGTTGAAAGATAAAGATTAATGACAATTTGAATAAGCAGCCCTGAATTTTCCAAAGGCTTGATAAGCTTCCTATGTCTAAAATCTCAAAGGTATGTGCACCCTAAGTCAAACCTAAGATTGATTATGCTAGGTAAGGATGAACAATGCAACCTAAATGTAATGCAATCCTAAATGAAAATGATGGAGGTGGACTAATAAAACTCTGCAAGTCTAAGGTTAACATTATAAGATCACTGTCAAGATGATTTGGATCAAGATTTGACAAATATTTTATGAAATTTTGATAGTCAGGCAATTGCGGCTCCTTTTTCTGCAAGTGCAATTTTTGTAGATGCGGGTTTTTGGTTAACAAATGCAGTAAAATATAGTAGATGCGGGTCTATTTCTGTTAAATGCGGTGCAAAATATCAATTGTGATTTTTTGGCGAACAAATGTGACTCGGATTTCAGTTGTGAGCGTTTTTTCATCAAATGTGGTTAACAAAGAGCTAATTTGCAAGCTTGTGGTTTGAACTAGTTTTTGTTTTAGAAAATTTGTGAAATATGAATTTGAATATATTGAAAACACTCTGAAAATAGATTGGTTTGGTTGTTGACTTGTGACAATTTTAAAATATGCACGTGTATGTTTTAAGGTTATTCACCCCAATTTCCACTAGTATAAACACATATCGAAAAAAATTGAGCATTGTCAATCCCTAAGGTCAATGTCCAATGACGTGACACTTAGGCCCACATCTTGGAATCTATGTCGACACAAGGGAGGGACACCCTTTAAGTTTATGTATCACCTCTTTTCTAAGAGATTGGATGGATAGGGGCCTCTTGGAATGGAAGGATGACCCAATCACCCTCTCTTGGGAAGTTACAAGTCTGAATCAAGCAACTATAATAAGCCAAGGATTCTTGTCTCACTCAAGGGAGCCGAATGGTGAGTAAATTTTGGGGCGTGGTGCTACATCCCCTGCACTGAGAGTGACACCAACATAAGTCAAGCAATAAGGGTGGCTACTAAAATGGTGTCTAGTCACAACTCAGGGACATGCCACCTCATGAGCATCTAGCAAGCCACTTAAGACTTTAACCACTCCTACTAGGGGCACTTATATGCAAAGGTACCTCCCCATTCTGAATGGAACTATACGGAAAATGCCTACATAGCATGAGGACTTGACATTTCATCTAATCCTTTTATATACTAGATAGAGGGAAAAATCAGTTGGAATTACCTTCAAGTTCTCTATATGGATGTGTCCCTTTGGTAGGTCCCACTAAAAAAGAAAAATAAGATGCAATGTTTCTCTTCACCCAAGATCGTATGAAGTGCAAGGGGAGGGGATACTCTCACTACACCTTATGGAACCTACTTACAAAGAGTGTGCAAGTGAACCAAACATGGTAGACAATCATTCATTTATTAAACCCAAATTGAAATGTTCCTACTTTAAGAAAACACTCAAATGCAATTTGTGGCTCGTTTTATCCCAATGAGTGTAATATGCAAAGTCGTAGTTTGTTTTAATTCCGAATGAGTGTAGATGTAGTTTGTGTTATTTTTAAACCCTCATGAAGTGTGAATGCAATTTTTGTTCATTTTAAACCCTCATGAATGTGTAAATGTAATTTAAAGCTCCTTGAATTGTGTTGAAAAACACAAGATGTTTCTTATTTTAAACCAAAACAAGCAAAAAAAATCCTACAAAACCACAAGTTACGTCTCCTTTTTGAAAGCCACACATTGAAAACAAAACATTAGCAAACCAAAAACCCTAATCTACAACAAACTCAAAAGGAAAAATTGAAAGAAAACTCAAAACTGAAAAGATATACCTTAATAGTTAGTTGTGACGTTTTGGCAGACAGTTGTGACTCAAAAATGCGGCTTAAGAAGAAAAAATATGAATTACCATACAAAAAATGTGGCTCAGATTTATCAGTTGCATCGCTTTGGCTTTTGACGGATGCAGCTCAAGACCCTTCAGTTGCATCATTTTTTTAATTTTCATCACTCTGCCTTTAGTTGTATCACTATTCTTCACAGATGCTACTCACGAACCTGTAACATAGCAAAAATAAAAACAAGAACACGGGTTTCTCTACAAATATCGTAAGCTTCACATCAAGTTCACCAAATGTTAGATGGGGAATCAAAAACTAAAACAACTAAGATCAAGTAGTAACCACTCTACTAAAGATCAAAGCTAAAATCTCAAATCTAAAGCAAGCAAGAACAATCAACAAAATAAATCAAATAAACATCAATAAGATAGCACACTTCCCATGTTGAACTTGAATAACCTTCCTTGCCTCTCCTCAAATCTGCTTTGTAAATTTTCCCTCAACTTTGAAGTATTCAAACACTTGCAAGTGACAGTGATAAGGTAGCACGAATGTTGGAGAATGTGGTTGTAAAGCAAAAATGATGGAGAAATCCTTCTTTTATAGAAGAGTTATTCAAATGGACAGTTGAGATCAATCTTCTAGAAAGATGCCAAGATCAACGATGGAGGATTCATGCACCACAAAGTGGTGGGCTAGGGATGGCTATGAACAAATGGTCAAGATCAAAGTAAGACCAGAGAGAATCAATGGACCAGATTTGAAAAGAGAAAGTGGAGGGAAGGTAGTGGAGGAATTAAATAAATTATTTAATTTATGGAAGGCATCTTTGACTATATTTTAAATTTGGTAAAAGATATGGAAGAATAAATAATCAATTTAGATTATTTATTTATGGAGAAAAGGAAAAATGAATATTTAATTTAAAAGTTATTATGCAACTATTTAAATTAAATATAGGGGCAAATGAAGAAAGAGAAATTAAATAATTAAGTTGAATTATTTATTTAATAGAGGAAAGGTGGTAAGAGGGAGTTAAATAATTTTAATAATTATTTAACCATAGAAGGACAAAAAGGATCAATGAATACATAAATAATTAAGAATAATTATTTAGCTATAGATGAATAATGGAAAGAAAATAATTAAATAAATGATAATTTATTTAATCGTAGAAGGAAAAGGTGTTAACGATG
This sequence comes from Sequoia sempervirens, assembly GCA_007258455.2. Taxonomy (NCBI): domain Eukaryota; kingdom Viridiplantae; phylum Streptophyta; class Pinopsida; order Cupressales; family Cupressaceae; genus Sequoia; species Sequoia sempervirens. The sequence goes on along the minus strand of VDFB02271358.1, from coordinate 1,110,857,194 downwards.
CAATTAGATAAATACTTAATTTATTTAATTGATCAAAGGGAGAATAAAGACCAATAAATGAATAAATACTGAAATGAATTAATTAAATAATTAAAAATTATTTAATTAATAGAGGAACGTGAACAAAGACCATAATTAAATAATTAAAAATATTTAATTACACAAGAAGGAATACCAAGACGATGGAAAAATGACACTCACAGACTAAGATATTTTTCAATGTCTACAGTAACTACTCTTCCTTACACCAAACAATAACATGTCAGGCTTCAACTTATTATTAACATTTTCAAGGTCTTCAATCTCCTCATATTCAAAAGATTCTTCCAAAAGAATTTATCCAATCAATCAAATCTTTAAGATTAAAATCACTACAATAGTTTGAGATCTCAATTTTGGGTCCTTTACCAATTTTGGAAATGGCTTTCAAAACCTTTAAATGTTTGAATTCTTCTTCTAGGTCTACCGAATATTGAACATATTTAGTGTATCCTTCCTCCATATTACTTTCATTGTCATCTCTTGGAATCTGGCCTCTTTTCCTATCTTCCAAATATTTCAATCTAATTATGTTTTCTCTTATCTTTTTCAATACCTCATCTAATTTTACAATGACGTTGGAAACACTGTGGACTCTTCATGGTGGCATCTTTCCTCAATCAATTGTAAATTTTCTCAATTTTGTGATCTTATATAGGTGTCTCAAATGATGAGGACACATGTATCAACCATTTTCCAAGTAAGCTCACAAGTGTTGTACCTTTGGAGGGTAGTTAGTTCTTCAGTCCTACCTTCTCACCTCATCATCCTTTCCTATATAAACAAGGATCATTCATTGTATTTTACATACTCTTCATTTGCATATAATAGACATACTATTGTGCTCATTGTTTCACTTGTGGAAGGTTATCAATTCTTGCTTTCTGATCTTGGAATTTTCCAACAAATAACACCTTGCAATTGCCTCTTAGTTGGTGATCTATTGACAAGTTTCATGTAGTTCGCCATAGTTTGAAGACTTGTTCACAAGAACCTTCAAAATACCTATATGTTCTTAAAATTTGGACATTATTCTTTGATACCATTTGGTGCAATCATGCGAAAAGGATCCAATGAAAGATTGTCCAACCATGTAACTAATTAAATAGTCAACACAAAAACTACAAACCCTCATAGAAATAACAACACTATCTTTATTGGATTTAGGAATATGAACTAACTACAATTTATCGCAATAGAATTCTTACATGCCAAGTCATATCCATTTAACTATTGAAATGGAAAGCTATTGGTTTCAAATGAAAGTAAGTACATCCTAATTGTTCTTTGTCTTCATCGCTAAACTCCATCCTGAACCCTCATTCTAATATTCACTCTTGGACCTCCAAATTATTGTTGTTGATTCTCCATCATCTTCTTAATGATAGCAAATGATTGGGACCTCTAAATGATCTATATCGACTATAAGGTTCCACAAAGTTCAATACTCCATGAAATGTGTAGTCAAGAGATAAAAAATAATTCCTTAAACAAATCAATGGTAATGGAAAAGAAGTATGTGTAATACTTAGTGTTTGTTTCCTTGGGTCCAACGAATTTTCACATGTGTTCCTTTCTTGTACTTCAAATGATCAATGACAATGCTAAAAATATAGTTGTGAAAATCTATTGGCTTGGTGTAAGTCCTCAAACCAAATTACTCCACTATATGCATGCAACTATCCCCAGACATTGATGACACCCAAATACCTCTATATAAAAAATTATCTTAAAACCACGTGACCAAAATGAAAACTACAATAAAGTGTGGTAGCTTCTTCTACACATGGCTACTTAATACAAAATTGCAAACAATAAAACAAGTGAGATTTTTTTTTGGATAACAAGATTATTATTCCCCTAGGATACTCATGCATAGTCTTGAAGAGTAGAGCACTATAATGTGATTGAATATGACCCTTCAACCACCATAAGAGGAGTGTAATGATTATTCTAGCAACATATTAACCAAAAGACAAAATACTAGAAAATAATTGTTGAAATAGAAAGAGAAATATTATTATATTGATAGAAAACAACTGTTGCAAATATTGCGAGCCTCTTTGAGAGGGTGACCTCCTTTTAGAAATGCTCATTACAATATAATTTCATGGATATTCAAATAATTACCTATATTTATCCTAATTCTATTCAAGATAAGTTATATTTTCCAAGCATGTGGGATTATTCAAAATAACTCAAGAAATGACTGACAAAGCATATAGGTCCAAAGATTTTACTACAATTAAAAAAAGGTTGGGACTAAGGGGTCCTAACATTCCCTCCACCTTGAGAAAATTTGTCATCAAAGCTAAAGCAAATGGAAATGTTGGACTTGTTGAAGTGGTTCCCAAGTAGCATCTTTAGGGTGTATGTCATGTATGTGGTACACCTAGGTGGTAGCCCCCGAGAAAAATTTTCCTCCTACTTTTTCATGTCATCACCGAAAAAGGGAAAAATCAATGAAAAAAGAAAAATCCAATTTTGTAGAACCCAAAATCTGGAAGCTTCTAAGCTTGTTAAAAAGGGGTTTGGATGGGTGTTACAGTATGATGAAAAAAATGCGATTATTCACAAGATTGTAATAAGTTTTGCACTGGATAATAAAAGTATTGGATGGTTGCAGTTTGGTGGATGTAGGATTGGGTGAACCACGTTAAATTTTTTGTGTTATGATTTATTCTGTGTGTTTTAGTTTCTTTGTTTATTACTTAAATCTGCATTTAATTGTTAGATATTTGTGTTTCTAACCCTAACAGTTATTAGATCAAGTATTCAATGCTTGTGTGATTGCGAAGTTGGCAGAAGCATGTATCCAAGACTATTGGGTAAAAGCACAAAGTTGTGTCACACTTTATAAAGGAAATGGCCAACACTGATCAAGTTTTTAAACTTGAATCACTAAAAAGTGGCATATATGTTTGAATTTTGAAATGATGTAAACTAGTAAAATATGTAATTTTTAGTATATTTTATGTTTGTATTTTTTTTTATTTTTTTTAAATTATTTTAAACTAGTTTTTAATAAATTAACACTATAATTCAGTTGCTGATAAAATGCTGAAAAAATGAAGTTGCATGAGATGCCAAAATTTTTATAGTAAATTTTATTGTTTTTCTTTCAAATTTTTTATGTGTATTTATAACTTGAAAATTTAGTGCATGGATATATTTTTTCCAATTTTGATAAATATATATTTTTAAATAAATATTAAAATGCGTGTGAATCCAAAAACAGTTGTTTCCATGGGACATCAACTTTCATAGTAAATATTTATCTAAAATAGAAAAAAAATATACCATCTTGAAATAGATTCTTTTATCTAGTGCATCATATTTTTTTCAATTTTTTTTTAATAAGTTTTAGTATTTTTCCTTGACATGGTAATCAACCTAATATTTTGTGTTGATAACCTACTTTTAGTAAAAATAAAAAATAAAATATAAATAATAATTAAACTATTAAAATAAATATATTATTGAAAACTACACTTATGGATCTACAAAAGGGTATTTTTATATTTTTAAAAAAATGTTATTTGCATTAGGAGTTATTGAAACTTCAAGTTTTTCAAATAATTTTATTTTTTGGTAAACTGGACTCAAAGTGGTGCTTCATATATTTTTAGCCAACAATTTTAGTTGAAGAAGTGGAATTATCTAACTTAGCTAAAATGAATCTTACTAGATCATATGTTTGACCAAAATTGATTTTTAGTTAGAAATACTTAAATTCAGTTGTGCTGATAAGTTGGCTGAAAGTGTGACACAACTTTGTACTTTTACCCTACTTCCAACTAGAGAAGAATGGATCCTTCAACATCAAGCTCAAGAAGATAAGATGAGCATGAGAGGAAGGTGGGAGTTCTATCTTGTAAGCAATAGTATCAATCCACTAAAGAAGTTCATAGTGGTTGTTATAAGTGTAGAAGGTTTCTCTAGAATATCTACTTCATTGAGAAGAATCTTATGATAGCTTGAGTGTGACTTGAATTTGGAGAAAAGTTAGGCACCATGAATCTCATCAATCACTAGAATAAGATGAAATTTGTTTTGAGCGTGGGCTAGTGCTGGGATGAATGGTAATTTTATTCAATGCACAAAATTCAATGCAAGTTCACTAAGACTCATCTTTTATGAATAAGAAAAACTTGTTTTGAGTATGGGCTAGTGCTGGGATGAATGGTTCTAGCCTTCAAGAGTTCTGATACTAGCATTTTAATTTCTAGTTTTGGAAGGAACAAATAATTGTAAGAGTGAAGGTTAGAAGGAGCACTCCCATGAATTAGTTGAATTTGATGGTCTTTTGGATAGGGAAGCAATAACCTAGTAGGCTTGTTGAACACTCCAACATATTTATACAATATTAGTTGCAAGTTTGCATAATGACCAAAATCAAAAGGGTGAAACTAAATAAAGCATATTTGAGTAATGATCCCATGGGATTTTTTCTTTAGAAGTTTCTCCATTTGATGAAAGCTAATAAGACTACAAGATCCAATGGTAAGAACCTTTAATGTGTACTTATACCTATTAGAAAAGAGTTACATCCAAAGTTCACATAAATCCTACAAGGTAGGGCCTCAAATACATAACCAATTAACCCCGAGAACTATATCAGTCACCCATGGATAAGATAAATATATCTAAAAATATATTATAGTCCTCTCTAACAATTCATAACATTTTGCATTTTCCTTTACAAGGAAAAGTTCCTCCATCTACAACCATAACTTTGAAGCTGGGGTAGGGGTAGACAAAATAGTCAAGTTGTTTGGTCAGTTATGGATCAATGAAGTTATACCTACTAACAGAGTCAATAAGAATGATGGGGGGATCTTCTTGAAATATCCTTTGACTTTAATAGTTTGAGGAGTGGTCAACCCAACCATGGTATGGACAAAAATTTCTAGATGATTAATCATAGGAGCAAAATCAATAGCAAGGAGTTCTTCTAGTTGAGTTGCTAAAGCATCTTCCCATGTTTCATCATCAAGAGAAGACTCGAAATTGAGGAGATAGAGTTTTTGCTCAACACACATTTTACCCCTAGTAAATTTTTCTTCACAATTATTTCAAAGCCCTTTTTCTCATAGAGCTTGCATTTCAACCTTAGTGAGGCATTTATTGGGAGTATTTTTTGTAGACTGTGGCATAGGACATGTTGATGCAATGTTCCTAAAATGAGTGAGTTGAAAAGGGACGTTGAGTAGTGACCTTATGAGTTTGGCTAGAACAAATCTCCCATCATGTCCTTTGGTTTGAACATTTTGACCTCAAATTGGATTGACTCCTTAAGCCCTTAATGAAGAAACTAGTGAAAAGAGTTAAAAAAGTATTTAGTTTGATTGGAAAGTCACTCAAATTTAGTTTGATAGTCTTGAATTATGCTAGTTGGACAAAAATTGGTAAGAGTGCTAGTAAAACTCTCATAGGCACTAGAGTCAAACCAAACCAAAAATTGCTTGGCAGAGGTTTCCCAAATGGATTTATCATTTGCCTTGAGTTACTACTAGTATTATTGGACTTCATTTTTCTAGATGAAAGGATGCAACATGGACCTTGTTTGTTGAAACAATGTTATTTAGATTGAAGTATTGTTCAACTTGATAGGATCAGTGTCATCAAATCTATAGAAGTCCAATTTTGGGCCACAAGACAAAACCAAATGGATTTCCACACAATTGTTGTGTTGCATTTTGGGCATTAAGACCATAATCATCTATGTCAATTCAAAAACTTGTGTCTCCAATTATGTAAGTTTTTGGTCAATTGCATGGTTGCCAAAGTGGGTACACACAAACATGAGGTGGGCAAGGTCCCAAAAATAAAGTACCCAAAAATATGTCTCAAAATGATATGGTTCCAATGAGACAATTTGGGACAAATCTTTGCATCGATTTTCTCTACGATATCCAAATCAAAATCTATTTTTTATGTTCTGATTTTATTGTCCTTTGTTGTGTGTACACAAATTATCTATTGTTTCTAAGAAAATAGCTATTTGTAGTTTCTAAAAAAATGTATTTTTTTTGTGCACACCCTTCTACATGTATGGTTGTCATGTGCATGTATTGTTCTACCCTATAGCTATTGGATCTTAAAGAAGCAACTAGTGGTGGTGGTTTCTTTTACTTTCCAAATATGCCAAGAGGGAAACGGGGATAGAGAAGCAAAAAGGAAGGTTAGTAGGGTATGTCTAGTTTGTGAACCCGCAAATATATAGATCTAGTATGATGCAAGCAACATCCTAAGACTAGCTTCTTACTAGTGCATCATAGACGATAGATGGCTAATGGCTTCTTGGGACTAGGTTTCAAAAAATTATAAGGGGTCTTCCCATATACCCAAGGATACATGGAAGCACAAGATTATAAACAAAGATTGTCTAATGGTGTGGCTTGGGAAGGCAATCTTTCCCTCCTTCACTAGAAACCTATATGGGAAATCTAGCTATGCTCAAAACGACAAATCTTTTATTTTTATTTTAAAATCCCCAATACAAGGTTTTTTCTTTAGAATGAAATAAAAAATAAAAAATAAAAACTACAAAAATTAAGAAAAACTCAATGTCAATATTATTGTAACCACTTTTTGGTCACCAATATTGCCAAAATGGCGTAGTGAGAGCATATAGTGGATAGTCATAGAAGCATTTGAGAGGACAAATAATAATTTTAAAAATTGGATTTTTCACTGCAACAAATTCAGCCTTGAAAAAAACTTTGATACCATATGTAATGATCCTTTTCGCAATAGGCAAGCCAAAACATGAAATAAAAATTGAAACACAAAAATATTATTGTATTGGCTAGTAGAATTTTGTTACAAATATTGAGTCCCTTTGATGGGGCGACCTCCTTTGAGCAATGCTCAATACAATATAATTTTATGGATACTCAAACAATAGGCTACAAACTATATTTATACTAATTCTATTCAAGCTAACTAATATTTTTTAAACATATAAAATCATTCAAAATAGCTCAAAGGACCACTCACAAAGAATGTCCATCCAAAGACTTTATTATGTAATTAGGACTAAGGAATCATGACAAGGACCTCCTCCTCAACCTTGTTTATCAAAACCTATACCTATTGATTTCTCGTGTCCCCTACATTACATTTTGTTATATTTGGAGACTTCTACACATCAACTTTCTATGTTTTGGCCATGCCCTTAGTTAAGTTGCACCTTAGATTACACTTTTAAGATTTATTTTCTTTTGCATATTTAACATTAACTCCTTCAAATATTTGGTAACCTTCAAGTGTGGGAAATAATAAGTTTTGTACATATAACTCATTAGATACATATCTCGTAGACAAGCTTCACAAGATTTTTTAAGTATAAATGAATAGACCAATTACATATGTTTATTTCTCTTCCCCTTTTCTATATTTCCAAAATCCTTTATCCCTAGAAGTCATCAAAAGGTTCAAAGGCTCTCCCTTTCTTTTAGTTATACAAACCTTCAACCTACTATACCTTAGTCTCATGTTCTCGTATTTTAAAATGCACACTATCATAGGTAAAAGCCTATCTTTATCATGGTGTGTCCTTAATGTGAGTAGTATTTGTAGTTCCTACATCTCAATTTTGTATACCAAACTCCCATGCATACAAATCTACTAATTAAGTTTTAATTTTCAAATCAAAACCCCCATTTATCAAACACAAATGAGCATCTATTGTGTATCACAATGGTTTACTCCAAGCCTATCATCAATTCAAAAGAAAATTAGCCTTAAACAATTAAAGTGAAATACTAGAACCATTTTCCTTTGCATCAATCTTCACCATGCAGAAATGAGCCTTTTGAATACTCATAGCCAACTTTACCAATTTACCAACAAGCTTGTGTTGTTAAGAGATGTTGGATATGGTGTGTTCAAAATTGAAAGGAAAACTATAAAAGAAAAGAAAGATTCTAGAAAAGGTCAGTCTTTATTCTTATAAATAATGATTAAAAAAATTTATATCTAGCTTCATGTCTTTTTCATGCTCAAAATTTTCAATATTCTTTAAGATAATGAGATAAAGCTCTATACTTATCTTCATGTTTTTTCCATGCTCTCAAGGTTCTTGATGTTTTCATGTTTTTCCCATTTTATAGAAACTCTATTAGGTTGTCTACATTCTTCTAGAGGAAACTGTCTAAAGTTGGATGATAGTATTGATTTATACGTACATTGATATATATAGTTGAGAGTTCTTGCCAATTAAGAGCTCTAATACATTTGAAGCAACATTATATCATCTCTACCAACTTTATTTTAGGTTTACCAACATATAAAAATTATGAATATTTTAGAAGGTTCATAAGTGCAATTGTATGAGACAAACCGGTTGGCTGCTTGTAGATTGCAGCACTGACCATATAAACACTTATCAACATGTAATATCCCCAAATAGGATACTGAAAAAAAACAATAATTTTCTGAAAACTAGGGCACAAAACTAATAACAAATTTCTTCACAAACTAGGGCATAAATTTGAATTTTATTTGCATTAAAGTAGTTCCAAACAAACTCAAAAATTTTGATTAGATTTGATAGAAAATTTTGAATATTACTATGCTCAGAAAAATGACATTTCAAACCCTTAAAAGCCCAGAAGTTTCCAAGATTACATATCAGATATTTTCATCAAATAAGTGTACAGATTTCATACCAAAATATTCCAAATTTGGGACAAAATATTTTCTAACCCTAGCTGACCCTCCAAAAGTGATGTTGCACTCCCAAAATGACCATCAATAAGTCTAAAATTCATGCTCTTCAATAGTTATCCATCGAAAACTCAAGAATGAATGATTCGTAGCAGTGAATGTTCCCAAATCTAAGTATCTAGCACTAATATTCTCCTCAATTTTGGCCTCCAAACCTGATAAAATCTTGCAACTCACAATAAACAATGTGGTAGGGTTTCACAAACCGAAGTTCTTCCACCGAAACACACTCTTTTGACTAGGGAGATCCCATATGACTCACTGAAATCAGGGATACTTAACAGTTTCAAATCTCAAGCCAAGTTGCAACAGCAATAAGCAGAAAACTTCATCACATAATCCCCAAATGTCTTGCCTTCATCTCCTTTTACAGGCCTAGCTAAAACTTCTAGAAGAATCCAAATGTAACCACCTCCAGCTTCTAGAAGAGCACTTTATTAAATAAAGCGATGTTATAACATTTAATAAAGTGACTTATAATATTTTATTATTTTTTATTTGTCACTTTAAGTACATGAAAAGGGGACAACTTAAGTCCCTTGGCTAGGCATGGCTTTAAGTTGCCTAAAAAGACGTGCCCAACATAAAGTAACTTAAGTTCCCTTAAAATAAATTATGTTCACTTAAGTTGCATCAAAAGACGTGCACTCAACTTAAAATTAGAATTAAGAACAAGCCAAGGACTTCATTTCTTACCCAATAATGCTCTACGTCCTCTTCCTCTTGGGTAAACCAAGGAAAGGATAGTCAATTTTCTACTAATCATCTTCATTTGAGTTGGGGACATTACAGTCGTCCCCACCCAAAGAATGATTGTCCTCAAGCATTTGAAGGCTTGGATTCTTAAGAATCTCTTCTGCTTCCCATGTTGCATCCTCCAAAGGCAAGTTTTTCCATTTGATAAGATATTCAAAAATTACCTTATTCCTCAACCTTTTCTCCCTTACTTGAAAAATTGTTTCTAGAATAAGTATCAATTTACCCTCTTCATCCATGGGAGGCAATTCCGCAGAATGTGTCACATGTTGTCCAAGTTCATTTTTGAGATATGACACATGGAATACATTGTGGATCTTGCTTGTAGATGGCAGTTCTAGCGCATATGCTACTTCACTAATTCTCTTAGTTACCTTGAAAGGCCCATAAAATTTGGTTTAAGTTTTTCCGCCCCACTTACCTTCAAGGAAGATTGTATAAAAGGTTGAAGATGCACAAATAACAAGTCTCCCACCTCAAAAGACCTCTCAACTCTATGGATATCTACATATTTCTTTTGTTGTTCCTATGCAATCTAAATATTCTCCTTGAGTGCTTTGAAGATGTCTTGATTTTATTTAGCCCACTCAAGAGCTTTTGGAGCTCTAGAATCAGAAAAAACTAAATCTACAAATGTAGATGCCTCATAGCCATACAAAACTTTGAAAGGAGTCATGCCAATGCTCATGTGATACATAGTGTTGTAACAAAATTCTGCCAAATGGAACCATTTTTCCCATGCTTTTTGTTGTCCTAAAACATAGTTCCTCAAATAACCTTCAAGCCACTTATTTACAATTTTAATTTGACCATTCATTTGAGAACGATAACTAGTGCTCTGATCAAGTTCCATTCCATCCAACTTCATCAATTCTTACCAAAAAGTGTTGATGAATATGCAGTCTTTATCACTTACAATCCTCTTTGGCACTCCATGAAATCTGAAATTTTGCTCAAAAAACAGACCAACAACTTATGTTGCTTTAAATTTGAAAGGCATAGGAATAAAATGAGAATATTTAGTAAATCTATCCACCACAACAAAAATGTAGTCCTTACCATTCACCTTAGGCAGCCCCGTAATAAAATCCATCGATATTTGCCCCCATTTTTTATTAGGAATAGGAAGTGGTTGTAGCAGCCCTGCTAGAAAAGAAACTTCAACATTATTTCTTTGGTACTCTAGACATTCCCTTACATGTTTAAGAACATCATCCTTCATACCCTTCCATGAAAATATTTCACGAATGTCCCTATATGTCTTCAAATAACCAGGATGACCAACAAGTTGACTATTATGAACAACAATACAAATCTTATGCTTTAGCTTACTTTTAGAAACTACGTAGATTCTATCCTTCTAATAGATGATGTCATTCAATACTATATCTTTTATCATCAACTTTACCATCTAAAATATCACAAGCATGTTGATTCTTTGAATATTTGCTTAGTATGTGATCCTTCCAAGTAGCTAAAATTTTTGAGAGAGAAAAATGTAGGATTTCTAGACAATGCATCAGCAACAACATTATTTTTCCCTTTGAAAAATTCAATGTTAAAATCATACCCTTGTAGCTTACTTACCCAACGTTTTTGTCTCTCATTTAGGCCTTTTTGCTCCATGAAATACTTGAGTCCATTATAATCAATCCTCACTATAAACTTGCTACCCACAAGATATTGCCTAAACTTTTCTAGTGCATGCATGATCGCCATCATTTCCTTATCATATGTAGACAACCTCCTTTCAAATTCATTCAATTTTTGGCCTACTCATAAGCAATGAGATGCTTGTCTTACATCAAAATAGCCCTAATACCAATACCAAATGCATCACATTCAAGTACAAAGGGTTTAGAAAAATCTAGTAAAGCCAAAACAGGACAAGTACTCATTACCTTTTTAAGATGATCCATGATTCTTTGAGTCTCATCCATCCACCTAAAAGCATCCTTCTTGATCAAATATTTCAAAGGAGCGGTTAATGAAGAAAATCCCTTCACAAACCATCTATAGTATGTGCATAGACCAAAAAAACTCCTCAATTGTGACACGTTCTTGGGTGGTGGCCAGTCAAGTATAGCTTGAATCTTCTCTCTATGTACCTTCACTCCACCATTCCCAATGACATATCCCAGGTACAATAGCTCAGTCATACCAAAATCACACTTAGAGGCTTTTGCAAAAAAGAGAATTAACTAATAAGATACTCAATACCTCATCAAGGTGTCGAAGATGCTCTTCCCACATCTTGCTATATACTAAGATGTCATCAAAGAAAACCAACACGAATTTCCTCAACTTCTTATTTAACACATGATTCATGCACGATTGAAAAGTAGACAAAGCATTTGATAATCCAAAGGGCATCACCAAATACTCAAAATGTTCAACGTGACACCTAAAAGCTATTTTGTGTACATCCTACTCTCGAAATCAAATTTGATGGTATCCTGAACGAAGATCTATTTTGGAAAAATAGACTGCTCCATGTAGATCATCCAACAACTCATCAATATGCAGAATAGGATACTTATTCTTGATGGTCTTCTTGTTAAGTGCATGATTATCTATGCACATCCTCATTGTACCATCCTTCTTCACCAAAACAATAGAGGAAGCGAATGGACTAGAGCTAGGCCGTATATGTCCTACATCCAACAATTCTCAAATAGTCTTCTCAATCTCATCCTTGAATCGTTTAGGATGATGATATGGATCCATAACCATTGGTTTGCTATCCACAAGCTCAATGACATGCTCAAATCCACGATCTGGAGGTAGTTCATGTGGTAAATTTGAAAACACCAAACTATGCTTGTTTATCATGTCCTGTATGTCCACATGATATCTACGTTGTCCTGTATCTGAAGACTTCTCTGAAATAAAACACTGCCCTGCCCACTCAACCTCTGAATGCTGATAAATTATCTCCATCCTCTAGGCTGAAATAACTCTAGGTGCCTCTGAAGATAAGCCTCATAACACCACCTTCTTACCATCTACAGTAAAACTCAATTGCATAGTTTTAAATTTTGTAGCATATGGACTTATAGAATGCAACCACTGAACACCCAAAACAACATCAGTGTACTCAATTTCAATCACATAGAAATCATCAGTAAGGGTGTAGTTGCGCAAAGACATACTCAATTGTGGCACAAAATTAACACAACACAATGCTCCATTTGCTATCTTCACTCGGAAGCCATCATGCTCTTCAACTTTCAAACACCGCTTCACATAGGACGCATCAATGAAGTTGTGGGTGGCCCCACTATCAATCAATATAATAACTCGTCCTTGTATGATGCCCTTGACTCTAAAGGCATTGTAATGAGTAGTAGAGAGAGTTGCAATTGCACCCTTCATTTGTGTCGATTCCTCCCAATGCTCATTTGTGCTTAACTCCCCATCCAGTTGCTCCTTATGCTCATTTGTGCTTGAATCCACATCTAGTTGCTCCTGTTGCTCATCATGAACCTGGGTCTCTTCCCCCTCATCATCACTAGGCTCCTCAAAGACCTCAATCCAATGGGATTTTCCCCCATTCTTACACCTATGTACAGGGGTCCAAGGCTCACGACAATCATAGCAAAGCTTCTTCCTTCTCAACTCTTCCATCGCTTCACGAGATGGCCCACTAACTGGCTTGGATATCCCACCTATTGGTCTAGTATACTTTGGTTTCTTGTCCTTCTTCTATGGCCAATTCTGTGGTGAGGATTTTTGCAGAAACTTACTAGGAAACCTAGCCTATGGTGTAGATAACTCCATATTCCTTGCACACTTAATAGCATCCTGCAAGGATGGTGGATCAAAAGCTTTGACCCAACCCCTGAGAGGTTCTAACAAGCCCTCTATAAACCAATAAATCAACCTCTTCTCAGACACATCAAAAACTGTAACTAATATTCACAAAAACTTTGAAATATATGTATCAAGTGCCCCAACCTGTCTCAACTGAGCCAACTCCCTGGAGTACGCCTCTGAATCCTTATGTTCAAACCCTTCTATCAATGTAGTGCAAAACTTATCATAAGAGACTATTGCTCCATGTCCTTGTGTCACTAACCCATGATACCACCACTCATGTGCAACTTCGTCAAGGTGAAGGGTAGCAAACTTGATGGCCTCAATCTCCTTCATCTGATTTAAAGCAAGATAAGTGTCCAATTTCTAGACCCAAGCTCTAGCCGTACACTTGGATGATCCATCAAAACTAGTTAGGGATAGTTGTCCCAACCTCTTCTGCAACCCATAATTTTGCTTCCCTAGATTTTGCTTTTTCTGGGCTTCGTGACCTTGGTGACCTCCAAATAGTCCCTGAAAGAGATGGCTGATTGAAAATTTGGTCCCAAAGCTTGATACTTAGCTAGTATTTCAACATCCTCATTATTTTCAGTAGGTTCCTCTTCTATAGGTTCATCTTCTTATATGAAATTAGGCATGAACGATCTGGATTGTGATGAACCCATGGATTTTCTAGAAGAACATTCCTTATTTTTTGTAGTTTTGCTATTTACTTCATTCTCTATATGCACCATAGACCTTCCATATGTTGTGTTATGAACCAGTTGACTTAAATAAAGATTGTTATCATGTAATAGTCTCACCATTTCTAAAAACATTTGTTTTGCTTCTTCTTCATTTGATGAGGGTGACTAATTGGGATTTGTCATTGATTCCTTCAACTTTTCCAAGCTATGACCTCCCTTTCCACGCATGCAGCCAACCCAAATAGGCTGCCAAGTTCTTGTAGCTCTGATACCATTGTAATATCCCCAAATAGGATACTAAAAAGAAACAATAATTTTCTGAAAACTAGGGCACAAAACTAATAACAATTTCTTCACAAACTAGGGCATAAATCTGAATTTTATTTGCATTAAAGTAGCTCCAAATAAACTCAAAAATTCTGATCAAATTTAATAGAAAATTCTAAATACTACTATGCTCAGAAAAATGACATTTCAAACCCTTAAAACTGCCCAAAAATTTCTAGAACTACATAGCATATATTTTCATGAAATAAGTGTGCAAATTTCATACCAAAATATTCCATATTTGGGACAAAATATTTTCTAACCCTAGCTGACCCTCCAAAAGTGATGTTGGGCTCCCAAAATGACCAACAAGAAGTCTAAAATTGATGCTTTTCAATAGCCATCCACCGGAAACTCAAGAATGAATGATTCACAATAGTGAATGTTCCCAAATCTAAGTATCCAACACTGATATTCTCCTCAAATTTGGCCTCCAAACCTAATAAAATCTTGCAACCCACAATAAACAATGTGCTAGGGTTTCACAAACCGGAGTTCTTCCACCGAAACACACTCTTTTGACTAAGGAGAGCTTGTATGTCTCACCGAAGTCAGAGATATTTAAGGGTTTCACACCTCAAGCCAAGTTGCAGCAGCAATAAGTAGAAAACTTCATCACATAATCCCCAAATGTCTTGCCTTCATCTCCCTTTAAAGGCCTAGTTGAAACTTCTAGAAGAATCCAAATGTAACCACCTCCGGCTTCTAAAAGAGCACTTTATTTAATAAAGTGACTTATAATATTTTATTTGTCACTTTAAGCACATGAAAAGGGGACAACTTAAATCCCTTGGCTAGGCATCACTTTAAATTGCCTAAAAAGACGTGCCAAATATAAAATAACTTAAGTTGCATCAAAAGAGATGCACTCAACTTAAAATTAGAACTAAGAACAAACTAAGGACTTCATTTCTTACCCAATAATGCTCTATGTCCTCTTCCTCTTGGGTAAACCAAGGAAAGGACAACCAATCTACTGCTAATCATCTTCATTTGAGTTGGGGACATTACACAACATCTGAAGAAGAAATTGTTGGCTTAGGTATTGATTTGTCTTTGATGTCAAAGGTTCAAAAGTGTCCATTGCTTCAAGGCGGATCTTAGAGAAGGCATTTCAGTGTTGATCACTACAGTGGCAAAGTGTTCATGCTTCATACTTCTTATGGTTCATCCTTGATACATTCAGCATACATGAAAAATGGCATGTTCATGCTCATCCAAGTTCTGGTATGGATGGTACACACTTCATTCAATATTTAGTTCATTGCAATAGTTCTCAATGTTGTTTGGTGCTCATTACTCACCCTTTCTAGTTCATGATGTTGATGCTCCATATTCTTAATTATTCAAGCGAAGCTTTGCTATTTGTAGAAAAGGAAAGATTGATGGTGCTATTTTGTGGCTAGCTGAAATCATAGCTTGTTCACATGTCTTCAAACCATTAAGGTTCTTGAAGTGGATTAGGGTTTCTTCATTCTTTTTGAAAGATTCTAAGACTCTACATAAGGATTTCTATGCAAAGTTTAAAGCAGTCACTTTTATTATGTTTGATTAGTGACTTGATATCACCAGTCAAGAGTCACTTAAGTGACCACTTGAGGGGACTATTTACATTAAGAGACCGGCCCTTTCTAGGGCATAGCGATGCAACAAGTTAAAGCTTTTTATCTTTTCATTATCAAATCTCTCAGATTATTGTATATGGCAGCAAAACAAGGGTTTCAAAGTTTGGTATACAACGACATGTTTCAAGACTTTGATAGTAGCAAACTTGTGATGGTTAGGAGCAGATAAAGGATTCAATGGTTTGTGTAGTTAGGTTTTGTAAGTGTTTTCAGTTAATTGACAAAGGTATGGTTGTAATGTGCTTTGTCATATTATTTGATTGCTATATATAACTGTGGTTTGTGCTTGGGCTTGGTTGGTTGATTATAATGTTGATATCACATAGCCATAATATATGAATTGCATTTACTGTTATTATCATGTTCTAAATAAATGATTAGCAATGAGTAAGCACTTTAAGTGCAAATTGTAATTGTTTATACATTCAGATTCTTGTCTCCAATTATAAATGAGACAAACAAGAAGTGTTATTCAGTGAAACAGAGGTGATACTTTGTATTGTTGTTTACAATATTATTTGATGAGAAATGTTGTTTTTGCTAGTGAGGCAGTTACTACCATGAAAGCCAATGAAACTACTATGAATGCCAGTGAGGTTGTAGTAACATGAAAAAACTAGTGAGGTTGTATTTTGCCAGTGAGGATGTGTTTTACCAGTGAGGCAATTGTGTTTGCCAGTGAGGCATTTTGTGTAGCCAATAAGGCTCTGTAATCAGTGAGATTTTTAATAAGCCAATAAGGCAATCTTTCGAGTGATTTTTTATCCCTATGAAGGTTTTCCACTCATAAATCACTGTGTTACGGTTTCTTATTATTTGTGGTCTTCTTGATCTTCATTCCACTCATAATATTGGGTCTTGATGTTTTTAGCTTATGTGATCTGATTATGTTCTTTATCATTCAAAGTTTGAAATCTTTACATGCATGTGGCTTTACTTGAAGAATGAACAATACTGAAACCTACATTCCATTTATTCATAGTTGTGAAAGAGTATTTAAATTAAGTTTAAATTTGTCATACCACTGATTCACCTGCCCCGACATTCCCCTACGCAGCCCCTTTGCTCCCACCCCCCCTCAATGGTATTGTACTCCAACAGAAATCTCATGTCAACATAAAAATATTGCAAGATAGATATCATGAAGAGTTTACTGCATTGGTGACTTGCAATTTGAAGCCTGTATTGGATGCCCTTTAGTAATTCAAATTTCACATACAAAACTTGGACCATTGCATTTATGCTTTCAGATAGGAGTTGATTTCACCTTAGACAACCTAGACAAAATCTAAATCTAAATTGCTAATTCAGGTATGCATATGGGATTCAGGTACTGGTGTGCCCACTTGTTTTTTTGCCTTGGATTAAATATGGCTTTTGTATGTCCATATGGAAATTAAAGACCAATAATGAAATAAAAAATATATTTATGAAGTAAAGAAAATTACCGAAAATCACTACTGGTAATTGATTTCATGTTTTAGTTTTAATTAGCTTCACTTTTTTTTGTTTTCTTTCCAAATGAAAACTCTTTTTCCTTTTTAAAATTTAACTTCAGCTATTTTATAGCAGCATTTGGTGACACCCCAGTAAGAGAGGCTTGCGTAGAGACAAAATGATGAACATGGCTATACCCAGGAAGGGCCTTGTGCCCAAGGTGAATTAGGGGCATTTCCAGGAATTATTGAGACCAAAATCAGAACTAGGTTTGTACCAGAAAAAGGTACAGTTCAATTCTCTTTGGAGCATAACCCAATAACACAGATCAAATTCGTCAAATTTTTGGTAGGCTGGAAGGATGGTCCACCTAATTTTTGTTGGTAGTTGTTGGGACTAATCAAAGGATACGAAGTTTTTAGGCAACTTCATTAAAATAAGTGCCACCCCATCTAGGACATAACCTTATCATTCAATTCTAAAGGGCGATTCTCAAGGGTAACCATCAACTTTCTGTAACATACACCCCTGATTTTTTTTTGAAAGTCTTTGTTTGTTGTTTTGCTTGTTCAATGATGTTTTGTATTTGGTTTAAATGTGTTTTAGGTGTATACAACATAAAGAGAAAAATGCAAGAACAAGTAACACAAGATACTAAAGCCTTTTTCAATAGAGATTGTAAATAACAACATAGGCATTCATTTTCTATTTTACATCAGAATAATACAATGGAATATCAAACCTAGTATAAGAGATTGCAGTCATGACAAGGCTTTTACAACAACAACTTGGGGGCTCTTTGATAGCAACGACCAACTCCCAGGAAAAGATGTGCAAACTCTTGTTTGTCCAATGCCTAAGCCTCTCCTTTCAGCTCTCCAAAGACTAACGACCAAGCCCAACACATGCTGGTTCAAACAGGGGTTTTTTAGCAACAAAGGGCGTCCCCCTAGAAAAGTACGACCTCTAGAAGTTCACAAACTCTGTCAAAAAATACAATCTTGTGCTCTTTAGAATCGGCGTGAGATAGGCCTTTCAATGAATCAATACCCAAAATGATTTCTTCATCCAACTCAGAGCTATGATCAAAAAACAGGTTCAGGTCCATTTTCTGAAGCACCTAGAAATTGAATAAAAACACACCAAAATCTTCAAAAACCACACCGAAACTGAAAGCAACCAAACCACACCAAAAACTCATCAAAAATACTGATAAATCTTCATTCTCCAATCACCAAAATCGAACTCTGTGAAGCTCTTGTGATCCCAACTATAAAAACTCTCAATATTTGATTAGGGTGGATATCTCACCACTGGAACCAATCCATACGAAGAGTGTTTTTGTCCTTAGTTCATAGCCCAAGCAACCTAGAAGCAATCCGGTAGCATTTCGTTATGTTGTCAAAGTAGAGATATCAAAATGAGAGCCAAAATGGAGTTATAAAGAATTAGGGCAATGGACTTCAAACTTTCCTTCATTTCCACCTAAAACTCATGCCCTTCTCTTTTGAAATATTAAACATTTAAAAATATATCTTCTCCCTTCTTTAGGCGTCCCACTTCATGGAGGAAAAATAATATTAATGAATCTTTTAAAACAACTTTAAGTTGTTCGACTAGGCTCAAGGTACCTTTTAGAATGACCACTCACCCCTCAACTTAAGTTTATAATATAACTTTATTAAACAACTTAAGTGACTGAATTAATCAATTATTAAACACTGCAACCTTAGACTCTCCAACAAAACAACTAAGAAATAATACTACTGTGTACACACTGGCCTAGGACCAACTCCCCCAAATATGACTTACTATAAATAGCACTGCTAAAAATAGTAAGTATATACCAAATGCCAAAATTGAGTGAAACTGAAAACCACTAAAGAACAGTGACCAATTGAAGATAGCAACATGATAACCAGCCACTGCTATAAATAGAAACCCCTCCGGAAACCCCAACACTGAACATCAATGTTGGCGAGTCCCCTAACCACATCAACTAGCCTACAAGAACTCTAGAATAGGCTAATTGAATCACTGCATTGCTCAAGAGCAAGAAGGGGACATTACACTTTCCTACGTCAAGTGGAAGCACTTCACAGACAGAAAAATGCATTCCTCTTACCATGAATGTTGTTTGAATCAGACATGATTCATCCACCCTTTTATGGATCCCTTACCAGCATCTGTAGCTTTCACATCCAGTTCTGAACCCAAGGCTGTAGAGTCCAAAACCTATACATATAGGGGCTCTAAATTCTTCATTCAAAGCAGTAGCTCAGTTTAACCTCTTTCATACTACCCTCTTCCAACTCCACACTCTCTATCTGTTCAAGAGCAATTTCCCATTTCGTTTCAAATAGTTGAAATACTCAACAGGATCAGCAGCAGGATTTGCCAGAGTTTCTTCATTCAGCTGGGGAGGCAAATTCTCTTGATTTACAATAACTTTAACTTAAGCCCAGTTTTTCATTACCTTTAGCATTTTCAAATTTTGCTGCTAAATTTATCTCCTGAACACTTAATCCAACGCCCTCCTAAATAACAGAGACAGTAAAAAAAAAGTCCTAGAGTAGGAAATGAAATTGTTTATTTAGCTATGTTGCCGGTCTGAGATCAGATTTGATGTTCAGTTTCAATTGTTCAGTGATTTTTTTCCCAGTTTCGGAATGATTGTTATATAATTTATTTATATCTAACATTACATAAATATATTAACAATAAATTTAATATATAATAAAACAAGAAGCACATTTTATATCCATTTATATAAATATAAATAATAAACATGAAATATAATGGGGAAATACTGTTAAAAAATTGCAGCCTTGGGAGGTTACAATAAGCCATCAGTGGCTAAATATGAAAATTTGATGAACAAAGACTTCTACGGATCTAGAGACTACAAAGGATTTAATAACTGCAGATGTTATCCGCCCATAACAATAGTATCAAGGAAAAGCTAAAGAACCAAAGAACCATATGGAGAGCAGTATCTGTCCTGTTTTGCTGCTGCATTTCCTGCATAGAGGCTTGAGTATAGATGTCATTCGAGTAAACTGTTAAAACTTTGTCCTCTGACCATGCATATCAAGTGGCATTGTCAATGAATCAATGGCAGAATTTGGGTTTAATGTGCAAATTTGAAAGATTGATTCAAGCAGCATGTATAGGATACAAATTCAGGCTGTGTGGTGGAAAAATGTGTCATATATATTGTCAGAATCCATATGTTCAAAACAAGTTCCTGCCTGAGCAATACATTTTCATGGACATTTATGATTTATGAGAAGAAAATCTAAACAGCTTAACCGTAATTGGAAAAAACATTTATTAGAATAAAACTGACAGAATTTACTGCAATTAGTTGGTCCTAAATCTGCTTTTTTAAAATAAAAGTATTTTTTCTGGGGTTCACCCATGTTCACCTTGCATACACCCACGGCTTGTACCCATGACTGGGTTTGTTCCAGGTATGTCAGGATGTGATCGACCCATAACAATTATTAAGGAAAAGCTAATGAACCATCTGTAGAGCAGTATTTTCTCTCTTTGCTGTTGCATTTACGGCATCGAGTCCTAAGCATAGCTGCTATTTGAGTGTATTGTCAAATCTTATGTCCTCTGACTGCATATCAAGTGGCATCATCATTGAATGAATTGTTTAATTTGACGCCTAATCTGCAAACTATGAAAGACCGATTCAAACAGCATGTGTAGGATACAAATTCAGTGTATGGTGGAAAACTTTGTCATAGATATTGCTCAGAATTCATATGTTCAAAACAAGTTCATGCCTAGACAAAACCCTCTCATGGATATTTATGATTTATGAGAAGAAAATTTACAGAGCAAAAATCATTTATCAGAAAAAATCTGACACAGTTTAACTGTAATTTAATGGTCCTAAAAATCTGGAACTTACTCTATAATTTTACTTCATTTTCATCCTCTCCCTGATGATAGATCAGAGTGTGATCCAAAACATCAATGAAAAAAGCTATATGCAGTTGTCTTCCAGAAGCTTTACAATCTATGCCATGGACTGTGGAAATATCATGTCCTTAAATCTGTTCTTTTTATAAAATCAGTGTCTTTTTCTGGGATTCACCCAGTTCACCCTTGGCATGCCCAGGGTTCATCTCCCAGGCTGTGGATTCCTTTTGAGACGTGCCCAAAACAAACTGACTGTCCCAGGTAAGAACCTTGGGTGTACCCAAGAGGTTGAGACATACCCAAAATGAACCCCCAGTACCAGGTATGAACCCTGGGGGTACCCAAGAGGGTGAGACATACCTAAAATGAACCCACAGTCCAGTATGAACCTGGGTACACCCAAGAGGGACCAGACCCAAGACCATACCTGGTCCAGTTTGGTATAGGTAAGACCGATCTTGCATCCCAGCTACTCTCATTCCAGGATGATGCCACAGCTGCATCTGCGAACCGTTACAATCCTAGAAAGTACTCATTTTTGCACAACATGCAGCTAAGTTGCTAAATTGGGATCTGGTACAGATACAGATGCATGAATAAGGTATTCAAGTATGGCAAAAATAATTCACAGGGGTATGGTTGGCTGAGTACGTTCTAGGTATGTCCTTACAAAAGCACATAAAAATCATAACTATATACATTATTTGCAGCCTAAAAACAGGAATTAAGTTCAGAATAACATGCATCATGTATATACTAGACAAAACTACCATAAATATTACAAAGAAATACAGTAATTTGATATCAATTTGTCAAACTAGAATGTCATGATGGATATTCATTTTTCAATATTAAAAGAATACAATCAATAATCAATGTCATATGGGTCTTCATCAAGACCAACATCATCATCATCAACACTAGAGACGAACCACAAGAAGCCCCATTGCCACCTGCAATAGAATAATGCTGACTATCTGACTCCTTGCAATGTGAAAATGGCTGTAGAATCAAAGAAAATTCGTGGCACTACTTTGGCAGCTATGAATCTTATTGTGGTGCTGCTTACTCATCAAACAAAATGCAGTATTTATTTTTAATTTTTTCCCTTGTTACTCATCAAACAAAATGCTAGTGAAAATGACTGTCAATTCAAGGTTTAGGTGCAAATTTGATGGTCAAAACTCAAACAAATTGCATTGAAATTATCACCACCAGAATCACCTCAATATATGATATCAGATTTCCACAATCCATAATTCTGATCGCTGTTGTTCCTGGATTAGACTCTGAGTTTTTGAATCTAGAAACTCACACAGTCTAATCCAGAAACAGCAGTGATCACCTCAGTATAGCTGGAATCATCCGGGTACACTTGTGAATGACTCCAGATGAACCCATGAGCGAAAAAAAAATACGCCTTGGATGAATCCACATGCAAATCAAACCCAATTCCAATTCCAAAAAAAGTTGTACCTGAGTACACCTAGGGTTTTGGCTGATTTGGTAACATAGATATGCAGTCCATCGTTACAAGAATCCCTTCCAAAATCTAAAATATGTGTCTTGGAAACCTAGTTTAAGGCTTTCATGGATGCTTCTTACCATAGAAGAGGAGATATTTTATAGATCACAACTAATCGTGATAAATCAGCACTCAGTGTACTGCCAGTTTTTTGTTATTCCATAAATTTGGTTTTGGCAATAAAATTGTGATTTTAATTTATTTTGGTCAAAAAGCCAGTTTCTGGCTTAGGTTTAGGATTTTTCCTACATTTGCAATGATTTTTTCTGATGTGTTCCCTAACTCTAACCCTAAACCTAACCCTAACCCAATTTTTTCCTGATTAATTAAAAAATCTGTATCTTTTGGTTTGCCAATTTATTCTTATTGGCAAGTAAATTGGTACTTAGCTAATTACCAACAGTTATGGGACAAAAAACACCTCAATTAGAAGGGGAAGCTCCCTTTATTGAAAACCAAAATCTAAGTTAATTACTCACAATAATTACAGAATCTTCACAAATTTTGTATTGGAATGAGGTAGGGTTTACAACTTTCTAAAAATAAAAAGAGAAAAATCTTTGAAAGATGGGAATGTGCATTAAACTGAATAAACACAGTTCAATTTAATTGCACACAAATAAGTTTATGCTGATTTAACAAGAAAGATGAAAAGAAGACTGATTTATATCAAACTTACGAATGACACAAATCAAGAGAAAAGATCTTAGACACCAAGTTCAACAACCAATTCTCATTAATCTTTCCATAAAATAAGAGCTCAAGTTTCTTATTTTCTTTTCTGCACAACGTTCTGCAATATGTCAAAAGTCCTGTAGAATTATCAAATTATCCCTTAAATAGACACAATAACTAAAAAGTTAGGGCTCAAAATTACATATATTTGAATAAAAGCAACTTCTGACTTAAATTATTATAATAAAAGACTTTATTCAAAAAGTCACTTAGTAGTTAATATTACAATATTAAAGTCCGTGCTAAGATTGACGGTCAATTGACTTTTAGCATATTCTTTGAAGAAGGCTGATTTAACTCATCTTCTTCAATTTCAATTGAATTTTTCTTCTGTGCCTTTGACTTTGACATAATTCTTCAATTTGGTTATCACCCCCTTGACAGATTCTTGATCTGGCCCATCAGAGTATTTCTAGCAGATAGAACAAGCAATCATATCAACTACCATTGAGGGCATTCTGCAACATTGTACCAACTCTTTCTTGAAATCACTGAACAAGTTCTGCCAAACTCAATGTTGGAAAATACATCAAAGCCTAATGCGTTTGATAACTAAACTTTGATTAACCTGGCCAATTGTTCCTTCAAATATCGCCAAATTGATTGTGCTCTAACTGGTATAATGATCATTGGAAATCGTTTTGATAAATTCTTGAATATCTGTCACTGTATCAAAAGCTCAATTCTTAATTTCTTTGGCCTTTCTTGAATCTCTCCTCACCCTCAGTAAGTATTTCCATTCTCCATTTGGCAATTTTGTGCCATTCAACCTGAGTACCTGACTCATCTTTATTAAAAATACCCTTTATGACTAGAATTGAAAAATCAGCTTTTGTCATGAATTCAAGGTGTGGCATATTCCATTCCAAGACATCAATTCTTCTTCAAATTTAGGCTCCAATTAGCTGATAGAGTCAATTTTGGTTTGAATCTTCTGGCGCAGCTTGATTGCCTCATCAATCAAATTTGATCCGTGTTAGCAGAATTTGTGTCCATGTCTTCATTGCCGTCATGCCCCCATCAAAGAATGAAACAGACTGCAATATTTAGTTGGATCGCAGCAGTTTAAGTCTAGGCAAATGAAGTAAACATGGTGTGAAGAACCCTGCTGGTTCTAACTCTGCCTCTGATGCTGAAACTTATTGTTCTGGCGTTTTGTACTTGATTTGGTGAATATTATGCAAATAATAAAGAGCTGGGCCAGGCAAGAAATAGTACTAAAACTGAATAACAAGTAATAAAAGAGTAACTGCAATGCTATTATGGATTTGGCAATTGCTACAAGTAAATTTCATACAACAAACATACCCGGAAGTACTCAAATTAATTAAATAAGAAATATCTGGTACATGCCAGGGAAAAACAATGAACCTGGTGAAATGCAAAGCCCACCTCCAGATAATGATCTCTCCACACTGAAACTGGATCAGAAGCCTTGATTAAGCTAGGCGTCCAAGATGGAAACAACAAAAGCCCTAGAAGGAAAGCGTTTCAGCCTCCAGCTCCCATGCCCCAGCCAAATGCAACCACGCACACTGTGTAGAAGTACAGCCAAATGAGAGAAGTGTGCGGCTTGCTACTCAGGTGTCTGAAGACTGATGAATGAAGGTGCTTGAACTGATATGCCCTTCCTTATTGAAAACTGTAAATAACTGAATGAAGAAAACTCTGATGAAGCACAAATGGACTCCAGAATGAAGCCCTCTCAAAAGCAAATGATTCAGCTAGTCTTTCACAGCCTAAAGATCATAGATCACTGAAGAATACCCATTCTCCAATGGTGAAAACACCCTAAAACCCTTGTCTCACCACAAACTTCAAAGAAGCCAGAAAGAGTAAATGTCAAATGCTCATAAATTGAATGAGGTCGACTTTCTCCTTTGCCTTCTTATATTTCTCCAAGAGGCACGATTTCCAATGAGACGTTTTAAATACATTTAAAATGTATTTAAATGTTTGATACCCCTTTTAATCAATTACTCAACTTGGGCGTACCTTTTTGCAATTATTATAATCTCACTTTATAATATTTAAGTGGCTCACCTTTTTATAAAGCTAGAATATCACTTTATAATATTCCTTTTTATTAATTAAATATAACTTAAACCACTTAAACATTAATATCTCCCTCAATATTCAGTATTTTGACGTGCCATCAAAAGCTAGCAAACACTGATCTGCAAAGGCCTGGCATTGAACCCAATACTGAATTGAAGAAATGGAAATGACAATAACCCCCATTAACAGCCATTGAGACCCCCTATCCAAACATATTAGCCTACAAGGGTCCAAATAATAGGCTAATCCTCTGAACTCTGATGCTCGCGAAAAAGGGGACATTACAGTCCGCCCTCCCTGAAATTGTTTGTCCCCAAGCAATCACAATTGCAGAAAAACACAACTACACTGGTAGTCCAAATAAAGACTGTGAAATGTCCCACACTGAAGCACAACTGCCGCAACATCAGCATACAACTAAGCAAAGATGAACACCAAACCAATTGTCCAATCCCTGCGCACTGAAACTGTGCATCATAATCAAAACATGTACAAGTAGACCGAAGATGAACCTGTATGCCCTTAGTACACTATACATGTTGCAATACTCATCAATAAGCCCTGTTTGGAAACCTGATGCACCCAAACGATCCCAAACTTTACACCCAATACTTAGCTGGATGTCGGGATCCCAAATCACTCTATAGAATGCCCAACTTACAGTCCACTGCACCCACTGGAGAAAACTACCTCCATACTCTACTATACTCCCATGGACGTGATGTCCAACTAAACCATCATGCCCACTGACACCATAATCACTCTGAATACATGTATCCACAAGAAATATCTATGACATAGGAGTAGCAAACTCTGTCGGATACATGTCAACATGACGGAAAACTGAACACCGATCCCGCAAGTACTCACCTGCAAGCAACTGAGTTGGGTACTTGCATCCCCTAGTTCCATCCTCTGAAGATGGTGACTTCCCATCCCACAATGGATGGTATAATCCCAGAGCCAATCCACACCAATGCATCAAGTCTTTCGTGTGTGGGTCAAAAGAAAAGTGATGAGCACTCCTCACTGTGTAGTTGCGATAAAACGCTCCAACCTCGGTCAATGGCTCATCACTAGCAATACTGGAATCAGGAGATGGCTCCAATCTCTGATCCTCTTGATCAGCTTGCTGGTCTGTTATATCAATCATGTTTTCACCCTTATAAAACCACTCCATATGCCTATTTTGACCGTTAGGCTTAAGAGGACAATCATGGTTTAGATCATAAGGACCCTTGCAGTAAAAACACAGCTTCCTCCTATGCAAATCGTTAATTGTTTCCCTATCCAAAGGGGCTGCAAATTTCTTCTTTTGATCAACATTTTCTAATTTCTTTGGATCTGATTTGCTGTCATTATAGGATGAAGATGGTTCTGAGTTGAACTTACTACATGGAGCTGTAAGTTCCATGCTACGAGCTTTCCTCATAGCTTCTTGCAAGGTAAGGGGATCAAAAGCCTTGATCCATCCCTTCATTGGCTCATAAAGACCCTCTACAAATAATATGACCAGCCTCTTCTCTGAGATACCTGTAACCATGACCAAAAGCTTTTGAAATTCTCCAATGTAAGATTCCAAACTGCCCATTTGTTTCAGCTGAGCTAGATCTCTAAAGTACAACTCTGGATCTCGTTTGTCAAAACCCTCAACTAACCTGTCAATGAACTTCTGATATGAATTGATACGGTCATGTTGTAAGGTAACCATCCCATGGTGCCACCAGTCAATGGGCTACCCCATCCAAATGCAAAGCTGAGAACTTAATGGCGTCTTCTTCTACCATAGGACGTAGGGTCAAGAAAGTGTCCAACTTGCTAACCCAAGCTCTGGCTGTAACCTTACCACTGCCATCAAAAGTAGAGAGTGTGAGCTTGTTGGTTGCATGTCTAAGATCATTGTTTTTGTTCCTTGGTCTCTTGTCAATCCTATTCTTGTTGTGCTCTCTTTTCTGGGTCATGAACCTGTCAAAGTTAAGATGATCCTTAACTCTCTGTGGTAATGCATCCCACTCATCATGTAGTGTCATCACGTTATCTCCAAAGATCATGTCACCTTCCTTCTCATCTCCGTTCCCCTCTTCAGGTTCATTTCTCACAAAAGTAGGGTGCGTAGGCCTGTCATAGGTGCGTGTGGGTGTTACTCTTATCCATGGGCCTCCATCAACACTACCATCCTCCTAATCCTGATTCAGTCTCGTAGGAATGGTCATCTACTGAACGGCTGTAGAAAGTTGTTGCAACACATTTGCTACCTGTTCCTACCCAACTACAAGACCGCTCAGAATGTCTCTGGCTTCTCTATCCTCATTGTTACCATGGTTTCTAGGCGGCTCACCTTCTTCTCTATCTCCCATGATTTCAAATGGTGTTTCCTTGAACTGGAATTCTAATGGTATCCCCTCAAACTGGTTTCTCTGAAATCCAGGTCTCTTGCGTGAGTAATACCTGTGAGGTCCAACCTGATGAGGCCGCATATGAACTTCTAACCCTCCAGGATGGCAAGATCAGGGCTCTGATACCACTGTGAAGAACCCTGCTGGTTCTAACTTTGCCTCTAATGCTGAAACTTATTGTTCTGGCATTTTGTACTTGATTTGGTGAATTTTATGCAAATAATAAAGAAGTGCGCTAGGCAAGAAATAGTACTAAAACTGAATAACAAGTAATAAAAGAGTAATTGCAATGCTATTATGGATCTGGCAATTGCTACAAGTAAATTTCATACAACAAACGTACCCAAAAGCCCTCGGATTAATTAAATAAGAAATATTTGGTACATGTCAGGCAACAACAATGAACCTGGTGAAATGCAACGCCCACCTCCAGATAATAATCTCTCCACATTGAAACTGGATCATAAGCCCTAATGAAGCTAGGCGTCCAAGATGGAAACAACAGAAGCCCCAGAAGGAAGGCGTTTCAGCCTCCAACTCCCACGCCGCAGCCAAATGCAACCACGCACCACTGTGAAGAAGTACAACCAAATAAGAGAAGTGTACAGCTTGCTACTCAAGTGTCTGCAGATTGATGAATGAAGGCACCTGAACTGATATGCCCTTCCTTATTGAAAACTGTAAATAACTGAATGAAGAAAACTCTGATGAAGCACAAATGGACTCCAGAATGAAGCCCTCTCAAAAGCAATGATTCAACTGGTCTTTCATAGCCTAAAGATCACAAATCACTGAAGAATATACCCGTTCTCCAATGGTGAAAATATCCTAAAACCCTTGTCTCAGCACAAACTTCAAAGAAGCCAGAAAGGGTAAATGTCAAATGCTCATAAATTGAATGAGGTTGACTTTCTCCTTTGCCTTCTTATATTTCTCCAAGAGGCAGGATTTCCAATGAGATGTTTTAAATACATTTAAAATGTATTTAAATGTTTGATACCCCTTTTAATCAATTACTCAACTTGGTTGTACCTTTTTGCAATTATTATAATCTCACTTTATAATATTTAAGTGGCTCACCTTTTTATAAAGTTAGAATATCACTTTATAATATTCCTTTTTATTAAGTAAATATAACTTAACCACTTAAACATTAATATCTCCCTCAATATTCAATATTTTGACGTGCCGTCAGAAGCTGGCAAACACTGATCTGCAAAGTGGCACAGAACCCAATACTGAACTAAAGAAATGGAAATGACAATAACCCCCATTAATAGGCCACTGAGACCCCCTATCCAAACATATTAGCCTACTAGGGTCCAAATAATAGGCTAATCCTCTGAACTCTGATGCTCGCAAAAAACAGGATATTACACATGGACAGTTATTCTAATAAGGAGATCGATTAAGATTATAAGAATAAACAAGGACAGTGATTTCCTTGAATTAAATTTATTTAATTAAAATTAAATTAATATGGGTTTAGGCCAACAATTAAGAGGAATGGTTGTGACTTTTCCAAAACGGCAGAAATAATGAAGAGGTGTGACTCCCTCAAACTTTAAGATATACGAGGGAGAGCATTTCATTTGAGGACATCCATAACATCATTCATTCATTCAATCAATTAAAAATAAATATGATGTGACTCCTAATGTGAAAGACTATGACTCTTTAATGTGAAAGGTTATGACTCTTTCAAATATGAAAGGTAGTGACTCCCTCAATAATAAGATATAAAAGGCAGACCATTTCCTTTTGGAGAAATCATCAAATGGGGGAGAAAGGAAAAATAACAATAAGAAATATAAGGCATCTCTTTGGAATAGAGATTGAGAACAGCCATTGGTAATATTCTGAAATATAATTGGTGGCAGCCATTTAAGAGTAAATTTATTATTTTATTAAGAGATATTTATTTAGAAATATTCTAGCAAATTCCTTGAGGAATCATATCTTGAATTTGTGAAGTGTCTTGCAAATAGGAAGGCCATTCAGCCTTCCGAGTTCATGAAAGGTGAAGGAAGACCAAGCCTTCATGCTCTTATCAAGTACACCACCCCGAGATGGAATGGACGGTCAGCCTTCCATGCCGGTGGGCTAGGAGGTGGAATGGAAGACTGGCCTTCCACACTCTTGGGCTTGATTGAGGAGGACAGATAGCCTCCAAGGTGGACTGAGGGACAGAAGGGTGGCCCACCTTCCATGCTCTCGCAATACAAGGATGACCAGACTTGAGATTGCCATCTGCAAGCATTTCCAATAAATTCATGATGTGATTTGCTATGAGGAATATGCTATAAACTAAATACTTATGATGTTATTAATTTAAATATTAATGATGCTATCAACTATTGATCTAAATATTATGATTTATTGATCTTAATATTATTAATGTTTTATGTTTTGGATTTGAATATTTGCATAAATTTGATACTTGTTATTACTAATATCAGTTTTTAGTAGTTAATATTGTTTTGCAGGCCTAAAAATTAGGAATTTCCCAAATGGGGACATTACAGTTGCTTTCACAATGCTGACAATTCTCTTGCAATTGGTATGAAGTCTTTACCAGCAATTGAGGTGGAGGGAAGAACTGGCACTGATGAAGAGTGAACTAGCCCAACCAAGTGTTGTTCATGTGCAATCAATTGATCAATCTTCTCTTTCAGTTATGCTTCAATCTCTTAATCTTTGTCCGTTATATTGAAGACAGAAATAATGATTGTCTTCATACTTTCCTTATCTCCCTCTCTTGTAGATTTTCCCACATCTACCCTAGTGATTCAGTACTCCTTATCTCCATATCTTTCTTTTCCTTATCTCCAATTGGGTTAGCTATTTTTGCATACTTGTTTCCTTGAGCATCTATGGTTATAGACTAAGTTATCAGTTCAGGTATGGGTACCAGAACCCAATACGATGGACAGAAAAAAAAAAAATTCATTGGGTAAGGGTATGGGAATATATATATATCCCACATCTACCCTAGTGATTCAGTACTCCTTATCTCCGTATCTTCCTTTTCCTTATCTCCAATTGGGTAAGGGTATGGGAATATTATGTGTGTGTATATATATATATCCCACATCTACCCTATTGATTCAGTACTCCTTATCTTCGTATCTTTCTTTTCCTTATCTCTAATTGGGTTAGCTATTTTGCATACCTGTTTTGTTGATGCAAGGTAGCTTCGGTCGGATATAAATGATGATTGCTGAAAGCATCATCATCATTTATATGTGATCGAAATTACTCATCATTTATATTTCTAAATTGAGAAAGTTGAATTAATGGAATTCAATATATATAAATAAATTGAATTTTGCTTTATTCTCATCGCTGGATACTTACACTGTTTTGTTTAACACCAATTAAGTAATAATCTGGCTATGAGGAACTCGCACCCTTCATGGGACGCGTCTCTCCTTGGAGGCACGTACCATTGTGGAGATGTGTCTCCCCTCTCTTGTATAAAGCATGATGGAAACCATTGAGTGTGGACATTGTAATTTATTAATGTTCTGCAATCAGTACATTCTGCATTAAGAGAAGAATTCAGAAAATCATCTTTGACTTAGAATTATCACTCAGAATCTCAGACCTTAGTTTATTCTTAGTTTTAGGATCAGATTCTGATACAGATTTGATTACATTTACATGTTTGCTTGAGCATCTATGGTTATAGACTAAGTTACCGGTTCAGGTATGGGTACCAGAACCCAATACAGTGGACAGAAAAAAAATTCCTTGGGTAAGGGTATGGGAATATATACATACATACATATATATATCGCAAATCACATATATTTTATGGTATGACACTGCAGCTTGGAGGTTGAACTCAGAATTACTTGGTAGTTTTGGTATTGTTGGAGATGTTTCATTCTTGGGCACAATCTTCTGCCTACCAATTACAAGGAATACGTAATAAATCCTCATTATGGTCGATTATATCTCCATCACAACAGGTGTTCAGCAATTAGAAATAATAGAGAAGTTGTGCCAGGATTTTTTTTCTTCTTTTTCCTTATTTGTGACTCCTTGTCTTTTTCATAGCTGAGATGGTCTTGATTTACTATGATTTTACACTTCCTTGGGCAGAGCATTTTGGTGACCTCATGTGTTGAGTTCTAGT
Organism: Sequoia sempervirens; assembly: GCA_007258455.2. NCBI lineage: Eukaryota > Viridiplantae > Streptophyta > Pinopsida > Cupressales > Cupressaceae > Sequoia > Sequoia sempervirens. The sequence continues at coordinate 1,110,824,984 of VDFB02271358.1, read as the reverse complement.
GAACATCATCCAAATGTTCATGCCTCTTACAAACAATTGGAGGAAATGCATGGACATTACACTTTGAGCATGTATGTGCGTTGTCTTATTACCCATATTTGGAGTAGGCTTATAAACTACAGTAAAACTTGAAACTACATGCAATTAAGTTGCATCATTCAAATACAGCCACAGAACATTTTGACTCTTGAGGATGAAAATGATATGATTATTTAAAAATACAGCATACTTTCTATATTTTGAATCATATATGTTCCATAGGTGTTTTTAATAAAAATTTTGGGAGCATTTTTCTGGGCAGTACCCTGGCCATACCCAAGGATGAACCCACACCGTACCAAGAGCAGTACTGGACCCCCACACGTACTTGGGTCAAATATGAAGGACCCAGCAACTTAGGTTATAGAGATCGCATTCACTTTCTTGGGTTGTTGCAACAAAGTAAGAAGAGATGCTATGACTTGGAGATCTTCTTGGGTTGATGCACCAAAGTAAGGAGAGATGCCATGACTTGGAGGTCTTCTATGATAGGCTTGGTCACCTGCTTTCTCTTCTTCATAGTTTGACTCAACCAAATAGGTGCAAATACAAATGAATTCATCTATGTAATATCTCCAGCTGGAATTTGTGCTTGTGGATAAGAGGAAGACAACATTTGCTATTGGCAATGAACTGAATGGGTAGCAAAAAATGAAATAGGTGGAGGCAAATCCCTAGGAGGTGAGGTGGGCTTTGGGGGTACGGAAGGTTTATAGGAGGAAGGAGTGACAGGAGATGCACAAGAGACAAAGGTTTAGGCACAAGAGAAAGTGTAGCTGACAGTGAGGGGATGGAAGAGGAGAAGGAGATGGAACCACAATAGGTGAAACAAAGGTTGGGACATCTTGAGTCTCTTTGGATTTTCCTCCCACCTTGAAAGTGAACTCACTGAATTTCCTGGTTGTGAGTTTTTCTTTGTTTCCTAAGGATTGAAGAGTTGAATGTTACCACTGTTCTTAGAAACAACTTATTCTGGGGGAACTTTCAGTGAAGGTACATAGGATGTAGAAGTACTCGTTCTATTAGTCTTACCTTTAGGAGATCCTTTTGATGGCATTGGTTCCTTTGAAGATTCTCCTTTGGTGCCTTTGCACTCCTTGATCCTCCTTTTGAGCCAAGACAAAATTTTATCAATGACCATTCTAGTTCTTTCTTCTAGGGAAGTTACCTCAAGTATTGACCAATCTATCTTAGGAATAGGCTGTATAAAAAATTGTTGATCATTGTATTATTGGTCAACTAGGTCAGCAACATCATTAGTTACCTCTTTAGAAACTTTATTCAAGCCAAATGAGTGGATCTGGATAGAAGTCAAATTCGAGCATTTTTTACGATTCATAGTATGCTCGTCATTTTAATCAGCCCAAAAGTCCTCATTACTTGGGATATGTCTGTATACACTCCCTAATGTTTTCTCCCTGAATCCCCTAGGATCAAAGCCAAGCCTCCTCTCAAAAGAATGTAAGGTCATCCATGTCATTTCTAAATCTGCATACTTGGCATTGGCCAAAGATGAGCGAGTAAATTCACTAATTGAAAGAAGGAAATGAATTCCTGACTTGTGTTTGCTAGAAAAAAACTTTTGCACTTAAGCCAACTAATTGCAAGGTTTCAATAAAGCCTATTTGTCACTAATATAATTTGGAAGTTTGTATGGAACCCACATGAACTTGCACACTTGAATGTAGGTGAAAGTTGAGAATTGGATAAACCAATTACTCCATATGTGACTGATGCAGTAGCTTCCACTGAAAGGTGCTTATTGAGATCATTTTCTACCACCCTACTGATGTGGAAAAGGAAGGTGTCATTGACTCGCCTAAAATGCTTCATGCTTGCCTTCAATTCAAGTTGAGCGTAGAATTCATATACCTTCTACTACGTGGGGCCCATGACATTGACTTTCTCCAAACAAGGAAAGATTGCTCCTCTATCAAGGGAGTAGACAAGGTAAGAGGTAATGTGGAACCATGTAGTTTGTCTCACTTTTAATAGCTGGTTGTGTAGGTGATTACTGATTACTGATTAGTATTAGCCAATCAATATGTTGCTTCTTCTCAATAATGATCACAATAGACCGATACATCCATGGTTGGAATTCCCAAGTTGTTGGGTCCCCCAATATCCTATTCAACAAAGTGATTATGTCACAAACTTCCTCCTCAAAATCACTTCTCACAAGTGTCTTCAGCATTCTCTTCACAGCAGTCCTTGGAGTTTTTAGCCAATGTTTGTTAAGTACCCTGATGCATTTGTCCGGATCATTTTCCCAATACTGCCTTATAGTCTCCACCATCAAATCTGCATATAACTCATGCTCAAGAATCTCTAGCATGTCCTCCATATACTCTAGCATTAATAGCAGCACTTCCTCATTTGAAGAACTCAATATTGCCTCCTCTTAGGATCATAGTGTTGTGCACAAGCCATCGCCAATTCAGGGAATTGGATAAAAGTGGGAAAGCAACAACTTGAATAATTACATTTGCAAGGATGCATCTAGCCAATGGGGTTCAGCCATCTTTATTCATCCTTGCAAGAAAGTCCTTCATGTCACTGTGCTCTACATCCATGTCAGCAAATTGGGAAAGCTAAGAATTAATTTTGGAAATGTTGACCCCTTTAAATTCATACTTCATTTCTATATATGGTTGCAGAGTTTTTGAGATACTTGATCAATGAGAAATCTTGTTGCAGAGTTTTGGAGTGCTTGAGTAGTTGAAAACCCTGTACAGTTATACCTTGGCAAACTTTTGGAGGTTTGGTATAGTTGTGTAGGAACTACGAGACCATAAGAAAAGTCTAAATCCCTAACCAAATAGTGCAAAGAACACTTTCAAGGTTCCTGAATAGTTGTGTAGTGGCTACAAGACTACAAGGAAAGCTCAACTCCCCACAAAGTAAGGCTTTGTTGAACTTTCAGGGGTTTTAGGTAGGTATGTAGCAACGACAAAAGAGTAAGAAAACTCCACTTCCCCACAAATTAACACTAGCCAAGCTTTCAAGGTTTACATATAGATTTGCAGAAACTACAAAATGACAAAAACACCCACTTCCCCACAAACACAAAGACTCTGAAAATCCAGGAAATGCAACCAATTATGTACAAACTACATGGGTACCTAGAATGTCCACATCCTCACAAATTAAATCTGTCAAACTTTTGAAGCTCCTATGTAGTTTGTCAAGGAATGTGAATATAAGTGGAAACTCTGCCTTCCTACTCTTGAGGAGCTGTTGGCGGCTTTGAGTGTTTAAGTAGCTTGAGTCACCACAGCTGCAATCAAGTTTGAACTAGCAAATGATTAAACCCTAGTGCAACAGCAACAAGAAATTCCAGCATGGTGACAGAAATGAAAAATATGGACACGTTAAAGGATGTAAACTGCAAACAAGTGTTTGCAGGCAAAGGCAAAGAGACGGAGGAAGGATTAGGTCAGTGAGCTTGATGAAGTGCTTTGGCAAAGAAATGAAAAATGAGTTTATGAAATGTAAAATAGGCTTTACAGGAGTATTAAAAGAATTCAAGTGCTAAGCAATTAATTAGGCATTGTGTTATAGTTTGGCAGAGATGCAGGAATACTTCGTAGTTTTGCGAAAGTATATCAAACTACACAAAAAGTCTTAATCACTGATATTAAGTGAGTCTCACGGCTCTTAAGTAGTTTTGTGAAAACTACAAACTTGAATGGATTTCCCTGCTTCTCCAATCTAATAAACATTGGCAAACTTTTGGGGTTATTCTATTGTGTAGCAATTACACACTTGCATGAATACTTAGAATTCCCACCAAAGAACTTACCAAGCTTGCGAGGTTTTGATGTAGTTGTGTAGCAACTATCAAACTACATAACAACTTTGAATCTCTGATAGAATAGAGCAAAGTAGGGTCTTGAGTTCACATGTGGTTTTGCATAAAACTGCACAACTGCATGGAAACCAGTGTTCCCCAAGGATGCTTCCTACCCACCCACAACCATTTTTTTGATGTTTCCCTAAAAGGGGCCATCCAAGGGACATCAAGACATCACCTGCACCCAATCAAAGTTCAAAACAAAACAAAAAAATCAAAACATCAACATATTGCCACTGTCGTTTTGCTGGCATGATTTTTTCACCATAACCTCATAATATTGTCATCTTTTGCATCACTTGTGGTTTGTCCTCCCATCATCACTTGTAGTCTGTTTGCTTTGCTCAAGAAGCAGCTTTTCATTTTTCACGGTTCCTCCTCTTTTTTTTCCTGCATTTTTTAATAACGTAAAAACTTGGAAAAGAAGCTAAAAATTGCCTGCCTCAATTATTTTTAATTATATTATGTTAATTCAAAGTAAATTATCAGCCAATACTCAATTGCTCCAAAAATAAAGCAAAGACAAAAAGACAAAAAGTATCATAGCAGCATGTTGTTCATCTATTCCTTTGATAATGAAATAACTGCATTGAAAAAAAAGGCATCTTCTAAAATACATCGGTTCCTGTAATAATGATTCTAAATATTATATATATATATATAGCCATCCCCTAAATTTTGGAAAAAAATTGTCACCTCCCTATCGCAGAAGCTTGGAAAAACACTGAAGGAAACTCTAAATCCACAACTTACATTCATTTTAGCACTTTGCCTTATAAATTTTTTGCTGGTTTTCTGAAGATCAAATTCACACCTGATTACTGAAGGCCACAAATTTTTTGACATATGATTAATTGCCCAAAATTGAGACTTGACTTTAGGACTTCACAAACATAACTCAACTAACTTGGGCAATATTCAACAAGACTGTTTTACCAGCACATGATGGACTTGAATTTTTGTAAAGGACAGTTAAAATTTCAAGACAACAATTCCCGAGAAATTTTTTTGCTGCTATGCTTCTTCCTACTTCCACTAAAACTTCTAGTCATCTAGGCATGAATCTAGCAAATGGAGAAAATTTAATGCGTCAACTTGTGGAAGGCACTAAACCTACCACTACTAAAACCTCTGTACAAAGACCATAACTGAAATTTATCTTCAGAGGGTGATTGCATTGAGAGAAACCCCAATACTTAACAATTGATCATACAAGCAAAATTAACAGTAAAAACAGCACAGTCATACATTTATGGTTGTTTCCTTACAAAACAAGCATTTACTCATGGGTAAGTTTGTTATTGAACTTGCAAGAACAAAAAACAAAGTTTCATTCATTGTAGTCCATTGAACTCTTCTCTTTACACCATTTGCTCTGTTAGGACAACTGGACAATAACTATATAAGCCTACAAGAAGATGATTAAAACAAAAACTGAGATACTATGATAAAGGCTAACTCAGCCCATACCTCACAGAGACCAATATGTTTCCAAGTATACATAGTGCATTATATGCTCCAAAAACTACATTCAAAATGCTTTAGAAGAGATTTTCAACAAAATGATGAGAAGAGCATCCTTTCGTCAAACACAATCCCATTTAATATTTCAACATATCTGAGTAAGACCTTATGAGGAACAACGTCTTCTAATTTTGCAATATTAAGAACTTAAAAAAGAAGCTCAAATCTATTGAAGTGGCTCAAATCTAATACAGGTTAAGCCTCGGCTCTAGAAAGGCTACAAAACTAAAGATTCAAGACCTTGGTTTGATCATGTTGTATTGATTTACATTTACAAGAAAAATAATACAAATCTCCCACAATCCACATGATGCAGCACATATATACAAAACTAAAGATTCAAGATCCCGGTTTGATCCTGTTGTGTTGATTTACATTTACAAGAAAAAGAACACAAATTTCCCACAAGCCACATGATGCAGCATATATATATAGCCATCATTACAGCCAAAATCAAGGAATTGTACTACAGTGGACCAAGCAATGCCTTCATAGCCGAAACAAGAAAACGCCCAGTGCAATGTCTACGGAACATGCAAACATAATTCCTCAAAATAACCAAAGGCATGTTAGTTATATGCCACACCTCAATAGTCTCGCAGCAAAGAAAAACAATCCTTCGCCTCAACGCCCAGTATCATCAGCAAAACCATTTATAAATACATAATTGAGAACTATTTTTCTTCCCCCATTCATCCAGAATTACTTAACCATTATTTCGCTCATTCGACCTTCTCAGTGAAAGGCCATTTGTTTCTTCTATATATACTCCTCACTTGTTTCTCTTGCTCCCGGGGATCGAGCTTCCATGACTGCAAAAGCTCTCCTCTACTCACATGGCTGAAAACTCGAATTAACGGGCTATCCAAAATAATATGATAACCACGGGGTAAACTTTCATCCTCTTCAAGAAGAAGAGACTGATACCCTTTTGGAAGAGAAGCATCATGGCTTAAAGGAATAGGCTCATACTCTAAATGGTCAACTTCTGCACCTTCTTTGATACCAAAGTTCTGCAAAAAATCGGAAATTACAACCATGGTTGGTATATCCTTATAAAGCACAAGATCCCTTCTGTAATCTGGGTTAGCAATATTTTTCATAAGGATGGGAATCTGGTCCTGTGAAAAGCATGTTGCCCTAGTGTGTTGACCCTTTATGTGATAGAAGCTTTCAGCCCATTCCTCCGAAAATGGTTTGTAAATTTTTCGCTTGGCTTGAATCAATCGCCTTTTTTCTTGAATGAGGCTCTCAAATTGAGAGATAAATTGGTCAAGACTTTCGTCTAAGAATTTACTTGCAGTAACCGTAAGGTTAGGATTAGCTGCTGCGACTGGTTTGTAAACGTTATTCGACAAGGGCGAGCTTCGAGTCCCTGCCGATGCTTTTGTTTTGTTGACAGTAAATTTAATTTTATTAGGAATTAAGCACACAGACTTACCATATCTGCGCGAGCTGGTTGCAGAGCGCATCCACTGCTGAGCAAATGAAGCCCGCGACCTTCGTGTGATAGATGAGGAAAATGCTAAAGGAAATGAGGAAAAAACTGTCGCCATTTCTTGGCCAAAAATTTCAGGAGTCCACAGAAAAGCTCGAAGTTATCAAAGATCTCTCCGGTGCGTTTGATTTTGCGTCAAATTTAGAAGGTAACTTAAAGAAACAACAATCCATGGATCTCAAGACATAAAGAAATAAGCCAGCAATGGCATTTAACGTGCAATGGGAACGCTTATAGGTTTACGAGTAGCGTAATTTTGAAATAATTTGAAGAGTTAACTGGACCTTCAGCTATTGGAAAATGAATGGTTCTAAATGGGTCTATTATAAATTAAGTTTTACGGACTGAGGTTTGTGCTAAGTAAAGATAATCAAAGATAGAGAAATATTAACTTTGATAGATGGCTTGAATCGTTAATAATTTTTTGTTTCAATTTTTCCATCTATGATAGCAAGATTTAAAGATCTTTAGGCTTCCACACTTACAATGAATCTACGCTAAATCCATGTGTAGCTGCAATGAAGAAAATGGCGAGGAAAAAAAGGGATGATAGAAGATATCGAGGTTGTTGCTTAGAAAGTGATTGATCATTCTTGTCTTTGCTCTATTATCCAACAACACAACTCAAATGTCTTGGATTGTCTTGCTACTAGGTCCCAGAGGCCTAACCCTAATTTGTCTAACATTCAACAAGCTACTCCCAAGTTGCTTGAAGTGAGTAATACTCTGCTTTCCTAGTCACCAAAATCATGTGGAGGTAAGATCATCTCTTTTGAATTTCCAAATGATATTGTTGATGTAATAGCATATTATAAATCAAGAACTATTATTATTTTTCTCCTTAAAGGTGTCCCATCTGAGCAAGACTTTTTCAAATGGACCTACATAAATTGGGAACAAAAGGGATGGACAAAAGAGTCATTTGAGGGTTTAGGTAGGGTATACCCAGTTGCTTCCTAACTCCATTAATCTTATGGGCCTTAGCTTTGAGTTCACTCAATGGATCATATATCTTAGTAAATCTAATGCTTATTTCTATTATTGAAGGGAAGGCCTCCTCATTAAGTACTGCCCTCGATGTAAACCTTGTCCCTCACCTACTCCTTCTTTTGATCCCCTCCTCTCTAACCCTCCATCTATTGAAGATCTTAAGAATCCTTCATCTTCACACTCCTAATAACCCACATATTTATTACTCTCCCATCCAATGGCTTCACATAACCTTGAAGTTCCTTCCCCTTCCCACCCTCACCCTAGTAATAATTCCTTCAAAGAAGTTCTTCAATTTAAGATAAGGCTTCCCAAAAAAATGAGAGTCAACCCCCTCTTCCCTCTCTAATGCTCAATCCCCTATTGTGCATCCTCAAACCTCATTACCCTTTAGATCTCGACTTGCTAGCCTTGTGAGTTCACCTTCTCAACTTGGAAACCCTATGGGAACTCCTCCTTCAAGCCCTATGAGGCCACATTCTTGATTTGTTTCTAGGGATAGATCTCCTTTCAGCGTCTCCTTAGACCCCCATTCTCTAATGTCATCAAATCAATTTAATACTCTCCTCACGGATGACAAAATCATTGACTCCCAATGACCTAAGTTACATAAAATCATGGAATGTGAGGATATTAATGATCTCATTGTGCAAATACCATGTTAAATAGTCTATCTTGAATAGCCACATAGATGTCATTATGCCTCAAGAGCTAAAAGTTAGTGTAATGTCCCTAACATATCATTTTTAACAAAGATTGATTTGTAGATTGTATTCTATACACATCAACATATGAACACCAAGATAATACTCCAATATATTGATAAACTTCATAATTGCATTCACATAAATGATATATCAATTACAATTCACAACAATGATCCAAAATGATATACAATGTTATTATCGATCAACAACAATATTATTAACTTCCTTACAAAATCCTTGAAGCTCATATGCAATCCCTGAATGGGTATGCCCTCAAGAACCAAAGGGGTTTCATCTTCTGATCCTAGTGACCGTTGGGTTTTCATCCAATGACCACAAACTCCTATGGGTTTTTCTTCTATAGAAGGATTTAGAACATGAGTGTCCCAAAATATAGAAAAATAACATAATTATTTGATGCCCATTACATGAATTAAATATCTACATTTATATGCTAACAATTTCCCTTAGGGAATAGGTTGCCTTGAGCCAAAATGGTGTCAAAGCTCAAAATTTGAATTTCACATGCTACACTAGGTTGGCCTTAAGGCCAAAGTAGATTCTTTTGGAATTAGTGTGCCCCCCTACGGACCTATCCACATGCTTCCCTGGCCCCTTCCTTCTTGAAACTTCACAATTGATGTCGCATGATCTAGAGGTGTCTTATCCATTATGCCTACTGAAGTAGGTGGCATTTGCCTAGAACAGTCATCTTTTGATAACAATATCTTTTCAATACCTAATCCATTTCCCCTAATATTTGGATGTGATGTGCAGGTACCATCGTGGATGTTATGTTCCAAACCACAAGATAGAATGTGCTCTCACAGAGGAATGCAAAGGGATTCCTGGAAGCAATTTTTCTCCAGTACAATGAACCTAGATTGACAATTTTCTGATGGTGATATCTTCTCAGCATATGACCTTTTCCATGGGCTCTAGATATGATGTGTGATTTCTATTGCAGATGTTACGTCCCAAACTGCAAGTCAGGATGTGCTCCTGCAGAGGAATATTGTGGTAGGATTCTCGGATTCCACTCTACAATTATCTTTCTGAAAAAAGGGACATGACAAATCCTCCCCTCCCAAAATTACTTGTCGTCAAGCAATGCAAATTTGGATGCTCTAGAATTTCAAGCCCTTCCTAGGTAGCATCTTCAATTGGAAAATTCTTCCAATGAACAAGATACTTAGTTATATTTTGGTTCCATATATTTTTGACCCTAGTATCAACCATAGCTTCCAAAATAAGGGTGAGTTTCCCCTCATCATCAAGTGGCAGTAATTTAGTAGCAGGAGATATATTCAATCCTAAAACCTTCTTCAGACATGAAACATGGAAGACATTGTGGATTTTGTTGTTTGTTGGAAGCTCCACCTCATAAGAAACTTCTCCAACCTTCCAAATTATCTTCTATGGCCAATAGAACTTAGGCTTGAGCTTCTCTACTCCACATTTCTTGATGGAAGAGTGTCTATAGGGATGCAACCTTATAAATACCGTATCTACCACCTCAAATGACCTTTTTGTGTGCTTCCTATCTACATACATCTCTTGTTGACTCTAGGAAACTTGTAGATGATCCTTGAGAGTTCTAAAAATATCTTGACTACTGTCTATGAGGACTAACTCTATTGTCTAATTCCTTGTTTTCATATTTCTTCCCTTCTTCTAGTATGTAGTACTTCTAAAGCCTGATGTCCAATAGGAGGCTTTTTTCTAGGTTTGGATTTTCAAAATGCTTTGTATCCTCTTCTTCATGGATGTGGTAAGTGATATCTAGTAGGTATAATTCTCAATGCCCAATGAAGGTGCTTTTCCAGATATACAAACCATTTATTGTTCAATGCAGTGGTTGTTTTGGGCCTAAACTTTGGCAATACCTTTGAATGGCATGTTTTTTGACCATAAATGCCATTAATTCCCAACAACTCTACTTAGATGTTTAATCCTAGTTTCTAAGGTGATGGAGAGGGAATTAAATGCTTGAGTATGGTTTTGGGAAATATTTGTGATGTTCATGCTTCATTTATTGCTTGCAGATGTCCCTTCCGTCAATGTTCCATATTACCTAGATTGTGGATTTCTTGAGTGATCTTTATCCTTCGACACACATACCCAAGAGACATCAATGCAAGGGTATGGTGGGGTTAGAAGAGTGTTGGACACTCTTCCTAGGCACAATTTTTGGGTCCCTCTCTTATATAAAGGGCAACCTTGTTCTCATTGTAAAGGGCTATTCCTTTTGTTTCTTTGGTAGACTTATGCAATTTTTTGCATTCTGCAACTATAAATGAGCTTTTAGGCCTCTGTATTAGTGAATATTGCTAATTTTACCTCTTCTATTCTTGGATATGTTATGTAAATCTCCCTTGACTTCATGTTTGCATGTTGTTTTATTATCTTCTATGCATGCATGTTGTATTAAAATTATTTACAATTTTTTTTGTGAATGTTTCTTTCCTTTTAGCATCTTTCAAGACCCTAATATCCATATGTGCCTCTAGGAGCTAGTAGAATAGAGAATTGTGTAAGTATTCTTGGTTATTTTCATTAATTCTCTATGTTGTTTCAAGTATGAAGAAATATTTCTATCTCTGGTAAATCACCTTTTCCATTTCTAATACTCCTCTCTCATTTCCTCCTTAATTGTTAGAGTAGAGATAGTGGTAGGATTCCATGTGTTGGTTTGGACCAACACATATGCACTTAGGTTATAAAGGAAGTCAAACTTCTCCAAAGATCTAGCCTCATCTGTAAGATCCCACGCCTTGAGGTTAGTTTCATTGTGTCATTGGAATGTTGAACCCCATGTTCAATAGAGTGTGATTTCATGTGACAAGTACCTCATCAAGCCTAGTTATCGAGACCCATCCATTTTTGTACCCACCTAAGTTGAGCTTAAAGAGGGGTGTTAGAGTAGAATAATAATTATTTTATTCTACTTTATGTATTAAGCCACCTTAGGTGTCTATGTGTCATTTGGAGAGCTATTTGAACTCTTCAAATATATGTGTCACTTCTCATTTTCCACTTGGTGAAGCATTCTTGCCACCTTGAGTTGAGCACTCCTATAGTGTCTCAAACTCATTATGTTATATGTGCATCTTCCTCATTGAGGATATCATCCAATTCTAATCATTCAACTCTTATATTGCATTGTTGTTTTTTAATCTTATAGATTAAGTGTGTTCTTGTATGATTAAATGATGTTAGCACTCTTATAGTGTCTCAAACTCATTATGTTATATATGCATCTTCCTCATTGAGGATATCATCCAATTCTAATCATTCAACTCTTATATTACATTGTTGTTTTTTAATCTTATAGATTAAGTGTGTTCTTGCATGATAAAATGATGTTAGCACTCAAGAATAGATCTTGCAAATACTAACATATACCACATATTAATGGGAATGCAACTCTTTTTTTTCATTTTATTATACTTTTTTTTTTCAATATAGCTTGATCTACTAGGTGAAAACCTCATATAGCCAAGTGGTGACCACATAACTATAATCATCATTTACTATTTACTATTGTTGGCTTTGCCTTACCCATTTATTTAGTGAAAACATTATTTATAATATTTCTCTTTACTTATCCTACATATTGGTGCTTACATCATAACGAAGGCTTTTACAATGTGTCATTCCACTATGTGGTTTAATTTTAGGTTCCTCTCTCTTTATATGATCATGTTCATGTGTCTCCTTATTCACTTTACCCCTCTAGTGTTCTTATGGTAATAGAAATGTGGATAGTTTTGAGTTGTGTTCAATTTTTTTTTATTTTTGTTTAGTATTTCATTTCCATTTAGGCTATTATTATTTTTATATATAGAATTACTTTATTTATCATATAATGACTAAAATATATTTTCTTGGGTGTATTGTAAGATAGGGGTGTGTGTGGAAGTGAAGGAAAACAAGATGAGATGGAAAGCATGTGTTATATATATATATATATATATATATATACACACACATGTTGTCAACCTTTTACTTGATAAAAATTTATTAGTGCAATTAGAACCAACCTTAGGATCACTTCATTTATCAACCTTAAAAATATGAAATTATGATTCCTCAAGAACATACTTGTGTAGTGGATGATAGTATCTTTATTTAAATTAGACAAAGTAACTTCTCCTACACCTTAATGCCCTAGAAATTACTATATTTTCAATGCTAACCTGCCTTAAAGTCTAGTACATATGTATAATTTTCATGCCTATTTTTATAACAACACATCAATTAGAAAAATTAATATGCAATTATTTCTCTCCACTCATAACTAATTTATAAATAATCCATCAGAAAACATGGAAACAATCTAGATAATTCTAAAGTATAAATATTTGAATCTCATTATTCCATCCAAGTCATGCAATCCATCTAATATTCTTCCACTTCTCTTCATTACACCTTCCAAAATATCATTATCCATGTAGGAAGCAATTAAAGGCCACTACTCCTTTATTCTATCCATGCCATAATTTCAAAACCTTACCCATTACCCTCATAAAAAAAAAACCCAAACCCATCTTTTTATCCCCTTTGCATTCCCTCATGTCATCCTCATAACCACTTTGTGTCTCCATAACATCACACACCACTTGTGCATAACCTATTACCTAAGGTTTTATCATTATTAACACCAAATCTCAACGCACACTACTCACATATCATCACCACATCAATGCACACCACTATTTCCACTTGTGCTCTTTTGTGGTTGAAATTCACCACCTAAAGGGCTAATGAACAATTCAACCTTTTCCCCTTGCCCTAATCTTTTGCTCAATTTTTTTAACATTATTCTTTAGTGAGGTTTAAATACACCACCTAAGCAACTAATTAACAATGTACCGGTAACTTAATAATAAAAAATATGATAACATAAAAAGTTCATATTTTTTGTACACATAATTTTAAATCATAATTTTTTAAAAAATTGAATCGTTTTTAGCATACTAAGATTTTTAGTTCACAATATAAAAATTATGCCAAAAAATTGTTGCAAATAAAAAATTAAATAAAAATTCAAAGTAAAAACATAAATTTTATCAAAATTAAATTTGAAAGCAATAGAAAAATATATTTACTATAAATATATATTTTTAAATATAGATATAAATTATTGGCATGGAAACAAGAAAAATTATGAGCAGCAAATAGAGATTTAATTCTACAAATGAGACAATAATCTTTGTAGTCAGAGAACAAATTCAAACAATGACATTATTCTCTGCAAATAAAAATGTAAACTTGTATTTCCAATTTGCCTACGTGAAAAGAAAATACAATATCATATAGGCATGAATATGCCTAAATTAAAGATTTGGAAATATCATCCAAATCTTCATGTGAAATGGAGATAATAACAATTTTCTATGTTATGCAAAACTAAATAATTATTATATAAATATGACTAACCTATTAAAATTGAAGATTCAACCCATAACTCCCATGAAATACATGCAAGCAATTACCTATCACAATAGAGAAGATCTACTCAATAACTGAGAATTGTATTGATGCAAATAACATGGATGAATATTACAAATAAACATGCAAGCTTTATAAAAGCTTTGCACAAGCAAACCCTACATGCGAATTTGACAAGATAGTGACAAGTGTTTTAATCTCATGCAATGAGATAACTTTTCCTAACTTTAGTCCAAACTAATAAAAGAGTCAAACTAAAGTTTAAAAAACAACACCTAAGTTTAGCTTAAGTGAACTAAAGTAAAGAAGCCTCTAATAATTAATTAATGATTAATTAATTATCAGATAATGACTTATTTACTCTAACACGCTTCCTTAAGATCAACTTAGGGAGAAACTAAACAACTAATAAAGGAAGCTAAATGAATGCATAATGGGTCCCAACTACAAGGCTTGATGAGGAACCCATGTACAAATAAATGAAATCTCTCATAACTAGAGAAAAGGAGAAAACTACATGGGAAAAACTCCTCTCCAAAAGAGATAAAAATAAATGATTGAACTTGTGAAAGAAGGATAGAAGGAGGACTCAATATGAACCCCCAAGGATTGCTTTTGTCACAATATTAGAATAGATGTCCCCTTGATAGGAGAGAGAAAATGAGGATATGAATCCCCCCATAAAGAAAGAGCTCCCATGCCAATGATGAATGCCTAAAGAGAGAATATAATCCACTACCTACAAACAACATTTCTCCCCTTATGAAGAAAAGGATCCACTAGTGATTGGAGAAGACAATTCAAAAGAATGGGTGATTCTAGAATCCAAATCTAGATGATGTGTGCCTCTAAAAACTACTCACATATCTGCATGTCTAAAAGTGATGGTGTCAATCCAGAATTTTGTGAAGACTGATATAGAACAGGTTGTAAAGGCAATGAAGATGGTGGGCCAACAATGGTGATATGGCTGTCAACAAAGAGGAGATGAATGTCCTTAAAGTAATCCTCAAAATCTACAATATAGGAATCTACAAACAAGGATGATATGTTTGGAAGATGTATGATGTCCTATTGCACTAAATCAATAGGGGCCATAAATGTGGCAATGCCAAGTTGATCAGGAACAACAAGTGATGATGATGTAGTTGTTGTCACAAAGGATTGTGCCCTTTAGCTAAGTATGAAACTCAACAATCCTATGCACAACATGGGATAAAACTCAGGTTGTGGGCAACCTATTATGAGAATAAACCTCTAGACTATGGGTTGGTTCCCCTTTAGATTTCCTAGAAACTAATGAATCCTTGTGTGGGAAAAGGGAAGAAGGATAACTGATGAAATGAAAAGCTAATTCTAGGAGGTGATGCACTGAAATGAAACTAATTTGTAGCTTGATTCACAACTACTTAAAAGAATATGTTTACACAACTCAATTTGGGCAATTTGATCACATAAATATTTCATAAACAGGCTTTGATTAACCTATCTTTTTTGAAGGAAAACATAATTTCACAACTTGGAAGATGAGATAAATCATTAGCACAACCTATGACTTGTGATTATTAATTGCTTTTGCATACATGCAACCATGAATAAGACAAAAATTTAAAGGTTTTAGTATTAAAACACATTAAATATTTATCAAAATTATTCATGAGACATGCAATGGCTAAAAATAAGAAGGTAAACTCTTAATTTTATTGAACAATGGAAGGGATCTCTGCAAATACTGATAAAAATAAGCTAAAATAATTGTTGTATATAAAATGCAAAAAAAAAAATGCTAAGTTAAAAGATAAATCTCCTCTATGTAGAATGTAAAGGAAAACAAGCAAGTACTAAGGGAAAAAGAAAAAGCCTAAGCTTTTCCTTCTTTAATACAAAACTAGTCTCAGGTGCCAAGAGGTGGCACTTACAGTTAACTGCTCTCCAAAAATATCTCCTCCAAAGTGATTTACGAGAAAAGAAGAAAATCCCCAAAAAGGGAGCCCACAACTGCTCCAAATTGAACTAAAATAGCTCGAAACTCCCTCTCTTAACCAGTCTAACCAAAGAGGAATTCAAAATTAGTTCAGTTTGACTCAAAGTCAAAGATAAATCACTCTGAATATCTCCAATTGCATGCGTAAAGCTTCAGTTCAACCTCCTTTCTATTTTTGCATGGTTTTGGGACAAGGATAATTGTTTGAATAAATATTAAAGCTAATCAATATGACTTGCTTTAATATCTATCATGTGAAGATTACCCTATGACAAATATTAAAGTAATTTATAGAAAATTACTTTTAATATTTGTTTACACATTAATTCTAGTTTTAATTTGATGCAAAAATAGAAGGGGCTTGATCTATCTCTCACTAGGAATTTGGAAAAATAAACTTGAGCAAGGTTTAGGCATTAATACATATGTAATGTTTATAAAATAAAGTGATAAAAAATCACTTGGCAACCAAAGTTAGGTTTTCATGAAAAACCTAAGTTTGTTTAGCCCTAACGCATGGAATCACTTTGCATTTTTCATTTTTAACAAGTTTGTTTCCTTCATGTTGCGCTACCACCACTGCTAGGGTTTGGAGTTGTCTTGATGATTCTCTGCAAGATTGAATGTGTCCACACTACTGGTAAGCCATTCTTCATTCTGGAAATGTTGAGATTTTGTCATGATCCTAAAAGAAATGATGGAAATCTTGTGTTCTCTATACATCTTCGACTGGAATGTAACCCTTTCCAGCGTACGTGGTTTCTGGTTTCTTTTGCATTTTGCAAATTGATATCATTATTCTCTTGATTGAATGTTCATTCTCATTGTAATGACAACAATTCCAAAGGACTATTTGTATGCATGCTATGTATTGTCCCTCATGATCATTATGTATTGAGTATTTTGGGTTATTATTTCCTGTCTGTAGCTTTTCCCTCACTCAACATTTAACCTTTCTTGTAATACTACCCTACCTGTGAACCTTTGTGCAGCTTCATGCTCATTTAGAACTTTACCACTATACCTTGACTGCCCTCTGTGTTTGTCCATCACTGCCCTATATCTTGCTTCATTCCAAAACTATGATGTTATGTGTCCCCGAGATTTATCATGATCACCCCCTTTATTATTCCCTTGTGACCATGATCTTCTTAATTGATTGTTAGCATATTTAATGGTTGCCTCTTGTCTTCATAAGATTATACCTTCACAAGGTCTCATTGATGATTATGACAAGGGTCTCATGCCTATGAAGTTTTGATTGTATTCTATATAACTCTTCCCATTTAAACTGATTGAAACATTTGATCCATGATTATGATGGAGGTTATTGTCCCTTCTTAGAGAGAAACATTTTGGTTTTATCTCCTTGACTAATGTGAGCAACAACTCTGGAGAAAGGCCTTGAACAGATATACAGATTCTGCTATTTGGAAAAAATAGGAATTGTGCAATGCTTATTTTGATGGTCTTTGTCATGCTCCTTTATCAATAAAGACTTGTAAAACTCTGTCATAGGTCCCTTATTCAACATTGTATCTGGTGTCCTCCTAATGACCCTTTTTGATGAATTATCCAAAAATGAGGCCTCCATTCTTGACCACTGAGACTGCATCCAATGTGAGAACCCATGTCTCTTTGAAATTTGGCACTATAGCCTCATGCATTGATACCTTGTCATTTTTTCTAATGGACTGTGAGTAGTGATTTACATTAGGCATGGACATCATAGTGATTGTGTTCACAACATGAAACTTGGCATTGTATGCCACTATGGAAAATCAATGTCCATGGCCCTTGGGACTGTCCTTTGTTCTTTCTTCCTTACTGTCATTTAGGCAAGACCTAAATATCTTTAGCATCCTATTCTTGAGGACTGTCCTCTTATGGTCTATTGAGTGTCATAAGATTATGGTGACTATCCTATTTAATACACAAACCTGCCTTGATAGTCCTCCAAGCATGTATGATATTCCTGGTTATGACTAAGCTCAAACCTCTCCATTGATTGTTCCTATACACCTTATTGTCTTCACTTTGCAAAGAACCCATTGATGTTGACTTATAGTTGACTATCTTTATATTTTCATCATTTGTTCTTTCCATACAAAGTCCACCATAAAAGGTTGTTTCATTTTGAATTTTGCATAATTGTGATAAAGCTATTAAGATGCTCCTACCCCCTTTATGAAATGGTTACCTACCATAAAGAGAAGGATATCAATGGAAATAGGGATATCGCTTCAAAAGCCTTAAAAGATAATATACTGTCAACCCTTGTTTAGTTGTCACCTTATGTTGTCCATAGGTATGTTATTTTAATTGGAAGTTGTCTTCTCTTTGAAAGTTCATTTACTTAGGATTGGAACCTTAAGGACTTCCCTCTTTACACTGTATGTGACTAAGCTGATAAGGAGGCATCATCATTTGCATTCCTGCTTCTATCTTAACTGCTTCCCCATCATATCAAAGTGACTGTGTAGGCGACTACTATGACTTGCACCCATTTTAATTTATGAAATTTACACTCTATTCCTCTTTTGTAACTAAGAGGATAGTATTTTGGGCTCAACCCTTGTGGGAGCCACATTTTCCTCCACATACTACGATGTTGAACAAAGTAATCATGTAATGAAAAATGTACCTATACCTACATAGTGAACAAACAAGTTAATAAAAATAATGAAGCTCAAAGCCTTATGATGATTGATGATCCTATGATTTTATTGGATACTTGTGATAACTGCTCAACAAATTTAATGCTTCATGAAAGTAGGTTGTATATCTGTTGATACTACATATGAGGAGAATTGGAATCCTGAGCTCTAACATCGTATCCTCTTTTTCTTGTAGGCATTTTTGGAGCTTACCAATGAAGGGAGTTGAAGATGCAACAAATCAACACTGGGGTTCTTCATTCAGGCAATGATGGATCCCTTTTCCTTTCATGTGTTCATCATTTTTTTCCTCTTTAGATGTATAATTTAATTTTATGTTGCATTATTTCAATTATTCCCATGGCTTGTGTGGGAAACTTATCAACATACTTTTGTAAAATGAATAAAAGACAACTATTTTATGCAAAGTTTGTGTAATCTTTTCTCTTTTTGTAAAACAATTGCATAAATGAAAACTAAACATTATTACATTTCATGGCACTATTTTGTATGCTTTTGAAAACCTTAGCAAAGAAAAATTTGTGTATCTTTCTCTTTCTTCAAAATAAAACAACAGTGTTATCCTAGCCTAACTTGATTGGGTTGGAAAGCACAATTAGGTAACAATAGTCTCAATTTGAAGAGTGGAACATGAAGGCAAGTCTTTGAACTATCAGAACATGTAAGACCTATGATATACTCAAGATCCTCTAAAGTATCATCATCAAACGGTATGGAATCTAATCTACAAGAGGGATGAGACAATTTGCAACATGATCCTTTGGGTATGGAGAGATATGAAGGTCTCCGCAAATCTCCCAAAGTTGTTTCCAAAGTATGTGGGGATATTCAATGTCTAATACAACATACATAGTGTCAAGATCAACACTAGAACATATAACCCCTACAATATGTCTATGATGATGCCCCATGTTGATAAAATCCCTAGTGTGTCTAGTGTAGGTATGAATCCATATAGATAAGGAAAAATATCAAGCCACGTGAGATGTGTTAGGATGTTATTTCACCAAGACTCATTGTTATCATTTTCCAAGTTGATCATAGAAGGATGAATAGAAAAACCCATGATACTCACTCAAATGAAAAAATTAGAAACTAAAACCCTTAGTGTTGATAAAGAAAATCAAATGATGTCATCTCACATAGAAAAATCCTTTCCAGGTGCTAAGTTGTCCAAGTAATTAAGCAAAGTGTGAAAATACTAAATATTGAATAAAATGTACCTGGGACATATTCTGGAAAAATTGCATGAATAGATCTAAAGAGTTATGAAATACCTTTCTAATGCCGCTTGAATTGCAAAAATTTACGAGCTCGGAAGTGCAAAATGAATATCTAACTCTGAATGAGAATAACAATAACTAGCAAAAAAAATTGATAATTAGACCTACACCACTAGAAAATTTATGGAATCAACTTTCTAACAATATCTTGTTTTCTCGATTTCGACACCATATGCCCAAGTTATGCCAAAAAGAAAAAAATTGCTCCTTTAAGACATACTAGGGTTAGGAGGGGACTCAAAGGGCCATACAAACAATGATGTCACGCTGACATTAGCACTTTGAGCAATTAAATTTGATGGCCATTTGATTGTCACAGGAAAAATTGGCCCTGCTTGGAAAAAAATTCCAGTGCTAGTTTTGCACTGTTCACTAGAATATTTCGACGAAATCTTGGAAGATTTTGTGCTCAATGGTTTTGTCTTTACCGACTTTTTGCTGAGAAATTGGATGAAAATTTAAAATAGGCCACCTGATTTTTTAAGCTGCCACCTTAATAATTGAAGCTGCCATTTTTTTGTGGCCAGATTTCTTTAAGGCCACACTGGGATTTTTTATGCTTGTCACTGATTTGAAGGAAGCCAACAGATGCTTCAACCCACAGCTCCCATGAAACACTTGCAAGAAATTACCTATCACAATAGAGAAGATCTGAAAACAAGATTATTCTCAATAACTTAAGAATTGTATTGATGCAAATAACCTAGATGAATATTACAAATAAATGTGCAAGTTTTGTAAAAGCATTGCACAAACAAACCCTATATGTGGATTTGACAAGATAGTGACAAGTGTTTTAATCACATACAATGAGATAACCTATGCTAACTTTAGTCCAAACTAATAAAAGAGTCAAACTAAAGATTAAAAAGCAACTCGTAAGTTTAGCTTAAGTGAACTAATGTAAAAAATCCTCCAATAATCAATTGATGATTAATTAATTATCAGATAATGACTTATTTACTCCAACATAACCTCCTAACAACTAGGAAACTAACTTTTACTTTTAACTTTTTACATAGGATAAAACTAAGATATATTAAAATAATAATTTAAATCATATGCTATAACCTATACCCTATGAATCCTCATCATTCCTCCCAAGAATAGTGGCATTGGACTACAATGCTCTCAAAAGAGAAGGAAAACCTTGAGATAGCTGATGGTGAGAGATCTAATGGGCTTGATGCAAAATTTGACCTTGTTTTCCAACAAGGTAGGAAGTGGAACCATGTCAGGTCTGATGAGTCTTTGTATCAAAAACTTGGTCAGAATTGAGTGGAAGTTGAATATCAGGAACATCTGCAGGATGCATGATAGGAAGCTCAGTCTCTAGTGTCGACTCATGGTAGTGCTTGAGAATATCAACATTTACAACATCATGGATGCCCAACTGAGATGGTAGATCAAGTTGAAAAGCATTTTTGGACACCTTTTGAAGAATAGTGTAAGACCCATAGCGAAGTGGCTTGACCTTACTGTGTGCTTTCTCCTGGAAATGACATTTGTCCAAGTATAACCAAACTCTATCCCCAACTTGAAAATTATGAGGGATATGATGATGACCCATTAGTTATTTTTTATTTGCTTGAGTCTTTTGAAGAATATGAATTACTTTGGACTAAATATTCTACAAAATTTGGATGAAGGCTTGGGCCTTATCTTGCTCTTTTTGAATATGCATAGTGGTTGAAGAGGGAAAAGATAAGGGAAACTCATATGGACCAAAGTTTGAAAACCAAGAGATACCTCAAAAGGTGAGCGACCTGTAGATGAGTGAAGTGTCTGATTGTATGCATGCTCTATGTGGGTTAGGCTCAAATCCCACTTGGCAAGAGAACTGTGGTGATAAATCCTCAAACTTTGTATAAGAGTTTGGTTCACAACTTCAGTCTGACCATTTGAATGAAGATGAAAATTAGTGGAGAAGTTTAGGGAAACTTTCAAAATTTTCCACAAGGATTGCCAAAAATGGCCCACAAAACATGATTCATGATAAAAAAATAATGCTAGTTGGTAAACCAAAAGATATCCAAACAAATTCGAAGAAGAGTTGGGCTAAGTCATGTGTAGAAATTGTCTTGTAACATGGGATGAACTTAGCCATCTTGCTAAATCGATCAACAATGACAAAAACACAATCATGGCAACGAATAGTCACTGGAAAGCCACTAACCAAATCCATGGAAATGCTCTCCCAGGGACGTGAAGGAATAGGCAAAGGAATACTTAAGCCCATTTTTGTGTTGGTTGGTTTGGAGCAGCAACAAATTGCACATCACTTGAGGAAATGTAGAATATCTCAATGCATATGAGGCCAATAGAATGTCTATTGCAAATGATGAAGTGTTTTTTTTTTTCCAAAATGACCATTATAAAGAGTAGAATGTGCATCTTTGAGAAATGAAGTTTGATGGTCTTGAGGGACACAAATTTTATCCAACTTGCAAAGTAACCCTTCCTTGATATGAAAATATTGAAAAGGTATCAAATTGGAAGTTGAAGGATTCTAGAGACTTGTGTAGGCAACACCAAAATCAGGATCTTGAGCATACTAAGAAGACCATGTCTGAAATCCTAAATGAGAAGTGGACACAATAGTTAAAACATGTGTTGTAGGAGGATGACTTAAACAATCTACAACATTGTTGATGTTCCCCTTCTAATACTTGATGACCAAGTGAAACTGTTGTAGATATAAATCCCACTTCATATGTTGAGCTTCTTCGATTTTGTTTTGAGACTAAAGAAACTATAGAGGCAAGTGATTAGTGTGAACAACTATTTCTTTCCCCAAAAGATAATGTCTCCAATACTTGATGGCTTCGACCAATGCATATAATTCTTTATCATATGTGGAGTAGTCCCTTTTAGCAGCAAATTTTTTTCTGAATGATAGGCCACAAGATGACCATTTTGCTTCAGAACAACTCCAAGTGCATACTGTGAAGCATATGTCTTGTTGGCCTCCTCTAATGGTTTAATAACTAATCCATTAGAGTTGTGAGTTAGAGATTGGACATCTACACTAAGTAGCTATTTCACTCATCATGAAGGTGCATTTCATTGTCAACCCAAGGACGTAAACTTGAAATGGGTCAACACTGTATGTGCACTAGGACTCCATTGTAATCATCCATAAACTAGGAAAGAAACAATACTGGAAATAAAATGTTGGAAAGGAATCAACTTAAACACTAAGCATAAATCAAAATTTGCACCAAACATTAACAACTAGACTGGAAATGAATGATAGAAATGTAAACTCCAACAAATAGATAGGAAACTACTTTGTCTGCCTTGGCTGCAGGTGTGTACCTTGGAATTTTACCCTACTCTAATATGCAAAATAACTAAAAATGCAAGTGGAAAAATACTAAGAACACTTCAAAGATTAGCCTAAAGAGTGATAAAACAAGGAAAATAGATGAAATAAGATGTAAATTGATTTATACCTTCCTTGTTGTTGAAGACTCCTTGGTTGGCCCTTGATTTTGATGGATTTGTGTGCTCCTTGGATGGCTTGTGATGTAGCTAGATGCAAGATTGGATGTGCAAAATGATCAAAGTGGGTGGCTAAATGATAACAAGTGCTTGAGAATGCAAATTGGCAGCATAAGGTTACTCAAATCAAAAGTGTTGAAAATGCACTTGAGGAGGGGGTATTTATAGAAGAATTTGAATACTCTAGAGAATTCAACGGTTGAGATTCATCCAACAAGGTCAGGATGAAGAGCTATGGTGAGTTGAGAACTCACAAGCCCTCACATCTTGACATGTGGATGGTGAAGTGGCTGAGAGGAGGTGAGGTGTAAGTGAGGTGGCCAAAAGGTACATGAGGTGGAGGAAGGACATGTACCTTCCAAGCATCTTGGGGGGTGAGAAGATTTCCTCAAAAAGGGATTCCTTGTCCCCAAGTGGGAGTGAAAGGGACATTTGAGGAATTTTGGAATTCCTCAAAAATCTACATGGGAAAAGGAGAGGTGGTTGAAAATATAAATGTGAATTAAAAATTCACATTCTTAGGAGAATCTAAAGGATAAAAGGTGAGCTCCAAAAAGGTGGGACTTGGTCACATGTGGAAGATGTGACAAGTCCAAGGTTCTAGAAGCCTTAGGATCTAGGATAAATAAATGTGAATTAAAAATTTGGGAAAGAGGGTCAATGCTAAAAGGAGATAAATGCAAAGGTTGGCTAAAAAGTGGTGCTAAATATGGCTAATGACCTTGGTTAAGGTTGTGCAAATATTGGATTAGACTAATTAATGGAATATTAGAGGCAAGTGGCAAATGTAGGAGGATGTGACATTAATCTTTGATTAAGAGGATGCACATCATAATCATGAATTAATTAAATTAATTTAGATTAGGGCAAGATCATGGAGGATGTGACAAGGAGAGAGAAAATGAAGAATTTTAAATTGATTTTAAATCAAAATGGTAAAAAAAATGACTAAATTAAATAAATTGGTGTATTTATTTAATTTAGAGAGGAAGAAGGTGAAAGATAAAGCATTTAATGATTAAATTAAATACTTTACAGATATGAGATAAAAGGTGTAATATTAATTTAATAAATTAATATTTAATATGATAGACGAAAAGGGAGTAGATTTAATCATATGGGAGTGATTAAATTTGGATGTCTACAGCAGGAACAGTCACAAAACAAAATTTCAGTGGCTACAAGAACAGACATTTGCTGAAACTGAAACTAACTACTAAATAGAAAATAGCTTCTAAACTAAATAAGTGGAACTCTGACCAAGTGGGCCCCCTTGAGTGAGTCTCCCTTAAGCTAACTCAAATGCAACAACTCAGAATATCATATTATTTCTTGAAAACATGATTACAATATCTCAGCAATATGATTGTATTACTAAAACTGGAAAAATGCAAGTAGAATCTCAAAACATCCAACCTTATCAGAAGGGGAATCTGACCATTATTTATAGAAAGAAAAAATACTAATTAACCCTAACTACCTAGGTAGTCAAATCCATCAAAATAGGAGGATGCCATTTATTTAAAGCATAGAAAAAGATGGAGGAAGTTATGCATGCGCTAAATTGGTCAAAGCAGACTTGCTCCGATGAGAATCTAGCACAACGCACTCCCTATATTTTCTCAACAAATGAATATGACCATTAAAAAGGTAGTTACATTCTTTTATTTGAATTAGGAATTTCCCTCCATGAGAATTTTCCCTCCTTTGACTTCTTAATGATTATCTTCTTAACTTCTTGGTAACCAACCAACTGGTAAGAGTTTCTTCCACATGGAAGGCTTCATTGACATCAACATTTTAGTGGAAACCTACATAATAACATTAGCACACACAAACAACTACATATCTATAATTACCTTAGCAACATTCATTCAACCACTTGTAAAATCAACATAGATAATTCACATAACATGATAATATCATTAAAAGTCACAAGGATAAACTTATGCCCAAGGTCTATGGTTTTAAGGGAATAACATAGAAAATTTCAACAACCAAGTGTCAAAGTCTATGATAGCAACAAAAAATATATAATAGATCCTATCAAAATTAA
Source organism: Sequoia sempervirens (assembly GCA_007258455.2). Taxonomy (NCBI): domain Eukaryota; kingdom Viridiplantae; phylum Streptophyta; class Pinopsida; order Cupressales; family Cupressaceae; genus Sequoia; species Sequoia sempervirens. The sequence goes on along the minus strand of VDFB02271358.1, from coordinate 1,110,799,414 downwards.
GCCATTAATTGGGCTCATCATTCCCCCCAACCTAACGTTTTGTTGGTCCTCCAGCAGAAGGAGCACTATTATTTTGCCTAGTCAATGCTCTGAAATCAGCAAGTACCAACTGTCCCACATCAGTCTCTATAGTATTTGAATTAGGATCCCAGTAGAATCCTTGTTTGTTCTCCATTTTGTTTCATCTTGCCCTTTCTACAACTATGTCATATTGGTAAAACTTGTAATTTGGCATAGGCCACAATAGTGTAGGTGGCTGAAATGTTAGTGGAAGCCAAAACTGTTGTTTTAACCTTCCAATCTGTATGTACTTGTCAACTCTTTTGCATGTTGCAACATAGTTCTGTAAAGAGTGGGGTTTAGCTTGTTTCAACTCTTCAAGAAAACTATTCCACCTCTGTGCTAAGTACCCCATTATTGATTTTCCTATAGTTTCAAATGCTTTCTCATATTCCTTGTAAACTTCTTCTCTGACAGGCATAACCCTCTTGTTGTAACTCGGGCGATAAAGGAATCTATGTCATGTTTAAAAAATGTCTGCAGGGTTACTAGATTCAGCCCTAAGAGCCAAGGGAGTATGAAATTCTCTCTCCTCGTAGGTCCTAAATTGTTGTCCCCAACTAATTTAATTCTAAATCTAGGACATAAGTGCCCTTAAATGAAGATCTTCAATATACAATAAGGGATTCCAATCATGATCATCAAACACAACATAATTATGTAGGTATAGTTCACACAACAAATTTTTAACATCAAGAGGGGCAATCTGATAATCCTGTAAAAATTCATGTGGAGTGTCAAGAGAAGGATTCAAACCTAAAATAATCCTTGAAAGTTTAAAGGAAATATTTCATTCCTTCAAATGCAGAGTATACACTCTTGGAGGAGTTCTGCATGCCAACATTTTGGGTATTAAATCTACCACATTGTCTACCTTTTCATTCAAGGCATCAATTTTTGCATTCTTTTCTTCAATCTCTATATTTTTCTTTTTAATCTCACACTATAGCTTGTGTTTCTCCTTTTTCCATTCCTCATATTTTCTTCCCATCTCACTCCATAGTTCCAAAGCTACATCATTCCATGAAAAAGAAGGAGGTTTATGTGTTCCTACCAAAATCTTCCTTTGCACCGATTCTTGTTGTTCAAACAACACCAGTTGTAGTGATTTTGGTTGCTTATTCTACTCATCCTGCTCTAGCTGTAGGAATTCTTGATTCTCATCTTGTTTTTACTGCAGGGGTTCCTAATTCTCATGTGGCTCTTGGTCCTCATTCCATTCTTGATTCTCAACTTGTCATGCGATGTTAGCAAGCTCTGTTAATATTATACTTGCTTGTTCTTCAAAAATATATTTTTCTTCAACATTCACTTGCCCCATTGGGGCTTCTATTTCCTCCCTGGATGTTTTTCTAAGCCTAGGGATTCTCTTTGGAGGTACACTAGCAGCTGGCCTAGCTAGTTTTGATTTCTTAGGAGGGTTTTTATCTTTTTCTTCGGCTGTAGGAAGAACAGTGTTATCAGCCTTTCATTTCCTAGGGCTTGGTGTTTCTTTTTCTACCACCTACTTCTTGGCCTTTCCCTTTCTCATTTATGCTTCCTTCATCTGTGCTTCCTCTCTCTTAAGGGTAGCCATAGTTTGAATTGGGGTTTTGGGAAGAACATTATCATTGGAATATAAGGATGAACTTTCCTCATCTAAATATTTTGATTTTGAAGAACCAATTTCAATAGCTTGCTCAGCTGTAGGAGGGTTTTAACTAGGGTTTGCACCATAGGTTGATGCTCTAGGAGTGGTTTCAACAACCCTATCTCCCCTACTAACCCTGCGAGGCTAAGACTGACCTATAGGATGTACATTTTCTTGTCTAAATTGATCAATGTTTACAAATTCCTCCCATGTCATATCAAACACCTCTTGTAGAGATTTCTCTACTAACAATTTTATTAAACAATGGTGAGAGACAAAATTATCCCTACCTTTCTACATTTCAACTACCATGATTGTCAGGAGGTGATACAACACATTGGGCACGTTCATTCTCCTTCCATGCCTCATATGGTTCAAGAGCTTGAAGTGCACAGAATGGAGACATGATTGACGACCCTCACAAGTAATATACTTGACAATGTGGATGGCTACTTGTTTCCATGGCTTTGGTAGAGAAGTTCTCTTCATACCTTGCTTATCTACAACTAATGGAGGGTCACTGGGTCTAGTAAATTCAGCCCTAGTTGACCTTGCATCTCTAGTAGCAGGGTATGGCTCTCCATCAACACGTAAACCAGTTACCTCTACAATTATTTCCTCATAAGCAATCACCTCCAACCCTTTTACTATTACTTTCCCCTCAGAGAGTGTTTGTGCAAATTCTTGCGCAATGTCCTCATTGTAGTTGTCGAGTTTCAAGAAATAATCCAGCCAGCCACAATTCCTGAACACAGAAGTTGCATCCTGCATTACCACATCATGAACCATGGGTTCATTCCTAATTAGCTAACCTCCCATTTTTTCAGTTGCCCGTAATCAAACAAGTGCTTCAACTAAATTTCCTTTTCCTGCAATCTCTTTATGAAGACCCCCAATTCTTGTTTCCTGCAATCCCTCTGTAGAGTTGGAGATAATTTCATGTAGCTCACCAATTTACCTTTTTGGGAATGTTCAAGATTGTGACTCAAGCAATAAAGAACAATAAATGAAGGGTATTATCAAGAAAAATGGTGGCGGTATAGTGACATTTCACACATGCAAGCCGTCATTTAAATTTATCATTCAAATTGGCTTATTTCAAATATGCTAATATGGATGACATGTGGAATTATGAATTGACACTCCCCCCCAACCTAAATTATAGCATGTGTTCGAATAGGCTAGATGGTAATTATGATTTGACAAGGTAGAGTACAATTTTATGCTATGTGAAATATCCACATTAAATTACAATAATTAAATAAATGTGCTAAAGATAATTTAAGAGATAACAATTTGTTGCGTACATGCCTGAAATCATGGAGCAACTTTTACAAGGAATGTGGAGGAAGTACTGGTTACCTTTTAGAAGTACCATTGAGCATTTAATGCAGTGGTGATGGAATGAAGTGATGGCGGAGTGGATTGATGGCAGAGTTATGGAAGAGAGAGAAGATGGAGATGGATGGGTGGATGGGTTGATTAATGAAGAAGTGGATTCCCACAAAAGTGGAAATATTTATTATGAAGTGATTGCATGTGTACTTGGATCAGTCAAAAGGAGGGGCACTAGGTATGCTTCCTTCGGTTGCAGGAAGTTCGAAGGTTGGGTGCTAGTTAAATTGCTACATGAATTCCTCCTTGGACACTGGTTTATGATATAATCTCAGACAGTGGTCATTGACCAAAAGTTTGAATCTAACAGGGTCAATGGTTGTAAGTTGTACAACACCATTGGGGAAGACTTCTGCAACTTCATATGGTCCCAACCATCTTGTTTGCAATTTTCCTGCATTATCTTGATACCTAGAGTCATAAAAGAGTGCCAAGTCACCAAGTTGGAACTTCTTTTCCTCTATGTACCTATCATGCCATTTGACCCTTTGATTTTTCACTACCTCTGTATGATGCAAAGTTGTCTTTCTCATCTCATCCAAAGCATTTAGCTACATGATTTTGTCTTTTTGTGCCTTAGCTATGTCTATCCCAAGATCCAGTGCAGTCCTAAGAGTCTTATGCTCAAATTCAATGTGCATCATAGCTATCTTCCCATAGATTAATTCAAAAGGAGTGAAACCTATGGTTGTTTTTCAGGTGGTCCTATAGGCCCAAACAACTTCTAGCAACCTATTTTCCCAATCCTTCCTATGAATAGCCACTATTTTGGTTAGAATTGCCTCAATTTCCCTAATGGTCACCTCAACCTAACCATTGGCCCTAGGGTGATAAGGGGTAGACTTCCTATGCCTGACATTATATTCATTAAAAAGTGTTGTGACAAGGGTTCATGTAAATTGAGCCCCTTGATCTATCACTATCTCCCTTTGGATCCCATAACAAGTGAATATTTCCTCGTAAATAAAATTTGCAACCTTATTATTTCTAGCATGCTTTATGGCTTTAACTTCAACCCACTTGGTCACATAGTTAGTGCAAACCAAGATGTAGGATTTTCCATTTGATGGAGGATCAATGGGGCCTACAAAATCTAGTCCCCATTTATCAAATGGAGTGATGAATACCTATGGGTAAAGAGGAATCTCATTAGACTTAGTTGGTTGGCCCATCCTCTGGCATCTGTCACACTTCCTAGTATACTTTCTTGCATCCTTGTGGAGTGTGGGCCAGTAATACCCTATGTTAAGAATCTTCATTGTTGTCCTCTTGGTTGCAAAATTCCCTCCATAGGGTTCATTATGACATGCATGCAATATATCATATGTCTCATCTTCCCTTACACATCTCCTCATGACATGGTCTGGTCTAGTGTAGAAGAAACATCTTGCAATCCATGAGAAAGGAAAAGTTTTCTCAATGAGGACCCTTCTCTCTTTTGGAGAGAAATGAGGAGGAACTCTCCTTGTGACCATATAATTGGCTATGTCAGCATACTAGGGTGTATGCACACTGATGGAAAACAAATGTTCATCAAGGAAAGAGCCATCAATGACTTGAGTGTCCTTTGATGTAGTCAATCTGGAGAGAAATTTTGCTACAACATTTGCCTTCCTTAGCTTAATGGTGATGTCAAAATCCTACATCAACAACAACCATCTTGCTAGCCTTCTTGAGACCAGGGTCTTATTCATGAGGTATCTGATGGTTGCATGGTCTGTGTGCACAAAGATCTGATAGCCTAATATGTAGTGCCTAAATTTGTTAAGGGCATAGATTATTTCCAACATTTCATATTTTGTCATTGTATAATTGAACTCAACCCCTTGGATATTTTTGCAAACAAAATAGATTGCATTATCAATTCCTCCATCTTTTTTCCCCAAGACAACTCCTATAGCATAGTCTAATGCACCTGTATGAATATGAAAAGGAAACCCCCAATTAGGGCCTTTGAGTATAGGGGCATGTGTTAGAGCTGCTTTCAAATCAAAGAATGCTTTGTCATAGTCCTCTGTCCATTGGAACTCAACATATTTAGTTAGGAGATTGTACAATGGTGTTGCCATTTTACTAAAATATTTGATGAAACTTCTATAGTACCCTGCATATCCCAAGAAACTTCTGACATCTTTTTTCTTTGTAGGTATAGGCAGATTGGTGATCACCTCAATCTTGGCAGGATCTACTTGAATTCCTTTGTGAGAGATGTAGTGGCCAAGGACTACACCTTCTTGCATCATCATGAAGCATTTCTCATTGTTTAAAGACAAATTATGGTCTTCACATCTTTGTAAGACTTTCCTTAAATTTTCCAATGCTTCTGTAAAATCAATACCATAGGTAGTAAAATCATCCATATAGATCTCCATGCAATCATGTGAGATATCTAAAAATATGCTAATGACTACTCTTTGAAAAGTTGCAAGTGCATTGCATAAGCCAAATGGAAATACTAAGTAGGCATAAGTCCCCCATGGATAGGTAAAGGTGGTCTTCTCTTGATCCTTGGGTGCAATTTGCATTTGGTTATAGCCATTGAATCCATCTAGAAAATAAAAATACTACTTGCTTGCAAGGGAATCCAATACTTGATCTATGAAAGCAAGGGGAAAATGATCCTTTTTGATGGAAAAGTTGAGTTCCATGTAGTCAACACAAACTCTCCATTTACCCCCATTTTTTGGTACAATTACCAATGGGGATACCCACTGGTTGTCTAAGATGGGGTAGATAAATCCTGCATCTAATAATTTTTGTAGTTCCCCTTTTATAATTTCCCTCAATTTAGGTTGATTCTTCTTTTTGGTTGCCTCACTGGTTTTCAATCATCTTTGATATATATCCTATGAGTACAAAGCTTGGGGTCCAATCCCTTCATGTCATGGTAGTCCCATGCAAATGCATGTTTGTGGGTCCTCAATAGGTTTGTCAAAGACAACTATTATTCTTGACTCAACTTGTTGTTAATATTCAAATATTTTCCTTTTGACACTTTCACTTTTGTGGTTAACTCTATCATAGTTGTTTCACTAATGCTTGGCACTTTTAGTTCATGTGGCAACAATGTATGAAACATATCAATTGCTACAGGAAGTTTAGTTGCAGGAAGAGTGGGTAGAAGTGTCTTCGCTGGACCTACAGAAGCAGATTCCTAAGAGGATGATGCTTCATGCACCTCACAATGGTTATGAATGATTTTGGACAATACCTCATCTTCTTCCTAAAGCTGCATGAAATAACTCCTACCTAACATCATAAGTTGTGCCACTAAATTGACTTCCTCAACCTCTTCTCCAACATGTGACCATATGGTGTTATCCATGTCATGGGATGCTTGAGCAGGATGGTAGAGAACAAGATTTTTGGTGTTCTTCCCATCATAAATGGTCATGTCTCCTGATCGACATCCAATGTAGGCATATGTTGTTATTAACCATGGCCTTCCTAGAATAATGGGATACTCGCCTAGTGTAGCTTTAGGAGACATAATCATTAATTTGTTGGGTACTCCCAAGAGTCTAAGGTTACCACAAGGTCCTCTACTATACCATTAGGTTTAATAGTGGAACTATCAACAAGTTGCAGGACAGTAGGAGTAGGTCTCATATTTGCAACATTTAGTTGTTGCATGATATCTTTAGTCATCACATTTATTGTTGCTCCCAAGTCAATTAGAGCATTCTTTATTTGGATCTCGTTTATAAAAAATCCTACCACAGGACTACCTAGGTCATTGTACTTGAGAATAGTCACTTTCCCAAGCATGAATCTGCCAGTTTCCCCACCACATGAATTGTAGTGGGGTATTTCTTTTTCCTTCCTGGATTTTTGAGGCATGCTTCCTTGATTGCTCTGCCATATATAAGGACATCTTTGATGACTTGAAATAAAGGTATTTTGACACATGTATGTTTCAACTGATCCAAAATGTCAAAGGTTGTTTCCTCCTTCTCTTCCTTTTGTTTAACAATTTCTAACCTTTGAGGAAATGGTGGATCTTGAGTAGTCTATTGAATTGGTTTAGGATTTTTAGGCACACTTCACTGAATGAGAACATTTAGAGGCTCCTCTTCTTCCATAGGAAACTTGGTGATGATAGAAGTGGAAGGAGCTATCAAAGTAGTTCGTGAACGTAGATGGATGGCACTCACACTCACAACATATGCAAAGAATTGATTAGGATCTGCAGAGTATACTAGTTGCTGTTGTGGTTTGTTATTTGGGTTAGGTGTGGGATGAGTTGGTAACTAAGTAGGTCTAGGTGTGCTTTAACTTGAGCTATTAGGAGGAGGAATTATAGCAAGTTGTTGAGGCTATGAAGGTGGCTGCATGTAACTGGTTGTTTGGATTGGCCATTGTTGTCCTCCCCTCCATTGGGATGTTTGTTGCTAGTTTCCTAGAGGTGGCTACCAATTCCCCTGAAACTACTGCCAATTCCCCTGAGGTTGTTGCCACTAGGGTGGAGAGTTTTGGTGATTGGGCTAGGTATTTGGAAGGCTATTCCAAGGCTATCGTGGATATCCTTCATAGTTGGATGGATATGGGGGTTGCCATTGGTTACCGGATGCATAAGAATTGAAATATGGCCCAACAAAAGATAATGGATCTGGTGACATACTTTGTCTTGGAGCCCATGGTCTCCTTTGTGCAATGTAGTAGACCTGATCATCATCACCTTGGATTGGCTTGAACTTAGGTGGGACCTGCTTGCTATCAATATTAGCTACCATTTTGCATCTGCAATCCTTTTTCTCTTATTTGCAATGAGGGCAATATTATGCCAACATTGCCTCTGTCTCCTCATGTTTCTTCTTTGCTTGAAGTGTATCCAACTAAGTAGCCAAATTATTTATGATGTCTTGTTTGAAATCTTCCAACAAGTGAGTAATCTCCATCCTTGAAACTCCATTGGTGGATGGTTTACCCATAGAGGATTGATAACCTCTTCATTTCTTTGAAGCTACCATGTAATAGTTCTGACATATCTTCTTAATATCATCCCAAGGAACTTGGGTGATATCTCCTCTTCCCATCAGGTCCAAAGCCTCAATGCAACTCTCATTAATTCTTCTCAAGAAGAGCACCTTTTGAGAGTCTTCATTGAGTGTATGATGTGAAGATTTTTGTAGGCAAAACAAAAACCTTGAGATGTAATCCTCCAAACTCTCATATTCCTTCTGCTGCATCCTAAAGATGTCATCTCCTCTCATGTCACTGCCCCTACAATATTCCTTGTACTTCTCAAGGAACTTTGTCTTCATGTCATCCCAAGTCTCCATAGTATTCCTGCCTATGCTCATAATCCATCTCAATGCAACTTCTTTCAAAGTGGTAGGAAACAACTTAAGCCTATGAGCATTAGTGGTATAGTCATAGCTTCTATAGAGGATATCAAACTCGAACAAGAAAGTATCAAGGTCTTCAATGAAAATCCCATAGAACTTAGGAAGGACTGAGGTAGTGATATTTTTGAGCCTCTTCTTCTTCATCATCTCTTGGAAAATTTGGAAGCTCTTCTAGCTGAAATGGATCAGGGTCATTAGGAAGGAATCTCCCATAAGCATCCCTTCTCGTTCCTCTATGCATGCGGTATCAAATCAGTATCAACCAACTCACACAAAGAATTGGTGAAAGAATAGTAGGCCATTACTTTTCCTAAGTGAAAGGTACACTAAGAGAAAACTTCAGAAACACTATAACAAGAAAGAAACTATCAATGACTCCAAATAACTTCCTAGTTTGACATCATCCCCAACAACAACACCAAAAATGTTGGCCTCCTCTAATGGTTTAATAACTAAGCCCTTAGAGTTGTGACTTAGAGATTGGACATCTACACTAAGTAGCTATTTCACTCATCATGAAGGTGTATTTCATTGTCAACCCAGGGACATAAACTTGAAATGGGTCAGCACTGTATGTGCACTAGGACTCCATTGTAATCATCCATAAACTAGGAAAGAAATAATACTGGAAATAAAATGTTGGAAAGGAATCGACTTAAAAACTTAGCATAAATCAAAATTTTCACCAAACATTAACAACTGGACTAGAAATGAATGATAGAAATGTAAACTCCAGCAAACAGACAGGAAACTACTCTATCTTCCTTGGCTATAGGAACAGTCACATAACATAATTTTAGTGGCTGTAGGAATAGACAGTTGTTGAAACTAAAACTAACTACTAAATAGAAAATAGCTTCTAAACTAAATAGGTGGAACTCTCACCAAGTGGCCCCCCTTGAGTAATTCTCCCTTAAGCTAACTCAAATGCAACAACTTAGAATATCATATTATTTCTTGAAAACATGATTATAACATCTCAACAATATGACTGTATTACTAAAACTTGAAAAATGTAAGTAGAATCTTCGAACATGCAACCTTATCAAAAGGGGCATTTGACCATTATTTATAGAGAGAAAAATATTGATTAACCCTAACTACCTAGGCAATCGACTCCATCAAAATAGGAGGATGCCACTTATTGAAAGCATAGAAAAAGATGGGGGAAGTTATGCATGCACTAAATTGGTCAAAGCAAACTTGCTCTGATGAGAATCTAGCACAACACACTCCCTATAGTTTCTCAACAAATAAATATTACCATTAAAAAGGTAGTTACATTATTTTATTTGAATTAGGAATTTCCCTCCATGAGAGTTTTCCCTCCTTTGACTTCTTAATAATTATCTTCTTGACTTCTTGGTAACTATCTAGCTGGCAAGAGTTTCTTCCACATGGCAGGCTTCATTGACATCAACATTTTAGTGGAAACCTGCATAATAACATTAGCACACACAAAAAATTGTGTATCTATAATTACCATAGCAACATTCATTCAACCACTTGTAAAATCATCATAGATAATTCACATAGCATGATAATATCATTAAAAGTCACAAGGATAAACTTATGACCAAGGTCTATGGTTTTAAGGGAATAACATAGAAAATTTCAACAACCAAGTGTCAAAGTCTATGATAGCAACAACAAATATATAATAGATCCTATCAAAATTAAGCCATTAATTGGGCTCATCATGTATCAATCTCAAAAGGTTGTGAGAGATTTGGTAGAACAAGAATAGGTGCAAAACATAATTTTTCTTTCAATGTATTGAAAGTATGTGAGTGGATTTTTGTCCACTTGAATGCAACATTGGTCTTTATCAATTGGTGCAAAGGTGTAGCAATGCTCGAGTAATGTAGGATGAAATTGTAGTAGAAGTTGGAAAGACCAAGAAAACTCAATTCAGTGAGATTTGAAGGAGTAGGCCACTTGAGAAGAACTTCCACTTTTGCAGGATCTATTTGGATGCCACATGCATCAAAGAAAAACCCAAGATAGGAGATGTATGTCTGACTAAAAGAACACTTAGGAAAGTTGGCATGCAAATTGTTCTACTAAAGTGTATGAAGAACATGTTCCAAATGCTGAAGATGGACTTTCCAAGTATGAGAAAAGACACTTGAATATAATCTAAGTAGATGATAACAAATTTCTCCAAAAAATCATGAAATACCTCATGCATCAATCTCATGAAAGTGGCAGGAGCATTAGTGAGACCATATGGCATCACAAGACACTCAAAAAGACCCATTTTAGTCTTGAAAGTTGTCTTCCATGTGTCCTTTTCCTGAACTCTAACCTGATGATACCTACTTTTTAGATCAATCTTGGAGAAAAATTTGGCACCTTGAAGTTGATCCAAAAGGTCATCAATGCGTGGAAGTGGATATTGATTTTTATGGTGATCCTATTTAATGCCTGAAAATCAATACAAAGATGCCAAGTTCCATCCTTCTTGAGCACAAGCAAGATTGGTGAAGCCCAAGGGGATGTACTTGATTTAACGAAACATTTAGACAATAAATATTGAATTTTCCTTTTGATTTCATTAGTCTAAAGAATGGATTGTTGATACAATGGGGCATTAGGAAGAGAAGCGATAGGAACAATGTCAATAGTGTGATTGATTGCTCATGATGGGGGAAGTGTCTTAGGCTCCTGAAACACTTGTGAATAAGACTACAACAATTTTTTAATAGTATCATTTGGTTTGGATATAGTGACTTTTTCTTTAAAATCATCAAATTGTGGCCTTATAAAAATTAATGCAAGCTCTTGTGCTTGATTGATTGCTTTGTGTGCTTGTCTACAACTAAGTACTAGATTTGTGGTGTTGTTAGTATATTTGATCAAGTATGCCTTATTATCTTGTTGTAGTGTATATGTATTATTAAAGACATCATAATGATATTTCCTATCATATTGATAGGGTTTTCCTAGCAACAAACCACAATAATCCATGGTGGTCACATCACAAGTGACCTTATCAATGAATTTAAGACCAAATGCAAAAGACACAACACATGTGTGTGTGATATGAGAGGATGAATCATTATCTTTCCATCCAAGTGAATATGGATGAGTATGTGGATCCATCAGAAAATGAATTTTGTCAATAATGCACTTCGCATTCAATTTTTTCTAGGAGCTGTTATCGATGATACAATCCACAAAAAAATCATGTGTTGGGTGAGCATGAGTGACAAACAAATTGTCACGTCCCCCTAAAGTAGAATGGTGGTTCATCAAGGTGACTTTATTAAGTCTATCTTTCAACTCATCATATGCCCTATCATCACCAAAAGTCTCGATGGGAACATTTTTCTTTTCCTCGTCATGAGAATGTACAATTAGATTCTTCTTCTTCAACTTAAAACATTTAGATTTTTCATGTCCCTTTTTTTACAATAAGTACAAAATTTAAATTTCTTAGTATCAAAAGAAGGAGAAAAATAAGAGGAAGGAGAAGACTTTTTCTCTTTAGAATTTTTTTCTTGTGGTTGAGAACTCGAAGCCTTTAGAGGACCTACAAAAAATGAAGGTCACGATGTACAAGATTGGGAAACAAGTTTTTCTTCTACCAACTGTGCTTGGTTGAATGCAGCATCAAGTGTTCTAGGGTAGTATATTTCAACTCACTAAACAAATGCTCTTGCAATCCACTCTTGAACTTTAAGATTAGAGCAACACTTGGATCTTGCATGCAAAGTAGTATCCTTAGTTGATTGAATTGGTAGATATAATCCTGCACTAACATTTGTTGTCCTTGTTGTAGGTGAAGCCACTTGATGTGAAAATCTTGCTCTTAGTTGGAAGGATATAATATATCCTTTAAGGATGTGACAAGTTGATTCCATGTGGTGATAAGGTTCTGAGCATATTGTCGCTCAGTGACCAAAACCTTAGCAACACCAAAGAGCTTCAACTTTGCAAAAGGAACCTTATCATCAGGGATCTCATTGTAGGAAAACCATGTCTCCATGTCAAGAATACAAGTGTAGAGCACATTAGGATCTTTGGATCCATCATAGATCTTGACCTCACATTTTTCTAGAGGTCGGTGGCCTTTAGGACTAGGGAGTGGTTGAGTTGCAATATCATTAACTTTATCATTTAATGTGGTTATTACACCTACGAGTTCAACAACTCACTCAACTAAATTAGCACCCATGTTATTGCGAGTTAAATCTAGTGAAATTCTTTATGCCTCCCAACAATAGAAATGGACAAACAATGAGGCTCAACACTCTACTAGACTTGGGTTTGATGAAAATAATTAAATCAAGAGATCCTTTATAGCTGAAATGAAATTTCTTTATAAAGATGTTTGAGACTCCTCTAGACACAATTTGGAAAATTTTCAAAATAAAGTACCAATCAGGTCACAACCTATAGAATTAATACTCTCCCAGATTAACTTGAAAAATATATATTTTTAAAAATATTTGGGAGAACTATAATAAACTTTTATAAAATAAAGAATATAAATTCTTTATTTTAAAAAGTAAAACCATACCAATAAGTAGAAAACCACTAATAAAAACTGCCTGTTTGCCTTTGAATTCAACAATTGTAGCATTAATATTAAAACTGTGATAACTTTCTAAAATTTGAACCAAATTCAAAATCTTGAAGTGTTCTGGAAAGGTGAGAGTGTAATCTTCAAAACCCAAAAATAATTTGTGTAAAAAAAATGCTTATCAAACAATAGATGGGTTTTTAAAAATAATTGACAAAAAGTATTCATAAAAATAAATGAAGATTTTGCAAGAAAAGACTTCAACTTGTATTTTTATGAAAAATTCTACACAAAGCTTAAAAAAATAGTGATTTATAAAACAAAAATTAAATAAAATGGATTGGAAAGATTAACCCATGGATCAGAGAATTCTTTGATACAAACTGATATGGAAACAGGCAAAATTATGAGCAACAAACAAAGATTCAATTCTACAAATGAGACAATAATCTTTGTAGTCAGAGAACAAATTCACACAATGACATTATTCTCAGCAAATAAAACTGCAAACTTGTATTTCCAATTTGCCTACATGAAAAGAAAATACAATATTATATAGACATGAATATGCCTAAATTAAAGATTTGGAAATATCATCCAATCTTCATGTGAAGTGAAGATAATAACAATTTTCTATGTTATGCAAAACTAAATAAATATTATCTAAATATGACTCACCTCCTAACAACTAGGAAACTAACTTTTACTTTTAACTTTTTACATAGGATAAAACTAGCAAATATTAAAATAATAATTTAAATCTTATGCTATAACCTATACCCTATGAATCCTCATCAGCTATACTAAAATTATAATTTATTAATTTACATCATTTGAAAATACACATTATTAAACTATCTTGTAGTCAAAATACATCACCAATCATGAAATAACATACTAAGATTTTTAGTTCACAATATGAAAAATATGATGAAAATTTTGTTACAAATAAAAAACAAAAAACAAAAAACAAAAATACAAACATAAATTTTATCAAAATTATATATTTAAAAAATAAAAATAAATATATATATATACTATAAATATAGATAAAAATTATACTACATTCTATATCTATTAATTTAAACCGTTTGAAAATACAAAAGATTATAAGACAAATCCTCTAAACACAATCTTATTTTCCAATAAGCATTAAGATGTAGATATTCATGGAGTAGTAGCAAAAGAGTTAAGTTGAGAAGTTTATGATATGTTAAGTATAAAGTGGTGGGTTATTGTAAGGAAAGCTAGATGCGGAAGCAACTCTCCTAACGTCAAAAACCTCAAGGAAGAATGCAAAGACACTTTTAAAATTTTCAATTACAGTCCAATTAAGATGCACATGAAAGAGATTACTGAAACAAAGAAATAGACAAACACATATGAACACCAGATATACGTGGGAAAACCCGTATGGGAGAAAAACCCACCACACCAAGAGAAGTCACTTTGTATTACAGTAATAAAGATTACAAATAGAGTTCTGACTTATCTTTCTACTGTCAGTTTACAACAACATTCACCATGAACAACCTTGATACAAAACATTCACATTACAGTCTTCACATAATAGAATTCATCCACTGATCATACAATCACACATCAATCCGTCAATCCATCAAACTATCGAACCATCAAACCAGACATCATCTGCAACTTCAGAGTATATCCATGTTGCCCCTGTCTGTCAAGCTTCCTCTCAGTAACGGCCACAATAGTCCAACTACTAGTGGTTCCCATTCAGCTTCTCTGATTGGCCAATGACTCACCATGTAGGATGGTCTTCTCTCAGTCAAAATGATCAACTTGTGTTGGCATGTCAGTGAGACACTAACTGTGTCTCCCCGATACCACAAGACTTAACTATCAATGTCCCCAAGAGTCATCCTTATCGCCAAGATGTTACATCGAGTCTAGAGAGCTATTGCTCATACTCTGCCATGTCACCAAGAGTCATCCTTATCACCAAGATGTTACATCGAGTCCAGAGAGCTATCGCTCATACTTAGCCATGTCGCCAAGACCTATCGCTATCGGTGAAACATCATACTGAAGCTTCAAATTCACATAGACGTGAGTTTTCCATTCGGTGAGACAATCGTCTTTCGCCAAGACATCACACCAAAGTTCACTAAGTATCCAAAGTGATCAATAGTCGGCAAGACTATCGTCCTTCACTGAGAGATCATATCGAGTCATTAAGGGTTATATCGAAGCGTTCAACATTCGGCAAGACATACCACTTTTGCTAGGAGATCATACCGAGGTTCAAAGATACTCCGAAGTGCTCATGTATCACCAAGACATATCGCTCTCACTGAGACGTTACTCTGAATGCTCACAAGTCATACCGAGCTCCAAACAATAATTGACAAGAATTTTGTCCATCACTAAGACCTCACACCAAGACCTTTGTGCTGCTCCGAGTGTATATCGTCGGTGAGACACACCAACTATCACCAAGAGTTCTTCCCGAGTATTCAAGTCATACTGATGTCCCCAGGATAAAGCTATCAGTGAGACATTCCTATCGGTAAGATTTCTTACCGAACACCCAAGACTCTCCTCGAAGGATTCAACAGAAAATGCTGTCGGCGAGACATTCCTATCGGTAAGATTTCTTACCGAACACCCAAGACTCTCCTCGAAGGCTTCAACAAAAAAACGTTGTCGGTGAGACAATAGCTATCGCTGGGACTTCACATCAAAGTAAGTCTTTCAGCCAAGGGTCTCCCCGATATACAATATGAATGGCCTGTCAGCCAGAGATCTCCACTCGGTAGGAGGTCATACCGAACACATGTTATAGAGATAGGAACATTCGGTGAGACTGAAGCAAGGTCACAGAGACCTGAACTGTTCAACAAGATTCAAGCTGCTTGTCGGCCAGACACAAAAGATGTCACATCGACTTGGCCCTTTCAAAGGTTTCAGCTTGTGGGATTGAGGCACATATTTCCAACAATCTCCCACTTGACGAAGATCACACAGGCACCTCCAGGGCACAACAAAACTTATTGAAAATCATGGGCGCTAAGGCCCATCGAACTGGCACACCACCTGAACTTGTCTGTGCTCACTGGCTTCATCAATGCATCTGCAACATTCTCCAGAGTATCAACTTTTTTTCAAACTGACCTTTCCATCCTCCACCATATCTGGTACAAAGTGGTACTATACATCTATATGTTTCATCCTGGCATGGAAAGTAGGATTCTTTGCTAGACAAATTGCACTCTGACTGTCACAAAAAATAGTTATTTGCCTTGCATCAAAACCAATGTTAGAACACAAATGTTTTAACCAAACTGCTTCTTTACAAGCATGTGTAGCTGCCATGTATTAAGCCTCTATAGTGAACAAAGCGACTACAACCTGCCGCTTACTCATCCAACTCACTGCACCACCATTCAACATGAAAGTATATCCATTGGTGGATCTCCTGCTATCAATGTCCCTTGCCCAATCAGAATCCACATAGCCTCGAATACTGAGAGTCCTCTGTGATTCAACCAGGTTCCCATGTTAACACAAAGCAAAATATGAAGTTCCCTTCAAATATCTTAAAACTCTCTTTACAACATCCCAATGTGTCCTTCCAGGATTATCCATAAATCGACTAAGAAATCCCATTGCTTGGGCAATGTCTGGCCTTGTACAGACCATTGCATACATAAGACTGCCAACCAAAGTTTTCTACTATTCCTGTCCCTGGTTATCTCCATCCCCAGAATATATCTTGCTGCACCAAGATCTTTCATTTCGAACTTAGCAGACAATTGAGACTTAAGATCAGAAATCATTAGCTTACTATTGCCTATGAACAACATATCATCAACATAGAGAGCAATAATAAGGACTTGATCACTTTCAGCTTTATAATAGACATAATGATCAAATTTTGATCTTACAAATCCCAAAGACAATACAAAAGTATCAAATTTCTGTTACCACATTCTAGGTGACTACTTTAACCCATACAGAGACTTCTTTAACTTGCAAACCAGTTTTTCTTTACCTTTCTCCACAAAGTGCTCAGGCTGGGACATATATATTTCTTCTTCAAGATCACCATGAAGAAATGTTGTCTTCACATCCATCTGTTTGACCTCTAAGTCATACGCTACTGCAAGTGACAAAAGAAATCTGATAGACGTCAGCTTAGCTACAGAAGAAAAATCTCCCCATAATCAATTCCCTCTACCTGGGAATAACCCTTCACAACCAATCTTGCCTTGTACTTTTCCACACTGCCATCTAGACCAATCTTCTTTTTAAATACCCATTTGCAGCCCAGTTTTCTGCCTTTAGGCAATGGCACCAAACTCCAGTATCATTCTTTTCTAATAATGCCATTTCTTCATTCATGGCTTCCAACCAAGAGTCTGAATCAGACATTTTAAATGCCTCCTTTACAGTCCTAGGCTCATCAGTGCTAGAAATTAAAGCATAGGCACAAGTAGAATCTATCAAAGAGAACCCATATCTATCAGGTTGTTTTCTTTCACGTGTTGACCTCCTCACTTGCTGTGAGGTTCTTCTTCTTGAACTTTCAGAACTACTTGAGCTCTCCTCAGTTTCAAGTACATTTTGAATTTTCAATTCCTCTTTCTGGTATAGGAGGAATTTCAACTACATCCTTATTATTTTTTGACTTTGTCTTGATTGCAGATCCAAGGTAGAAGGCTTCACTCACGAAAGATTACACTTCTACTATATACAACCTTCTCCGTATAAGGATTCCAAAGCTTGTATCATTTTATGCCAACACTATAGCTAATAAAAATACATTTGACAACCTTGTTCTCCAATTTAGATCTTTTCTCATACGACACATGAGCATATGCCTCACAGCCAAAAACAAAACATGTCTTAAAGAGGGCTTCTTACCAAACCACGCTTCCAAAGGTGTTTTCTCAACAAGAGCAGAATTTGGAGAACGATTAATCAAGTAACATGCAGTAGCAATAGCCTCAGCCCAAAACTTCTTCTCCAAGCCAGCACTACTCAGCATACTTCGTGATCTCTCCATCACTATCCTATTGAACCTTTATGCAACTCCATTTTGCTGTGGAGTATAAGGTGTAGTCTTATGTCTTTTAATCCCATGGTCTTTACAATACCTCTCTAAATCATCAGAACAAAATTCACCACCATTATCAGTCCTTAAACATTTAATTTTTCTTCCAGTCTGATTTTCTACAAGGTTCTTAAATTCCTTAAACCGATTGAACACTTCTAATTTATTTTTCAAAAAATAAACAAATGTTCTTCTCGAATAATCATCAATGAACAATACATAGTACCTTGACTTAGACAAAGAAGGAATATTCACTGGACCAAATACATCATAATGAATATAATCTAGCAAACTAGAAGATTTATGAGGACTGGAATAAAATGAAACATGGTACTATTTTCCATATATACAATGTTCACAGAATTCAAATTCAAGGTTATAATCTTCAAGCCCCTCAACCAGGTTTTTGTTCTTCAAGGTTTTTAAACCTTTCTCTCCAATGTGGCCTAGCCTATGATGCCAAAGCATAGTCTTTTCTGCTGGAAGTTTAACTTCCATAGAGTTTATACAATTAGGAACATTTCCCTCTTTTCCTCCAAGAGTAGCTTTCTGTGACTTTACAGAGACATTGTTACATTGAACAACATGTGCATCCAGCTTGTACAAAGTACCAATACAAGCACCCCTTGCTAGCACCATTGAGCCTCTAGTCACATTGCAGCCATTTCTAGAGAACATGACTTGCACTCCAATATCATTTAGCATACTTACAGAAAGTAAGTTTCGAGCCAGACCTGGTATATGCATTACATTATTGATTCCCTTCACTCTGCCATCAGGGAATTGGATTTTGCCTCTTCCACGGCCAAAAATTTCCAAAGTTGAATCACTTTCCAAGTACACCTTTCCACCATCGTATTCTTCATACTTCGTAAACCAGTCTCTATGAGATGTCATGTGGAAAGATGCTCTAGAATCAATTAACCAGACATCATCTGATGACTATGTAGCCAAGGCTACAATGAAGGTGTCTGCATCACTATGAGAAGAATCATTGTCGGAAGAATACTTCTTCTTCTTCTTCTTCTTCTCCTCTTTACAATCCTTTCAAACATGACCAGGTTGCCCACAATTCTAGCACTTCACCTTGGAGTTCTTGCCAGGAGACTTTGATCTCCCCTCTGATTTTTGATTTAGATTTCTTGTCTTTCTTCTTGCCTTTCTCTTTCGACCTTCCTCTAATAGCAAGGGCCTCCTTCGCCATCTCTTCTGATAACAAAGAAGCAACAAGATCTTCCATCTTGAAACTAGATGTTGTACTCCCAATAACCATTACAAGGTGATCCCATGAATCTAGAAAAGAACACAATATTAGCATACATCGATCCTCTTCATCAATCTTCACACCAACAGATGTTAACTGTGTAATCAACATGTTGAATGCGTTCAAATGATCAGCTACAAAACCTCCTTCCTACATTCTCAAAGTGTACAACTTCTTCCTCAGGAACAGTTTATTCACCAAGGACTTCCCCTGATAAATAGATGCTAGTCTCTTCCACAAGGAAGATGCAGTCTTCTCTTCATGCACATTGAGAAGAATGAAGTCTGCCAAACAAAGCCTTATTAACCCCTTAGACTTTCTATCTGCAAGGTCCCAATCTTCTTGCTTCATGCCTGTAGGTTTCACTCCAGACACAACAATCCAAAGATCATGATCCACTAAGAGATCCTCCATCTTAAGTTTCCACAACTCAAAATTGTTGCCATTGAACTTCTCTATTTCAATTTTTCCTGACATGCTTGCCATCTCAATCTATAATTAGAACTTGAAAAACTTCTTCAAGACTCCCACTTAACAGAAATTGACACAAAAAACCCAACATACCCACAAGGATAACACAACTAGCCAGGCTCTGATACCACTTGTAAGGAAAGCTAGATGTGGAAGCAAATCTCCTAACGTCAAAAACCTCAGGGAAGAATGCAGAGACTTTTAAAATTTTCAATTACAGTCCAATTAAGATGCACATGAAAGAGATTACTGAAATAGAGAAATAGACAAACACATATGAACACCAGATATACGTGGAAAAACCCTTACAGGAGAAAAACCCACCACACCAAGAGAAGTCACTTTCTATTACAGTAATAAAGATTACAAATAGAGTTTTGACTTATCTTTCTGCTGTCAGTTTACAACAACATTCACCATGAACAACCTTGATACAAAACATTCACGTTACAGTCTTCACATAATAGAATTCATCCACTGATCATACAATCACACAACAATCCATTAATCCATCGAACTATCAAACCATCGAACCAGACATCATTTGCGACTTTAGAGTATATCCATGTCACCCTTGTCTGTCGAGCTTCCTCTCAGTAACGGCCGCAACAGTCCAACTGCTAGCGGTTCCCATTCGGCTTCTCTGATTGGCCAATGACTCACCACGTAGGATGGTCTTCTCTCGGTCAAAACGATCAACCTGTGTTGGCATGTCGGTGAGACACTAACCGTGTCTCCCCGATGCCACAAGACTTAACTATCGATGTCGCCAAGAGTCATCCTTATCGCCAAGATGTTACATCGAGTCCAGAGAGCTATCGCTCATACTCCGCCATGTCACCAAGAGTCATCCTTATCACCAAGATGTTACATCGAGTCTAGAGAGCTATCACTCATACTCTGCCATGTCGCCAAGACCTATCGCTGTTGGTGAAACATCATACCGAAGCTTCAAAGTCACACAGATGTGAGATTTCCATTCGATGAGACAATCGTCTTTCGCCAAGACATCACATCGAAGCTCACTAAGTATCTAAAGTGATCAATAGTCGGCAAGACTATCGTCCTTCACTAAGAGATCATACTGATTCATTAAGGGTTATACCGAAGCGTTCAACATTCGGCAAGACATACCACTTTTTCTAGGAGATCATACCGAGGTTCAAAGATACTCTGAAGTGCTCATCTATCGCCAAGACATATCACTCTCGTTGAGACGTTACTCTGAATGCTCACAAGTCATACCGAGCTCCAAACAATAGTCGGCAAGACTTTTGTCGATCGCTAAGACCTCACACCAAGACCTTTGTGCTGCTCGAGTGTATACCGTCGGTGAGACACACCAACTATCGCCAAGAGTTCTTCCCGAGTATTCAAGTCATACCGATGTCCCTAGGATAAAGTTGTCGGCGAGACATTCCTATTGGTAAGACTTCTTACCGAACACCCAAGACTCTCCTTGAAGGCTTCAATAGAAAACGCTGTCGGTGAGACATTTCTATCGGTAAGACTTCTTACCGAACACCCAAGACTCTCCTCGAAGGCTTCAATAGAAAATGCTGTCGGCGAGACAATAGCTATCACTGGGATATGTTAAGTATAAAGTGGTGGGTTATGTTAGGAAAATGGTGTCTCAACCTTGCAATTATATGAGGTTACTATTTATAGTAAGTTTATATTTCAGCACGTATTGATGCAAAATTTTCCACAAAGATTTAGATTGGCCAAATAAGCATGCTCGTAAAGTTTCATCGCAAGATCATGTATGGATTTCAAGATATTAATTTTTTCAATTTTCAAAGTTTCAAAGTCTAATTTAAAGGACTTAAAGGTGTTTTTGATCCTGAAAGTGGTTGTAACTGGTATAGCTAGTTATTGCTGGATAGAGCATTTCATGAGCTTTCTGGTGGTTTAAATGATTCATCAATTAGACGCTTAGATCAAAAGTTATGGCCTTCAAAAGTTGAGTCTCTTGAAATGAGAGATGTAAAAATGTGTTGGACACGCAAATGAGTTGTAAAGGGAGAGTCACATGTAATGGTGTGTTTTTTAACCCATCATAGGCATCTATTATTGGAGATAAGGATGCGTGCCACACTTTAGGTGGTTTCAGCTCATGGTTTTGTAATATTGTTTTACGGTTCCATGTATTGTATCTCTTATATATTAGGTGCATAAGATGGAGGTTGTTGGGAAGAGTCTTATAGCTATTGAGTTACCTCCAAATCTCTGGTTGGTGATACTCCTATGAGAAAACTTCTTCTTCAAGTATGCTATAATCTTGTTAATTTTTGAGTAATGTACTGGGCGGCTTTTGGAGTGGGGGTTTTCTCTCAAAAGGTTTTCCCCACGTAAATCATTGTGTTATGATATGAACGTTATTTATGTTTATTTCTATTTAAGCTTTTGTAATTGTTCAAATATGATTTTTTTTTGTATAACCCTCCTCTAAGGTTTAGTGTAGGAAGTTGTTCCACTACCTTAGCTTCCTTACATGGTATGCATATACGGAGAATTAACTATGGGTTATGTTTTGTGATTTGATGATAATGAAATTTATTCATATGTAAATATTATTTATATTTAAAAATGTATTTTAAAATTTTCATGTGTTTTTATATGTAAATGCATATTTTTTTGTGTTTTTAAGAGATTATATATCTTTGTGTTAATTTAGATGGAATTATTAATTGTAGATTATTTTTAGTTTTTAATAATTATTTTTAAGGAATAGTGTATATTGTATAGTTAAATGCAATATATTAATCAATAAACTTTATAGTGATTATTTATGCTCAATTAATTGTTTTTTACATTTATATATTTCAAATTTGACTATTATTTAATTTTTCATAGATATTTTATTGTATTTGATGTGTTTTCCATTATGCCAACTAATGAGGTAAACATAACCTCACCAATATAATGAACTAAATACCTTTCCTCATATCTTCCAGTCACCTTTACCTTTCCAATTAATTGTATTTAGGATTAGTAATTACTTGCTTTTTGTGAGAAGTTGTATAATCTTTATTTTCTGAAATTAATTGAGATAAGCTAACCTACATTGACATAATGGTTTAGTTTCTAAGTATTGTACAGGCTATTATGCTCAATCGATCATCATGCTTAGCCAATGGATTCAACATAGACTTCCATATAGCTGAAAACAAGTGCCAAAAGAATAGGCGCCAAAATTTTAGGGAACGCATGGTGGATCGAGTTTTTGAAGTTTTTTGTTATTTTCTGTTAAAAAAGTTTATGGCTCACTTTGAGCCTCTTTAATGTTTTATGTAGTGGACTTAAGTCCGTTAGTTTGTTGAATTTAGTTGAAGAATTTTTTAGTGGTAATCTTTACCATTTGAATTATAGGATTTTGTTAGTTGTTTTTGTATAAATATATAACCATTAGAAGCAATGATACACAAAGAGATATTGTTATGCTGTCACTATGCTTTCTGAGTTATACTTTCAATATGAATAAAATAAGCTTTTCCCTCATTCTAAGTTATTAGTATTGTGAGTGAAATCATCTTGAATGGAGTAATCTTGAAGTTTCAAAGTCTATGTGATCTGAGCTAAGTGTAGAAGCACCCAAGAGCTGGCCACTTGAGGGACTATAGAGTAGATAAATAAGTATTCCATTTTTAATTTTGTTGTCTTCATTTTGTAAATGGTAAATTGTGAGTGAAGTTTATTTTCATGTGTCGAGCTCTATTAGGTTAATCCTACAGGTTGTAGAACGAGTCCATAATCTTTATTTTTGTTATCTGAAGTTGTAGAACACCTACTTTCATTTGCTAGTTTCAAGTTGTTGAGTTGTTTTCTATTAATTGTCAAGTTTGTTATCCGTTGTTAGTTAGATGTTTCATAGTTTCTTTACAAGCATTTCCTCTTCAAAAATTTACACACTTAGCTTAATTATCTCCATGCTTTCTAGTTTAATTGTTATGCTTTTTAGATTAATAATTTCTTGCTTTCTAGTTTAGTTGCTTCAAGCTTTCTAGGGGTGATCCCACAATACTGGTTTACAATTTTTGGCCAAACTAGATGCTGAACTAATTTTTTCTAACTAAATCTTCACTTTCGAGCATCTATAGTGGCAAAACCAAGAGGAATTTGAAGATGATGCAAACTCGTGATTTGTGACATTTTTTCTGTAGATTCTAAATATATTTTTTTCAAAATTTTTGGAATCAGATTGCACTTCTTTTTCCATCTCCTTTGAAAACTAGTTTTGTAAACACCATTTTAAAGGAGTGACGCTCACCATATAAGACAAATTTTTTTCCATGAAGGATAAAATTCTAATTTTTTTGAATTTAGATTTATGACTATGACATCTAGTGCTTACAATTGGTTTCATAGTGTTTTATTGAATATTTTTTCCTTAATCAAGTTTCAAAGTCAAACCAATTACAATTCAGACATAGGCAGACCGTATAACACATAATTTTTTTTGTATGTATCAAAATTCAACTTTTTTTTGTTGGATCAAGGACTTCAATATCTGGTGCACTCATATTTTTCAATTTTTTTTTGATAATCTTCTATTTTTCCACATGTGCAGAACAAAGAGCTTGATTTTCAGTGAAAAACCTACATTCATAAGAAATAAAAAATAAATATAATAATAAAATTAAATTTATTTAAAATTATACTTTTTCGGAAGCTTATAATAAGGACTACATACTTACAATAAATAAATTTTAAATGAATTCATTTGATCCCCCAAAAGGTAAATCAAAAGTGGTTTTTGATCAGCATTTTGATAGGTGTAAAGGAGACTCCGTTATAGGTATGGTTTAAAACTAGCAGGGTTCTATCCAAGGGGGTTTGATCTAAGATAGTTTGATCAAACCCTCTTCAATTGGAATGCTTTAAATGGAACTTTTTAAGTCTTAAATCATTATATTTTCTAAATATATGTGATTTCAGCAAAAATCAAAATCTCCTAGAAATTATAAACTAGCTTTGTGGGATCACCCCTAGTTTAGTGGCCTCTTAGTTTAAAATTTAATTTTAGTTGCTCCAAACAATTAGAAAATCTAAGAAAGATAGCCAAGATGTCTTCTATTGCATATAGCCTCCGAACACTACCCGGTCAATACAATTGATGCATTTTCAACTAAAGAGATAGGACCTAGTGACAACTTGTCACCAACATAAAATTACCTCATCTTAATTTATTAGGGGCACTTATTTTATTACCAAGGTTTCCCTCAATCTAATTCTTTTGTTTAAATTTTTAATAACCCCTCAATGTAATGTTTTTATTTAGATTATAAATTTTTTATAGTGAAAAGGATGAGAACAACAAAGACATGTATGTGTAGTGTGAACCCTAGGTGTGGAAGTGTGTGTTTGTTCGTGATAGAGGAAGCAATTAAGGGGAGTGACAATGCAAATGAAGAGGATACATAAGAAGAATTTGGAGATGAGGTCAAAGATTGGGAAAAAAATTTGGTAGAAGAAGATGGTTTTTCTATTTTTCCCTATGGTTGTTTTTCCTTTGATGGGAAAGATGTTGAGGATATTTTTCTTGTGGATGATCTGGTTGTAGAGGAGGATGAACTTCTCTTGGATATCCTCCTTGAGGCTTTTTAGAAGGTGAAAATTCTTGTTTTGGATTTTGTGATGGAGGTCATTGACAAAGAATAGTTTTTAGGTATGTGCAAAGGGTTTATCCTCCCTTCTTCATTTTTTTCTTCCAAGTCAACTCACAAAAAGGTGATCTTGTTGATGCCCAATTATTTTGATCAAGAAGAAATTGGGTTTCATTTTGAGTCTATTAAGGATGGTGTTGTTTCTTCACTGGTTGTTTTTGTTCTTGTTCTATCCCCTAGGGTTTGGGAGGAACTCAATGAGTTGGGTGTTTGTGTTTCTTTAAGCTTGTAGATAAGTTTGGGATGTGATGTGATGGCTACAAGTTTTGGTGCACTTGTGGCTCTCATCTCTAATCTATACTGTGATTTGATGGTTGGGAGTATTGGTGTTGTGGTTGTTGTTTCCTCTCCTCCTATTGTTATCGTTACTTTGAACCATAGGTTTTTTAAGGATCTCTATGTGATGGAGGTGAGTGGTGTGTCTTTTTGTGTAGTCTCATAACATGTCCCATTTTGCTTTTGGAAAAATAAGGACCTTTTTTTTGGCTTAGGTATAACTTGCCTTGTAATATCAACAATTTATCCAGGTCCACCAAAACCTCAGTTTCAATTACTCTAATGGTCAAAATCACTTGGAAAATTTCCCATAAACTCAAAATCCAAAATATGGTATTCCAAATAGTTAAAATTTCATCACGAATGAAAATAACATTAAAAATAACATGGGTTGCCTTTCAAAAAATTTAAAAATACAAAAAAGAAAGCAAGTTATGACTCGGGGGGTCTTTTATGTGTTATGGGAACAACTTTCCATTAAGGGTCAAAAATTCCAAAATTTCAATAATCTCAAATTTTTCAAAAATCTCAAAATTGTGCATTAGTGGAAAAAATTCTCGTTACAATGGCGACCAAAAATCCTGAAATTTTCATTTGCACTTCAAAATCTTGAAATTTCCATTTGCGCTTCAAAATCCTGAAATTTCCATTTGCGCTCCAAAATCATGAAATTTCCTTTTGTGCCCAAAAAATCCAAAATTTCCACCACCCTGAAATTTAAAAAAGAAGTTTCAGTAAAACAATGATATCTCTCTCATTTCTTAATAGAATTTAAAAATTCAAAATGATCTAGAAATCTTAGAGCACAAGGAACAAAACCCAAAAACCATTTGGGATACTTTTCTAAAACAAAAAAAAATGGGTGTGAATTTTTAAAGCGGGAATTAATCCTATTTTTTTTTATAGGAATGCAACTTAAAATTGAACATTTTTTATTATTCAAAGTTCGTGAAACATTAATGCGTTTGTAAATTTAATTCTAAATTTATGAATTTAAATGAACATGTCAATTAACTTTACAAATGACTTGATATTTGATAAAGTTTAATTGTTCGTTTTGTAGGTAATTCAAATTGTTGCTAACTATGATTACTTGTTGATGTCACCCATGTGATGACTTTAATCTGCTACCTTTATTTTTTGAGGATGAATCTTGACCATTGATCATTTGTAATTGATTTTTTGAGTGCTATATTTTATATATAGCTCAAAACTGTTCATTTTAAAGGAAGGAGGGGGGGAAAGGATAGAAATAGAGGAGCTCAGAGAACTCACAAATAATTTTTTTATAGAAAGCAACTGAGTGATTTGAAATCCCTTCTAGAAATCAGACTAGGTCTTGAAATCACTGATAACTATAGACCATATGTAATTTTAACATTGCCAATTCTTGTTCACTTCATGATTTCTTGCTGCCTAGACAATGCAATTGTTTGATTATGCTTGCAAGGATTGTAAATATGATGTCAAATGAAGGTCATTCCTAATTGTAAATCATATATGACTACACACTTGTCATTTTCCTTTGAAATATGTAATGCGCACCCTTGCCAAATTGAATGATATTTTTTCCGAACACTTAATATGACATATTTCATTTTTCAATTAAGTAGACACAAACTGATAATGTTTTCTGAGCAATTTTCCATAATAAATATGGTGGATTTTAACATATATTCATTTTCAAGGCATAACACATCACTGTATTTTACAATATAATGAACATTAGCTCCAAAACGATTGAAAGTTGAGAATACAGTGACTGAAAACTAGTGCTTCTTCGTGACTGACAAGTGTGAAGTATTAAAGAACAAATTGGTAAGCAAATGCAAAGACTGAATCTGATATAGAACTTCACCCAAAAGTCTTAATTGACTCATACATTTCATAACATGGCACTCTTCAACAACACTAGAATGACGAAATTATCACTAAAGACTCCCATGACAATAATGGTATTACACAACAATTATCAAAAGCCAAAATATAGTCTGATTTATATTCTCTGAGCACCAATAGGACTGTAATACACTAACAACAGTTCATGAACTCATATAGACATTACATATATTTGTTGCTTAGCATTTTCAAGCTTCAAACACTCAGAAATATCATTGAAGACCCTTTCATCCACAGTTCATGACAATCCACTATAGTATTGCAGCAGTAAGACACCATTCATGGCATAACTAATAGAGATTATAATATGAGTTTACAAGACACTAAATCCACCCAAAATTATATGGCAAACTAGAATGATAACAACGACCATAATTACATTGCAAACCATTACAAACTTAACAGTAGGTTTATACCAATAGATTACACATTCCAGACCACACCATAATGAGCAGATCAGACAAATAACATACCCTAATAGTTGCAGCAATACATTCTGGGTCTTTTGAAATAGAAATCAGACTTATAAAATCATTTGCATGTCTGAAATAACACAAATTAAGCAAATAGAATGTATAAGGAACCTAATTTAATTCACAAGGTCTGTAAAATAGATAGTAGCAACTTGTAGGAGGTAGAAATACTCATAAATAACTCCAATGATGAAGCAATAGTCTCAACAGAGAATAGAAAATTATCAAACCTCAAAACCCTTGACAAACTTCCAATTGAAAGCAATCAATCTCCTCTGATTTAGTCACTGTTTACGGTACTGTAGCGTCACTATAGCAGCAGGATGAATTTCAATTCAAACCCTCTTCATAAATCTGAACAATTATCTCAAATTCATCCCTTTAGAAACCCTCACCAATAAATGTAGTAATAAATCAGCTATTGCATTATTCAAAAACCCTTACTGCAATAATAAATCAGCTATTGCAATAATTTGAATCCTTATTTAGAATTGCAATAATACATCAGCTATTGCAATTATTCAAACCCTTTCAATAATAAACTAGCTATTGCAATAATTTAAAAACATGCAATAATACATTAGC
Organism: Sequoia sempervirens; assembly: GCA_007258455.2. NCBI lineage: Eukaryota > Viridiplantae > Streptophyta > Pinopsida > Cupressales > Cupressaceae > Sequoia > Sequoia sempervirens. The sequence goes on along the minus strand of VDFB02271358.1, from coordinate 1,110,770,739 downwards.
TATTGCATAAATTACTTAGCTTCTCAGACAAGCAAATTTGCAACTTCAACCTTCAATCGATCTCTATTAAGCACCAATGTGTTTCCTGGCTAAAAACACCATTAAATCTCCTGACTGTATATTGCAATAGCAAAGAGATTGTAAGCCAAGAGGGATTTCGTCCTCAAAGCCCCTAAAAAGCCAATCTCTCAATGAGACTAAAATTCATTAACAATTTTCTCTCCAACCAAGCATACCAAATGAGCTCTCAACTCTCCTTTATATAGAACTTCTTGATCTTCTAGAAAGACCCAAAAAGAGTGTTCAACAAACTTTTAGAAGAATATTTTAATATTCCTTGATGTGATCCCTTGATGTGATCTCTTGATATGACTCCTTGATGTGACCTTTGATGTGACATCTTGATGTGATCCCTTGATGTGATCTCTTAATATGACTCCTTGATGTGACCTTTGATGTGACCTCTTGATGTGCCCCCTTGATGTGACTACTTGATGTGACTCTTTAATACTTAAGTCACTTTTTTTGAAGATATATTAATAAAGTGACTTTATTAATTTATTATTAAAGTATGTCACTTTTAACCTTTTAATATAATTATTTAATATTATCCTTTTGACTTTGCACTTTTTGCCTAGTAACATTAAATAATTAAAATAATGATTATTCCTTAAGAGGGCCGAAAATCGGGGACATTACAAAATATCAAGTGTTGTGCTGGATACAGGTGCATTTGAATCATTTCTTTGGAATGATAAGTTGTCCTTTAGATATTTGCATCATCTGTGTGTATTTGTGACAAGGTTTGGTGAAGCACGGACTGGTAAATGATATCTTTTTACAATTTTGAAGTATCTTTGTGCAAAATACTATGAATTTAAATTTTCCAAGCCTTTCTCTCTCTCAACCATTTCCTTTTTAATTTTATCTTGAGGTTTGAAATCCCTAAAATTCATAGATTTTAAAATATCATAAATAATAAATCTGATGATAGGAAGTGTTCTGAAATACATAAACATAATCAAGTTAAAAATATTTGAACATTAATTAAGGTTGATTTTATGAGTCTAACAACAATCTTTAGAATCTAACCTTGCTTACAGATCCAGTGTGTAAATCCCTCTATAAAAATAGTTTCACAATGAGCTCTAAGTAAAGATTGCATATTCAAGTCCTAACTAACAAAGCCTTGGGATTATCAAATTTTATCTCAAGATTTGATTTTCTTTCAAGAGAGGTAAAGTTCTTTGTGAATTTTATCTATTTAATGTGTGACTGACATACACATCAACGAAATTGGTGCTAGAAGGAGGGTATGCACATGCTAGAGTTGATAAAAAGATGTGAAGATTCAATTTGAGATTGTAGATCTCTCTTTATAAAAATTTTAAAAATAAAAAAAATATGAAAATAAAAAATATGAGTTGGAATGATAAATCAAAAATGTAGTATGTATGATTATGAGAAGAAATTTGAGGTTAACATTCCTATTTTTCAAGGAATTTTAGATAAAAGCTTTATCTTTAGTGTTTTCTTGATTTTACTTCATTTGATGAGTGCAAAATACATAATACAACAAATCATGGTGAAATTAGTTGCATAACTTTCCTTACAAGATTAGATTTGGCTTTGAAAAAACTATATATATATATTTTTTCTAAAGTGTACATGTGTGAAGCTCCTCATGGAAAAGAAAGAAACTAGAGACCAAAAATTTATGAGCACAAACAGGTTTAGAATAGTCAAACTAGAACTATGAAGTTGGTTAGAGTTAAGGGACTAGAACATAATTGTCAATTAAAAGATCCTAAAATTAGTTATATGCTTGAAAATGTTACAAATTCTCTATTTAGATTGGATGACATGAATGAGCATGTAAATCAAGGGAAAAAAAATAGATCAACTTAAATCTGTAGTCACCAAAAGGAATTCCAAAATAGCAACTAGAGAAAACATAACACGTAAAATAGATGAAATATTTTTTGATTTTACTAACATAAATGATTAGGTGCATAAATGGTGTAGTTATATAAGACCAGATGCATTATCATTATGTTGGAGCGAATTATTTGTAGATTAGATGATGATAACATAAAATACAAAAAGTTGTGTTGTTGCTATGCATGATCAAACACTAGTAAAAAGCCATGTAGATGCTGAGATAGGGAAGTTGAATTTAATATCAAGTTTAACTTACATTTCACCTTTGCAATCATATGAATTAAATGTAAAAGAATCGTGTGCATATTATATTTCGTATTTTGAAGATAAAAAATTGTACACACCTAACACTGATGTGCAAGAAATTAGAGAAAACTTCATTATCTTTCGAGAAATAAAAAATCATATGATTGTGCAAGATGCAAATTGCAAACATATTACAGTAGAAATGATAATTGAAGAATAATTAGAAGAAGGTGTTGATGAGGATAATACCAACTATGTAGGTTCATTTCAACAAATAGATGACAAATCTTTAACTTTTTTGCATAATAAGTTTAAATATGATAAATTCTATTTATTTAATGATAGGAATGATGAACTTAATGTTCATAATGAATTACTTCTAATTTTAATCATGACTTTGATGTAGGAGAAATCCAACAAAACACTGAGTCAGAGTGTGAGTTGATCATAGAAGATGTCAAATGGAGAGCTAGACATTTATTTTTGAAGATGAACCAACCATTGTGCTACAAAGTTATGTATTTAAATTTGGAAATGAGTATAAAAAAATTTAAAAGAAGGATTGGCTGACAACAATCAAACTTCTCCAACTAAACAAGAATAAGACCATGTTGTACCTTTCCTCTTTTCCAAGACATCTAAAGTGTATTATTTTGATTATGGGAATTCTAAAAATACAACTTGTAAATGGATCAACTATGAGAATGATGAATTACCTTAGTTGCTAATAGTTAGGGATTATTCTATTGAATATGAGAAAAATAGGGTAGAAAATTATTTTTCAGAGTACAAAGATAAATTTTCTAGACTGAGAACCCTAACTGTTGTCTTAATTCTCTTACACACTTTGTCTAAATATGTAAATTTGGGTGTAAATATATGTCATCAAAAGTCATGTCCATCTAGGTAGTTTCCTTTTATATAATTAGGTTAATAAGTTTTGATTAGGTTTTTCCTGCAAGTTCTTGCTTTAGGTGTTTGCTTTGTTTTTTTAGTTTCCTTTTTCTTTAGATTTTAATTGGTTTTGTTTTCTTGTTTTTGATTTTTCCTATTTTGAAGATTCTTATTTTTCTAAAATGTCTTAATGGGGAAACTTGTAACTTTTGAAAACTACATGATTTCTTTAATTCTAAAAATAAAGGTAATTTTTTGTATAGGTTTGTAATTTTAGTAAATCTAATTTGTTTGATATGCCTCATGAAGGTTTACTTAATAGGGAGTAACATGAAACATTCAATGAATTATACATATTCATAATTTTGAAAATAATTCTTTGAATTTTGAAAAAAATCAAAAGAGAATTCAACTCTTTAGGTCATCCAAATATCTCTACTAGGGCTATGGACACATGACTGGTAGTAGAGTGATGTTTGGGGGAATTATAGAGATAACCTTGTCGGGTTTATGGACACTTGACTAGTAGCAAGACTCTATCCAAGGTTGGCTTAAAAGGTTAAACCAAACTATGTAGCTTAATACAAGCATTTTCTATTTTCTTTTTCAAGGAAATGAATGAATCATATGCACACACTTAGTTTCCTTTGAAAATCTTGTTATTTCTATTAATTATACTATTACGTGGCTAGATAATAAGTAGGGATTTATTGAAATTGAAATTCTATATTTAAATTTTCATTTATTTCTTAATTTTTTTAAAATTTTGTTATTTTTTGGTTGTTAGTTGTGGTGTAGTCTCACAACACTCCCCATTTTTCTTTAGGCAAAATAAGGACCCATTTTTTTGGCTTAGGTCTAGCTTGCCCTATAATATCAACAATTTATCCAGGTCCACCAAAACCTTAGATTTAGTTACTCTAATGGTCAAAATTACTCGACAAATTTTTCATAAACTTAAAATCCAAAATATGGTATTCTAAATGGTTAAAATTTCATCACGAATGGAAAGAACATTGAAAAATAACATGGGTTACCTTTCATTTTTTTTGAAAATACTCAAAAAATAAGCGAGTTAAGGCTCGAGGGGTATTTTATGTGTTGTGGGAACAAATTTCCATTAAGAGTCAAAAATCCCAAAATTTCAAAATTCTCGAAATTCCAAAAATCTTGAAATTTTCAAAAATATGAAATTGTACATTAGTGGAAAAAAATCTTGTTGCAACAGTTGCCAAAAATCCCATAATTTCTGTTTGCACTTCAAATTCCCAGAATTTCCATTTGCACTTCAAAATCCTAAAATTTCTATTTGTGCTCCAAAATCCTGAATTTTTTTTGTTCTCAAAAAACCCAAAATTTCATTTTGTGCTCAAAAAACCCAAAATTTCCTTTTGTGCCCAAAAAACCTGAAATTAAAAAAAGTAGTTTCAATAAAACAGCACAAGGAACAAAACCCAAAAATCATTTAGGATAATTTGCTAAATTGAAAAATTGAGCATGAATGTTTAAAATGGAAGTAAATCTTTTTTTTTTTTGTAGGAATACGACTTAAAATTGAACATTTTTATTATTTAGAGTTCATGAAACATTAATGCATTTGTATATTTAATTCTAAAGTTATGAATTTAAATGAACATGCAATTAATTTAACAAATGACTTGATATTTGATAAAGTTAAATTGTTCATTTTGCAAGTAATTAAAATTGCTTCTAATTGTGAGTACTTGTTGATGTCGCCCATGTGATGAGTTTAATCTACTACCATTGATTTTTGAGGATGAATCTTGACCATTGATTTTTTATAATTGATTTTTTGAGTGCTATATTTTATAAATAGCTCAAAAGTGTTCATTTTAAAGGAAGGAGGGGGGGAAAGGACATAAATAGAGGAGCTTAGAGAGCTCATGATTAAAACTTTTACAGAAAGAAACTAAGTGATTTGAAATCCCTTTTGGAAATTAGACTAGGTCTTAAAATTGTTGACAACTATGGGGCATGTAATTGGAACATTGCCAATTCTTGTTCACTTCATGACTTCTTACTGCCTATATAGTGAAATTGTTTGCTTATATTTGCAAAGATTGTAAATATGATGCCAAATGAAGGTCATTCTAATTGTAACTCATATATGTTTGTACACTTGTCATTTTCCTTTGAAATATCAAATTTGAAGCATTTCTTTGGAATGATAAGTTTTCCTTTTGAGATTTGCATCATCTCTATGTAATTGTGATAGGGTCTAGTGAAGCATAAGCTGGTAAATGATATGTTTTTACAATTTTGAAGTATATTTGTGCGAAATCACTGTGAAATTTTAGATTTTTTAACCCTTTCTCTTTCTCAACCCTTTCCTTTTTTATTTTATCTTGAGGTTTGAAATCCCTAAAATTCATAGATTTTAAAACATCATAAGTAATAAATCTAATGATAAGAAGTGTTTTGAAATACATAAACATAGTAAGATTAAATATCTTTGAACACTAATTAAGGTTGATTTTGTGAATCTAACAATTATCTTCAGAATCTAATCTTGCTTACAAATCTAGTGTGTAAGTCCCTTTGGAAAAATAATTTCACAATGAACTTTGAGTAAATCTTGAACAATTGGGACTTGACTAATGAAGCCTTGGGATTATTAAATTCTATCTCAAGATTTGATTTTCTGATGCAGGAGCATCGACTCCCATTTTTGGTTTTGCTTTTAATTTTGGTTTGAATTTGTGTTTTGGGGGGCGTGGTGATTCAGAAGGTAGTTTTATACTTTCCAAGATTACATTTTACCTTTACATACCCATGCAGATGTAGAAGTCGGTAAAACATTACAATTTTAAAATTTAATAAATCAACCTTATTTTACTTGTGACTAAAGGTGGACAAGGTAGATTGAAACATTATGCAATTGATATCCTTGACAATCCATGGCTAAGGTGGTGGCACAAAGAAATTAGTTGGAAAGTTGGGTACAAGTTTCAGTTGAAAATTCAGTTTTGTAAAACTGACTTCTATAAAGAGATTGCATCGATAAACTGAAGGATTGGGAGAAGGTGAAGGAAAAAGAAATAGGGAGGCTGCTCGTTTAAAAAAAATAGCAAATAAAATGGTGAAGGCTATGTAAGGAAAAGAAAGGGGGGAACTAAATGAATGAAAGGGGCTGCTACGTATGAGGAAAAGGCTTTTAAAGTGAACAATTTAAAAAGGCATAAAAATAAGTGAATTGGTGCAGAAGAAACATAGTGTAAGGGTTTGCACAGATGATAGATGAAGTTTCAGATTCAAAGAATAAATGGAAGCTTAAATACATAATAAATGAGCTCACACTATATGTAGAATGTAATTACCAAAGATGAAGGAAATTACAGAGTGAGTAGATGAAGAGTCTGTTAGCAGGGAAGAAGGGAGCATAAATTAATACAAACTTTTATTTAAATTAAATAAGCAAACAGTGCAAGAAAAGAGAATTGAATAGAGGGAGGTTGTTGACAAATTTGAGATGTAATGGTATGATTTTGTTTCAACTTGTTCATGTATGGATTTAAGTAAATAAAATAAGAATCTTGTTGCTACCTTTGTTTGGATGATGTTTAAATTTGTGGGTAAAGAGTTGCCTCTGTGTGATTTTTAGAGCAGAAGTGTATGTGTTTGGACGAAGGGTTTAAACTTCTCCATCATTTTCTTTCAAGAGAGGTAAAGCTCTTTGTGAATTTTATCTGTGTAATGTGTGACTAACATCCACATCAAGATGTCTAACTTGCGGTTAGGTTATGTATGTGATGTGATTGATGGGAGTTCCTTTGAGGTTAAGGAGTATGATAAGTTTCAAATTGATATTCTTGATTCTCTTTATTGAGTTATTAGTTGGCATAGGAGATCACTTGTTGGATGATTTTGTGGCAATTGTCCCAATATTGATATTATTAAAAGATGGGTTCTTTGCATCTATAAACTTGGAGGCTAGATTGAGGTAACTGCTATGTTGAATGGTTTTTTAATTTTTAATTTTTCTTGTCTAGAGGTTTTTTCTAGGATCCTTCTAGATGGACCTTGGTTTTTTAGCATGAATGACCTTTGTCTTCAAAATTGGTCTCTTGGTTTTAACCTAATGATATATACATTCAAGTTTTCCATTTGGGTTCATTTACTAGGGCTATCCTTGGAGTATTGGAATGAAAATATTTTTATGATTATTTCCAATTCTTTTGGGTAATATTGTGCTACTGATAATATCACCAAATTCATGAAGCATTTTTATGCACTAGATTTTGTGTGTTCAAGGAGAATAACTAGGTGCTCCCCACTTAGTTACCTTATCTTCAAACTTTCGAGATTGGGTGCAACAAATTGAATATGAAGACTGATTATTTTTCATTCTTGTCACAAAGTGGGCCATGCCTCCACTACTTGCTTGAGAAATAAGAAACAATACTTTGCTTGGAAGAAAAAGGAAAAATTGCATCTTCTGTGGAGGAGTCCATTACTTCCTTTGAGGATATTTAGAAAGACGAGAGTAAAGAGAAAACCCCTATTGACTATTTGATGATGAACACCTCTTTTAAAGCTTTAGGATTGGAAGATGGATTTGCTAGTGGTTTTGTGAATTTTCCTTGTCTCAGGAGAAAAATAATTAGGGAGAAAGATCATTGTACAACGATAAAGTAAAAATCTTTGGAACATTTTTTTAGACTAGCCTAAATTTGGGATGGATGGCTGGTTGGTTTCTATCAGTTTTTGTAATGCTTTGTCTTGTGTAGTCTCTTAGTTGTCCTGCTTGGTTGTTCTTTGGTGTCTGACTATGTTTTATGTTCTTTCCTTCTCTTTGTACAAGGTTCTGGACCTTTTCAAAACATTACTTACCTAATAAAAAACAACCAATTGGTATTTTAAATAGTAATTTTAAAAAATATTACAATTACTTTATCTTTAACCTAACATTGCCTCAGTTATATATCATATATACATAATTAATTAGAACGTCACTTATAATTATGTTTTTTTATAAAAAATTTAAGGGTCCTATGAGTCAAAAGGAATGAAAGGATTGAAAGGATTGCAATATTATCTACATGATTTTTCTATAGAAAACTTTTGATGTCTACTTGATTGGACTATAATGATATCTTATAATGAGTTGGTAGTAAAAAATTTAATATATAACAATTCAATTTATGAATATCAATTTTAAAGTTTATGGTTTAAAGAAAAAATTTATCTTATAATTTGACATAAAATTTATTACTTGAGTTGTACTATAAGTATAGGTTGATGGAGAATTTAGTATTTGATTCACCTTATAAAGTATAGATTGATGGATAATTTTTTATGACCACAAACTTGTAGATTGATGAAAGTTTTAGCTTCTAATTTGTCATCGTAAGTATAGAGTAATAAAAATAATATTTTTAGGATTGCTATTTGAATCATGCATTAATAAAAATTTGGAGATGAAACATAAAAAAATTATATGAAAAAAATGCTACCAACTCCAAATTTTAATATCTATTATGAAAAAATTAACCTATAATATTCGATTTCTCTATAATGAATTTACAAGAAAAATTGACTGAATTTTTAAGGAAAAAATTATTATAATATATCCTAGTATTAACAAACATTTTTTTTGAGATAATTGATTGAATTTTTAAGGAAACATTTATTATAATATACCCTAGTATTAACAAACATTTTTAAAAAAAATTAACCTATAATATTGTATTTCTCTATAATGAATTTGCAAGAAGAATTCATTGAATTTTTAAGGAGACATTGATTATAATATACCCTAGTATGATAATGTTATCTCTAGTAATTTGGAGGTGGCCAAGGTTTTTAGATAATTTGCTTTAGGTTCTGTTGGTTTGACTCTTTTGTTGATGTTTTGATGTGGGTTTAGTTGTTTGTGTGTCAAGGTTCATCTTGTAACAACTATTTTGTTTTTTGGGGCATGGTGGTAGTTGCTTAATCTTTTGTAGCATGCTCTCGTTGTAAAGGATTTCAGGATCCCTTCGAAACCTGTTTTTCCTTATAAAAAACAAACTTTTTTTTAATTTATTAAAACCAAACCTTAATCTTCATACATCAAATTTTCATGTATTACTTTTCTTAAATTAGATTTATTTTTTTCAAATCTAATTTGATATTTACTATATTTAATTTTCTGCTCTTCAAATCTAATAAAATATTTCAATCCTTAATATTTATCTATTTTTCTTACTTGTTTCACAAGATCTATTAATGCATTCAAACCGTTGATAATCATTACTATAATTTCATTTCATTATCATTAATAGTATTCACATTTAAATTATTTATTCAAAAACTGTAAAAAAATATATTCAATATACAATACACTCTATTTAAATATTCTAAGATTGAATGATCAACCCATCAATAAAAATATTAAAAAAATAAAAATTACCTCTCACTATTAAATAAAATATTATTTAAAAATAGCCTATAAATTAGGCTTGTACCATGTAGGTGGGTCTTAATTTTTAGATTGCACCACTATCAAATGGTGGACCAAGCATGTTGACAATAACAATCCAACCATGTTTTGAGCCCCACATCTTTTCACTAAAAAACAATTCTTCTAGTGACCTAATTAGACCATGCACACCAGTCACCTTTGTTTTCACCAATGTTTAAGAGTTTATACCCATCAAGAAAACATGATTTGATGTATTCACAAATATATTGGACTACAATAGATAAAACAAAGGATATAAAAGATTTTACAATATCTTTATATATATATTTTTTATTAGATTGGGAACAAGTCTGCATCAAAGAAGAAGCACATTTAGAACAAGACAACAATGTGAAAAGACAAAGAACAAATGGCATGTGTTGCCATAATGTACTTGGATGTATACTCATTTGTCAATAGATAATTTGTGATGTTGAATTTTTATTATATGTTTGGCATATTTCAATATTAAAAAATATCAGTCATGTCAAGTGGTGTTTTATCTATTAAAAATTGAATGGTTTATAAAGAATCTAATGAAAAATAAGTATTGTTAAATATAAGGTTTTAAGTGTGACATGTTAAAGAGACAAAGACTGAAATCGTACTCCAAATAATTTTAATGGAATAGATACCTCTCAATCCTTAACCCTAAATTCAAAAATATTATTCATGCCAACAAAAAATAAGTATTATTAAATATAAGGTCTTAGTTGTGACGTTTTAAAGAGACAAGGCTGAGGTCATTCTCCAAATAATTTTAATGGAATGCATACCTCTCAATCCTTAACCTTAAACCCAAAAATAACTATTCATACACTTTATAATTTGAACTGCTAATTTTGCCAATAGTCGCATAATATGATGGTTAAGTTGTATTTTTCTTTCCATCAATATTCAAACCCCAGTGGGGTGTAATTGTTGAATGTTTAAATTGGGGGTGAGGTCCCTCGTTTGTGACCTCACCGGTTCATAACTCTAGATCAAAAATGTTTACCCCTTAAAATAATTGAACTGCTAATTCTAATAAATTACTAAAATAAATAAAAAACTATTTATCTTAAAGTAAGATTTTATAAAGAGTAAGCTTTGTTGGTATTTGGTTATCATTTTAGAAAGTTTAGGTTGTCGGTTGGATTCCTATTTTGTATGCGATATGAATGAGTACCCATTAAACATTGCTCGAAAGATTATTAGTGAAAAAACGGAAACTCTATCGATTAAGCATTGCTCGAAAGATTATTAGTGAAGAAACATAAACTCTATCCGTTAAGCACTGCTCGAAAGATTATTAGTGAAAAACAAATACTCTATCCATTAAACACTGCTTGAAAGATTATTAGTGAAAAACGAAAACTCGCCCTATAAAAAATACTATTCTAGATCATTAGATTAAATCCTAAATTCCTCTTCATTAATGTTTTGGGTTGTTCCAAATTTTATGAATGATTAATCTTTTGTCTCTCTCAACCCACTAACAAACACATGGTGTGTGACGACATGTGAGGGATCAATTTTTGGAGGCTTATAAATGATTGAAAATATATTATTATAAAATAGTGAATATCATCTTGTCCACTATTCCAATCACGAATCAAATCTAATTTAATTCCATTTTTTATGTCGATCAAAGGTCAAAACCATGAAATGAAATGTCGGAAATAAATAGCATATGTGTGACGTGTAAACTTACACAACCCATGACTTATTTGATTGGAATGTAATTCTTAAAAATATATAATAATATTAAAGCCAATTTCAATACAAGGGAGCAATTAAGAACTAAAGGACAACCAAGTCAAACGATATGTCTAGAAATTTGATATCTATGGTATTCTTTATTTATTTTTCACTTGTGAATTGTTTATTACTATTTTAATAAATAGTATAATTTTGTATGTTTTTTTGACTCTGTAATAATATGATTTTTTTATATAATTTCTTATATTTATATACAATTTTTCATAATCTTATTTATATTTGTATATATTGATATATTATAATTTATCATGATATTTATGATTGTATGTATTTTAGGTATTATCTTTTATAAAGACATGATGATTTTCTTCTTTGATATCATTTATGTGGTTGTAAGGTCAAGTCGATTGGTCAAGTCTATTGGTATAGATTTGATCACTTTTTTTCTAAAATTTAATTTTAGGTTTAGTTGACCTGACCTATTCTACTAGCTATTACGAGTTGACAAAGCACACAGTTGCATAATTCAATGTTATGTGCTTTCATTTAAAGACTTTCATGTGCATCAATCTCTCATCCTCTCACATTCAATCACTTTCCCATCCTATAAAGTATTCAAAGTGTGTCTAATAGAAAGATACTTTAGGTTCGTGCATTAAAAAGAGTAATGAATGTGCATACATCATTCTAGGGTATTTGTCTATTATCATTGAACTTTCACACTTTTTTTGATGTTGACTTAGGTGAACATGTTCCCTTGGAACCTAACGATAATCCTCTAAAGGCATTTTGAAATAGTATTGGTTTATGTTATTATAAAAGTGAAAAGTAAACAAAGATTAACTAGGTGGGTTGGAAGGTATAGGTACACACTAAGCAGAGACAAATTTGTGCACAAAAAATACATGTATGTATTCTAAAAAGATCCTAATCAATAGACTCAAACCACAAAAAGAGTTTAGGTCTAGCCCATAATCCAGAGCAATATACTAACAAAGAGCTAGCATTGCCAAGTCAAATACAATTTAGAACTCAATTTTATATCAAAGATCATTCATTCTTTTATCATAGAATTAAGTACTCTTATTTATTGTATTTAATCAATTATAGTAGCATTAGTTATAGAATTATCCACACTCACAACTCATGCTTATTAATCTAAATTATTTGGTGTTGAGTTGTATGTATTTCCTTTGGTTAGCCTATATTAATCTTAGGGAATGTTTATTTCCCTTTACATTCTTAGTGAACCTAATTGAGCCTACACAACCTAATTTCTTCCTAGGATTTTCAAATCTATACTTTTCTAATTTTACATCTTGTTTCTAGATTTGATTTTCCTTTTCACTTTTTTGCTCCATTGTATTTTTAAATTATTGTATCCTTTACTATTAGGGTTTTACACACCCTTAGCTACCATATTAGGGTTTTTCTTTTAGATCTAATATATCACTATTGTTTCTAATTTTACAATCTAAAAATACACTTTTGAGCTACATAGCTTTATGTTTTGTATATGTCACAAGTTGCTCCAAATCCTAATCTTCTATTGTGAAGCTATGCTTGTCTTAATATTCCTATAGCTACTCCATCCACTAGGATTGGGATCTATACTAATGTTTGTATTGAGAAAAATGGGCATTATGACCATTTAGATGCTCATGTGAATAACCAAGACTTTGCAAATAAACTTGTTAATTTGGACACAATAGAAAATCCTACAAAATCTTACACAGCTAACTGATATGTTTCATAATTTGTTCATCAATGTCATTTGGATTATAGACTACAAGTAGTTTCTGTTGATATTTCCTCATCTATTGTGACTTGTGCATTTTATTTTGGTCATATTTCTATCATGACAAATATGCCATCATTATTTGTACTATAACTAATCACCCCATAATACTATTACCAATATTTTCCCACCATATAACTTTTATCCTTTTTCCATATACCCTTCCTTATCCTAGCTCTTGACTTTACACCTCCCAAGATAACTATTACCTAAATGATGTATTAAACACTTCTATTCTTTTTCACTTACCATTAATAAGCCTACAACTTCCCACTTAGTCATGCCACTTCCATGTCTACTACTACATCCCATACTTTAAATTCCCTCAATTACATATATTCTTCTATACCCGTTTCCTAAGCTACCACCCCATCCACCATCCTTAGCTACCACACATATTTTTATATGCACCATAGTGGCCTCCAAAATTATTTTAAAACTAATTTCAATGGTTTAAATTAAGATTGTTCTTAAGTTGGGAATATATTTTAAGTATTAGTTATGGCATCCCTCGTCTCCAACCTTTTTGAACATAAATATTTTAATAATTATTTATGATGATTTAATTGAAATTTTAATAAACATGTTTTTCATTAGTTTTTAATAGTTTATGTAGGAGGGTTTATTTTCATATTTTTACTTTCCTTTTGGTGTGTCTTGTTGTTGTTAGCTTGAATGTTTTTATGGGAAGGTTTCAATGTTTCAAATAGGATTTAGAATTTTAGTCATGCTTCTAAATGTTTAAAAGTTATCTCAAATGAATTCATATTTTTAAAATATATTTCAAAATATTTTTATTTAGCTTAATATAAGATCTATGTATTAGTTTACTACTTTAGAGATTTTATATTAATACATTGCTACAAAAGGACTAGTTTTAAGTGTTTATTTCTTGGTATTTGGGTCATGATGAAAAATATATTAAAGAGTTTCTTTTGATATTAATATTATTGGAACTAATTTGATATCCTTATATATTGAATATATTTTTTCTTACTTTTGAATTGGTATCATTCAATGTAAAGGGATTTTAATTTTCCAACTTGGTGGCATGGATCAAGCTACCAAATTGATTATAGTTGCCTTCAAAAGTGTGATGGTTATGGAGATATTTATGAATTTTTTTTATTACACATTGTGTCTAATTTTATGTGGCTTGATATTCTTCCCATCAAACATTTTAAAATTACTTATTGGAGATGATTTTAATGGAATGGAATTTAGCCTACATGGGAAGAATTTTACTTTTTTTTTGGGTTGTTTATCTTCTTTCTTTGTTTTTCTTTCTTTGTTGTTGATTCTATGATTGCATGGAGATCATTTTCCTACCACTTTGTTGTTTGAATCTTGTTGTGGATGTTGGGAAAATGTGTGTTTTACACCTTGCATACTTTCTAATATAAAATTAATATTTATTTGTGGTGAACCTAGGGAGTGTAGGGATGTATGCATCAAATGTGCTACACATTCTTCAAGCCACTTTGTATGTTTTAAGTAACATTAGGATACATTTTTAATGTGGGTTATATTGGAAAAATATTTAATATTAGAATACAAATATTATCAAAAAATAAATGAGGGGGATATGACTTTTTAAGCTCATGGCATTAGGATGATGGTTTATTCGATATCACTTGGTGGTTTTGTGCAAGCTCCTATAAAAGAAAGTGCATGAGTAGTTTTTAGGGTTGGTTGTAATTTATATTGAGCTCTCCTATAAAGTGCATATGTGAAGCATGACTTGAGATGTGTGGTTGCATGATTAACCATTTTTCTTGGATACATGGAGGATGCATAGGAGTAGCTTGACATTTAAGAAGGATTCATGGAGTCTCTATACATGTATTATAATATTTTCATTGTTGAATAATACATTGAATGTGGATTACTTTGGAGGGTGGGTTTTTCATCATGATAGTTTTCCTAAGGTATATATTGTGTAATCTTGTGAAATTTATTTGATATTCATATTATGGTCATTTTATAATCTTGTATATATGTCATTTTATCTCATAGGGTTATGTAGAAAATAGTGTAATCAACTTGGTGGAATTCCTAACAAGTGATATTGAAGCTTGGTTCTCAGGTTATGGGAGGAAATCTCCAAAGTATTTATAACTCTTGGTATGATTAGAATCTTATGAATATTTAAATTCATGGTCTTGTAAGAAAATTAAAATATTGACACACAAAATATTTTCCATTTTGGGATCAACTGACTATCAAAAATTTATATTATACTCTTTTCCTTTTACAAATCCTTTGATTATTCCCTGATGACTATTAGGAGACAACTCATATCTTGCTTTACATGGGATTAATCCTTATATGTTTGGAGAATTTGGCACTCTTTTTAATGAATCCTAGTTTTGATTAATCTATTTGCAAGGATATCATTCATTCCATTTAATTTTCTTATATCTTATTATGATTGAGGTCCTTGAGAAATACTAGGGAAAATTATTATTTATACCTAATTTAGACTAAATATCCTTCAAAATATGACCCTCTTATGTAAGCTCCATTTTCAATTTGGGTAATATCCAATACAACTATAATTTATTTCTAATTTTGAAATTATTGTTTGCGTAAATAGGTGTTTTACCTATCTAGGTCCTATTTACATGTTAAGTCCACTTAGGTCCTATGAAGGAATCTTTCTAGTTAAGCATTAGTTGCCACTTATCTTATCTAGTTGACATTCATTTAATGTTTGTGTCCTAGGTTGTTATGAGTTAGTTGTCTCGTGTGATAGGATTAAGACACTTCCCATGATCTTGTCTAATCCTATTTCTCACCTTGCCTATATAAGCAAGGAATCATATGTACATTGTCATATTCATTTTGGCTGTCATATTCATTGTGGCTGCTATTTTGGTATTCTTGCATGTTTAATCATAGCATGATATTTTTCCCATTTCTCTCTTTTGGAAGTTATTTTGTCTTGCAGGTGATCTTGGGGTGTTGAGGAGTTCACCATAAGCTCCTACAAGTATTTGATATTCTTTATTCAACTAATAGAAACAATATCCTCACAAAATCTATAAATTCTTGTCACTCTCTACTTATCTATCCACATGGATGCCTTCATAAAAAATCTAGACTTGAAGTATACTCATTGATGTGAAGGCACCACATAATGTGATATGAAACTAATGTAGGAGCATCCAGGGAAAAGAGCAATCTTGTATCGATTTGTGAAATTTCTTTTCCAATAAGGGTTGAGTCAGCTTTAGCTAGCTAAGTATGATGGTCTACAAGAGTTTGGGAAATAGGGATACGTGGCAAGAAGGAAGAATGAATGACTTCATCTGGCGTTTTAAGTTCAGTAAACTAGCTTATCAATGTAACATGGCAATTTCAATGAGACCCTATTTCATGTCCCATCAACATGCCGATGGCATTAGCAACAATAGTTAAAATTCGCAAGTAAGTATAATCAAGTGGAGGTTCATATATCATCGGGTCAAAATATTGAGTCCCTTCAACACTATGACAAGGTGGTAGTGTTCACAATGGTTGATGTGATCATATTGGTGGAACACATTGTTTTCGGCAAGATGGAGATACAAGTCCTTCCATAGGCCGATAAAGTGATGATGATGGTGAGGTGGAGATGAATCATTACATGTAAATGACATCAAGGAGATCTTGTTTCAAAGTGAGATGTTTCAGAGTCTCCTTGACGACCCGATGGGGGTTTGATTAGTGAGACTCGGTGGTATCGGGGAGAGTGGTTTTGGTGTCCCCTTGACATACTGAAGACTTGGTGAAGACTTGGGTGGGACTGACTGGAAGATAATGATGATGGGGTTTGATGACATGGATGGAAAAAGGGAAAAATGCAATTGGGTGATAGGTCAATTCACATCATTGTTGTGAATTGTGAATAATGACAAGGATGGCGATCAATGAGAGAGATCAACATCGATGTGACATGGAACTGTCTTAACCTGATAACATAGTATGTTTCCAGTAGCATGGAGTGAAGAAGGTGATCGATGGCGTGTTTGGGAAGACAAAGCAGACAATGAGGTAACTTCCTGAGAGAGCTTGATGATTCATTGGACGATGAGGCGATACTAAGGTAGGGTGAGTGAAAACATCAAACGAGGATCATATCACAGGAAACCCTAGATGGACGACATAAGAATATTTCTTGCTGAGAAAATAATATAAACACAATAAGAAGAGAGAAGATGGTGGTCGGGGCTAGTTGGAGAGAAGAGAGCCAACAGGGAAGACCTGAGAGCCTAGAGCGAATCTGTTTAGATTGCAAATTTGCAATTAATGTATTCAGGAAGCCCATAAGATGGCAATGTGATAATGTATTGTCATTTTCGTTAATAAAAGAAAATATTTTCTTTGCATTTTTTTTGTGCAAACCTGTGTGTTGTGTTGGTTATTTTTGGTCTGTAAGGGGAGTACCCTTCATCAAGTGGTATTAGAGCTGAGAGCCACCCTTCGTCAAAAACATCAACATTGCCTATTTTTCAAAAATAAATTGCATATTTATTGTGTATAAATAGAGATAGGATAGTTGAAGCACTCTCTAAAAATGGTTCTTGTGACATGTGATCACTTCTTTAGTTATAAAAATGTGAGGGAGGAGATGGCATGCAGTTTTTCATAACCTTATCACATATCAACAAGTGAATATTTGGTCATTAGAGTAGTCATTAATACAAAGGTACTATGTGATGCAATGTAAATTAGAAATAAAATGCTTGATTTTTAAATATTTAAATGGAGTGGGTCAACATGTGATTCATGACTAAGGGCTTGAATACCCAACATGGAAATTTTGGGAACACATGTCACATCATAACAAGCAATATCAAATAATTAGGAAAATAAATGACTAAGAAAATATTCGGATGAAAAGTAAGATAACATTATTGTAATTCAATGAATGGTGAGGACCATGTAAAGGATATCACACGTTAGTAAGTGAATATTTTATTCACTAAATCAATTTATGATGCAAATAGCTATTGTGATGTATTTTTTTTGTGTCTTTGATTATGCTTGTATAAAGGTGCAACAAACAAGTTTATAATGAGGTATTTTGAGTGAATATAGAGCTGCCATGTGCATATGTTTGGAGCACAAGAACTAAGGTCAATAGATAGTATTGACATCACTACAAAAATAAAATGTTGATAACATTAAATACTAGAAAACAAGGAGTAATTAATAAGAGCAATGCATCTTGACAAGTGGGGTAGTTACTAGTTGGGGGAACTTGTTGATGCAAAGGGGATCTACAATGGAAATGGTCACTAGATGACAATAGATTCATCAAATAGTAACTTAAAGATCAAATAATATATTGTAGAGAGTTTAGTTCCTATTAAAATTTCATAGAGAGGCATGTGATTCTCCTAAATCCTATGTGTAGTTGTTGAAGTGTCATATGAACACATATGTTGATACTAAAACATGAATTTTCCTAATGAAGGTAAAAAATCACTATCAAAGTATGTGATAGTAGGAAAATATGTGTTTTAGATTAGTGACTAGTTGTTGACTTGGAAGGAGTTGCATTAATTAGTCCATTTACCCATGTGGAATATGCTAGGGAAGTAAAATACATTGAGAATCAAATTGATATTCCATTCATGGATAACTATGCATGTTAGACAACCAATCAACAATTGGAATTCCTTGCTAGCAATTACTAGAATATAGAGGATAGAAATTTGGGTAGTTTTATAAGATATTTGGATAGTTTTAAATGGATAAATATTCTCTTCCATTATAATACTTTATTATTATGGAAGTCATGTAGCAAGAGGGGGGGTGAAATAGGAAATATGAGACATTCAAGAGGTTTGATTGTCTTAGGAAGTGGATCTCATCATAGTTTTTTTAAATAGACAAAGAAGGTGTGAGAATTATCATGTCTATATGAGTAGAGAGGAGGAAGGGTAATGCAAATTTTGACATAGTAATACTCCAAAAGTAAATTTTAATCTCATTCTTCTCTTTATATCGATACTGATAAGTGATGGGATGCTAAAATCATACTCTTCTTGAAGTCTTTTAATATCTTGAATTTTCTCCAGAGGAAACTTTGTGTAATGCATTATGATTCTTGTGTGCACACTCTTATTATTTATTTATTAATTTTTATTCAATTGCACAGTACTCTTTATTTAGAGTAGTGAGGAGAATCAATCTAGAGAAATTCATAATTGTTGAGTTATTATATTATGGATCAATTCTCATTATTTGCCCTAATATCTTCTACCCAATGTGCACTAATTCACATGATGGATAAATTAGAAAATAGATTATATGCTTAACTAAATGAATACGATAGTGAGGAATTCAAGGATACTAGACATACACCACTATCATTTGAGACTACTATGTGTTCTTTTCCCATGGGATTTTAGGCACTAAGATTTTTAATATATGATACCAAAGTTGACCCAAACACATGTTTGAGATATTCTCAAGACAACATACTGACCAAATCATTTCCATGAAATTTAAAAAATATGCTAGTAAGTGGTTCTTTCACTTCCTTAAGGATCTATCCACACATTTAATGACTTGACTAAGTTTTTCCTAAAAAATCAACTTTAACATGGTTTCTTAGAGTTACAATTATCAATTTGTTCCAATTTTCCAAGGAAAAAATGAACACATTAGTGATTATGTCATATCATTTCAACCTTTATGTTCTAAAATGGTCACTTCCTTACATGATTTATAATTAAAAAATATTATTAAGGGATTATTTAAACACCATAGGATAAACTATATATCAATTATATCTTTGCTTCTTTCATCTAGATTTGTGTATGCATGTAAAAATATTGAATCCCAATTAAATGCCTTGATATATGGATTATCTTATATAAATATTTCATACCCTTCAAATATCAAAATTTAAATGATTTTTCTAAGGGTAATTATATGAAGGAAAATGTTCAAGTAGCTAAAACTTTCATTTTTCATTCATTAAAACCTAATGCTTCTAGGATGTTTACTAAAGTAAAAAAAATTATGGATAATTTCCTTCAAATGTTGTTGAGTGCTAATATAATCACTCTTCATCCTATGCATCCATTAGATCCCAACATACCTCTTCCTAGAACAAATAATGACCAAGCATATTACAATTTTCTCACATAAAAATTCATTATGCTTAATCTTACATTAGTCCCAAAAATAAGGTACATGATCTTATATACAAAAACATGATAAATATTGAAGGGATTGATAATAAAATTTATATGTTGCAACCACTAATAGTTTATTGTAACTATGCGAAAATCCTTTTCCACATCATTTGAACAATGTCGAAGCATGCAATACAAATAGTAATTATGATAAGGTTGAAAATGAAGTGATATCATATAATTGTGTTTTTATGGGATTTATTCAAGCTAATGCTACACATTTTTATTCCCTTATTCATAATCCAATAATCACAATTTACAATGAGGATATTATTTTTCATTGCACACACACATCCCATTTTACCTTAGAAAAATGTAGAAGCCCCATTCTTTAAGTTCTTGAATAGATTAGGTTTCCAGACCCCTTAGTCTTTTGTTTAGATTCCTTTCACTTTCATGGTTTTAAGTTGCCTTTGAGATATCATTTCAGTAATGTGTACCTTTGGATCTTTTTTGAAGTGTATTTTTGATTAAGTAAGCAACATTTATAGGGTGTTGTACCGTTTACACGGAAAGCCCTTAGGGCCAAAAAGAAGCTAGTTCAAACTAGGAATGAACTAGGAAAAAAACAGGAGCCACAAGGGCCCAGTAGAACAGAAACAACTGGCATACAACTCTCGAACAACAGACGAGGACTAGACAACCCCAAAACCTAAGGGGGCTAATTTGACTCCCTTCACCCTAGGCCGTGTAGAAGTGAAAAATTTGGGGAGTCCCTTCTTCCTCCTTCGCACAACAAACCAAGAAGACTTAGAATCGAAGTCCACCAAGAGAGGCGAGAGGAGGGGATCCTCAATAGCCACCACAGGCAAAGAGCCACCCGCCAACGCAAAAGAGGAGACAAGAGCAACCGAAGGACCAGTAGAAGCATTTGACAAGGGTCGAGCAGACACTATCACAGTATCGACAATAGTTTGAGGTAATAAAGGTTCCGTAGATGGGATAGCCGGAAGAGGAGCCTAGCAAGAAATACTCACTGGAAGAATCAGTAGGGATGTCATCCTCAGAGGAGTCAACCAAAGAGGGAGATCCCACCATGAGATGGTCCGTGAGAGCATCCTTCCACCAGGTAGCAGTGCCCTTGCAGCAGGCATGAGGGCAACCAAAGGCCAAATGACCAATGGAGAAACACCTCTTGTACCAAAAAGAGAGGCCCTCATACTCCAAAAGTTGCTTCCAAGGTTTGTCCTCCACCAACAAAACCACATCACCATGGAGTGGTTTGGAGATGTCCAAATCTACTAAAATACGAGCCACCGTATTATGCCCAAGATCTCAAGTTGTAGAGTCCAATTTCAAAAAGTGTCCAATGGCATTGTCAATAGCTTCATAACAAGAATCCTCCCAAAACTGGAGAGGGAGATTTGACAGTCAGACCCAAACTGTTCTGGTATTCAGCGGCTTCGTAAGAGGATTGAAAGAGCGAGACCAAGGTCTGATGGATAGCAAATGAACACCCCACATCCACCCCCTATCCAACACATAGTCACACTCCACGGAGGAGGCAAAGGTTGCCAAGAAAAACCCCCTTGTGCTGGGATAAAGTTCAATCTGCCTAGAGACAATAGGCTTCCAGGAGACAGAAACCCAATCATGGAGATCGAGAAGGGAGGGCCACAAGTTGTTAAACCTACAGACCACACCCTGCTTCAGATAGTAATCCTCATTCTTAGCAACCTCAGGTCCACAGACCACCATAGGGGAAGCATGGGCACAGGCCAAAGGCCTAACCAAGCTAGAGCAAGAATCCGAGCAACATCTTTAGACAACCTCAAAAAATGATTTCCATAGGTAGCCTGAATCGACATTTAAGCCAACAACAGGTAGCACTACATAAGGAGCAGGGGGCAAAACCAACCCCGAACCCCATAGAAGGAGCAGGGGGGGAAAACCAACTACTAACCCCTAAAAATCCACACCCAGACCCTACATAGCAATAGCGTTCAAAGCATCTTCCCATTGAACACTGCGCTCACACTCTCTTCTGCCCAGCGACATTTTGAAAAAAAATGTTGATGCAAGTCAATTTTTGAAGTGTGTTATTTTCCTTTGAAAATTGAAATAAATTGAGAAAAAAAATGTTAAATCCATATATATGCAATCAATTTCCCTTCTTGAATTTGTGTCAATTTCATGTAGTTATTTATCATAGACCTCTTTGTTGCCTTAACATGATCAAATTAAAATATTAGATTTAGCATAAACAAGTCATGGTCTAGAAGTTTCATGACCACTTTGGAGTAGTGAATATAATATTACATAGAGTGCAATCATCTGGGGTCTTAGTTGTGAGAGTATGCTTTGAAGACCAATTACCTTGGAATACCATGAAATTATTGAGTCAAGTAAAAAAAACATTGTTAAATTCTATCTTGTGACATGCTTAAAAGTTAAGTAGATTGGAAGTACTATGCTTGCTAGGATAAAGACACATAAGCCTTATGCGCTATAAGTGTGAGAGTATTTTGACATCAAAGAATGGTTAAAATCAAAGAAATGAAGTGAGAGAGTTCCTCTCATATCATTCACATGGTTAAATATGAAAGAACAACCTAGATGACAAGCATAAACTCATTGGAACCATTAAGTTACTTCTTGGAAAATTATATTTATGGTTCATGATGATATTTTGACTTACTGAGTTAGAGAGCATGTATAGGAAATACAATTGATGGTTTATTTCTTGTATAACAAATGATTGCATTTGGCCACTTGTCACAAATAGTTGCAAGTCAATTGCATAGTTCAACACCATAAACAAAAATTGATCTTAAATCTTAATCACATGATCTATTGAGTCATCCAATTGGTAAAGGTGCATAGTTATGAGGTTTATTCACAATTCTAATGTAACTTAACTAGGGCTCACATTGAGACATCAATAGAGGCAAGGGAGTCGATGTATTAAAATTGGACTAGATTCATGTTTTTCATAAATTTGTTAATGTAAATTTATATTTCTGATGACATTTAATTCATTAGAAGTTTTAATTTCATCTACAATCTTATGAGTATTTGTGAGTTTTACGTTGACATTTTTGACATCTCCATAAGATTTAAAGACCAATATATAGAAAATGATATAATATAGTAAAAATTCAAAACCTCAATAGACTTAGACCAAAATGATGAGGTCCTTATGTAAAATCCTACAATTCCATTAAAAACAAAAACCTGCAAAAATAGAATACAAACTTGATAAAGACTTCCACCAAAATGGTGTTCTTATATCCTTTAGAATCCCATAGTTTCACAAGGCATGGTGTATAAAGAAAACTGAAGTTTTAAGAGACTCTTCAAAGTGTGCAGAAAAGAGGAGTTTCAAGGGACGTAAGGGAAAAATAAAAAGTTCCTTTCTGCTTTATTTCCCCATGCCATTCCAAACTCTGCAATGTATGTTAAAAGGAAATCAAATAGAGGCTTGTGGGGATTTTATTTGTTCAAGTAACCATTCAAAAAAAAAACTTCCACAGATCCTCGTTGATCTGCTTTCCTGCATGAATAAAGTATTTACAAGAATGAAATATTTTAGAACGTTTATTGTAGAGTAAGCACCCAATGTATCAACTAATTTTAGACAAAATCTAATTTTATGATTATTACCAGCCATCTCCTTTGCTACGCTAAAACTGGAGCTTTCAGATAAGGTATGGGCATCTATCAAAGAAAAGTCTAAAGAGGGAGAGTTGTATTAATCAGTGATATATCTAAAATAGAATGGCAGGTGTCAGTCTATGTTCTATGGCCTTGCTTGCAACCTATGCCATAATGACAGCTCTTGATGAAGTTTTACTTTGGTAGGAATTTGGTGAATGCCTGTAAAATGATTGACCACTGGAAGGAATTCATTCATTGAGTGATCTTTTGGAACGCCATAGTCTAGAAAGAATTCATTGATAAGATTCCAGAGTTTTGTCTTACAAATGTAGCATGCAAATGAGAAATTGAATGCCATGAGCTTTGCCCATCATAAACATGTTTGATAGGATGCCATTGGGAAATGTGGTTATCAATATAATCATATTTAGAGTGGACATGCATTATACTTAGGGATGGGTAATCTATTTACTTCTAGTATTATACTAGCATTAGTTCAATTATGATATTATAAGAGATCATTTTAGGTGAACAAAATCAAGCAAATGGTGTAATTAAAAAATTTCAAAACTGCATTTTCACATTAGAGGTATGAAAATTTAATATTAGTATATTAATAAAATTTAAAGGCTTTATATATTTGGTGGTCTATGTGAATAAGTATTGGGAAAATAAAGAAATTAGATCTTATCTAGTACTATTTAAATATCTATTTTAGTAGTAAAGGTATTTCTTATATGAATTTCCAGTACTTTTGTTTCAGAATGGTATAATTAAGGCAACAAATAAGTTGGAAATACGTCAAAAACTTTCATCATTCTTGAAATCACTTATGTCTTGGATGACAAAGCCCCTTGAAATTTTCTTCTATGATTTGTCAAAATTTTCCTTGGAATCACTAAGAAAATGTAAAATGGATAAAATAAAAAAATACAATGACATGGGCATTGAAGACACTAAAAGATAATTTAAAATTTGAAGAATCTTTGTCCTTAGTAGTCACTAGAGGAAGGTTTGCATTAATAGAGATTAGATGATGCATGTTTAAATTGTATTACTAATATTGTAGAAGTGATTTGACATGCCAATCTAAAAAATGTCACCCAATTATTCCATCATTTAAGGAATTATCATACAATTGCTATTGCTCAATGAATTGTCCCATATTATCAACCAAAAGTATAATTATCCAATTTACATAGTCCTCCCCACTCAAGGGACTATTGGGATCGATTTTCTCAAGATAGTGATCTACAATGCCATAATTTTATGAACTTAAGTTTTTTGTTAGCTAAAGGAATACACTAGTGATATAAAAATTATTATTAATTTGTGTTTGAGTAACATGATTTTCTTGAGAAGAAATTGATGATTTTTTAATGTCTTCATTTTAGTTGGAGTTGCTACTTAGATTATCTTGATAATATTGAACTATCTTGAGGATTAATAGCTGATACAAAGGTTGATATTTCATATTGTTATGTTTTCCTAAGCAAGATATTATCAAGTGGAGGGGGAGATCATAACGAGACGTTTATCATTGAAGACACTAGTAATGGAGATAAGAATAAAAAAGTTGACCTATTTGATCATCTATTAGTGGCATATTCCTTGCATAATTTAGATTGAAAGTTGATTTGTTTGAGCATTTATTAATGGCATAGTCACATAAGGATAAATAAGTTTAGCTATTTGAGCATTAATTAGTGGTATAGTCATGCAAGGCTATGTAGAGATGCATGAATGAATGATATATCATTGATAAAATCGTATCCTATATTAGAGGTTTAAGGTTTCTTTTGAAGAACCTTTGCACATCTAAATTGGTATTTCATATAGAATTTATGAGAACAAGGATTGCTATCTAAATATAAAGTTAGTAACCTTTTCATGAGAATCCTATTTATAATGCACCAAGTCAATAAATGTGGCATGGGAGCCTATATTAGTCTAGAATTACAACAACAATTGGTTAACTAATTGATCAAATATTTTATTTTATTTTATTCAAGGGGTAAACGCTTTTGACCGGAGCTATGAACCAGATACAACCATTCAACAATACGACCCCAACGGGGTTTGAAACTTGGTGGCAAGAACTACAATGCCACCTATAAACCATCACACCATGCCAATACTGGCTAATTGATCAAATAAATTAATAAGATGCTTAGATAATGATTAAAACCAATCCAACGTGATGTCCTTTAACAACCATAAACAAATCGTAGTTAAATCTAGTTGTGAAAGATGAAATCACTAAAGAGTGTTGTGAAGGAATATATATGCATCTATAGATATCCATTTCCATTGTAATTTTTTAATTGAGGCAAATCAAATCCCATAGGAAATGTGGTAGAAATAATATGTGAGGATAGCAACTATGATGAGAGTATGGTAGAATGATTGGTTAGGAAAAAGAAGTGGATATTGATCTATCTATTGATAAATGATATCAATATTTTGTATAAGCTGGTTAATAATAGGGATAGCGGTGTGTAGAGGTGGAAAAATTCCAATAGATGTAGCTACAATAGAAGAAGTTAGAACATGAATATGTAAACCTATGGGTATTGAGGTTATGAGGTGCCCAAAAGAATTCCCAAGGTGAAGGCATGGAAAGCCAAAATAAATATATAAGAATGAAGTGGGTTCCATGCCATTCCAAAAGATGAATAATCTAGTGTACTAAATTATTTAATGCTAGTGGCCATAGTCATATTAAGATCCGGATGCAAGAATAGAGATGGTTTTTTTTTTAATTATGTTGGATTGGGAGTTTTGAGTATCTTGAAGGGAAGCTATCAAGAGTGAGTCATTATTGTGTATAATAATGTGAGCAAGATCTTAAATAAATTTAAGACTATCATTGTGGTTTGTGAGCATGATATGAAGGGCTTATACTAAAGGAATAGTAGCATTAGACATGTTCTCACCCATCAAAAAATTCTAAAATCATCCTATGTGTTGATCTAGGTCACACACCTTGGGGTGAGAAGTACCCAAGGAATCCTCATGGTCAAATTTGACATTGGTATCATGGAAAGCTATGCTAGGAAAAATAGGTTAAACATGAATAGTAGAAAGAGAAGTTAGAGTTTTTCCATTGGATCAAAAGAAAAAACTTGTAAAATTAGGATAAAACCTAATTTTAGTGGTAATAGTTAGAGCACAACTTTCTCGTGCTTCTATAACTTCTTCAAATAATTTTATTAGAATAAATAGATTGGGTTTTGAAACTTGTGTAAAGAACCACAACACACAATGTAGTTATAGACACTAAAATTTGACCACTTATGTTTAGTCAAGTTTATCCCTATTTCATCTAAAATATCTTCTTATCCACATTAATTAAATAATATTGCTATTATTTAATTAATATAACTAATTTTCCTAAAGTCCTCTAAATCCCTAAAATATTTAGTTATTTAATTAAATACTTTACCTTTCTAGCCCTTCTTCTCTAAATTAAATAAATATGCCCATTTATTTAATTTGGTCGTTTATCCCACATGAATTAAATTTAACATTTAATTCTCCCCTTTCTCTCTCCTAGTCTCATCCTCCATAATTCTTCTATTGCTCTCAATCCATCTCCTAATCCCATCATTAAGGACGTGCACATTCCTAATCCATGATTAGGAGATGCCACATCCTAATTACCCTCACTAGCCTAATCTCTCACCTAACCATCTTCCCGAATCACTTGCACAACCTAAACCCTTTTAGGAAGGGTTAATCTATTTGTCATTTGTGGCACCCACCCCTTTTCCTTTCAACCTTAATGGAATTCTCCTTTTGGTTAAGTAATGGGTTATTTCCCCCAAAGTACTTTGAAGAATTTTTAATTCCTATTTATTCCCCTAATGTCTTTTAAAAGATTTTTTTAATTCCCTTTGACCTCTCTTTCCAATCATTTGGGTAGATTGGACAAGAAATCCCTTTATGAGGGAAATCTTTCCCATCCTCCATGGTACTTGTAAAGTGGTGACACTTGTCACCACCGTGTGGGTTGAGATGTCTCACGACATCCCAAAAGCTCAAATGACTACACTTAGAGATTCCATGAATGCAATATCTAATGATATCAAATCGAAATAATCGTCTTCAGGTTTCTTTTGAAGAACCTTTGCACATCTAAATTGGTATTTCATATAGAATTTATGAGAACAAGGATTGCTATCTAAATATAAAGTTAGTAACCTTTTCATGAGAATCCTATTTATAATGCACCAAGTCAATAAATGTGGCATGGGAGCCTATATTAGTCTAGAATTACAACAACAATTGGTTAACTAATTGATCAAATATTTTATTTTATTTTATTCAAGGGGTAAACGCTTTTGACCGGAGCTATGAACCAGATACAACCATTCAACAATACGACCCCAACGGGGTTTGAAACTTGGTGGCAAGAACTACAATGCCACCTATAAACCATCACACCATGCCAATACTGGCTAATTGATCAAATAAATTAATAAGATGCTTAGATAATGATTAAAACCAATCCAACGTGATGTCCTTTAACAACCATAAACAAATCGTAGTTAAATCTAGTTGTGAAAGATGAAATCACTAAAGAGTGTTGTGAAGGAATATATATGCATCTATAGATATCCATTTCCATTGTAATTTTTTAATTGAGGCAAATCAAATCCCATAGGAAATGTGGTAGAAATAATATGTGAGGATAGCAACTATGATGAGAGTATGGTAGAATGATTGGTTAGGAAAAAGAAGTGGATATTGATCTATCTATTGATAAATGATATCAATATTTTGTATAAGCTGGTTAATAATAGGGATAGCGGTGTGTAGAGGTGGAAAAATTCCAATAGATGTAGCTACAATAGAAGAAGTTAGAACATGAATATGTAAACCTATGGGTATTGAGGTTATGAGGTGCCCAAAAGAATTCCCAAGGTGAAGGCATGGAAAGCCAAAATAAATATATAAGAATGAAGTGGGTTCCATGCCATTCCAAAAGATGAATAATCTAGTGTACTAAATTATTTAATGCTAGTGGCCATAGTCATATTAAGATCCGGATGCAAGAATAGAGATGGTTTTTTTTTAATTATGTTGGATTGGGAGTTTTGAGTATCTTGAAGGGAAGCTATCAAGAGTGAGTCATTATTGTGTATAATAATGTGAGCAAGATCTTAAATAAATTTAAGACTATCATTGTGGTTTGTGAGCATGATATGAAGGGCTTATACTAAAGGAATAGTAGCATTAGACATGTTCTCACCCATCAAAAAATTCTAAAATCATCCTATGTGTTGATCTAGGTCACACACCTTGGGGTGAGAAGTACCCAAGGAATCCTCATGGTCAAATTTGACATTGGTATCATGGAAAGCTATGCTAGGAAAAATAGGTTAAACATGAATAGTAGAAAGAGAAGTTAGAGTTTTTCCATTGGATCAAAAGAAAAAACTTGTAAAATTAGGATAAAACCTAATTTTAGTGGTAATAGTTAGAGCACAACTTTCTCGTGCTTCTATAACTTCTTCAAATAATTTTATTAGAATAAATAGATTGGGTTTTGAAACTTGTGTAAAGAACCACAACACAATTTAAAGGCTTTATATATTTGGTGGTCTATGTGAATAAGTATTGGGAAAATAAAGAAATTAGATCTTATCTAGTACTATTTAAATATCTATTTTAGTAGTAAAGGTATTTCTTATATGAATTTCCAGTACTTTTGTTTCAGAATGGTATAATTAAGGCAACAAATAAGTTGGAAATACGTCAAAAACTTTCATCATTCTTGAAATCACTTATGTCTTGGATGACAAAGCCCCTTGGAATATTCTTCTATGATTTGTCAAAATTTTCCTTGGAATCACTAAGAAAATGTAAAATGGATAAAATAAAAAAATACAATGACATGGGCATTGAAGACACTAAAAGATAAATTAAAATTTGAAGAATCTATGTCCTTAGTAGTCACTAGAGGAAGGTTTGCATTAATAGAGATTAGATGATGCATGTTTAAATTGTATTACTAATATTGTAGAAGTGATTTGACATGCCAATCTAAAAAATGTCACCCAATTATTCCATCATTTAAGGAATTATCATACAATTGCTATTGCTCAATGAATTGTCCCATATTATCAACCAAAAGTATAATTATCCAATTTACATAGTCCTCCCCACTCAAGGGACTATTGGGATCGATTTTCTCAAGATAGTGATCTACAATGCCATAATTTTATGAACTTAAGTTTTTTGTTATCTAAAGGAATACACTAGTGATATAAAAATTATTATTAATTTGTGTTTGAGTAACATGATTTTCTTGAGAAGAAATTGATGATTTTTTAATGTCTTCATTTTAGTTGGAGTTGCTACTTAGATTATCTTGATAATATTGAACTATCTTGAGGATTAATAGCTGATACAAAGGTTGATATTTCATATTGTTATGTTTTCCTAAGCAAGATATTATCAAGTGGAGGGGGAGATCATAACGAGACGTTTATCATTGAAGACACTAGTAATGGAGATAAGAATAAAAAAGTTGACCTATTTGATCATCTATTAGTGGCATATTCCTTGCATAATTTAGATTGAAAGTTGATTTGTTTGAGCATTTATTAATGGCATAGTCACATAAGGATAAATAAGTTTAGCTATTTGAGCATTAATTAGTGGTATAGTCATGCAAGGCTATGTAGAGATGCATGAATGAATGATATATCATTGATAAAATCGTATCCTATATTAGAGGTTTAAGGTTTCTTTTGAAGAACCTTTGCACATCTAAATTGGTATTTCATATAGAATTTATGAGAACAAGGATTGCTATCTAAATATAAAGTTAGTAACCTTTTCATGAGAATCCTATTTATAATGCACCAAGTCAATAAATGTGGCATGGGAGCCTATATTAGTCTAGAATTACAACAATAATTGGTTAACTAATTGATCAAATATTTTATTTTATTTTATTCAAGGGGTAAACGCTTTTGACCGGAGCTATGAACCGGATACAACCATTCAACAATACGACCCCAACGGGGTTTGAAACTTGGTGGCAAGAACTACAATGCCACCTATAAACCATCACACCATGCCAATACTGGCTAATTGATCAAATAAATTAATAAGATGCTTAGATAATGATTAAAACCAATCCAACGTGATGTCCTTTAACAACCATAAACAAATCGTAGTTAAATCTAGTTGTGAAAGATGAAATCACTAAAGAGTGTTGTGAAGGAATATATATGCATCTATAGATATCCATTTCCATTGTAATTTTTTAATTGAGGCAAATCAAATCCCATAGGAAATGTGGTAGAAATAATATGTGAGGATAGCAACTATGATGAGAGTATGGTAGAATGATTGGTTAGGAAAAAGAAGTGGATATTGATCTATCTATTGATAAATGATATCAATATTTTGTATAAGCTGGTTAATAATAGGGATAGCGGTGTGTAGAGGTGGAAAAATTCCAATAGATGTAGCTACAATAGAAGAAGTTAGAACATGAATATGTAAACCTATGGGTATTGAGGTTATGAGGTGCCCAAAAGAATTCCCAAGGTGAAGGCATGGAAAGCCAAAATAAATATATAAGAATGAAGTGGGTTCCATGCCATTCCAAAAGATGAATAATCTAGTGTACTAAATTATTTAATGCTAGTGGCCATAGTCATATTAAGATCCGGATGCAAGAATAGAGATGGTTTTTTTTTAATTATGTTGGATTGGGAGTTTTGAGTATCTTGAAGGGAAGCTATCAAGAGTGAGTCATTATTGTGTATAATAATGTGAGCAAGATCTTAAATAAATTTAAGACTATCATTGTGGTTTGTGAGCATGATATGAAGGGCTTATACTAAAGGAATAGTAGCATTAGACATGTTCTCACCCATCAAAAAATTCTAAAATCATCCTATGTGTTGATCTAGGTCACACACCTTGGGGTGAGAAGTACCCAAGGAATCCTCATGGTCAAATTTGACATTGGTATCATGGAAAGCTATGCTAGGAAAAATAGGTTAAACATGAATAGTAGAAAGAGAAGTTAGAGTTTTTCCATTGGATCAAAAGAAAAAACTTGTAAAATTAGGATAAAACCTAATTTTAGTGGTAATAGTTAGAGCACAACTTTCTCGTGCTTCTATAACTTCTTCAAATAATTTTATTAGAATAAATAGATTGGGTTTTGAAACTTGTGTAAAGAACCACAACACACAATGTAGTTATAGACACTAAAATTTGACCACTTATGTTTAGTCAAGTTTATCCCTATTTCATCTAAAATATCTTCTTATCCACATTAATTAAATAATATTGCTATTATTTAATTAATATAACTAATTTTCCTAAAGTCCTCTAAATCCCTAAAATATTTAGTTATTTAATTAAATACTTTACCTTTCTAGCCCTTCTTCTCTAAATTAAATAAATATGCCCATTTATTTAATTTGGTCGTTTATCCCACATGAATTAAATTTAACATTTAATTCTCCCCTTTCTCTCTCCTAGTCTCATCCTCCATAATTCTTCTATTGCTCTCAATCCATCTCCTAATCCCATCATTAAGGACGTGCACATTCCTAATCCATGATTAGGAGATGCCACATCCTAATTACCCTCACTAGCCTAATCTCTCACCTAACCATCTTCCCGAATCACTTGCACAACCTAAACCCTTTTAGGAAGGGTTAATCTATTTGTCATTTGTGGCACCCACCCCTTTTCCTTTCAACCTTAATGGAATTCTCCTTTTGGTTAAGTAATGGGTTATTTCCCCCAAAGTACTCTTGAAGAATTTTTAATTCCTATTTATTCCCCTAATGTCTTTTGAAATAATTTTTTTAATTCCCTTTGACCTCTCTTTCCAATCATTTGGGTAGATTGGACAAGAAATCCCTTTATGAGGGAAATCTTTCCCATCCTCCATGGTACTTGTAAAGTACCAAATCTTCTCACACCCCTTCTCATGGTGACACTTGTCACCACCGTGTGGGTTGAGATGTCTCACGACATCCCAACCCTTGGTCTTCCAAGATCTCATCCTAACCATCCATTCCTTCCAACCCTTCTCAAATGACTACACTTAGTCATTTTTTTATATGCACAATTCACCATTACAATCATCCACCTTGAGAAAATCATACTGTTATGCTGATAAAATTGCAATAGAGCACACATCTAATTGATATCACCAAGGCAATCGTTGCATCGAGTTGGTCACCATACTTCATTTTGCTCAAGTTTGGAGAAGGTAAGTTCTCAGCCCTAGTCATGAGTGTTTGTTTTAACTTTGTGATTTTCTTGGTTTTGTTGTCATTTCGTTACATTTAGGACATAATTTCATTGCACACATTTATGGTGACCATGGTGGGACCCACATCACGAGTTTGCTAACCTTTTTTTCTAACATGTTTTCAATTTTTTCGTAGATGTAGGATTTTCACGCAGGGGCACTGCACTAGCATATATGCCATCTTTAGGGGTGGCTCCACCAACTTCAAGGGTGGATGTGCTTCATTTCCCAACCCTCCAAATCACAACCAATTGCAAAGGAAAAAGATACGCTACTACATGGGCACCTCCATAGATGGGTGGTCCTGCATCCTTCAAAGGTGAATCTACTAGATAGATAGTTTTGCATTCTTTAGAGGAAGATCTACTAGATAGGTGACTATACAACCTTCAGGGGCGACTCCAAGTTGACTCCGCTCTACTAATAGGTGGCTCCACTCTACTGATAGGTGGCTTTGTTGGTAACATAACTTTCATACAAGTTCATTTTAGATTTTTTATTTGTTGCTAGTTTATCACTAATGAAATAAATTATTTGTTTGTGCATGTGAGTGTTTTCCACCTATTTGCAACATCATTTATCCAAGATCGGTGAATAAACCACTAACTTTATTCTTGTAGGGTGTCAATCAAAGACCCTTGTACATATTTCTCTCACTAATTTAGGAACACTTTAATTTTTTTAAAGGTTCAATTAATCTGTTTGCCATGTTTAGAGTTACTTGTTGATATATGCCCTCCCATTACACCATTTGGTGAGCCTAGGGATCAAAAATCACAAGTTAACTCAAGTCTAGTTGTCATCTTAGGTGTGCTAGTTTTATGCATATTCTCTCTACTTGCGCTACATGCAAGCCTAAATATCAAAAAAACCTAGCATTACCTACACTTTAGAAGGCCTTTTTGGGGATTTCATCACCCTGAGGGACAACCTCAATCATGTGAATGAGCAAGGTATATAAAGGAGGAGAATGAAATTTGTACCCCAATCTAGTCACGTCGTGTCTAGTGAAGCTTTGATACTCAAGTGATTCCAAGTTAGGAGTGCAAGGTTAGTTCAAACGACTTGATTGACATTCCCAACCCATGCTTTTGATGGGCTAGTATTCATGGAAATGCCTCATGCACCCTCCTAGTGTTTAGAGTATGCATTAGAGAGCTTGTACTTTCCTAGCTTAGGACCTTTTTTCCCTTGCCTATTATGGTGCAGGGTATAGTATCATGCCCAAAGCTACTCACCATGTATTGCCTTGAGTAGATGTAGGATTTCTTTGGGGAAGGTCTCAAAACTTCTAGAGAAATAGAAGAGGTGAGCCCTTGTGCCACTAGATCCCTATCTACCAACTCTTTCTTGAGTGGCACTTCTCGCCAATATTGGGATATTAGCCTCATGGCTAGTGAGCCTATAGTAGGTTAACACATCCACTTGACTAATTTAGGTTTATGCAATCAGGTGTGTCTTCTTGTTGATACCAGTGAGTGTCTTTAATCTATCATGTTTATGTCTTATCTTGTCTTTGAGTCATCCTTTACCTTTAGGTCACTATCTTTAGATAGGTAGATACCCTTTGTTCAAGGGTGGATTCACTGCGTTGATAGGCGGTTGTGCTCTATTCACAGGTGGTCACATTTCCTTGTCCAGTCACTCAATCCCTTGATAGATGGACACAATTTTCTTATAGGTGGATCTAATGTGTTGATAGGTGGATATGCTCTATTCACAGATGGTTGTGTTTCCTTGTCTAGTAATTCAATCCCTTGATAGGCGAATACAATCTATTCATGGGTGGATTCATTTATTCAATAGGAAGCTATGCTCTATTAATGGGACGCTGTATTTAGTTCATCCTAGTTGATCATCCATAGGTAACTCTACTATGTTCATAGGTGGATACACTTTCCCAATTGGTCATCCTAGATAGGCATATACACTTTGTTGATGGGTGGTTATGCTTTTAGAAAGGTAGACCTGTTTCTTCATAGGTGGATCCACTGATAGAGATTACGTATCCTTCATAGGTGTCTATGCTCTATTCTTGGGTGGATGCATTTCCCATAGAAAAACCAAAGAGAAAATCCTCTTGACTAGAGATAGCCTTTATTACTACAACACGATCTTGTGATTAAATTTTTTTTTGCACTCCCCAATCTTCCATACCAACCATTTTCATCACATAACATTTTCAAAAAGTCATTGAATCATCTTTCTAATCACACAAGGACATCCATAATTGTGTCTTATCAACATCCTCATCATCAAACATCAAAATCCAACCTCAAATCATAGTGAAATGGGATCTAAGCCTAATGGCTAACCTGAATCACACATTTCACCATCAACATTGTGTCAACTTCTCTTTTGTGCTATTTGTCCTTGATGTCAAAACTAATTGGACAATGATTTGGAATTTGGCATTGGAATATTCAATGGTGCATTTGGCTATTGTTGTTTCAGTACTTGATTATTCAACACTTTATGGATAGTGATTTGGATGGTTTATTTTTAGTTTTGTTTTGTGGTACTGATTATGTTGGATTCATGTGCAAAGGATATATATTTGTCTTGTGGAGTTATTCTTTCATACAGGTCTTTATATGATAACATGGGTTTTGCTCAGGCATCTTTGACACCATGGGTAGTGGTTTGGCATGTTCTTAGTGAGGTATACATTTGCTTATATATTTATACAAATTTATTTCTATATGTGCTGACATTCAAGTGTGGTATGAGTGGCACTTCTTGTGTTTGCACAAATCATACAAGTTTAAGAAGGTGCAAATTACAAGTCCAAATCACTTATATATATTCTCTTCATTGGTTACTTTGCTAAAGAGGTCTTCAAGACACTTTGTCATAAAGCATAGAAAAGTCATTGTGATATGGCTATAAGCAACCTTGGTTTATTATTGACTTCCATTGGCATGGTCTTTTGAAAAGGTGTTTACATCATTGGAATTTCTTATAAAAAGCTTTTATTGTCCTAAAAGAATATTGAGTATTCTAAGCATGTGAAAAAGGCATCGATTGATTTCAATGGATAAACTTTTAAAAAGTCTTGGCAATAACAAGGAATTGATATTGTTTTGTTGATTAATGTTTTGGGCATATCCGACAGTGTTGACCTAGTTGAGAATTACAACACACAAAATATGTGCTATCGACCTCATTGTATTTTACAAGGAAGTTGAATTTATTAAAGTCACATGGTAGTGCAATAACATTTGTTATCGAGGATTTTTGTCAACAACCATCATTGATAGTTGGTTAATGATTTATGCTATAATGTTGTCAGTTCTTTTTGTGATATCTTTGGCAACAAACTTAAAGTGATTATTATTGTTTGTTAGGTCTTTGAAAAGGAAAGACTAGGGAAAAAGGCTCATTTCATTCTTCAAGAACAATATGAACCCTAGCGCCGCCATGGAGAGATTACCATTTCAGTTACAAAATGTTCTTGTTGGTATTCAAGCTTGGTTTTCAGGTATGGCAGTTTGTGAACAATGGTAAGTTAGTTGGTGGACTCTCCACGAGCTGAAAGTAAAGGAAATCGAGAATCTTATGGGTGTTTTTTTATAGTTTGATCCACCATAACATAAGGTAATATCTATACCTTTCTTTGATCTTTCAAAGGTAAATGTAAAAGTAAAAAAAGAAGTTGATATTATTTTAGTTACGAATAGTTGGCTTCATTTCTAGTTTCAATTTTAAAAAGGATCTTGAGTTTTCATTAATCATAACTGAATCTGAAACTATTTTGAACTCGAATTCAAACTCGAGGGTTTTGATGTTTACATAGTTTTTGTTGTAAGGAAATCAAGAGAGCGCATCTTATGAAAACTCCAAACAGTAGTGCCTTCGGTAACTTTAATTTCAATTAGATTACCTCAAAGACACGTACAACTATGTCCTAAAGCAGAAACAAACACAGTTATTTCCCACATTAATCCTTCTAAGAAAAACACATGTAAATTCTACAACATGCATTAACAGATTCTCTAACAGAATCAATATAGACATGAAAGATGAGACAAAAGCATAACACAAAGATTTTACGTGGGGAAAACCCTTTTGGGTAAAAAAACCCCACTCTCCAAAGTTTGAGCCATTGTATTATTCAGCAACAGAAAGTTATAATACAGTTTTAGGCTCTTAGCCTTTTAGAGATTTCATCTTGTTCATTCTGGATACAACTAGTAGCAAACTATCCCTGAGAGATCACCCAAAGCAATCATGATTATGAGAGATTCCAGTAACTCAACTCTACCTCTCAATCCTCTGCATCGATCTCATGGCCTTGGCCTATTGGCCAGCAACTTGGTCCTCTCTCTATTGTTCTCTCTCTGGCTCTTGGCTCTTCAGCTCCTTGGCTTATCAGCGCACACTACAGAACATCCAATGCATACATATATGCATTCATTCTTAAACAAGCTCTTTGTGAATCAGTTCAAGATCACACAAAAGCAATCTCCAACTCAACATCCTTATCATCGTTCCATTCTGGTGTAGATTTTTCCTTGTAGATCGTTTGGTTCCAACTATTGCAAAAAATCCAACTGCCAACCGTTTGAATTTTGCTTCCTCTGATTGGTCCAAATCGCACCACGTCGGATAGTCTTCACTCGGTCAAGGGTGTTCAACCTGTGTCGCATGTCGGTGAGACACTAACTGTGTCTCCTTGATGCCAAAAAGCCCATATCGTCTTTGTCGCCAAGAGTCTTCACTATCGGCAAGACATTACATCGAGTCTAGAAAGCTATCACTTAGACTTCGTCGTGTCACCAAGACATCACTCTGATGTTCACAAGTTACATCAAAATCAATATTCTCATTGGTGAGACAATCGCCATGATGAGACATCATACCGATGTTCCAAAGTCATAGCGATGTGAGCAACAGTCGACAAGACAACCATCTTTCACTGAGACATCTCTCTGAGCCTTCATGTTATACCGAACACTGAGCAGTCGCCAAGAGTCATACCAACATCAGTTTTCCCATCGGGAAGACAATCAAGTTTGCCAGAAGTTCACACCAAGCCTCCAAGTCATACTGACCTCAGCAACCCCATCAGCGAGACTTTCCACATTCGGTAAGACAACATACTGAAACACATGTGTTACACCAAAGTCTCTTGTTATCCAAACATACTGCTCGCCAAGAGGTCACACTAAGACTCTTAAGGTTACACCGACAGTTGACAAGACATTTGTCTTCGCCAAGACCCTACACCGAGCATCTCATGTCATGTTGAGGACCTTTTACTATCAATGAGACCAACACCTATCACCAAGACTTCACGCTGAAGTCTCTAGGTTATCTCGAGCCCACCTTTTGCTAGGAGTCATGCCGAACACATCCCACACTATCAGTGAGACAAATGCCCATTGCCAAGAGTTCTTACTGAACTCTTTTGTTACTCCGATGACTCCATATGTCTGTTAGTGAGACATCTTCCTGTCACCAAGACTTCATACCGAAGTCTTTGAGTCACCGCGAAGACCCCAAGTGTATCCCTATCAGTGAGACCTTCCATTATCACTGGGACTTCTCCCTGAGACCCTTGTGTTACTCTGATAGCCATATGCTATTGGTGAGACATTCCTCATCGATATGAGTCATACCGAACATCCAAGACTCTCCCTGACACTCGATAAGAACATTCTGTCTGCCAGAGGTCTCCACTCGACAAAAGGTCATAGCGAATACATCTAGGTCACAGTGATAGACTTCATTTGACAAGACATCAGCTCTGTCTCAGTGACATGAGCAAAACATAAGGTTATTAAATTGCTTGTCGGCTAGACAACATGAATGTCACAGCGACCATGCTTTCTCAGAGGTTTCAGCCTGTGAGATTTAGGCATATTTTCCAACAATCTCCCACTTGACGAAGATCACACAA
The DNA here is from genome assembly GCA_007258455.2 of Sequoia sempervirens. Taxonomy (NCBI): domain Eukaryota; kingdom Viridiplantae; phylum Streptophyta; class Pinopsida; order Cupressales; family Cupressaceae; genus Sequoia; species Sequoia sempervirens. The sequence continues at coordinate 1,110,731,706 of VDFB02271358.1, read as the reverse complement.
GCACCTCCAAAGCAAGCAGGAACTAAGATCACACTAGCTCCACCAGTTCAAGCCCCGCAATACTCAAGACACCCAATCAACATGATTCAACAGATACCAGTCCATCAGATAATCTGCAACAAAGACCAGGCATCCAACTGCAACTCACTGACCAACAAAGCAACCGATCACAGTCTTCCAGGAAACCACATAGATCTCAAACATGCTCTCATGCTCCATCAAGAATTCTACTCCAACATCCAAGATGTTCACCTTCAGGCAATAATCCTGTCATCTTCCAACATGCCACTTGTGGAAAAAGAATACAAAGCCAAGGTGTATAAGCACCATTCCAATGAACACAAGCAAAAGATCCCAGTGATATCACCAACAAGATACTGCTACCACTTCACTGTGCTCAAACGCTTTATAGAAGCAATATCAACTTCAAAGCTTCAATCAAAACACAACCATGAAGTCATTCTCCAGAAACAAGAAACTAAACATCAGCTAGAACAACAATCAGACTGACTACTTCCATCCAGCTGATAAACCCATGTGACTGGAACTAGCACCCACAGCTCATGCTATTCCATCCAATATCATATACCTTGAAGGTATCACCATTAGTAAACTTTTGCCAATCCATTAACAACAAATACAAGTTCCAGTGTCAACTAGTCGAAGAAGACAAGACACATACAGGAACTCCCACTGTCTGAGTAATCCAGATCTAAAAGATCAAAGGCATCACAAGTCTACCAATACTAGCACATAGAAAATGTAACCATGTAGTGCCAAGGAAATATCCATGATGATATGCACATCCTGCAACAAACTGTTATAGGAAACATTTTTCTCACCACGAAGCTTCATGGCCATAGAGAGAAACTCTGCACATCATCTTCCTGAAGAACATCCTTCTACATACACTTCTAATAGCTAGCTGTGTCAAGAATGATCTTCTTCATAACCCAAAAGGGAAACCTTAACAACATCCATCCGTTCAATCACCAAGATCAAACCAATTTAACAAACAACATGGATGTAAGTATCTCTAAGAAGATCAAGCTAGTTCATTCCCCATTTTAGGAAATCAGCCCATATAACATCTCCTACCAATTCTCATTAGTAACAAGGAGATAAAACAAAACTATACAACTTCCACTATGAATGCTCCAAAACCATTAAACAACAATTCAAGATCCATATCATGAAAGTAGACATAAAACACACCTAAAAAATACAAAGGGCCAAATACCTCTCAGATAAACTGCCGAGCAGACCAAGAGTGGGAACAAGAATACTCCTTCAAGATATACAAGCCATTATGACTAATCCAAGAGCTATCTCCTCGTAGGTCTCTTATTGAACTCACGTTCAACCAAGGCGTAGGCTTCTCAGACTTTCTGCTAAAAAACTTTAACAAGAGTAACAAGCAACAACACTTCTCTCATAAGAGAAAAACATCCTCACCTTATTCTTCATGTATCCATGAGTACTAGCAACCGATCATCTTATGCTAAACTTCAACTGCATTACTGCACTATCATGAAGTATCAAGCAAGTAATCAAAGCACTCAACACACAAAGAATTACCAGATCTCTGTCAAAGCTCCAATCATCTGAATCAGGAACTTATCATGACATCATGATCTACACATCCCTATAGGAGATACCATGCTCCAAGTGGCTTCACCATTGTCTCAAGTACAATGCACAATGCCAAAACTCCAATGCACAAGCAAGAGTATACCATGACATAAAGCAAATAGACTTTAAAAACAACATCACCTATCAAGCACCACCAACACCTTAGCCAAAGACTCCAAGTGTCCTCCATGGATCCAAGATGTTGCACATCTTCAAGTAATGTCCATGCAAATGTGAAAGAAACACTTCTGCAACAACAGGATCAAAGAGCTCTCCCAAGAAACATTTGCAACACTAAAGGAAACCATTCACCATCACGTGATGAATCCACAGTCACTGCTAGAGCTCCCACTGAAATGTGACACCCGAGCTCTCCAAGCATCATGACCACCTACTACAGGTTCCCATAACCGACTATTCAGTACTCAATAGTATCCATCCTCTCATCTCAAAGCACCACATCAATGCACAAGTGACCACAAGCAAGGCCAGCTAACAAGTTTGTACCAACAATGAATCAACCTCATGGATATAGACAGTCCACTTCCGAGTTGTCTCATAGCAAACATGTAGGTAAAGACAACCCACAACATTGCACAACCCATAGATCCATTCAACAAAAATGTGCAAGACCCATCATCACATTGGAAATGCAAAACTAAGATTTCAAAGAGAATAATCACATAGACAACATGACTCAAGCACCAGATCAAGCTTAGATCTGATTCACCAATCACATCCACAACAAGTACCATAGTCAAGAAACATCACCACAAGAATGTTGAGTGACAAATTATGTACCAACATTCCCATGCAGAGAAGAAAACACACCTCCTCAAACCATGCACCAAGCATGCATGCAGACCTGCAACTATCTCATCCAACAACACCCCAAAAGGCCAATCTCTAGACAATAGCTTAACAACTCTGCATGACCACAAGTTTTGCTTAACTATGTAAAACCTGCAAAACCATAGAGCCATGCAAGTACAAAGCATCCTTAAAAAGAAAACAATAGTTCAGAAGAATCCAAGTCCCTTTCATACCAACTCTAAAACCACCAATATGTACATGCATCCGAGAAAGAGAGAAAGGCTATTTTAGAAGCTTGCAGATCATCTAATGATTAACTCCATAGCCTTCAAGCATTCGAGGTTAACAGGAAACAATGCCTTCCAACACTAGGAACCACCACCTAGCATAAGCACTCTCTTCCATGACTAAGAAACAACCTAGACTTCTCCATATCACCCAGGAGCCTAACACATAGACACCCACTATGAAAGCTTTACTGCTACACAACCATAGAGCAAAGAAATCCACCTCATACTCCAAGGTTATACCTCTACCAACCAGGAGACATAGATCACAACATGATCAACTCCCTTTTCCATCTTGACCATCCTTCAAGCTGTAAGTTGTCTCAGAATACCACAAGGCTTCCACTCAACAAAGGATCAATACATCAGTCCATTCCTCTAGATTTCTTCCAGCCCATCAAGCTAAGAAATCTTCATAGGAGAAATATCTAGAACCAACAACTAGAAGAAGGCTCTGATACCAATAGTAAGGAAATCAAGAGAGCACATCTTATGAAAACTCCAAATAGTAGTGCCTTCGGTAACTTTAATTTTGATTAGATCACCTCAAAGACACGTACAACTATGTCCTAAAGCAAAAATAGACACAATTATTTCCCACATTAATCCTTCTAAGAAAAACACAAGTAAATTCAACAACATGCATTAACAGATTCTCTAACAGAATCAATACAAACATGAAAGATGAGACAAAATCAGAACACAAAGATTTTACGTGGAGAAAACCCTTTCGAGTAAAAAATACCACTCTCCAAAGTTTGAGCCATTGTATTATTCAGCAACAGAAAGTTACAATACAGTTTTAGGCTCTTAGCCTTTTAGAGATTTCATCTTGTTCATTTTGGATACAACTGATAGCAAACTATCCTTGAGAGATCACCCAAAGCAATCATGATTACGAGAGATTCCAGCAACTCAACTATGCCTCTCAATCCTTTGCATTGACCTCATGGCCTCGACCTATCGGCCAGCCACTCGGTCCTCTCTCTATCATTCTCTCTTTGGCTCTCAGCTCTTCAGCTCTTGGCTTATCATCCCACACTACAGAATGTCCAATGCATACATATATGCATTCATTCTTAAATAGGCTCTCTGTGAATCAGTTCAAGATCACACAAAAGGAATCTCCAACTCAACATCCTTATCGTCATTCCATTCTGGTGTAGATTTTTCCTTGTAGATCGTTCAGTTCCAACTATTGCAAAAAATCCAACCGCTAACCGTTTGAATTTTTCTTCCTCTAATTGGTCCAAATCGCACCACGTCGGATAGACTCGGTCAAGGGCATTCAACTTGTGTCACATGTCGGTGAGACACTAACCGTGTATCCTCGATGTCACAAAGCCCATATCGTCTTTGTCGTCAAGAGTCTTCACTATCGACAAGATGTTACACTAAGTCCAGAAAGCTATTGCTCAGACTTCATCGTGTCACCAAGACATCACTATGATGTTCACAAGTTACATCGACATCAGTATTCTCATCGGCGAGACAATCGCCACAATGAGACATCATACCAATGTTCCAAAGTCATAGCAATGTGAGCAACAGTCAGCAAGACAACCATCTTTTGCTGAGACCTCTCTTTGAGCCTTAATGTTATATTGAACACTGATTAGTTGCTAAGAGTCATACTGACATCAGGTTTCCCATCGGCAAGACAATCGAGTTCGCCAGGAGTTCACACCAAGCCTCCAATTCATACTGACCTCAGCAACCCCATTGGCGAGACTTTCCACATTCGGTAAGAAAACATACCAAAACACATGTGTTACACTGAAGTCTCCTGTCGGCCAAACATACCACTCACCAAGAGGTCACACCGAGACTCTTAAGGTTACACCGACAATTGGCAAGACATTCGTCTTTGCTAAGACCCTACACCGAGCATCACATGTCAAGCTAAGGACCTTTTACTATCAGCGAGACCAACACCTATCGCCAAGACTTCACACCGAAGTCTCCAGGTTATCCCGAGCCCACATTTCGTCAAGAGTCATGCCGAACACATCCCACACCGTCAGTGAGACAAACGCTCATTGCCAAGAGTTCTTACCGAACTCTTTCGTTACTCTGATGACTCCATATGTCTGTCGGTGAGACATCTTCCTGTCGCCAAGACTTCATATCGAAGTCTTTGAGTCACCGCAAAGACCCCAAGTGTATCCCTATCGGCGAGACCTTCCATTGTTGCTTGGACTTCTCCTTGAGACCCTTGTGTTACTTCGATAGCCATATGCTATCAGTGAGACATTCCTCATCGATATGAGTCATATTGAACATCCAAGACTCTCCCCGACACCTGATAAGAACATTTTGTTGGCCAGAGGTCTCCACTCGACAAAAGGTCACAGCGATAGACTTCATTCGGCAAGACATCAGCTTTGTCTCAGCGACATGAGAAAAACACAAGGTTATTAAACTACCAGTCAGCCAGACAACATGAATGTCACAACAACCATGCTTTCTCAGAGGTTTCAGCCTGTGAGATTGAGGCATATTTCCAACATTTGTTTTGTATAAATGCATGACTCAAAGCCATGACTCTGTGATGAGAGTTTATAAGACCAAACAAAGTATTGTTGAAAAGAGAATAAGGGGTTATTACAGTGATATTTTTGAATTTTGAAAAATTGTAAAAGAGAGAGCTTAAAGTGTTTATATCTCTTATTCTTATTACAGAGATTGCATATATTTTAGTGAGGTTATGTTGGTACTATTTCATTCAGTACAGATTATAATGGGCATTATTGTATATCATTTAAATGTACTCTGTTGAGATTTTGTAATTGCAAAAATAATGCAGTTATAAGGTCCTGACAATTTGCATGGTTATTGAGAAAATTTGTAAAGGAGTTGGTGCTCCTACTGAAGTTGGTGCTTCAAAATTTTGGTGAAGTTGGTGCTTCATAATTTTGGTGGAGTTGGTGCTCTTGAATTGTTACAGAGTTGGTGCTCTGAAAAATATTGTAATCAGTTTGGAATTAAGCCTGTAAGGCATTTGGAGAGTGGTTTTTCTACCCCAAGAGGGTTTTCCACTCGTCAAAGCTTTGTGTTTCTCTTTTATGTGGTTTGTGCTTATCTTGCTTAAGTTTTCATTTTGTCATTTGTCAAAGTGGTTCATGCAATGCTCTGATACATTATCATAATTCCAAGTTGTCTAAAAGTTCAAAGTTTAATTGTTCATGTTCAATGTATGAGTGTTAAATTTTGCCATTAATGAGTTTGATGTCATGTGTAAAAGAAAACATTAAAAGGTTGTTCATTCAGCACTATGTGAACATTGTATATCATGCTTTGATATGAGTTGTTAAGCATTCATGTTATGTTTGGTTAAGTCATTGGAAACCAATCATTCAAAACTCAGTATTCACATTACATATATAAAGTCACTCATTTGTTCAAGATCAAATAGATCAAATTTTCATTTCAAGTCATAAAAAAGTTTTTATACATTACTTTGATTCACCCCCCCCCTCTTAGAGTAATTCCACTTCCAACACATTGGGGGATACAAAAGTAACCAAAATAAAATATTTGTATGTTGTCCTCAAGGAAGATCCAAAATAGTTGGTTAGGGTTTTGGTCCTCTTTTTGTTATTGGATGGATCGATGATGTGGGTGTGAATTATTGATGTTGCAAACTAGGTAAAATAATACTAAAGAAGTAAACTATCATAGAATATGAAAAAAAAAACAAAAGTGCAAAAGCATAAAGTTGGGTTGAAGAGTGCAGAGAGGAGAGAACCTTGCATTAAAATATGAGGTAGAATTGGTTAGACAAAGATGAGGGTGCCCCTATCTGAAAATAATGTTTTTAGGGTTTCAAAACTTGTACAGGAGCATTATGGTCTGTAGTCTCTCTCTTTCGAGATAAGCTTTTGAAGTCTGTTAATCTATGAATGATCAATATTGCACTAATTTGATAAGAGAATATACTTGAATGCTTGTCTTAGGGTTTTGAACTCTTGAGATATCCAATTCACTTAAATCCACTTCAAACTTAAAACCTACAAGAAGGACAAGGGGAGAAGGGTTGTGCCATATAGGGGCTTGCCTTAGTCAAACCCCATTTTGGTGTTTCCACCTCCACAAATAGCTATGATGATAATGATATAAATTGTGTACTCTATGGAGAGCAAAGGGAAATGGGTAAAAAGAATGATAAATGACAATGTTGTAACTTACCACTTAGATATATATTCCTTGTTGGATTGAAGTCAATTGGCTCATCTCATGCATGGAGAAATTGAAGGTTGCTTTAAGGTCTTGCAAATGTTAGTGCTCATATAAATAACAAACATGAAACATCTTACTATGCATAAACATGAATTTTTTGATGTGTTGTGGGAATGAATTTGGCTAAAAGAGCATTGTAGATATGTTGCTTATTCTCCTCTTGAAATTTCTTTACTTGCATTTGAATTGCTTGAGATATCAAAATTCTATTAGCCATTGTAATGGAGGGAAAGACTTATATTATATGAGTTTCAACATATTTTACATTAACCTTTCTGACAAGCCAATAAATGATTTTGAATTCATTAACATATCAAGGAAAACAATAAATCTTGAGATTTAGGGCTTGATTAGGGGGGACAAGGGCGAGGGCACCCTAGTCTAGCCCTATTTTTATTTTAGATCTTCGTTAAATAAATATTGAATTTAGTTCCCCTAATTTAATGCAATTTCTCAAAAATGATAATAAAATAGATGACTAAGAAGCATTATTAGGCACAAGAACTTAGGAGGGAGCCAAATATAGTGCGAAATTGTCAAGGGTGACAATTATGATGCTATGACACCATATCAAAAAAGATCAAAATGTAGACACATAAAATTGGCTCATTACCATTTTAGCTACAATTAGGACATCACCAACCATTTCCTCTATAGTTGATTGAATAAATCCTTATGTATTTGATTAATCATCCAATTTTCATCCCATTATTACTTAAACAGTATTTTATTATTTATTTAATAAAATGTTTATTCATTTAATATTCATCAAGATCCACTCAACCTATTCCTAACATTAATCATTTTAGCATCATTCTCCTATAGTCCAACCTTAGATAAATATTCTAAGCTCTTCATCCTCATCCCAATAAATGAATAAATATATCTTAATTATTTAGTTCTATATTTCATCCACTTTTCATTAAAGTTGGTTAAACCAATTAGCCCATTAATTACCCACTTGCACATTCTAAAACCTTGAATAATTCATTCAAGCCTTACACATCTTCTAAAAGGTACTTAGACATGGTTCTTTGTACATCAGTCATAAATCTTAGTACACATCACATGGGTGAAAGATTTGTACATACCCCTAAGGTACCTCAAGGTACCCTTTCAATCTTATCCATCCACTCTTCTCAAGGGAATCCCCAACCATTGATCTCCCTTGAATCTTGGACCCCTCCATGTGCACCAAAAACACAAAGACATATTCTTTTCTCATAATCTCTCTCAATTAATATGAGCCTTTGATCCTTCAAAACAATCCCAACCACCCAGTCACTCATCCAAAAATCTACAAATTGTCCTCAACTCCATGTCATTATCAACAAAAACCTCTTTGAAGTGTAATGGTATGTTGTTGGTAAGCGAACTCGCATATCATCATCAACCATCTTGAAACACAACCACCATGAATTGATACAACAAAAAATATTATTGATAAAAAATTATGTACTTTCATTAATATTTTAACTAATCTTTATGCTTAATTAAAGTGTTGCATCCAAATGCAAATATATAGACTAATGTGCTTAATTATCATCCTTCTTTAAATTTTATTCAATGATAATAGTCCCTCACGCATAGGATCTCCCTTATCTAGACAAATACATTATATTTATCATTCCCTCACGCATAGGATCTCCCTTATCTAGACAAATAAATTATATTTAAAAAGTTGAATGTGTAAATATTCACCTCTATAATCATTAACATGGGCAGAAGAGAAAATTATTTTTTCCAACATATTGGGTATGGCCCACACAAGGCTAAACTCCTTAGGATTGTCATCATCCCTTCTCTCATGGGAGTACTTATCTTTCTTTTTTTAAAAGTATGTGTTTTTCTTTCATCCCATAGGCCATCAAATCAAAACCACTTTGGAAAAATGCTTTAGGTTTTCACTAAGATTTCATAAAGTCACTCAATTAAAAAAATATATAATGAAATGTCTAAGTTTAGAATTATTATTCACGTTTAACTAATCTACATAATTACTATCAAATGTATGCTTTTTAAAAGAAAGAGTACAAAATTTTTATGACTATAATATTTAATGCCAAACATTTCTTCTATAATATATTAAACTATACATGTGCATCATCACTTGTGTTTCATAATATTTAATTATACACATGCTTTTTATTTAATTATTCCATGGGGTCAGGGATGTGTATATTCTACATAAAGAGCGATGTGAAGCAAGGGAATAATTATTCCATAATTGTAACATAAGGAATATAGAACTTTAAAAATGACTTGAGTTCCTTGTACTAAACTTATTTTTGCTACTTTTATAGTTAGTAGAAATGATTTTATTTATTTATAGTAAAATAATGTGTAATATTTTTTATTTTTCAAAAAATTTGGATAATTTAAATTTAAATATTATTTATTTTTGAGAAAGAGAGTTTGGTAAATAATTTTTTATCTAAGTCAATTTTATATATCATGTTCAATTCAAAATTGAATTGAATTTATTATGGGTTCTCACTTTTTAATTAAACAAGTTAAATTTATGGTTAGAAATTTATTGACCATTATAAATGTATCTAACAAGTTGTCTAGATGTAGACATGCAAATATTGAACTTATAACCATTTATTTTCACAAAGTTCAAGAATGAATATCAATTTGAAAAGTGTTGGAGATGAATCTCTTTTTCACATTAGAAGACTAAAATCACCTAATGAAACATGACAATTCTTAGATTCCATACACACGAATATTATACTCTCCAAAATTATTAGATTGGATCTTGAACTTTTCACCACTTTGATGAAAGGAGATGAAAAATCTAGTGAATTATCTATACACACACACACACACATATTATATATACATATTCATATACATACATATACATATATGACACACATATACACAGACATTTATATATGCATATATATGTACATGTATGTATGTATATATGTGCATATATATGTGTGTATATGTACACGTATATATGTATATACATATACATACCTATATGCACATACACATATGTATATACATGCTATACACACATACATATATATACATATATGCATACATATATGCATATATGTACACACACACACACACACACACATATATATATATACATGCATATACATATATACCTACATACATATGTATGTAGGTATACATTAAAATAATTATATGTACTATACATTAAAATTTATAAAAAATAATTTCAATCTTAAACATACAATATCAAAACAAATATAATTTTCTAATATTTTGACTCTATTCTTCTCATCCATGAAATGCAAGTATACCAAATTTTGATTCCAAAAAAAAATTCTAGAGAATTAATTAATTAAAAAAAAAAATTGTCTCCAAAATAATAGTGACAATCAAAATAAAGACCTTAAATTTGTTGAAAAAATAAAAATAAGTTTTAAAAAATCTAAAAAAAATACCGTTATGAAATTCAATAAATATTCTAGAATAGGTCACAATAAGGTAAATTATTGTTTCAAGATGGATAATGAAATATATTTCAATAATAAAAATCCTAAAAATAACAAAAAGGAAAAATATTCAAATTAATATCAAAACTAGACTAGACCCAAAATTAGTACCAAATTTAAAATTAAAATAAAATTATTACTCTTTGTATCTATTGATAATGAGTATATCTTAGATTGTGCATAGAGACATGTATGATGTATATGTATAATTTATTAACTAACTGATGAAGGAGCATCAGGGTGTGTGCGCAATCCTACACAACCAAAAACAATGATTTTCTCTCTAATTTATTTTGTGAGTTGTGTGTTTGATTTTTGGTCTTACAGGTATAATTTTGAAGCACTTTTCACACATTTCCAACATATTAAAAAATAAATTCTAATACCTATTGGATAGGTGGTACCAAAGGCTTGATTTTTATGTGTTTAGTGGCTCATAAATTGGATATTTCTTCACCAAATTGGAGGAGGAAAAATTCCAACACCCAGGCATGTGAGTGGGTCATTTAATGCTACATTATGCTCAAATTTAAATTTATAATGCCCCTATTTTGGGCCAAACTCTGTCCTTGGTGCTTGATATTTGTCGGGAGTGAAATAATGGCAAAAAAAGTGATTGTAGGAGTTACAAAATTGGAGAATGCCAAGTTGCAATTGTTGATTTCCTAAAGAGTTTCAACACTTAGAAGAAGGAAAAGAGGGAGAAAAATTCAGAAATGTAAAGACAAAATTAGTTTGATAAGGGAGAGGATTTCAAAGACATGAAGAATGAAGAAGTTTATGGTGGCCGGCTGGAGAAATCTAGAGAAATAAGTACCTATAGATGGATGCGAGGAGCTAGTTTGGGGAGTGTGTTGTGACATATTTTTAATTGGTTTCCTATAGCTTTTAATTTCTTGTAACTAAAGTTGGATTGAGGAGGCAAGTTTTGGAATAATATTTCCTATAGCTAGTTATAGATTGAAGAGACCATGTCATTGTTGCAAATAAATAAAATGAAACAAGTTTTCTTGCACAAGAATTTTCAGCTCTTTTTAAAATTTTTTTTCCTTATGTATTAAAAATTTCTTCTTTCATAAGTTTTTCTTTAATGGCTAGAGGTTGCTACATAGCTACAACTATTGAGACCCATTGAGGGTTCTCAATTGTTGATCTGCATCAAATAGTATCAAAGAAAGAAGATTGGTTGGGAAGTATTGTAGCAAGCAGGTTGATTGGCAGGAAGAGTTGAAGTAATTTGCAGTTGTTATCCTCCAAAATAGGTTAAGGTTGGGTAGAAGGTGCATAGGAGAGGTGTGTATTCTAGAAACCATCTGTAGGGTAGAGAAGCAACAAGAGCGAGTTTGTTGCAGGGAAGACATGTGACTACAGAGGATTTATAACCTAAAGTGAGAGATTATTGCAAGGAGGACTTGTAACTGTAGAGGGACTTTTGAGTCTCTGAAAATGTCTTCAAAGAAGAGGATAGGGTGGGTCATGAGAAGACCTGCGAGAATCTTATTATGGGAAGAATGGTGACATAAGAGGTTTGATAAATTTATTATTGAAGAATTAAAGAAGATCAAGGATAGATTAGATGTGATAGAGATGGAGCAGAGAAAAGAGATTGAAATGGGTAAAATAAAATGTGAAAATAAATTAATATGTGACAGTGGTAAAGTGACAAATGAAAGGTATGAAGAAGAGAGGATATAATGCTACCTAGAAGGAGAAGAATAGGATATCTCTGATAGAATATAGAGATTTGGAAAAGACGACAACAAGAGTAAAGATGAGAAAATGCATTATTACAACCCTATGATGGGAAGGTTGTGGAAAGAAGAATGTGTGAGGGAAGCCCACACAGTTGCAGTTGAAAGAAAACAAGAAAAGAAGAGAAATATAAGGAAAAAATGATAAAGAAGACAATGAGAAAAATAAAGAAGTAGCAACTGATATGCATTTTGTTGAAGGAATAAAAGTGAAGAAAAATGAAGTTGCATGCATGGGAAAAGAAGTTGCAACAACAAAAACAAAGGCATTATCTCATTCCTATGAGTTTTACAAAGAAAACACTGATGTTAATTTCCATATAGAAAAGATGAAGAGATATGTTGAAGAAAGTAATTATGAAGTTGGGACAGTGGTTGGTCCTTGGAAGGACATAAATATATTGAAGAAAAGGGCATAGTTGAGTGCAAGGGAGGAGGTAGAAGAAGAAAATAAAAATATTGTTGTAGACAATCAAGAAGAAAAGATTGGGACAAAAATAGAGGAACAAGAGATTACATAGGTAATGAATAATTTTTTGAGATTTGTGAAATGAAATTTGATGTTTTTGATTATGGGGAAAATAAAGTTTTGATGGGACTTGAAACCCATTACATTAAAATTTTAAAGGGATCTGAAATCCTATCCAAATCAAGTATGTTGCTTATAGAAAAAATCAGCAAATAATTAGTAGCCAAACAACAACCATTAGAAATAAACAAGACAATACGGGTTGCAAACAACAAATAGGTTTTGAAGGTACCTTAAGCCCTAACAACTAGGGTTTTATGGGGACCTAAAACCCCACTAATTGATCAAAATAATATCCTACATTAGTCAAGCTACAGCTAACCAGATGCCCAAGAAACCCAAACCTGAGCCAAGGAAAACAACCAACAGATTGGTTTAGAAACACACCCTTGATAACTAGAACTTTCAGTACAAACACATGCCTCTCAATAATGAAGGGGTAAGAGAACACAACTGAACATTGAAAAAAATCAACATCCTTGTAACACCAATCCACCTAGATATCCATCTCAAGCTCCACCTCTATAGGAGAGAGCTCCCCTCTAAAGGATAGGATAGAATGAAGAACCTTTCTAGCAAAGCCGCCCCTCTCCAACTCCCACAAGCTTCCACTTCAATAGAAACTAGTAAGAGAGAAGAGATTTTTCCACCACACCTACAACCACCCACTCCACCTCAATAGGAGAGGGCTCCCCCTCAATAGGAGCAATCTCCACCTCTAGAGAAGACTTGAACTCTAGACTCCAAAAAAAAAAAAATAGACGAAAGGGAAAACATAATATCCTTTGACATCATGATCTCCTGACACATGAAACAAGGTTGAAAGAGTAGCCCAACAATCAAACAAAAGAACAAAAACTAATAGGGAATTCTCCACACACCCAAAAAAAAACTGCACTACTCCAAGTTGTGAAGAGATCAAGAGAGGAGGAGCAGAGAAAGCTCCCTTAAGCTTCACAAGAATCTAGGTATTCAAGAAAGACATTGAAATCATCCCAACCAACTTCCAAAAAATAGAAATAGGGGCAACCACCACTCCCTTGAACATTAACATTAGGGGCCTAGCATCCTTCCAAAGCCAACCACATAGGATGAAGACTACCTTAAGCATACAATTATCTAACCCCTTCTCCAACATCAAATGCTTCATAATCCAGCTAGGGTTTGACACCAAGAAAATAAGCTTAAACTTGGAATACAGAAGTAGCCACAAATCCACTGTGCATCAAAATTCTCAACTTCTAAAAGGGTAGCCAAAGCTCCCTTAAAGTTCAAAGCCAAATGGGTTGTCAGAGAAAATAAGTTTCAACCCCATATCTTAGACAACAACCCCTAAAAACAACTCAGAAGCTTCCATAACCCAACACATGTGTTGAAACAACTCGACGTACACAGGATCCTTCAAAAAGTAGGACGAAAAGCATCCAAAAAATAGAGGAGTAGTAGCAACCTCCACCCTATCATGATGAAGAAGCAAAACTATTGTGTCCCAACTGGACGACAACAACCTACTATGCAACACCTCTACCCAATTAGAAAATGACAATAGCTAGCACCAAACTGCCACAACCCAACAACTTGACATCAACAACCTACCTAGCCACAAGTTGCCTCCCATCAGTGATCTATTTGCCTCCTCTGAATCATCTCCTTCATCACCTACATAATCTCCAGAATTCAAATTTCCCCCTCTGATCTTCTTCCCACTCCCTCTCCTCTCCATTATCCTTCCACTATACCGTGCAAAGTGAAGTTTGATGCTAAGTTATATGCTAAAGTGATTACATAATTTTTGGAAGTGAGAGATGGAGAAAATGATAGCATTGCTATGGGAAATAATAGAGAAGTTGCAACAATGTTTGGTCCATTGACTTGAACTTGGAAACATTCAAATTTTAGGGAAAATAAAGTGAAGAAGAGTATATGGGGAAGATGGTGAATGAGAAAAGTAAAGAAGCAACAAAAAATAAAGAAGTAGATGACTTATTAATGCAGATTGCAATAGTTGAAAAGGAGTGGCTTGCATTGACAATGGGTGAAACAAAATTTGTAGCATTGAAAGATGAGGTAAATTTTGAATTTTGTGAATTTTTTGATAAATTTAATTTGTATGTAAGTGACATGGTTAGAATTGAAGGGTATGAGGAGATAGAAAATTATGTTGCAACAAAAGAGAAAGAAAACAGAACCAAGGTAATGAGTTATTTTTCTACATTTTGTAAAGATGATGTCAAAGTTAAATTTTCTTCAAATGAAATGGTAAAAGGATATGGAGAAAGAGAGGTAAAAAAGTGCAGAAATAACATATTAAAAGTTGAAATACAACAAGATATGATGACTTTTGTTGACATAGAAGAAAAAGAGGATGAAGGAGAAACAATTAAGAAAGATGTGTAGATGGAATTCATTGATTCCCATGAATTTGTTAATGTTAATTTATATGTAGGTGATGAGAACAATGGAGTAGGGTGGAAATATGAACCATGATACATCAAGGTGAATTTCATCAAAGGAAGAAAGAGAGGAAAGATGAAGGAAGGAAGAGATAGAAAATTTCATAGTAGAGTAAAGAAAAAGAAAAATCAGCTAGATAAGGAAGAACAATGAATGAAGAATAAACACATGATCTACAAATTTTTATGAGTGCAACTTGTGAAACATTTCTTTTTACCTGGCATGTCTGATGCATGAGCATCTGGGTGCATGGGAAATTCTACACAACCAAAAAAAATGTTTTTCTCTCTAATTTATTTTGTGAGTTGTGTTTGATTTTTGGTCTTACATGTATGATTTTGGAGCACTTTTCACACATTTCTAGTATGTTAAAAATTAGATTCTAATAACTATTGGATAGGTGGCACCAAAGGGTTGATTTTTATGTGTTTAGTGGCTCATAAATTGGATATTTCTTCACCAAATTGGAGGAGGAAAAATTACAACACTCAGGAATGTGAGTGGGCCATTTAATGTTGCATTATGCTCAAATTTAAATTTTCAATGCCCCTATTTTGGGCCAAGCTCTTTCCTTGGTGCTTTGTGGTTGTAGGGAGTGAAATAATGGAAAAAAAAGTGTTGTTAGGAGTTACAAAATTGGAGAATACCAAGTTGTAATTGTTGGTTTCCTAGAGAATTTCCACACTCAGAAGAAGGAAAAGAGGGGGAAAAATTTAAAATGTAAAGAGAAGATTAGTTTGATAAGGGAGAGGATTTCAAAGACATGAAGAATGAAGAAGTTTATGGTGCCCAACTAGAGAAATTTAGAGAAATAATTACTTGTAGATGGGTGTGAGGAGCTGGTTTTGGGAGTGTGTTGGGACATATTTTTAATTGGTTTCCTATAGTTTTTAATGTATTGTAGATAAAGTTGGATTGAGGAGGCTAGTTTTAGAATAATCTTTCCTATAGCTAGTTGCAGATTGAAGAGACTATGTCATTGTTACAAATAAATAAAATGAAACAAGTTTGCCTGCAAGAATTTCCAATTCTTTATTTTTAAAATTTCCTTATGTGTTGAAAATTGCTTTCATATTTTTTTTAATGGTTGGAGGTTGCTAAATAGCTACAAAAATTGACACCCATTGAGGTTTCTCAATTGTTGATCAACATCTTTTATAATAATTTTTTTTATCTAGGAGACAACTCAATTATAGAATCACAACAATAAGTACAATTAAAATTTATGAATAGATTCATAAAAGATTTTCATTTTTTCTTAAATTAAGAGGGGGAAGTGTTTCCTTCTCTCAAATTACTCAACAAATTTTCAAAATCATTATACTTAAATGTAACTATATTATTAAATGTCAAAATAAATTCATAGTAGCCCAAATCATTTAAAAGAATGGTCTTTACATTTTTATGGATTTATATAAAAAAACTTGTATTTTATTCAAACAAAAGATGAGACTTAGTTGTAGTTGCAACTAAGGTAAAAATCTAGGTTAGCATGAAATAAAATGCATAAAATAAACCCTAACTAAACAATGAAGCACGAAGGAGGAAAATAGCATAAAAGAAATGAACAATTTCACCAAACAACCTTCATGCCCTCCATGATTAACCTTCATTGTCCTTATCCATTTGTTGTAAAATGATATTTGCCTTCAGATTTTATGGAGCAACAAAGACCTATGACAAAGACTCAAGCAAATATTGAAGGATTTGACTCCAAATTTCAAGTGTACTAAAAAATTGCAAGCATGAAGAAGTCTGTAAACATGAAGTGTACAAGCATGAAGTGACAAAATGAGGTTGAAATTTCCTTTTTATAGAAAAGTCAATTTTGGATAAATGGCTAGGATTGAAAGTTTGACAAAGCCCTAAGATCAAAGGTTGAAATTGCATTGGACAACTAGCAATTAGGGTTAGGAAAAAGTTTGAAATGAAGGGCTGAGATTTGATTTTAGGAAAATAAAATAAAAGGTCAAGAATGTATGTGACAAGAAGATATTGGGCACGGAAAATGAAGTTGTTGGAGAATCAAATAAGAATTTAAAATTATTTGAGTCAAGATGTGATGTTGACCTTTTGAATTAAAAATAACTTTAATTCAAGAGTGGTGGGGTCATGTGACAGTAAATAATTATTTCAAATTATTTACTTGGTGGGAAAATAGAAAGTGGACAATTTAAATAAATGACTTTATTTAAATTAGAAGAAAAATCAATAAGATAATTAAATAATTAATAATTATTATTTAATTATGGAGAAAATGGACAAGGTGGACAATAATTAATTAAATAAATCATAGGAATTTATTTAATTATAAGAAGACATAAGGAATTAATGACGTATTTAAAGTTTATTTATTTAAATAATCAAGAGGAAATAGTAGACAAATAATAATTAAATAAATTGAGGAATTTATGTAATTATAGAGAGACATAAGAAATTAGCGACATATTTAAATAAAATAAATGTAATTTATTTATTTAAATAGTCAGGTGGAATAAAAGATATGAATTAATTAAATAATTGAGAATTATTTAATTAATAGTTGAATTTGGACTAGAAGAAATATGGAGAAAAATAAAGTTTGCAGGCCTAGGTCAATTTTATGTGTCTACATTTTTCCTTTCTTTGTCATAATGCAGTTTATCACATTGCGACAAAGAAAATTTAGTTCAGGATATGCCCCAGTGAAGGTATGGGGTATCTATGTCCCCTTGGGAAAATTTGCGAATTTTGGCCTAGTGTTGGAAAAAAATTTGGAAAGTGTCCTGATAAGTCAATTTGATGACAAAAAAAAAAAATGTAGTTGATTTCGAATTTTGACAAGTTTAAAGTAGTCAAAAAGGCACTCAAACATGCCAAAAAGTGCATCCAGTTATAAACCCTAGGGGAAACCCTAATTTTCACTGTTGTCCTTAGGAAATTTAGAGCTCAGAGTGAGAGGACATTGTGCGAAGATGACGATTCTAGAGGCCGATCACCGTGGATACTGAGTATAGACATACCGATGGCTAGAGGGCTCAAGGGCAACGGTATGTACCTTATACCCACTTGGTAATTTTATCATTTTACATGCTTTTTAGGGCCTCAAAGTTAGGGTTTCATATGCGTCATTCTATTGTTCAACACATCTACGTGTGTGAAGCACACAAAAGAATTCACATTGCACTCATTTGATGCATCACAACGCAAATGCAAGGGGTAGGGTAGGTTCAAGTTAAAATGACACAAACGGGAAATGGTGCAACACAAGTGCCAAAATGCGACGCAAGTGTTGGGCCCTATGACATAATCGCTATATTGTGATGCAAAAGTAGGATGATTCAACACATGTGCTCAAAATCAGCACAACTGATAAGGGGAACAACACAATTGTAATAACGCAGTGCATCTGCGCAGCCAAATGACACAATTGTCGTAGCGCGACACATCTGAGGGATGAAACAACACATGATTTGCACAATGCAAATGAAGGGAAGAACGACATAATTGACTGTGGCTAGAGTTTACTTGGTTTAGGCTCATTTTACTTATGCACTTTTGATTAGTTATATGATAGGGATGATATTTAGTGATGTGCTAACCTTTGTTTCTGTGTGCAAAGACGACTACTGCTGATATATACATGAGAGTTTCGGCCGACTACATATGCATTTAGGGATCAGCTGAGGGTAGGTGAGAAGAGACAATTGATGCACCTAGGATTGTTTCATGTGACCTATATGCCCATTATTTAGGCAAATAGGGGTCTCTTGACAGTGCTGGCAGAGAGATGGCACTCCAAGACATGTTCATTTTAGTTGCCAATAGGAGAGGCCACAGTGACGCTTGAGGATGTCTACAGGATCCTACAGATTCTGATCAGAGGAGAGCAGCTAGTATATGATCCTTGATAGGGACTGTAGGCCATCATAGAGTACTATGAGCATGAGGATGTAGTGTAGTTGGGCATCCATGGGTATGAGATTAGTTGGGAGTTTCTAGCTAAGCATTATGGCTAATGTGAGTGTATGTTGTGCACCCTAATAGCTGGGGTACTGATACTAGATCATTGAGGTCATGGTTTTTTAATAGGATGGGGGGATGTACTGATTCAGATGATGCATGACAAGACAGTGTTTGCTTTGGGGCCATGCTTGCTAGGGATGTTGTATCATCAACTTCATGATGTTGCGTATAGGGAGTCTACTAGTATCAGCTGTGGGACCACACTCATTATGATATGGGCATGAGAACATATTGCAGTATTTCAGCTGCCGGTAGAGAGGCAGTTAGTCAAGGGGATGCCCTACATGTATCTATATGCATGGTTGGTGACACATACTTGAGTGAGGGATACAAGATACTGGCGCCATGCCATTGATACCTTGGTGGAGTTTGTGTGGAGGCCATATAGGGACTATAGACAGTGGTCGAGAGAGGATGAGCATCTATCATTTTTATGACAGTTTAGGTACCTTATTGGGTAGATGGTGCAATCACAACTCATCATAGAGATGTACCTATCCCAGTGAGTACTGAGACAGTTTGGTGAGGAGAAGGATGTACCTGTAGGCACTGCAAAGTATGCATGGTCATCGTAGGATTCAGTGTGGGGACCACCGATATCAGTGACAGTGGTTGATCAACATATTGATAGTTTGGTAGCACAACAGTGGGGATGGAGTGGGGGACCAATAAATGTAGGGACCACCTCAGAGTTTGATGCATGGTGGAAAACTCATAGGCCACTTCCTTTGATAGATCCAGATTAGTCGACGTCGGTGGATTGATGAGCTGTGTTATCATAGGTGCATCGAGAAGGGAGAGGAGGCAGAGATGGCGGTAGGGGGAGAGGGAGGGATGGAGGCAGAGATGACAGTGGGGATGATGGAGGAGATGGGGGAGATGGATGGGGTGGTGGGAGAGGCCAAAGGCAGGTGAGGAGAGTGCGACAGCGAGTTGCACAAGCACTGCTATCACCTATCTGAGAGGTAGGTTAGGGAGAGGAGGGAGAGAGGGAGGTCAGGGTAGAGGGAGAGCAACTAAAGGGAGAGTAGCCAAAGGGACCTCATCTAGAGGTAGAGGTGGAGGTGGCTAGGGAGGAGGATGTGGTCATGGGAGAGGAGGTGTTAGATGTTGGTGGGGAGGAGGATGTAGGTGGAGAGGAGGAGATGGATGATGCAGAGAGGAAGATCAAAGATCAGATAGTGGAGGGTGAGGAGGTTCAAGTTGGAAGACCACCATTGCCTCAGGATGCAATAGTTGATCAACGATTGATAGATATGTAGAGTCATTTGGATGAGGCCCTCACTTGAATTAGGACACTGGAGGCAGAGCTGGAGGTTACCAAGGTGGAGAGGGATTAGGCGATGGTGAGGCAGCATGAGAACAGTGGTGTTTAGAGTTTGCAAAGTTATGTGTTGGGCCTGTGGGAGAGGTGGTGAGGGTGAGTGCTAGCTAAGCACACTACATGATATTATATGAGAGAGTCGTGCTAGCAGAGCTACAAGATTTGAGTGTCACTCAGTCTCAGAGTGAGACAAGAAGTGGCCCGAGGAGCAGCAATAAGAGTCACAATAGTAGGAGCCAGAGTAGTGTGAGCTTGTTTGCCTCATCTGGATAGTCATTAGGACATAGGTCATCACACAACCACAAACACTCCTCAGGGCATATATCTAGTCACAACCATACGTCATCATCAGGGCACAGGTCACATCACAATTGACCATCTGCCACGGTGCCTGGGTCATCACGGAGCTAGCCTGTCATGTCCAAGCAGATAGTATTAGCCCTCGAGAGAGAGCATCAATCACCCCATCCATCACCCCTAGGGGATGAGGAGAGTACCGACTAGGACATATGATATTGTTATTATGTTGGGACACTTTATATATTGACCATCGAGCCTACAAGATCTATTTTTGGGATTCCTCGAGACTCTATCCAGTGACATTATTTTGAGATTATTATATATATGATGTAGTTTTGGTGCAGAATCTATGCTATGTGTTGTTTTATGATGACTTATGATTTTGTTATGTTCATGTGATGTGATCTATACTATGATTCCTATGATGGTGCATTATATTTTATGTGATGTCTGCATTTATGATGTCATTTATGATGGGATGTATTAGTACCAATGAGGATGCTACTTTATGTATGATGGTTACTTTATGATGATAATTTTTTTCTATATGTGCATAATGTTTTTGACACTAATGGATGCCATGCTTATGTTTATGAATGCATTGACGTATGATTGTGTATGCATGGATTATGCAATATATGATGCTTTATGTTATGATCCTGAATTTGTATGCATTAATGATATGGATGATGTATGAAAAATGTTTAATGCACCTATATGTTATGTTAATGCAAATGATGTATTTATGCTAGTGATGTAAATGCAAATATGTGAATTGATTTACGTAAATGTGTAATGTACTAATGCAATTCTTAAATATGAGCATGTATGCAATTATATTTTTCTATGTCACATGATATCATCAGGGGACAGAAGAAGAGAGATTACGAAACAAAAGGATATGAATGTTAGTGCGGATAAAGAATCCTTCAATATACTACCAAAGTACTAATAGGTGTTGCTTTAATCATCATTGGGTGGATTATTGTAATGGCCAACAAACACCATGATATGACATAAATCAATGATGTGCAAGGTCGAACCATCACATAGAACAAGCAGTCGCAGACAAGGATGATTATGACTTGTACGAGGAACCCAGTTACCCCAGTCTTTTTGTAACAACCAACCACAAACAAGAAAGACAAGTCATGAAACGTTGTTTCTCCTCTAAATCCTATGTAGGAAATCCTCGAGGAACTAGTAGCATGACAGTTTGGAAAGATAAGACAATCATCAAGATAGTGGACATCCTTGAGGGACTAGTAGCATGACAAAAAATCAAATGACAATTGTGACAAAATTAAAGATAGTGTTTGCAAAGTATGTTCAAATGTCAAGTGTATTGATGTCGAGATGCCAAGTTTGACGAAACCTAGGTTTATGTTGAGCAGGCTAATGTGTGACAGATGTCAGGTAATGCAAAATCTAGGAAGGACACATCTTGAATGATGTCAATGTCGAGAGGATCGATCCTCAAATGTCAAGAGAATCCCTCAAAATGCCAGATGATAGTGTTGATGCTCAAGAAAGACATATCCTAAAGCAGAATAACCAAGAGTTGACAGGTTGACTTGTTATGCTTGTTTGAGCAAGGTTGAAAAGATGACCAAATTGATGTCATGTCGGTGTTGACATGCCAATTTACTTAAAATTTTGATTAGATAATTTCCAATTTTTTTTCAAGAGTTGCCTGATTTAGGACATTCACAAGAAAAGGATAACTGACTTAACAAACCCTAAGGGACCGAACCTAGGGGGCCTCGGGGGCACATCAATGATGGCCTTTCCTACGTCATACACTCAGAGACCATGTAGTTTGATAGAGACAGGACATGAGTGTCCATTTATTGAAGACTAACTGACATGTTTTAACTTGACCCGAAAAACCCTAAGGGACTGGACCTAGGGGACCTTGGGGGCACATTGATGATGGCCTTGCCTATGTAGCAAATGTGCAGAGACCTCGTAGTTCGTTACAACTTGAATTTGTCTTATTCGACAAAAGACTGAGTCATGATTTTATTTGGACAACCTAAAAGGACTGACCTAATGCCTTGGGGGTCCATTTAAGATGAGCCTTGCCTACGTAGCAAATGCATAGAGACCTTGTAGTTCGATACAAATTGACTTTGTCTTATTCGACAAAAGATTGAGTCATGATTGTATTTGGAAAACCTAAAAGGACTGACCTAATGCCTTGGGGGCCCATTTAAGATGATTCTTTCCTACGTAGAAAATGCGTAGAGGCAATGTAGTTCAACTGTTCTAACTATGGCTTGAATTTCACTAAATGTGACTTTGTTTTTGTGATTTTTTGCCAATTATTTGGATGTTTTTGTGTTTTTCAAAGTCTTTTCAAGACATTTTACGATTTTTATGGATTTTTTCAGGACATTTTATGATTTTTATGGATTTTTTCAAGACATTTTATGATTTTCAAGACCATGTGCAAGACCCCCTACAATCAGGTGATAAGGGTGTTTCCCCCAGTTAGGTCTAGGACTAGCCAAGATGAATGAGATGAAAAATGACGTGTTTGGGATGAAAAGTGGAGGATATGTGAGACATGATGTCAACCGTTGTCAACCATGGAAAGAAATAGTAGGACTTTATGATGAATGTCATGAGGGTGTCAAAAGATCAGGCATTTATTATGGACCAAGGTAGATGGAGTGATAGTAGATGGTGAAGCAAAGACTGCCTATGCATGGTGCATGTTTTCTAGGTTTTCACCATGGTACTTATCCAAAGCACCATTGAAGTGGTTTTTACTATTGGGTGGATTATTTTTCTTTACTATTTTTGATATTTTCTAATTTTTTGGTGTCACCAAGATGCTTGTTTGCTAGGTTTTCACTAGGGTGACGATTTTTTTGTATTTTTGCAATTTTTAGCCAATCTCTCTGATGTTATGTGTAGAACTTGTGTAGATGCAAACTATTGATAGGATCTGTCAATTGTTCCCCATCAGGAGTAGCTAACTAGTAAATGCTAGAACCGAATGAGATAGTGATGATGTAAATACCCAGCCAATTAGGCTCAAACTTTCGAGGCTTCTCACGGTCAATTTGATTCTTTGGATTTTGCATTAGGACCAAGTCACCAATGTCAAAATTTTAGACCATAACTCTTTTGTTGTAAATTAGGCAAAGGTGATTATGATATCCCTGTAAGTGACTCAAAGCATTTTGTTTGTGTTCCTCGAACAATTCCAGCTCAGGCAATCGAGACTTTCAGTATTCTTCGTCATCAATCAATCCCTTCATGGAGATCATTAAGGAGGGAATTTTGACCTCAATGGGTAGGATAGCTTTAGATCCAAAGACCAAAGTGAATGGAGTGGTGCCAGTAGGTGTGCAGATGCTGGTGCGATAAGCCCATAGAGCAGGATTAAGTTGGAGATGCCAGTCACGACCAACATCATTAGCAATCTTCTTAAGAATCTTGATGATTATCTTGTTAGATTCCTTAGCTTGACCATTACCTTGTGGGTAATAGGGCATGGAGAAATGATGTTGAATATGGAAGCATTCACTAAGCTCACGACCATCTTGATTTTTGAAAGGATGACCATTGTCTATGATAATGGATTGGGGAACAACATACCGATAGATGATGTAGTTAAGGATGAATTTGGAAATTTTCTTACTGGTTATGTAGGTGAGGGGAATGAATTCGATCCATTTGGTGAAATATTCGGTGGCGGTGATAATGAACTTGTTGGCAAAACAAGGAAAAACAATTAAGAGGGGGGGTGAATCAGTTGTCAAAAAATATTTAAACTTTTCCAACTTAACTTAACTTAATCTCAGATCTGACAAAATGAATAATAAACTATAAACAATCAACACATCAAAAACATAGAGAACACCAATATTTTTACATGGAAACCCTGTTAGGGGAAAAACCACGGTGGATGTTAGTCCACAATATTATACCGTGCTAAAAGTATAAAGAAGTATGAATGGGAATGCACATGCATTCAGGCACATTATCTAGAGCTCACTGCTCAATTACAAGAGGGCTCACTTCCCAAGAGAGATTCAGATTAAAACCATCCAGATTGTGAAATAAGAAAATAGAATCTGCTAATGCCCGATTATAGTTCCAGTTAAGCACATGAACACTTCTTCAACCTTCTTCACTCTTCTTCACACTCTGATTTTCCTTCAAATGATTTGAACAATATTCACACACAGGACTCACACACTTCACACTTGCACACCTAAATCATGCTTCCAAATGATAGAATCCGCAACATGGAATTACATCGCTTCAAGTTGACCACAAAGAAATAATAAAATAATTACAAACAGTCGGCCCAAAACACATAAATATTTTTCATGCAAATTCACCAAGGTTGGCCACAACATAGTGGAGACCCAAATCAACAACTCCAACACAAAAAAAATTCAATTAATTTATCCTTGAAGATCCACAACATGCTTCAACACTTAGTCGGCCATGAACATGAAAAACATGAACACGCAAGAGAAAATCTCGGACCACAAGCACAACTATCAATGTAGACATGCAACATAGATAGAGAACCGACTAGAAGCATCCAAAAACACCATGAAACACTAGAGAATCATCCACAACAACTGAACTTATATAAATCACATGATCTTCATTCACGAACACAAACTGAAGTAACAAAAAAATATTAGAATACAAATCTTCATAACTTGACCAAATCTTCACGCGGATCTCTGAAACTTGACGTGGATTAACTAGATACACTAAAAAAGAAATACTTTAGTCCACAACTATTGATCATCAATGTGTTGATCACACCAATAGACTGATCTTCACTTCTCCACTGACCACCTAAAGCACTTCTTATTACAATTTTCTCAATATCCTCGACATATACAATTTCTAATACATCAATGCTAATAGTGTTGAAATCAATGACAACCAAAAAATCCAAAAATATCCCCCTTTGGCATTGATGGAAACACATGATGTGAAAAAATACCATCAACACAACACTTACTCCTCCTTAGGTTCTGACTCTTCTCCTCAA
The DNA here is from genome assembly GCA_007258455.2 of Sequoia sempervirens. NCBI lineage: Eukaryota > Viridiplantae > Streptophyta > Pinopsida > Cupressales > Cupressaceae > Sequoia > Sequoia sempervirens. The sequence goes on along the minus strand of VDFB02271358.1, from coordinate 1,110,705,861 downwards.
CTCTTCTCTTCCAGAAAGATTTTTCACATTGCACTTCTCCCCCTTTGACATCAATGTCAAAGATCTCTTCTATGCAAGCTCTAAAACACATATCTACACATCTGAACATCTGACTACTCCCCCTGAGTAGTAGGAACCACAACATCAATCTAGATTAAAAAATGATCATGAAGCACACGGATTGATGCAAACCAATGCATCTCTAGTTCATATTAGGAGGGGTAATCACCCCTAACATCCCTCAGAGATACTCAAAAGTATCCTTTGGCAACGGCTTGGTGAAAATGTTTGCAATCTTTTCTTTGGTAGGCACATACTCTAGTCTAACTTCTTTCTCACTCACTTTCTCCCCCAGGAAGTGGAACTTGATTGATATATGCTTGGTCTTAGAGTGTAGTGCCAGATTCTTTGATATGTTTATTGCACTTGAGTTGTCATAGTATATAGCAGTAGGCTCATCATATACTACTCTGATATCTTTCAACATCTTTTTCTTCCACAACACTTGAGTACAATTATTTGCAACAACAATATAGTCTCCTCAGCAGTAGATAGGGAAATGTAATTCTTCTTTTTACTCAACCAAGACACCAAATTCTTCTCTAGGAAGAAGGCACCACCACTAGTGCTTTTCTTGTCATCAACATCTCTTGCCCAATCCACATTAGTATAGGAACTCAAGATAAGATCATCATCTTTAGGATACCAAAGTCCAAAATCAACTATTCCTTTCAAATATCTAAAAATTCTTTTTACAACAGTTACATGAGATTCTTTTCGATCAACTTGAAATCTAGCAACCATACACACAAAATTCATGATGTCTGGTCTAGTTTGAGTTAAATAGAGCAATCCACCAATCATTGACCTGTATCTTGTTTGATTTTCCTTAGGAGAATCATCATTCTGTGTTAACTTGCATTTAATTACCATGGGTGTACCAACAAGCTTTGAGTCTTCCATGCTAAACTTCTTTAACAACTCTCTCACATATTTGGACTAAGATATGAAAATACCATTGTCTAACTGAGTGACTTCCAATCCCAAAAAGAAGTTCATCTCTCCAATCATACTCATCTCAAATTCACTTTTCATTTCATCAGCAAACTTCATACATAGATCATCATCTCCTCCAAAAATAATGTCATCAACAAAGACTTCAATAATCATCTCTTTATCACGATCCAACTTAAAATACAAGTTGTTGTCAACAATACCTTTATTGAATCCAAGCTTTAGTAAGTATTTATCCAGTCTAGCATACTAGGCCCTGGGGGCTTGCTTGAGTCCAACAAAGCTTTCTTCAATTGGCAAACCATGTCTTCCTTATCAGTCAGTTGAAATCCATCTGGCTGTTCAACATATACCTCTTCTTCTAACTCACCATTAAGAAAAGCTGACTTCACATCCATTTGATAGACTTTATAGTTCTTATATGAAACATAAGCAAGAAATAATATTATAGCTTCAATTCTAGAAACAGGGGTAAAGGTTTCTTCAAAATCAATACCTTCCATTTGTGAATACCCTTTACATACCAGTCTTGCTTTATTCTGAACCGCTTCACCTTGTTTATTCAACTTATTCCGAAAGACCCATTTAGTACCAATCACATTTTCATCTTTAGGTTTGGGAACAAGAATCCATGTATCATTCTTTTCAATCTGCCTCAATTCTTCCTTCATAGCTTCCATCTAGTGTTCATCATTGCAAGCTTCATTGACATTGTTAGGTTCAGTCTTGGAAATTAGAAAATACTCTTCTGCAATCCTTCTTCTAGTCTGCACACGTTTATTCTTATCTCCTATAATTTTACCTTAAAAATGATTTAACCTTACATACCTCAGAATTTTAGGATTCTCTCTCACTTCTGGTTCTTTGGCTCTTTCTTTTGCACTTCCACTTGTCTCTCCTCAACTTTCTTGATTCACCAGAACAATTTAAACTTGATTATGTGTTTGAGCATTCTTCCCTTGGTTTGTGCTAACTTGCTAGTCATCTGAATCATATCCAAAGTATTTGGATGATCTAGTAGAGTCCTCATCAACTCTAACATTTTCTCTTTCAACCATTTTCCTCAATCTTCTATTATAGCACCAGTAAGCCTTGCTTTTAGTAGAGTAACCTAGAAATATTTCTTCATCGCTCCTTGCATCAAACTTTCCTATGTCCTCATCTCTCTTAATATTTACACTTGCTTCCAAAGATCTTGAAACATTTAACAGTAGGCTTATAACCAAACCATAGCTTAAAAGGAGTCTTACCAGAAATACCATTGACATTTACCCGATTTAGAGTGTACACAATAGTGCTTAAAAATTCTCTCTAATAGATGTGAGGTACATTTCCTTCCAACATCATTATTTTATCAACATCCAGAATTGTTCTATTCTTCCTCTCTACAACTCCATTTTGTTGAGGGGTTCAAGGAGCAGATAACTATCTTTTGAATCCATGTTCTTCACAAAAAGAATTGAATTCCTAGGAGGTGAACTCACCACCTCTGTCTAACCTTAGACATTTGATCTTCAAACCTGTCTCATTCTCTGCCATGGCTTTGAAACTTTTGAACTTCTCTAATGCTTCACATTTTTCTCTTAAGAAAGCAACCCATATCATCCTAGAGTAATCATCAATAAGCAACATAAAGTACCTTTATCCTTGTAGACTTCTGATTCTAGAGGGACTGAATAGATCAGTATGTACTAGCTCCAATATTCCATTAGAATGATGTTTTTTGCTCTAAAAAGAAACTCTAGTCTATTTTCCCATCTGACATTCCTTGCATATTGTGTTAGTAGGCTTCACTAGCTTAGGTAGATCTCTTACTGCTTGAGTGGAGCTTACCTTGACAATGTTATCAAAATTCACATGACACAACTTCCTATGCCATAAACAACTTTCATCCACATGATCAATCAAACAACTTACATATGCACTCAAGTGAAAAATATTACCTTTTGTCTTTGTACCTGAACCAATCTCACTTCCAGAGCTTCTAGGTATCCTGCATCGTCCATCTTTGAACTTAAGATCATATCCTTTGTCCACCATCTGTCCAACACTCAATAGGTTATGCTTCAAGCCTTCAACATAAAGGACATCATCAGTGTTATGTTTACCACCAAGATAAATAGATCCTCTGCCATGAATCACACCAACATTGTTATCTTTGAATCTTACAACCCCACCATCATATTTCTTTAGACTTACAAATTTTCTTTTGTCACCAGTCATATGATGTGAGCACCCACTGTCGATAACCCACTCATCCTTTTCTTCAATTCAGGCTACAAGAGATTTCTCAACTTTAGTAGATTCAATAGCCATCAGACCATTTTCCTTGATAGCAATGAAAGCCCATTCATCTTCACTTCCATTCTCTTTATCAGATTCTTTATCAGTGACACCTTCTTTAGCATAATAAAATTTATTTTGAAATTTAGGTTTGTAAGGCTTGGACTTAGGAACTCTTTCAGGACACCTTGAAGAAAAATGACCTATTTTATTGCAAGAGAAACATTTAATAGGAAAATTTCCTTTGTACTTACCTTGTCCTCTACCTTCTTTCTTCACAATCAATGCTTCCAACTCTTCTATCTCTCTTTCTTCATCTTCAAGCTATTTCATCTCTTCCTCATACTTGAATGTCTTTCTAGAAGATCATATCTTTGCTTGTTTCTTCTAGATATAGAAGCCTTGAATGCAGATTCAGTCTTAGGGGAAAAATCACCAAATTCACTCAACTCAAAGGCAACAATTTTTCCAATTAGCATATCTCTTGTCACAGTTGTTACTGTTTTGAGCTCTTCAATAGCATGAGCCTTTGATTTGTAAGGAGGAAATGATCTTAGCACTTTAGCTACAATTTCTTGTTCATCCAGGGTACTACCGACACATCTAATACCCATCACAAGTTCATTTACTCTTTGCATAAAAGAAGAAATATTTTCATTTTCACCCATCTTCAAGGTTTCATACTTGCCTTTCAAACTTGTTAGCTTAGCGACCTTCACAAATGTATCTCCTTCATACAAAGTCTCTAGCTTCTTCCAGATCTCATGAGTTGTCTTCAAATCCATCACATTTTTCATTTCTAAATCCGTCAGAGCACTCAACAAAGCTTCAATAGCCCTGATGTTAATCTTAGCCTCTTTAATTTCATCAGGAGTGGAAGGACCATTCTGAGGAATAATATATTTGTTCTTAGTAATCTTCTAGAAGGGTTCACCAATACATCTCAAATGACATTCCATTCTAGCTTTCCACAATTGGGAATTTATTCCATAGAATCTAGGACTTTCGTTCTTGTATGATGCCATCTTAGATCACCTCAAGCTTTTAAAATTCTTTAGAAGAACCTACTCTGATACCAATTGTTGGAAAAACAAGGACAAACAACTAAGAGGGGGGCTGAATCAGTTGTCACAAAATATTTAAACTTTTCCAACTTAACTTAATCTCATATCTGATGAATAAATAATAAACCATAAATAATCAGCACATCAAAAACATAGAGAACACCAAGATTTTTATGTGGAAACCCTATTAGGGGAAAAACCACGGTGGATGTCAATCCACAATATTATACCTTGCTAAAAGTATAAAGAAGTATGAATGGGAATGCACATGCATTCAGACACACTACCTAGAGCTCATTGCTCAATTACAAGAGGGCTCACTGCCCAAGAAAGATTCAGATTAAAACCATCCAAATTGTGAACTGAGAAAATAGCATTTGCTAATGCCTGATTATAGTTCCAGTTAAACACTTCTTCAACTTCTTCACTCTTCTTCACACTGTGCTCTACCTTTGAATGATCTGAACAATATTCAAACACAAGACTCACACACTTCACACTTACACACCTCAACCGTGCTTCCAAATGATAGAAAAATCACTCTTATATATTAGCAATATGGAATTACATCACTTCAAGATGGCCACAAATAAATAATAAAATAATTACAAATAGTCGGCCCAAAATATATAAATATTTTTCATGCGAATCCACCAAGGTTGGCCACAACATAGTGGAGAACCAAATCAACAACTCCAACAAAAAAACACTTTAATTAATTTCTCCTCGAAGATCCACAACACACTTCAACACCTAGTCAGCCATGAACATGAAAAACATGAACACGCAAGAGAAAATCTTAGACCACAAGCACAACGATCAATACAAACATGCAACATAGATAGAGCACCAACTAGAAACATCCACAAACACCATGAAACACCAGAGAATCATCCACAACAACTAAACTTACATAAATCATATGATCTTCATTCAGGAACACAAACTGAAGTAACAAAAAAAATGTCAGAATACAAATCTTCATAACTTGACCAAATCTTCACACAGATCTATGAAACTTGACATGGATAAACTAGATACACTAAAAAAGAAACCCTTTAGTCCACAACCATTGATCATCAATGTGTTGATCATATTGAAAGACTGATCTTCACTTCTCCATTGACCACTTGAAGCACTTCTTACTACAATTTTCTCAATATACTCAACATATACAACTTCTAATACATCAATTCTAATTGTGTTGACATCAGTGACAACCACAACATCCAAAAAAAATTGTGTCCATTGGATTAAGTTGGATGGATTTTAGCCACGAGGTCGAGTCACCATTGTGCGAAGGCCCAAGGAGAAGTGATTGGTCGAAGTTCTTGTGTGGGCGCATGAATGAGATCATTGTGCACCTGACATTAACGACATGTTCTCACGAACTAAAGGACATCTTTTTCCATGGTTGGCCAGTAGTACACAAGTCTCATAACTTTCTTGGCTAAGGTTGGACCACTCGAATGAGATTTGCATATACCCTTATGCACCTCATGTAAGGTTGTTTGTACTTCATCTATGTCGAGATATCAAAGAAGGGTATTGTCAAAGTTGTGTCTATATAGGGTGTCACTGATGATGGTATAATAACCAGATTTGTGAATAAAGGACTTGTGTTGGTTATTGGAAAGGTTTGGCGGGAGAGTCTGGGAGTGGAGGTAATCATATGTCTTGATACCAAGGGGAATTAGGACCAATGAGCTCACAAACCATTTTAGACTCAGGAATATCATAAGCGAGAACTAACAATTGTTCCACTAAGAACTCAAATTGTGACACATTACTAGGAATATCTAAGAGAGATCCAATCATGACCATGACATTTGTTGCTTTGTTTTGTGCTCTGGGAACATGCTCAAAAGCAATCATATGGAAATATGATAGGAAACTATCCACCTTGCATTTATAAGGCATCAAATTCTCATCCTTGGTGTCATACTCATCGTTGACTTGGTTGATAACTAACTAAGAATCTCCAAAGAATAGGAGTGCTTTCATTTTCCACTTGATGGCCATTTGAAGTCTTGTTATGAGTGCTTCATATTCAAGAACATTATTAGTGCATGGGAAGGTGATCTAGAATGACTTAGGAATAGAATCTCCTTGTGGTGTGATGAATAATATGCTTTCTCCTAAGCCATGACCTATATGGGACCCATCAAAATAGACTTTCCAAGGTAATTTAGGACCTACATGAAAGATGGATTTGTCTAGGAAGTTAGCTACCAAAGGATGATCACCTTGTATGGGTGTGTCAATGAGTTGATCTACTATGACCTATCCTTTTATTACTTTGAATTCCATGTAATGTATGCCATATTCACTAAATATCATGACACATTTTTCCAATCATCCTTTTAATGCTGTCCGAATGAGGAGATACTTCAATGGATCTATCTTAGCCACTAATTGTGTTTTATGGTTCAACATGTAATGTCTCAATTTCTGAGTAGCAAAGACAATTGTGAGGTAGGCATGTTCAATGGGAGTGTAGTTGATTTCATACCCAACCAAGGTGCGACTGATGTAATATATGGCTCTTTCTTTCTCATCATGATCATTTTGTGCGGGTAATGCCCCCAGTGTGGAAGTGGTTGCCAAAATTTACAAGATTAGAGGTTTTCCATCGATGGGTGGCATTAGGACCGATGGTGTCAGAAGATAATCTTTGATTTTTTGAAAATTTTCTTGACACTTGTCAATCCACACAAAGGGGATGCCCTTGCATAGCAGATATTGGAAAGGTTGACATTTGTCAGCTAACTATGCAATGAAACGTCGAATGGACTATAATATTTCCTGTAATGTTCTGAGCCTACTTATTCCTTTCGACAGAGGCATGTCCAAGATTTATTTTAATTTAGCTAGGTCAACTTCGATGCCCTGGCAAGAAACTATGTACCCCAGGAGTTTACCCGAAGTCACACTGAAAATACGCTTCTTAGGTTTGAGACGAACCTTATACTCTTCTAGCCTTTTAAATATTTTTTCCATTAGTGTGTGCATGAGATCATGAAATATTGTGGTCATAGCCCATTGATACATAGCACCTTCATTTTTTAGGCCAAAAGGCATAACATTCTGATAGTATATACCCCAGGGACAAGTGAATGTTGTTTTGTGTTGATCTTCTAGGGTGATGTGAATCTAATTGTATCTCGAGAAACTATCCATGAGGGACATCGTCTCATATCCTGCTGTGAGATCCACTATGATGTCTATATTTGGAAGTGGAAAATCATCTTTTGGACATGCCTTGTTCAAATCCTGAAAGTCTATGCAAATACATATTTGACCATTTAGTTTGGTGATAGGTACGAGGTTTGATATCCAGTCGGCATAATCTATCGATCTTATGAACCTCACATCCAGTAACTTTTTGAGTTCGATTTTGACTAGCAAGGCAATTTGCGGGTGCATCTTTCATAGCTTTTGTTTGACTAGTTTTACATTTGGAAGCAAGGGAAGATGATGCAAAACTAATGTTGGATCTAATCCTGGCATATCAACATAGGACCATGCAAAGTTGATCTTGCATTATGAGAAGAACTCTTGAAACTCATGCTTTTCCTCTTCTATCAACGAAGATGCAAAGAAAATCATTTTGGGATTTTTAGGTGTGGCTATATTGACTTCTATGGTATCTTCAATGAGCATGGCCGATTTTTCTTGGGTAATGGGAAGAAAGTCCAACCCTCCATCCTTGGGCACCTCAGAGAGGTTTTCACCCTCAAATATGTCCTTTCTTTTTACTTTTGTGTTGTCAAAAGGCGCCTTGCATTTTTCACCTAAAGACGTGTCTTTTCTTGTTTTATTTTTATTACTTTTGCGACTAGAGGATTGATTAGTCTCCCCAAAGTATGCTGTAGAATCAAGATCTATAGTGAATCCAAATTTATGGTCCCCACTCAGTATTTCTTCATAGAGTCCCATGAATTTAGCAATAGCCTCGTCATTCTCAAAAGTGTCCATGATAGGTGAGTCTTGTTGGTCCCAATCAATGAGCTGTGGGTACATAAGGGAGATGCCATCATCTATGTTGGTGAAAGGTGGAGATGATGTTGAAAGCATGCAAACTAAGGCTAAAAGGGTAAAGATGGAAGTGTCCTCAAAGTCTTAGAAGGATTCCATCCAATTGTCATCTTCATTAGACTTAGGAAAATTGGACTCATGGTCAAAATAGGGGACAAACAAGTGGGAATCATGGTCAATAAGGTCAAGTGGTGGTTTAGGTTCATCATCATCACAAGGCCAAAATATTTTTACCCAGTCTTCTCTTTTCATTGGGATTTTAGGAGGGTCTCTGGAAAGTTCAACGTTAAACATTTTTCTAAAAAATTTCATCAAAAGAGGGCTCACCTGGTTCTTGGAACATTTCATCAAGCTCATAGTCACTCAAGGATCTTTCAGAACCATATTCCCACTCATGCGAGTCAATCTCAATATGGGAGTCCTCAATTGTCTTGACACTTTTAGAAGCATTTATACCCTCACCCGAAAGTACATGGGTACGTGGACTGTCAATCTTGATTGGCTCAAACCCTAACCCCAGATTCTTTGGTCTTCTAGATGGCATTATGGGTTCTCTTCTTCTAGTATTGTTTATACCAAGGCCACTAGTTCCATCATAGCCCTTCACCTTCATCATCTCATAGCCTTTTCCATACTGTTGCACTGGTAACAGAGGTAGGTCTTCCATGTATTTGTAAATCCAGGCCGATATATCTTCAATATCCTCTTTATTTAGCTCTCCCTAGTTTGTGAAAGTCATTGTAGGAGGAACTTTAAAGACCTCTTTGGGCTCTAGTCTGAAACAAGGCCTACCATAAGACTTTGGAGACTTGGGTATCTTGGTGATACAATAGGAAGTGTTTAATTTGTACTCACCACAACCTTTGTCCTAGATCTTGATGTTCAGGTCAATACTTGGGATGGTGATGGTATGGTGGAGGTCGAAGGAGTGTACGTGGATGATTTGGTTAGTGTAGATGGATCGATGTATTTGGAAGAGGTGGATGTCAAAGCTTCACGATTAATAGGCATTGGTGTTCAGAAATGCCCCTCAAGTTGGTGCAATACTAAAAGGGACCAGGATAACATGGTATGGTAATCTTGGTGCCATCGAAAGGAAACTTCAAACATTGGTGATAAGTGGACGGTACAACCTTCAATGCGTGAATCCAAGGTTGACCAAGTAGGATGTTGTAAGGTAACTCAAGATCTAGGACTTGACATGTGGTGTCTATAATTACTCACCCAACACGAATGGGGAGTGTGATAATTCCCTTAGAAGAATGCTCCTCATCGTCATATGCTTTTATGACTATGCTTTTGGTGGCATCTACACATGCATCAAAGAAGCCTAATGCCTTGACCAATTTTAAGGAGCTTATGTTCAATCCTGCTCCACCATCTACTAGGACTCGCCTTAATTTGTGTTTGTGGATGAAAACTTCAATATGTAATACATCATTATGAGATGGTTTAGGTGAGGAGTAATCTTGGTTTGAAAAGGTGACATGATGGGAAGTAGTCAAATATCCAACCATAGCTTCAAAGTGGTTGACATCAATGTTGGTAGGAATGGAAGACTCTTTTAAGGCCTTATCAAGGATAGCTTTATGTGCAAGCGAGATGCACAATAGTTCAAGTATGGAAATTTGTGTGTTAGTTTTACCCAATTGGTCAACAAGGTTGAACTATCCTTTGGGTTGCGGTTGTTTAGTAGAAGGACCAGGTATCGTGATCTTGCCTCGACGAGTGGTGAGATCACTCTAGAGTCTTTTGAATTGTGATGGTATTAACATGTTCATCAAAAGCTCAAAGGTGATTAATTATAGGTCCACTTGAGTAGTCAAAGGAAATATGAGTGTAATTGGCTCTGTTGTTAGTCTTTTGACTTGATGAAGAGGGATTACCTGAACCATGATCTTGTAGCAGATTTTTGTGAATGGTATGGTCCGAGTTAGAAGAAAATTGTTGACATTCTATTTCAATGACACAAATTTCAATAAGGTCTTGTATGAGATTTCTCAACTGTCTGCCGGATGAGGTTTTATGTCCTTTTACTTGATGATAATCACAGAAGGAATTATCATCCCACCAGGATGGTTTGAACTTCCCTGGGTCATATGGTTTAGGGTCATGCAATGTTATGACATTAGTTCTCCTAAGGGGGTGTATGTGCATTTTTTGCAAAATTTTTGGGTTTGTCATTGTTGTCCTTGGTCTTGATTGTTTTGAATGACATTTGTTGTAGGTGTTGGGGTGGTCAAAGGAGCGTTTTATGGTTGAGATCCTCTAAGTGTGATTGTAGGACCCATTGTATTTACTGCTTTAGCATTGACAATGGCATCATTGGGAATATGTTTGTTCTTGGCCCAATATTTGTTCTTATCATTAGTTGGGCTCATGTTTATGTTCTTGCTGGCATATTTAAGTTCACCTTTTGCAATGAGAGATTTTTCAAGTTGAAGTCCCTTTTCAACAAGGTCTGTGAAGGTAGTGCAACAATGGAATTGCAAGTTGTATTTCAATGGTCCAATAAGATTTAAAAAAAACATGTGTACTTTCTCCTTTTCAGGTATCTCAATTAGACATCGACTTACTAGACCTTTCCATCTTTGGAAGAACGGAATGAATATTTCACTAGTTTCTTCTTGGGTGGTCTTATATAATGTGACAATAGTAATGTCAGTGTCAATGTTGTAGGCATAATTTTCCATAAATTTATTGGCGAGTTCATCCCATGATTTTATTCCTTTGGGAAAGAGTGTGAACCAATCAAGTGCAGGTCCTACGAGACTTCTAGGAAAGAGTCTCATCAAATAAGTGTGTTTGTTGTGACGTCTACACAATTGGTCATGAATTCTCTTATATGCTCAATGGGATTGGTCTTTCCTTTGTATTTGGAGAAATTCGGTACCACATATCCTGGAGGGAATGGTGGCATGTGTAAGCTTGTGTCGAATGGATATGGACATAAATCAAAGGATGTGTGGGTCTTCTTGTTTGATAATTGCATGTCCTCCACTTGTTTTTGTAAGGCAACAAGTTGGGCCGTTAATGTGTCTACTATAGGATTGTCGGTGGTGTCACACATGCTGGTAATTTGTATCCCATGGGTTCCCATTTGTTGTGATGGTATGTTTTGATTTGGAATGTATTGATGTTGAGCATATTGCGCACTTTGAGTTGGGATTTGTTGGTATTAAGCATTTTGAGTGGGAATTTGTTGTTGTGTATGAATATGGGATGTGTATGTGGGAATATGTGTTCCAACAGTGTTAAATTGTATTTGAGGAATTTTTTTCCCTTGAATGTTTTGATGACCAAGTGGATTCATGTGTTGTGACACTTGGTTTCCTTGCCCAAATTGATAAATATGGCAATGTGGGAAATTTTTTTTTGCCTTTGGTGACCACTAGTGTTGGTATTGACTTGAGTGCCTTGTGACAAGGTGTTGACGTTGGGTTGAGATCCTTGAATGATAATTGGTCTTTTGCTTCCCCCAAGAGGGTTTGATGAAGTTGTCCCTATAGCATTGGATGAAGACCCAAATGCAAACCCAATAGTTTGTGACACAATTGTCGATATTTGTGACATTGATTGTGATATAGTTTGTGCTATGGTTGATGTCCCCAAAGCAGATGTTTTGTTGATTGTATTGGTTGTGTTTTGAGTTGTTGCACCAATGGAGGTAGTGTTGATTGTGTTTGTGGAATTTTAAGTTGTTGCGCGAATGGAGGTATTGCTAGCATTATGTGGTGGTGTTGAATGAGGTTGACTAGTTTGTGTGCCATGGTCAGGTGATGCTACTCTCAAGGTATTAACATCAAATCCTTGTGGAAATTTAGCTCCTCCATGTAGAAGCATGGATAAATATCATTCTAAATCTTGTAAGAGAAATTCTTCTACAAAGGAGGCCATATTGGAGTTTTGGGCAACAACCTCTATGTCTTCCATGAACACTTGTCCATTTTCATCTCTATGCATGAATTTTTTAAAGGGATTGTTGCGTGATGAAGATATAATGTTCGTGTCACTAAAAGGATTATTGGAATTTTTCCCCATGTCGGTGTTGTTGTGAATGGTGTTTAAGTTCATGCCACTAGGATAGTTGTAAGGATTGTTTCCTTGTCCAAAGGGATCCATTTCTCTTCTCTTTCTTTGTAGTCTAGTCTCAACCATATAAGATTTACTCAAATAAAGGAGGGATAATGTGAATGACAACCGAGTCTATGTATGGGAATGATATGACACTAAATCTATGTTTTTTTTGGATTTTTGGTTATAAGGAGACAATGCTAATGCAACTATATTTTTGGTCATTTTGGAATAAGGAGTGCAATAATCTATGATGCAAGGTGACAATGTTGTCTAAAGAGAAGGTCCAATGCAAAGTGATAGTGAGGACTAAAAGGAATGACCAATGATGGAGGAATAAAGTATTTTAGGGTGTGTTATGACAATGTAAATGCAAGGTACAAGCAAACTCTAAAATGTAATCACTTTGGGAGATTTTTAGGATAGGTTGACTAACCATCCAAAGTTTGGCCAATTTTTCAATTTTGATTGTCAAAGGAATTTTGGTAAGACCAAGTGAAATGACAAAGTGAAAAAGTGAGTTTCCCAAACTAGACTTATAAGCTGGAAATATCTCACATAAAATGACAAAGACTAAAGGCGTGATTTTTGGCTTGGTCCAATGACAATCTACTTTTGGAGACAATGGTTTCACAAAGGATGGGAAGTTTTCCTAATCTAAAGTCTACAAAATGAAGACCTAAGATTTTTTCTATGCTGAAAATAATTATGGATCCTAGGATGCAACTAGAATTTTGTAATGGTAAACCTATGGTAAAATCCAACTAAAAGGTCTAAAGATGGATAATTTGAGCAAATATTTTTTGATTTTTGTATAGAAAATTGAGAAAAGATGTTTAGAAATAGAGTCAAAATGTGTGGTTTTAGACTAGGATAGTAACAACCATTTTCCTAAGTGACAGGCATATGCGGTGTTTCAGATAGCAGTTGCATTGCAGTTTTATTAGATGCGTTGTTTCAGACAGTGAATGCGGTTCACTAAGTTAGATTCATTGTTTTGTGTATCAAATGTATTCCAGTACAGTCATATGCATGTTACAGAGTCTTAGTTGTATTGCAATTTGAACAAGGTTTGGTTTTCTTATAATTTTGAAAAATTTGTGGAGTTGTTTCAGTTTGACTATGATTTTCTAGATTTGTAAAAAGTGTTTTATGTGTTCATTGAATCAAAAAACATTTGGCAAGCACATGATTTTTTCTTAAATTGTTGGAAACAAGCACATTGAAGACAAGCACAAATCCCATGGATGGCAAGGATTATATTCACTGGATTCCCACTTGGATTAACCAGCCACCCTTATTCTTAGCGTATGACTTAGAAGCTTGGCCACATTGGCTCCCCTCCATGACACTCACTTCTCTGGGTCAACCAAGCTTCAAGTTCTCATGACTCTCCCATGACAAAATCTTCATCTTTGCTAAGAACTACAAGAATGTGGGATGGATTGGGAACAACTGTTCCTACACCAGCGAATAGAAAGGGATTTTGGCAACTTACACAAATGGGTTTTAGTGAATACTTGGGGACATGACACCTCGCAAGCGTCCAACAAGCCACTTAAGGCTTTAATCACTCTACTAGGGGCTCTTATACCTTTAAAAGAAAAGGTAGGTACCCTATTTCGAATGACACTGCACGGCTAAGGCCTATATACCATGAGGACTTGACGGTTTAGTCTTATCCTTTTATATACCAGCTCGAGTGAAAAACCACTTAGAGTCATTCCCTCTTTCAAGGAAGGAACCTCTAAGGTTAAAAAAAAGTGAATTGAAAACTTTTTTTTTTGGTCATCCAAGATTGCACTAAGGTGCGAGGAGATTGCATACACAAATCTTTCAATCCACACTCACAAGATTGTTCATTTTAATGCCCAAATCCAAATATGTGGGTGGTAAAGCAACAACCCCTAAGTATTTTTTGATTCTAAGGATCGTAGCAAGGCACAAGAGAAGTGCATACACACTGAGTTATCACTACACCACAAGACACCTTAAACACTCATTCATTTTAGCCCAACTTATTATGAGACAATCAAAGTTCTTTTTAGGCCAATGCTATGGGATTGTAAGTAATTTTTTAACCTTGATGAGTGTAGATGCAAGTTGTGTTCATTTTAAATCCCATGAGTGTGAATGAAATTAATTTTAAACCATGAAGTGTGATATGCAAGTTGTAATTGTGGTTGTTTGTTTGTTTGTTGCTTTAGAATTGAAAGAAGATTTGTAAAATCAACAACAAAACAAGGGCTAGTATCTCCTTCTAGCTTGCCACATGCTGCCAACAAAATATCAGTAACCAAAAATTCCTAACCTACTAAAAATGAAAAGAGCAAGCTGGAAAATGTTGCCAAAAACTGAGAGTAAACCTACAACTGAAAAATGCGTCTCTATTCCCGTCAAATGCGACTCAACAAAGATGCACCATTCAGGCTGTCAAATGCACTGCAACACCTCAAATGTGTCTCTGTGAAGGTTGAATGCATCATTCCCAAACACAGGTGTGTCACGACACATCAAATGTGGCTCATAAAATGGTGTTTGCAGCATTCCATACCTGTACTTGCAAAAAATGATGAAAAGGCCATACAAAAACTATAAAATGTGTCCTTGGCATTAGGTTCACCAATGTAACTAAGGTAAAAATCTAGGTTAGCATGAAATAAAATGCATAAAATAAACCCTAGCTAAACAATGAAGCACAAAGGAGGAAAATAGCATAAAAGAAATGAACAATTTCACCAAACAACCTTCATGCCCTCCATGATTAACCTTCATTGCCCTTCTCCATTTGCTGTAAATGATATTTTCCCTCAAATTTTATGGAGCAACAAAGACCTATGAAAAAGATTCAAGAAAATATTGAAGGATTTGACTCCAAATTGCAAATGTACTCAGAAATAGCAAGCATGAAGAAGTTTGCAAACATGAAGTGTACAAGCATGAAGTGACAAATTGAGGTTGAAATTGCCTTTTTATAGAAAATTTAATTTTGGATAAATGGCCAGGATTGAAAGTTTGACAAAGCCCTAAGATCAAAGGCTGAAATTGCATGTGACAACTAGCAATTAGGGTTAGGGAAAAGTTTGAAATGAGGGCTGAGATTTGATTTTAGGAAAATAAAATCAAAGGTCAAGAATATATGTGACAAGAAGATATTAGGCACACAAAACAAAGCTATTGGAGAATCAAATAAGAATTTAAAATTATTTGATTCAAGATGTGATGTTGACCTTTTGAATTGAAAATTAATTTAATTCAAGAGTGATGGGGTCATGTGACAGTAAATAATTATTTCAAATTATTTACTTGGTGGGAAAATAGAAAGTGGACAATTTAAATAAATGACTTTATTTAAATTAGAAGAAAAACCAATAAGATAATTACATAATTAATAATAATTATTTAATTATGGAGAAAATGGACAAGGTGGATAATAATTAAATAAATTATAGGAATTTATTTAATTATAAGAAGACAAGGAATTAATGACATATTTAAATAAATAAATAAATAAAGTTTATTTATTTAAATAATCAAGAGGAAATAGTAGACAAGTAATAATTAAATTAATTTAGGAATTTATTTAATTATAGAGAGACATAAGAAATTAGTGACATATTTAAATAAAATAAATGTAATTTATTTATTTAAATAGTCAGGAGGAATAAAAGATATGAATTAATTAAATAATTGAGAATTATTTAATTAATAGTTGAATTTGGACCAGAAGAAATATGGAGAAAAATAAAGTTTGGAGGCGTAGGTCAATTTTATGTGTCTACAGTAGCATGAAATACTAGTTTATTTAAATATTGGAATTCTAAATGATATGACTCATCATGATTTTATGGTTAGCTTGTCTTAAGAAAAAAAGAAATACATGAAAGATGCTTACTAGGTAAATAATATGCTTCACCATTTAAAAATCCATGTCGATAATTTCGTTGACACCCTCAAATTGGTCTATTATGACCCAGTTAGACAATTACAAGTCCCCTCTTTGACTAGATTTATTTATACCATAACTTTTCTTCATGACTATAATAGGATGATTTGAGAATACATAATGATTTAGACAATCGATTATCATGTTTGAGATTCAAAGGGACCTCAGAACTCCATATTTCACTCAATAAAATATATTGATAGAAAAGAAAACAAACATGAAAATAGTTAGATCAATAATGCATTCTAACAATGTAATTAAATTTCTATAAGATGGAATTATGAATAAAACCATCTATATTTTATATATGGTGCTTAAAAATTATTCAATATTTTAACACACTTAGAATTGAAGGAGAAAAATAAATCAAATGTCTTCCACCTCAATTGTTTTGAATGTGCTACTATATTCATTTCCAAAAATACCCAAAAATACATGGAGAAAAGATAAACTCTTAGACTATATGACGTCTAAAAAAGGAATTTCATATTAAGATTAATTAAAAAATATATCTTCTAGCCAACCTACTCAAATCAAAATATTGTAGAATCTTTTATCCTAAATGAAGACAATCAAATTATTAAGATTTAAAAGATTTTTTTTTGTTTAAACCTCAAATCAAAAAATCCAAATGAGTTCACACTCTAATTTAACAATTTAATTTATAAATTCCTTCCTTTTATATAAAAGGAGAAATCAACACAAACATTTGCATTGATGAATTTCTAGAAAAGTGAACCTAAAGAAAATAAATAAAAATATATAATTCAATTAGAGTATGATGTTCTAATTAGGAACAAAACTTTGGACACTATTCCTACACCCTTGAAAATACATATTATTGATTCTCATAAATTATAAAATTATATAAAACTTTTACAGTGAAATAGACAAATATGAGGCAAGACTAGCTGCTAAAGATTCATAACACGATTTAAATTGCAATGCAATTTTTCCCTAGAGTACAAATGGGCACCATTCAAATGCTCTTTATCTTAGCAACCCAAAATAACTAGAAAATACATCAAATAGATGTTAAGAATATATTCCTAAATGGTGATCTCCCAGAGGAAATATAAATGACTCAACCAAAAGGTTTTTTTGATACGTAAGGTGTTGATTTTATTTATAATAATAAAAGTTTACAGGCGTCTGCTATGCAGGAATGTTACGTTCATGCCCTTCAAACATTCAAAAACTGACATGGTGGATAACTACCCAGTTCCATATTGGAAGCGTCGATCAGAAGATGAAAACAGAGACAATTTTCAGCAAACTTACAAAAACTTAACTCCATTTCGTAGATACAGCGAGTAACAAGGCGAAAACTAGCAAGAAACCAGATAGACAACCGTACCCCACTTGATCACCAGAAGCCATTAACATCTGCAAAACAAATAAAACCTTCCACCCAGTCCGTTCCCTCCACTGGCACTATCTTCACTCTTTTCTTCAAAAACTCCACTGCCACGTCTGCAAGTGTGCGATGCCGGGACAATTCGGAGCCTTTGAGATCCAAAAGAAAAGGGTAAATCTTGATAGCGTCATCCGAGTCCCACATAGTGGCCAAGTCCGCAGGGCGTGGTATGCCCTTACCCAAGAGAGCCGCCTTCAGAGTAGTGTCGATGCCCCCGAGCAAGTCCTTCCGAAACAGTCGCACCAACAAATCCTTAGCCATTGACTTCGGGGTAGCAATATCCAAGAGCGAAGCAAGAAACCTGGATGATATTTGGGCATTGTCCCTTGCAAATTCTTTTCGCTCTAAATGTTCCTTTCCAAGGACCATTTTCACTGCCGCAACCGTCGCCGGATCATCTTCGAGCAAGATTCGTTTGAGACGCTGGTCCGTTACCTCCCGAAAGGCAATTTGCCTTTCCGTTGCCACTAAAGAAACAGGGGTGTCGACCCCGAAGGATTCAAGACCTTCCGCCGATATAATAATGGTGAACTTCGATTTCGACAGCCTCGCCATTGCCGAAGATGCGCCCGGAGCACCCTGCAACAAAAACATAAAAGCAAAAACCAGGGAGCCGAACCTAAATTTAGGAATGGGCTTCCTAAATTTAACATGAAACCTCAATAATGAACCGTCAGTCATCGTATACGGATACAGATTAAGGGCTTTGCAAATCTGTCCTTCGCATGAAAGGAAATTCCTCCCCCGCAAACCTGTGATCAATGCAATTTATGGTGCTTACCACTCGGCACGTCCGCGCACAGAATAAGGTAGGCCGTGCGCTACGTGTCCCCCAGCCGACGTCGTGATAATTGAGCCCATCATTCCACTAGACTCCCTTCAATTTGTCCGAGCAAAAAGGCGGCCGATTAATCCTTCCATTGCCATTCGCATACCGCTAAATTTGGTAGGTTGGTGTGACTACCAACGCCCGACCCGAATGCCACTCGTCCATCTCACACCCCACCACACGGCCACTTAGACATCCATTGTCTGTGTGGGGGGCGAGGAGGGAGCCCACCCATCCACCCACAACTCAACCAAAAGGTTTTAAACAAACAATCCTATATTTATAAACTTAAAAAATTGCAAAGATGAATAAATTATTCCAATCTCTTTGATTCTCTATTTTCTATTTCATAATGACCTCTTTATTAAAATTAAAGATGGTTGGACTATTATAGTAATAATATGTGGATGGATTGCTCATTATGAGTGTACTAATTCTTTAACTCACACATATAAAAATAAATTAAATTAAAAACAATCTTTGTGAATCATCATTCTATTGTTGTACCACAATGAGATACACATAATTTTTTTTTAAATGTAATATAGCTAATAATAAACCTACTTCTATACATATTGAAGTGGTATTAAATTTCACCATAAACCTCTATTTAAAAAATTAATTCTACTTTGTATATGCAATTTGTAGGAATCCTATTTAACCTTACGTCTATATTTATAAAAGATCCCGAAACATAGAAAAATATGGGAGATGTGATGTGTAGATAAAAGGGACTCACCAGAATGAAATGATGACCTAGGATACCCTCACTTTTCCTAGTTTCATTAGAAAAAGAGATCTCCCACAGATAGAATTGACTTTCAACCTTGAGGTGAGTCAACTCTATGGGCATGGGGATCTATTGTTTCCTAATGATAGAAATGATTGAATGTAGTTTTGGGAGATAAAAATAAAATACTTAATGAACTCAATTGTATGATACAAAACTTGAAATGCATAATATAAGGATAGCAAAAACAAAAATAGTAACTTTCAAGTAGATTTGAGAAGGGCAGAATGATATGTACCTGGCACCAAATGTGGGTTCTGAACACTATTGAAGGGCATATTCGCCCTAGGGTGAATGGGTCTCTGTACATGGGTCCAAAATCTGATTACACAGTCCTCTGATCATGGATCTAGGCTTCTAATTTCTCTAGATTCCACTCTCGAAAAGTTGGGAATAAAACTTGTAGGTGAGTTTCTATGGCTTGAAAACTTTGCGAAATTGCTCTTTTGATCCAATTTTAGTCCTTCTTTACCTGCAAATCTGCACATAGAAAGATAGGGAAAAATGTTTGCTTTTGGGTGAATAGGGTGCCTTTGTCAAACCCTGGTTTGTCAATTAAACCATAATAATGAAATAATGATAAATGAAAGGAATTTGATTAATGAACAATGCTATGTCACAACTCACCAAACCCTTAATGGCTGCCCTTGGAGGACTGAAGTCTAAAACATCTCTCTAAGGATTGGATCTTGCTTGAATTGTCTTGAATGATTGCTTGATTTGATGCTTGAATGCTTGAAACCTACATCACAATGTTAGCTCCAAAACATAATATGAACACACATGAATCTTCACATGATGATATGATCTTGATTGCCATTGTAGATGCTTGATAAATTTTCTCTTCAATTCTCTTCACTTGATAATTTTTTCTCTGTGAATGCTTGCATAAAGTGTGTTCAATTTGAATTGATAAAAATACCTTGTATTAATAAGTATTTATCTAATTTCCTAAAAATTAGATTCCACAAGCTGACATTTAAAACTTGAATTTGAATATTAAAATGTCGCCAAAACCATTAAAAATTGGGTCTTGGCACTTATGGGTCCTAGGACCTAAATCCAAGACACAATTTCCAAGGTGTTTAAATTAATGTTAGCATTTGTTTCCTTTTCAGAAAATGGGAATAATAAGGCTTAGGAATACATAATTTAAGTCATTAGAAGCTTAATTAAGTCCAATTAATTAAGGGGATGCAAACAAAGTGTGAAAATGTAAAGGAGTACATTTTTCAACACTACAAATCCATATAAGAAAAAATGAAAAATGTCTAAAATAATACTAATATATATTAAAGGAACTTTGAATTATATTTATTATTATTCATATACCATAAATATAAATGGATATGGTTATTTTGATTCTAACTATGCTAGTGATTATGTTGATATAAAATCTAATTCAATCTATGTCTTTGAAACATAGAAAAAGGGAGGGAGAAGAATTTCCTCAACCCACCTTTCTCTACATGGATGTTTCATTCAAAAGATGAGATCCAAGAACCTTGAAACAATTATCAACACAAGAGGTGAATTGAATCAAGATTAAGGGATCTTGCACTCTTTCCTTTATGCAAGGATGAGGTGAGCTATATCTCAATTTGACGGAGGCTAATAAAAAAACCCTAATGCTAGTTCTAATGTAAAATGCATGAATTAAACTCAAAAAAAAAACTGTAACTTTTCTGGAGGAATAGGAAGGAAAGGATGCTATACACCTAGTGAAATATGACTTTTTTGTGCTGCTAACTAGGACTTGTTCGCCACCAAAGGTGAATGGGTCTTGGTAGACCTTTTCGGGGAGCTCTAAACTGGAAATAGAAGCTTGAAATGTCTGGAATTTGATGCCTGACAACCCTCAACAGGGACTCATTCGCTCTTGAAGGCGATGGGTCCTGCTAGGGTTTTCCGAAAATCTTTGAATCTGGGTTGCAACTTCCAGGTCTGCACTTCTCCTTAACAATTTTATTTTCTTGTTTTCGAATCCAGATCTGCCTATAACCTACAAAAAAAATGTGATATCTTTTTAGGGAATGGGGGTTTGCCTCAGTCAAAACCCTTGTTGGTAATTCAACCTTGAACAATGAATGGAAGTCTAAAACATGCAATAGTGTGTGCAATCTAAATCTTAAGTGTCTAAGACTAAGATCCAAGAGAATGTAAAGGTAATTTTACCCAATTTTGTTAGGATAAAACCCTTGAATACAATGTGAACAATGTAAATGACTCACTAAAGAAGATGTCTAATCCCTCTAATGAATCACTAATCTAAAAATACCTCTTGTAGGCTGCAAATAGGATGATTATAGAAGATGGAATCAATTCGGAAACAAGTCCTTAGGCTTGCTTGTATGAATTGTGCATCTCCCAACACCTAGAATCCTTCATGATTCTCCATATGCATCTATCATCAACCTTCAATAATGCTTGATCTTGGACAAAAAATGAGCTTGAAGATCTTGAAACGCTGCTCCAAACTTCACTTTTGTTTTAATTTTTTGCATTGCTTGCTTGTAATCTTTCTCTAGTTTTCTCTCTTAGATTGCTTAGATGAAAGTATGTCAAATATCCTTGTATTTATACTAAATTAGAGATTTAACCCCAAAATTCAAATAATTAAGGCCTCGACCTCAGATCTGAAAATGAAATTAATTAAAATCCTGACAAGATGAAATTCAAAAAGAGGGTCCTTGTTAAGGGAGGACCCATTTGCCACCTTGGGCGAATGGGTCCTGGCTCACTTTCTAGGACCAAGCTCTAGGAGGTGAAAAGAAGGCCAAAAACCTAGTTAGAATATGCCAAGAAAGTGGGGTCTTGATAAGGGAGGACCCATTCGCCCTTAGTGGTGAATGGGTCCTAGCACACTTTTCGGGACTTGGAATTTTACACATTCAAGGTTATGTCATTTGATTTCTAAGTGTTAGGATTGATCTTTGGAAGGTGTCAAAATTAAAGCCTAAAAGGGGGGTTAATAACTCCACTCAACCCAATGAATTAAGACCACCTAGATAAGTGTGAAAGTGCTTTAAAACACTTTACAACACCTAAACAAGGTACAAATTATGTACATTTTTATTTAGAAAGGGGCACATTAGGCTTAATTAAGCAAATAAGTCCTAGAAAAGTGTGAAAGTGTGTTACAACACTTCACAACACCCTTGTAGAGGACAAATTAAAGCATGATTTAGCTAAATAAAGGTCCTAAAATAGTGTGAATGTCTAGAAGACATTATAACACCACTCCAAGACACCATTGTTCCAATTTTAATGTCAATTATCCAAGAAAGCAAGGCAAAAGGCTACTTTTTCCGTCACTAAATTTTTCCCCCACTTTAGTGAGAGGATGACCCCATGTCAAAATCACACTAAACTAGACATCCAAGACATATAAGTATGCAACAATAACAAAGATACATGATCATACCCTGTCAAAGGCCAAGAAAAATAAACAAAAACAAAGGATCAAGCACAACCGATTCAATGTAATGTGAAGTGGTGGTTGTTTGTCCATAACACATGCTGCTCACTCTAGGGCCATGAAACCTCAGGTCATCCATGAGGTGAGTTTGTCCCAAAATATGTATGCTCAGTCTAGGGTAGTGAAACCTCAGTCTATCCACTAGGTGAGTTATCCCAATGAGGTGGAAAATAAGCGAATCAAATTAGCCTCTCATACCATACCGAAGTCATCCTCTTGACAACTTCGATAAGGTACCACAATGAAAATGCTTTTGTAATTTTTTTTGAATGTCATGTAATTTTTTTTCTAAAGGGGATTTTTCTTTGTTTGTGTAATGGTCTTCCTCTTAGGGAGCATTGTTCCTAATGTCTCGAAGAGAGGACAAATCAAGGTGTTAGATCGCCCATGGGATGCCTCATTCACATCATGCCATGAAAGCGGATTGTACACTCTTGGATGACATCAAACCCAATGACACTGCCAAGAAGAGGAAACATCACAAGAAAAAAGAAAAATCATGCGATGAAATTTTCCAAAAGATTTCATCATTGTATGCCCCCACTTTAAAGCAGTTGCTACACCATTACTATGAGCAATTGCTTTAAAGTAGCCAAAGTTTTAGCCTAAGACATGAGAGCTTTCCTTGAAAAACCCTATGCTAAGTCACATGTTTCAGAAGCAAGTTGTCATGAAGTAGGAAGGAAGGGTTTCCCCCACAAGCACATAAGGGATCTATGGATTCAGGGTCAGTATGTTAGTGCTACAATGTTGTTATAGAGCATGGAACTTCCATCATTCCCCAAATACTCATAGAACTGGAAGAATGACACAAAGAGAGTGAAAAACAAAGAAAAAGCCTTTCAGATTGAACCATGGAAGAAACATGAATTTCTCGACGCCTTGCATCATCCCCAAAAGGAAAACACAAGGAAAATGAAAAAGATAAAGGAAAGATTTTGGGTCAACATGGAAGAGACATAAATGTCTCAATGCCTTGTTTCATCCCAAAAAGGAAAATACAAGACAAATGAAAAATGATTATGACATAGAGAAGAATGGAGGTACATATAGAAGAATGCAAAAAAAGAGACAGGAACATCAAATGAAACATCACAGGGGATCACATTACACATGCAATCAAAGAAAAAGAAAAATGAAAAGGAAAAAGACTAGTAAGGCACAAGCAATTCAACCTAGAGTAGGTCATCCACCTCCCAATCTTGGCCGGTATAAATGGAAGGCAGGCAACTAGCCAAAGGGACAACAAAAAATGCAATACTAGGACAAGGCTATTATTGCCCCACTTTGTTCAATACAAGAATGAGTTGAGGTAAGTGAGGAAAATTTGCTCCTTGCATTAAAGAAGATGATTTGTAATGTGTAAAACCTGTAATAGTGAGAATATTTAAGATTCTACAACTATTACATGGCAAGGAGCAGGGAGGGTGTATGTTATGCAATCACTCTATGGAAATCATTGCCATTGAATTGAAAGTTGCTCAATACTAATTTGAATGCACAAAACTCATTAGTACTATGTCCAATAGTTCTGTGGTATCAACAATGTGGAACATTTGCATCTTTAGGATATAGCATCAGTCTGTCTTTCATTGGTGGTAATGTTATAAGTTTGTTGTTTAGAAGTATTTGTAGCTTCCTTTCATGTTTAGGTGGCAGGCAAGGGAATTGGAGTTTTTGTAGCTTGTAAGGCCTCTTGCACTTGCTAGATTCATCAACTTCTCTAGATGAAACTAGGGCAGGAGGTCGTGAGACGATCTTGTCTATATTAGCCTTATCCTTAGGAGGTATGGGTTGTTCTTTAGGAAGGAGGACATTTATATTAGGAGGAGGATCTAATATAACTGTACCATCAATATGAAGCCTAAGGTATTCTTTAGGAGGTCTTATGTTGCGAGGGGGATCTTGATATCCTAATCCTTTGGTTTCTTTAGTTGGTATTTGTTCCACGACTTGATGAATGTTATGTTCATTTGTTGTGTCACATCCTTGTTTGTGTAAGATTCTGAATCCTTTGTCACATGTCTCTTCAAGGTTGATTGATGTGTTGGTTATTTTGTTGGCATAGGATGATTGAATGTTTGCTTGTTTAGAAGTGCTAGGTTCACCTATGGTAGGTGTTGATGGGTGTTTTAGCACTTCTCAATACAGGCAATGCACAAGTGCATCACCTCTCTTGAAAGGAAATCTCCAACAACAATTTCCTAAAAATTACCCCAAGGTCTCTCGGGTGTCAAGTCATGACTTGCTTGGAATTTCTCAATTGGTTCAATGTGATCTTGCTGGTAATCACAAGGAAACCTTACGTAAGTTAAGTTGGAGGGGAATTGGTTTAATGTTATCTTGCTGGTAATCACAAGGAAACCTTACGTAAGTTAAGTTGGAGGGGAATTGGTTCTTTGAATGGAGATTATAATTTTTTTGAAGTGTTTCTCTATTGCTCCAAGTTTAGGACAACAGTCTTAAACTCCACTTTGACCTTCATATTTGGCTTTACAATGTGCAATGAACCTTGCCTAAGGTTACTATTTAAAAGAAAATTCAAAAGGGTAGGGAAGAGAGTAAGTTCCTAGACCTGAAACTACCAATGAACAGTGATAATGGAGGACCCTATAGTGAACAACCTTCCCAAAACTAAGTTCCACTTAACTAAATTAACTTACAATCTCATGAAACTAGTGCAATCTTCTAAGGTCTACAAATTTTCAACCTTTCATTCACCATAAAGCATGAACAAGAGATATAATTTAAGTGCAACATTTATGTAATGCTTAGACTAGCTTTACAATGCAGTTTATCATCAATAAACAACAAAAAGCATGGACAAGGAAGGGCATCAACACAACATAATTCTTCACCACCAATGAACAACATTAACTAAACTACTAAATCACATAGAACAACAAAGTAAATCTACTCAAATTCACTAACTATGAGAAGAAGAATCATGCAACATGAAATTGGAACTCACGAATCCACCAAGTCAATGAATTTCTATTAAAATTCCAACAACATGTCTTTGCAACAACTCAACTCTCTCTTGAAAATGAGAGGAAACCCCCTATTTATAGTGTCCAAAAAGCAAAATGAATGGCCAAGATTCACTACAAATTAGGGTTCCACCTACCCCCAAATATTTTACAATATAAAATTACATTTTGTCCTTTAGCCTATTTTTTTCTTCTTATAGGCAACACTGTAGCATTTTGTCTTTTAGTTGATTGCCTTGCTGCAACTACTTTGTGAGGAATTCATCATCAATCACTAGATTCCCTCTTGTTTTTTCATAGTAGCATACTCCACAAACTTTTTGATTAACGTTTGGAGCTTGTTCCACTCCATTATATCAGATTGGAGCACCTGGAAGCTCAATTTCTTGGACTTGCCAGTAACTTCATCCAATCTTTGTCACATTTCTACATATTCTTCATCACTTGCTTAGATTGGGAAAAGGATCGTGTAGAAAAACCCATAAAATCTAGTGTAAGTGCATCCGTGGTTTCGTTCTCCATCTTTTTATGGAAGAGTGGCCTTATCTTCTCCAAGTTCAACTCAACAACGGGCACAACAAAATCTGTCATGAGCTTCAGATACTCCTCACAAGCTGCCCTGATTTCCTTAGCCCAATCAATATCAAGCTTCACTTCATGGAGCACTCATTCTAATATTTCTTTCTTGTGGTCTGGGCCCAACTTCCATGTTTTGATGAGCCAGTGATCATCTTTTACCAATGCAAGCTCCTTTTCCTAGGATTTCTCAGGTATCTTGAGGATAGCCTCAAGTTTGGGATACATAATCCTATACAACTTTAGGAAGTCGATGCAAAATTTCTTTGTGCCCTCAAGATGTCTTTGCACCTTTAAGAATTTATTCATTGTCCTGACAGTGCAACCAATGCCCATATTTAAATTATAGATCACCTGTCTGAACCAATCCTCCATGGCCTTTGTCCAGTTCTTTCTCTTTTCTAGTTTGTTGATGTGGTCTTAGGACAATAGTTGTGGTGGCTTGACGATGTGGTGGGCAGTTCCTTGGTGGAAGACCATTGTTTTATATACAATGTCAAATCCGCTACCTACGCTTTTAACTCCTCCTTAGAGGATTTTTCCTTATGCATATGGTGAATAATAGTGGTGACGGATTCCTGAAGATGGTCAAATTTCTGCTCTCTCGTGGCTGTCCCTAGATCGATGGTGGAGATGTTATAGCTGACCCCTTCTTCTCCCATCACCAAAGTAGCTATTTGTACCATCCTAGATCCTAACGTATCCACTGTTAGATGAAATTTGACCTTTGGTCTTTTCTCCTTCTTCATGCCTATTTGTGCTCTAGCCAAGATGGCTTCAAGTCTCACCTTTGGATCCATAAGAGTTGGGGTTTTTCTCTAATTTCTTTTCAAGCCACTCGGGCATCCGGGACCCTTCCTTTAGCGATTCGTGATCACTCTCCACTTCTTGAATATGCCAAATTTATATTTCTTTGTTTCCCAGAATCTCTTCTTTTGTCTTTTCCTCTTCCTCCTCATCTAAATCCTGAATGAATATTGTTTCCTTTTCTAGGGATTCAATGGTTGTATGTTCTTTGGGGCTATCTTCCCCTTCAGAACTCTTTTCTTCTTCTTACTGATGCACATGCTCTATATGATACTTCATCCCCAGACTTTTTCCTGCTTCAACCTCTTCTTGAGGTTTGTCTTGTTCTCTCTTTTCTACCTCTTTTTCTTCATCTTCATGTAGATGAGGCACTTCTTCATCATGGTTGAGGCTCTTATCTTGCTCCCCAGTTAGAGGCTCAATGTTTACCTCCATGTCTTCATTTGTTTCTTTTCTTTCCTCATAGGGTGGTCTCTCAACTTCCTCACTGACATCCCTAAGTTATTTAGCAAGTTACTCCTCTTGCTCTTGATCGAAGGTTTCCATAATATATTTTGCACTGGAATCTTCAATATCTTCCTCGAAAGACTCTATTTCTTCCTCCTCATGCACCACTTCATCAATTACCAGGTGTCGATGCTCTGGGTGTTCATGATAATCATCAACTTCTTCCTCCATTTCTTTTACTGCCTCCCTTTCTTTCCTTTCTAACTCTTTAGATATTTGTATTGTTGCTTTCATTTTTGGGGGCTCAGTTGGAGGAGTAGGGGAAGGAAGGGCGACAACTTGTGCTAGGGCAGCCTGCAAGATTCATGAATACCCTAGAGAGCTTCATTGGTATGTATTGTATGTGCCTAGCAAAGGCTTTTGTGAGTGAAAGGGTAGGTATTATTGTTGTTGTAGTGGCCAGTGAGAGGGTGGATGATGGAGACATGGAGGAGGAAGAGAATGAAAAAGTAGTAGAAAATGAGGAATCCACCACCAAGATGGGTGCAGTAGGCAAGGTGGAAAAAAGGTGGACTGAAATATCCACTGTGGGTGGAGAAGAAGCAACCATTGCTTGAGAAGCGAGTGGAGGAGCAATAGTAGTGGTTGCACCAGAGGCAACATGTGGGGACTTTGGCTGCTCAACCTCTCTTTCCTCTCCCTCATGGAGTGGATCTTCTTGTATGGTGGGAATCTTCGTGAAACTTCCCAACTTCTTTGACTTCTTGGAAGGCTCACCTTCTGAGGGATTCCTTGAGTACACTTTATGCTTAGGCTGACGTTCAACTACCTCTCTTCTCTTTCTTGACCTGGTAGCTAGAGGAGATTTTGAGGTTTCCCCAGATAGGGCAGCAACTATCCCACTATTAGTCTCACATTTAGGTTCATCCTTAAGCTCACTGTATGTTAGAGTAGCTCCTTGTAGCTTCAATTGAGCAATCTTCCCATCAATCCACTATTTTGTTCTTGCCTCTATGGGATTGTTAAAACATCGAGGTAATTGACCTCTTGTTCTTCCCAGTCAATTAAGGGTAGTGAAAAAAAGGCGACGACGTTGTATCTTGGATCTATTACTGTATTCTCTTCCTCCACAACTTGATCTGGCACTGGAAAGAAGTTGACTGTCTTGAAAAAATACACAGACATGCACATGTAATGTCTCATGCAGATTTCTTTATCATCTCTACGATTTTCCCAGAAGTCTTCGACATTGTGCCGATGTGCATACTCTATCTCGACCGCCCTCTTCAACTTGCCATATAGATCCATCTATAGCTTGGCAGTATGGAATTTTATGTGATATTCAATTAATTCCTTATCAGAATATTCCACACACTGGGATGTAGGGATTGCATACATGCCTTGGCCAAATGAAAGGGGATAAGGAATTTTGGGCCGATGTTTGTCACTTAGGAGGGTATGTGCATGTTGCAGCTACCGAGAGAGTTCAAGCAATATCAATCGGTCATTTTGGTATCAAGGCAGCTTATATGGTTTCTCTGAGAAACCCTCAATTTAGATGTATGTAAATTTGGGAAATTGAATAAATTAAAAGCCAAAACGATGGATGAAGGTGTTGGCACTGTGGGTAACCCATCTTTCAAAGTCACCTCCAAGCAATTTGATTATATGCCTAATAAAGGCATCGTTGACCCTGTAGTAATCTTTCTTAAAGTTTTTGAATTGAAGTTGGGGGTATCTGTCATATACCTTCAATTCTCTACTTGGAGTATTGCTTGGGGCTACAAATAGTCCCCTATACTAAGCATGGTTGGTGAGTAGATAGACTAGGTATGAGGTCATGTAGAACTGAGAGCTCTTCTTCACCACCACAAACTGCTCATGTAAGTAGTTGCTAATCATTCCTGCCCAGTAGAATTTGGTCTTTCCATGGGTAATTTCCTCAACAAAATGCAACATCCATTCTCTGAAGAAAGCCGTCATTGGGAGGCCCATAACTCTGCTTAATAAGGTTACCAAGTCATGGTAATCCTCGTAGAAATCACTTCTAAAGAATTCTTGGGGGACTTTGTTTGAATTGCCCCTCTTCTCCTTTAGCCAGTATTGATTGATAAGCTTCTTGCACTTAAGAGGGTTAGCATCCCATGTGGTCTTAGCATATCCCTTAGTTTTCTCCTCCATATCATCAAAGGTGGGTATATGGAAAGTCTATTTGATAGACTTAGTAGACAAATCAACCAATATGTTGCCATCTTTGTCCACTATTCTTCTGGTGTTTTCTTGATATGCCTCTGCAGGCCAAGACCAATTTAGGAGCTATGAGGGTAGACAAGAAACCAACATCCTTGCCCAACCCACTCCCTCTAATCCTTTTGGAATTCTCTATAGTAGGGTTGATAATGACAATCTAATTGAACTCATTGATGTCGTTGTGCCCCAAGTTGGTATCAGAGATCTTCTCCTAGTTTGTGGTGACCTTTGTCTTGAGTCCCTCCCCATGGAAATTTTACTTCATTTGGTCTTTGTCTTCCTTGCCTCTAATTGTTTTAGTTGGCTTCTTGCCCTTTTCTTTTTTTTCAGATGCTTCTGAAGGTCTTGTAGTTGGTTCCATATATCCTACAAGCAATAGAGCAATAAGCACATTCAAGTAGAAATGCTAGCGAAATCCTGCAAAAAATGATGTTAGATCAAGTAGTACACCATTGAAGCATCCTAATATTTCTTTTAGATCACCCTTAGCCTTTTGTTTGAGGAATTTATAGTAATGTGGGCCCAGGGGTGTGAACTTCCCTTGGTTGGTAGCAGTTCTTAAGGTAGTTGTGGACAAACAGAAGACAAGGCACGACGACCGGCATGGTTCTACCCGCATCGGGATTTGGCCATGAAGTGGGGTCCACCAAGAAAGTCAGGTCATTTATGCACATGGGATAAATCCATTTCAAAGTTTTTGAGGTGTTAAGTCCATTGTTTAAGCGTGCAGACTCAAGGCATGGAGGAGTAGGGAGTAGCTTGGCCATTTGAGGCTCTACTGTTGAAGATGACCTTGGAAAGGCGGTGCCCCACAAGTAGCAACCTGCAATGCGGGATCCGCATCCTTGAGGGATGGTGTCATTTCATTATTGAAGCTCAAACAGTTTGGATGAGTGCGGGTCAGAATGTGTGGGAATTCATCAAAGGTTGGCCATTCAAAATGACAGAGGTAGGACAAATGTCGGCTGAAGGAGATCTGTACTGTCAGATCCACAGGAGTTACATGCATTACTCATTTTTTGTCCAACAACCAAAGGGAGACAGTGGGGTCGGGTCCTGCACAGTGGGCGGACGATAGTCATTGGTCATTTTGACCCAGCGAGAGTGGGACAGAGTTCTGCATGCGGCCACTCGCATGAAAGAGCCTGCAAAGTCATTTTGTACTTAGTCATTTTGGTTCAGGTCTCAACAGTGGAAGTGAGTGCTGGCTCCGCGGGGTGAAGGGATTTCCTAGCGGGAATGTTTGGGATAGAAAACTTGAAGTGGAAACCCATGGACGGAGGCCCACAAGGAGAGGCCTGCAAAAGAGCCAACACTTAGTCATTTTTAGTGTGGGGAGATTGGATGACAATGGCGGGATCAAGACCTGCCCGTAAGAAGGACTCTATGGTTCTACCATTTTGAGGGGTTATTTATGTGGTAGCAAAAGGTTAAAGGAGCTTCACATTGGATGGTTCACATCACATAATTTTCCTTGGTTTTGAGCTTGGGCGATAGTCATGAAGGTAGGGTCTGCCAGACAGAAGGATGGGTTAATAAGGCCTTTTGAAAATGGCAATCCCTTGGTAGAAGCCTACACACAGAAGTTCACATTGATAACTCTGTAACGAGTTAGGACTTAGGCATTTTGATGCGGCTAAGTTTCAATCGGAAACCATCAGGGTAGGGCCCACCCTACGGAAGGACGGGATCATATAGTCATTTGGAATGGTGGGGCTCAAAGGGAATTTCGTAGGTAGAGGCCTACACTTGTGGACCCAAGAGGACCAAAGGATCCCTCTTTTGGGCTCATGAATTTTGGGGCCAAGTCAAAGATGAACGATGAGACAAGGGTCCCTTCCCGTGAGAATGGTCCCGATGAGAGTGTCGGCCGATGTTTAAGCTTTGTCATTTTGAGGAAAAATGATGGCGGCGAGCACTTTGTGGGATCACAGGGCATGAACGCCTTAGTTCAAGAATGGCCGCAGTGACCTTAAGTTCCATACGCGGCCTGCGGGCGATTTTTGAAAGTTATCAAAATTCTAACTTGTGGGTTTTGTTCGTTGGGGTCTCATCTAACTAGTTCTTAGTTTCCTTCTTCAGATTTTAACAACTTTCATGGAATTTTAAAGAAAACTCAAAATATGACTCGTGGCGGAAGACCAACCTAAAGAATCTAATGAAAATGGATGAAGAGACAATGAGCAAAGGCTTTGAATCGGTGAAGGAACTCTGTGGGTATGAAGGCAGAAAAGGAAGATGGCTCTGATAGGTGAAAATGACTCTTTAGAATGCCTATTTATAGATTTTTGTGCATTTAATGCTCTTCATTATTGTTGGTATGATGGGGGCCAAGGTTGGTGAATGTGCATTTCAAAAATGGCAGCGGGAATGGTGGAGTCTGCTAAACAAACGATAGTCAAGGATTGGCCGGTTGGTCGGTTGGTGGTGAAAATAGCAAATGAGGTCGCGGGTCACATGGGGCGAGAAGATGCCATGAGTAGGCCATTCAGAATGATGAAGATGCCAGGGAATCCCACATAGGGGGGCCCGCAGGGGTGGACCCGCATTGCCCGAAGGACGTCAATTTCAAAGTTTGAAGGCATACTGCTAATAGAACCCCACCAAGGCCAAAGACTTAGAAATTTGGGAAGTGGTGAAACTTGGTCAACTTGGGATGATTCTTCTAAGACTCCTTGACCGCTTAGGACTCAAAAATAGAGGGCATGCAAAATGAGGTAGTGACAAAACTAACCCGACAAAGCGAAAAGAGAGGGTCCCCATTTTGAATGGGGTGTGTGTGCTGTAGGCACAACAAATGGTGACTCTACTGGGGAACACTCCTGAGTGTTCTAAGGATAAATGCTCATTCAGAACCTAGAATCTCTAGTTTCGCAGACCAAGGGTCAGTTTCCAAAAGTGAACTATGGGACTTAAAGGAGAACGAGATCCTTAGCTGAATCAACTCACAAAACATCTCAGAAGTGTGTGCGTATGGTTAATTCATTTCCTTTCCTTAGAAATTGTGACAAGTGGCAGTTAATTAGACCAAGCAAGCTACATGAATCATCTAACTCCAAAAGTAACATGGACATTGCCCCGCTACCAGTCAAGCGTCCATAGCCCTGACGGAGTTGTCATTGTGACCACACGAACATTGCTCTACTGCTAGTTGGGCATCCATAGCCTCGATAGAGTTGTTCGCACACCCATATGGTTGTTGCATTTCAACATTTTTCCTTTCCTTTTCTTTCTTTTGATACCCCTTTCAATACTATTTCTTTTTCCAAACCGTGTAAGCATCGAAGCCTACTGTGGGTTTGGAAATCATAGTGGTCACTAGAAAAAAACTTAATATTTTTTGCTTACTAGGCCGTCACAATGACCACTATACAACTCTTTGAAAACAATTAGTGTGTGTGTTGTGCAAGATCTGAGATGAGCATAAAAAGATTCAACCAAGGGTCAGGTTCTAAGTTGAGTCAGAGTTCAAATAAGGAGACCATTCCATAGTAGCAATCAGAGACCAATGGTTGAGAGTGAATACTTATCCAAAGAACACTAAAAGTGAAAAACAAAGCGAACCATTTGTCAAACCGAGCACGACCACCACATTAGGAATGAAGAACACCCTCAGCAAAACAAAAGCGGTTGGGAAACGAGCAAAACAAAAGTGAAGCAAAGCAGTAAAACAAAGAAACCCAAAGCAACCTACACTAACCTATATATAGTTATTTACAAAGACCAAGCTCAAAAGAGCTCAAGCAAGGAAATAATGCTTAAGGTGCTTCCTATTGACAGGAAACGAGACATCTTCACCAGTTAAAGTCTTGAGGCGGAAAGCATTATCTCCCAAGATTTTAGCGATCTGAAAGGGGCCAAGCCAGAGCTTGTAGAATTTGTCATGTCCCCCTTTCTTTTCATGGGCCTTGTCCCAACATAGGACCAGATCAACAATTCTAAAGGCCTTTACCTTGGCTCATTGATTGAACCATCTCTTGACCAAGCCCTGATGTTTGGCAAAATTTTTAATGGCACGGCCATGTACTTCTTCCAAGTGAAGTAACTCGGCTAAACAAGCTTCTCGTTGGTCCCCTTCTTTGTAGAAATTGTTGATGAATTGGAGGGTGGGGATCTTGAGGTGAACTGAGAATATGAGCTCTAGGCCATAGATGAGGTGGAATGGGGAATCACCCAAGGCAACCTTTTCACATGTGCGATTTGTCCAAAGGGTGAAATGAAGTTGGGTGTGCCAGTCCTTTGGATTCCTATCAAGCAACTTTTGGATGACAATGATCAATTTTTTGTTTGTGGTTTCAGCTAGGCCGCTGCCTTGAGGGTAGTAGTTGGATGAATTCTTAAGGGAAATGCCATAATCAAAAGACCAATTGGCGAATTTGAGTGAGGAGAAGGCGAGGCCATTATCACACACTAAAGCATATGGGGAACCAAAGTGATTTAAAATGAAACTTTGAAGGAAATTTGTAACTACCTCTGTGGTACATTTCCTACATGCAATAGCTTTTGTCCATGTAGTACAATAATTAGAGGCAGTTAGAATGTACCTGTGACCAACAGATGATGGTGGGATTACTAGACCAATGAAATCGAGACCCCACTACGTAAACGGTCTTCCCTCCAAAACTGGTTGCAACATGACAACAACATTTCTCTCTTTGGTTGCGGTGGTCTGGCAGACATGGCATGTATAGATATGACTATGTGCATCCTTGAAGATTGTTGGCCAGTAATATCCCACTCGTAGGATCTGATGTGCATTTGAAGGGTTAGATCCATGACCGGTGCCAAACTTATCATGAAATTCCTTTAGCACATGTGTTGCTTATTCTTTTCTGAGGCACCGAAGGTAGATGCCTTCATGATTCTTCTTGTAAAGTATAGACCCTTGTAGCATGTAGCTACTCCATTTTAGATAGAAATCATGTTTATTAACTCCTTGTAGATGAGGTGGGCGCTTGTTTTTTAGTAGGTAGTAGATGAAATCGTCATACCACTCCCCTAGGGAGACATCTTCAAGCTGGTATTATTGAACTATAAGCTCAGGTCCAGCTTCAACCACTGTTTTGGCTATCGTACGGGTAAGGGCATGTCCTCTTACTAATTTCATTGGCTATATTTCCATATCATATTCTTGCAGTAGTGTGACCCACTTTTCTCTTCTTTCTCCCAACTCATTCTGCATCAACAAGGTTTTTGCTATCGAATCAGGCACAATGGGGAACACCTTGTTTCGTAGGATGTAGTGTCTAAATTTCTTTACTCCTCTGACCAAAGAATATGCTTGCTTTTCCAAATTGTGATATCTCAGTTCAACATCCTTCATTGGAGCACTCATGAAAGCAATTGGGTGCTCATTCCCTTCATCATCTTTTTGGGTCAGAATGCTAGCACACGAATGGTCTGAAGCAAAGGAGTAAATATAGAATGGCTTCAGGTAATCAGGACTAACTAGCACAAGTGCTTCAACAATGGATTTCTTAATTTCCTCAAAACTCTGCTTCACCTTTAGAGTCCACTCAATTTTAGCATCTTGCTTGAGCATGACATTGAGTGGCTTAACAATTTCAGCAAAGATTGTAATAAATTTTTTGAATTTTTTAATCTTTCTGAAGAAAGATTTTAACTCTTTCTTGCTTCCTGGAAATTGAATCATAAAGAAGTACTAGATACACTCAGGGTCTATGGAGATTCCTCAGTCTAAAATAACATGTCTGAGTAGCTTGCCTTCTGTGACTCCAAAGATGCACTTCTTGGAATTAAGGGATATCCCAAACTCTCTGCACTTTTGAAAAACTTTACATAGATCAAAAACATGATCGTTTCACTTTTTTAAAAACATAGTAAGATCATCCATGTAGATGATTATGCACTTCCTGATCAGATCTTTGAAGGCTATGTCCATTGCACACTGAAAGGTGGCGTCGATGTTGATGAGTCAGAACAACATTCTCTTGTAAGCAAGGGTTCCCCACTTGGTGGTGAACGATGTCTTGTGTCTATCCTCATACTGCACCATCACTTGATTATATCTAGAGTACCCATCTAGAAAGGACATCATCTGCTAACCATTAACAATCTGCAACACCTCATCCAACGAGGGAATGAGATATTTATCTTTCTCTGAAGCTCTGTTCAAATTGTGGAAATCCACACACAACCTAATTTCCCCATTCTTTTTTTCTAACTGGGACCAAATTGGCCACCCATGTGGAGTGCCTGATTGGAAATATGATTCTGGTTGACAACGACTTCTGCACTTCCTTGTAAGTGATAGGCTCCAATAGTGCATTAATGGGATGTTGTCGTCGTTGGAAGGGTTGAGCATCTGGTTTAAGAGGAATAGTGTGTGTAATAATGGAGGTATCATATGTCTTTAAGTATTCATAGCTCCAAGCAATCACATCATGATATCTCTGCAAAGCATTAATGATTCCTTTTCTTTCTTTTGAATGCAAACTTTACCAATGAATACATTTTTAACTTCCTTGACTGTTCCAAGGTTGTGAGTGTCACACTAGTTGTTGATTGAATCCTTCTTTTCCTGATGATCTTGGTCTTAGATCTAATCTAGGTCAAATATTCATTTAAGATGAACCATGTCCCTAGGAATGGTGTTTGTCTTGAGGTCGATAACCCCCTTCTATATCTAAGTCAACATCCTCAAGTTCAAATTTGTCAATTATCTAAGTAGCAAACACATAAGAACTGGTGATAAATTCTAAGATGTTTTTGTCATCATTGAACACTTGGAAATGAGTGACATTTTCTGGCACAGATGGGGTGGAGGTGAGCTCAACAGTGAACCTTTTGAGGCCAGACAAAGAGAGGGGTTGCAGCTGGTTGCTTGAGCTAAGGCATCAACAGTGTGGTTTTGGGAGCAAGGGATCAACTGGATATTAAAGGCATCCAAGCTTTCTAAAAGATCCCAAACTCTATGCCTATAGTTTGCTAGCCTTCTATCATGACAAGAGTATAATTTTTTGACTTGTTTTTCTACCAACTCTAAATCATTGAAGACTTGCAACATTTTAACTTTCTTTCTTAGGGCCATCAAGAGACCATGGACTAGTGCCTCATACTCTGCTACATTATTCGTGAAATAAAACTGAAGCCTATGAGCAAAAAAGTAGGTCTTACCCATAGGGATGATGAGTTCAAATCCAACTCCTGCTCCTTGCTTGGACTTAGATCCATGGAAGCACAACGTCTAGAACTTGGAGGGATCCTTTACCTCAGGGCTAATCATACATCCATTCCTTCTTGACTGTGTGCTTGTATTTGCAATTTCTGGAGCAGACATCTACTCAGCATGATTGATGACAGGCAGCCTTGTTGGCAGCTCCTCCTGAGATGTAACTTTTCCTTTGGCATGTTCTATTGCTATCTGACATAAGCAACACTCAAATTCTGAGTGAGCAACATTATGCACTTTGCACCAACTAGGCAGCAAGAGTTCTTGGAAATCCATTCTTTCCCCTAGGCTAAGCTAATCTTGTATGCACTTCTCCATGAAGTCTTGGAATCCATCTAGCAATCCAAAATTATCATCATTTTATGCTTCATCATCGTCAGACTCGACCAAAATTTCCATGCTTTGGGGCGTATAAGCTAAGTTGGCCGGAGGGCTGCATAGTACCAAGAAGACCTCTTCAACCACCTCTTCTTCTTGAGGCTCTGATTCTTCCTAAGATGCTATGGGAGAATAATTTCCTAGCTCAGTTTCAACAAATAACACCTCATTAGTGTTGTATTCTATAATCATGAACTTCATCCGTGGCTCCCGATCTATGCAGATTTAGTTTGGCAGCCCCTTCCATGGTAACCACATGTGAGAGAAATCAATTGTGGCATATCCATTATATGCTTTGGTGAAGTCTCATCCCAAAATTATTCCATATGTGTCAAGAATATCTGCAACCTAGATGTCAATAACCTGATGTACCCTCAGATCTACAACAATTTGCATAGGGATACGGTTGATTTCTCAACGATGTTCACCTCAATTTTATCCAGCTGAGTTACTTTTCTTCTTGAAGGTGTGGGGAAAATCCCAAGAGCCTTGCATACAACCAAAGGCATGAAATTAGCAGATGCTCCTGAGTTAATCAAACAATTATGCAGGTTCTTCTCGAATATCCGGATAGTGGTAACGAAAGGAGGCATTTCAAACCTTACCTGGAAGATTCCCATAGGTGTGTTAGTTTGGGCCACTTGACCTTTGTCCTTTTCGTTGGTCTTTTAATTGGATTGCCCCTGACTTTTCTCTCTAGCAGGCTATTTTCTGGTTTGCTGACTTGGAGGGGCATCCTTTTTCTTGCCTATAATTTCATGAATTACAGGCTCATGTGGTGGTTCTTCAAAAGAGACTCTTTTGGCTAATATCTCTTGTGTTGCCTTGGAGGAAGGGATCCCATTAATAAATCTAAAGAAGGCATGCCTAACTACAGGAACCTTGAGTAACTCAAAGGAGACAAACTTATCTTGACCTTCTTGAAATCTTCAACAACATACTCACCCATTTGCTCAATTTCAGCCTTGAAGGCTCTACCTATGGAAGAGCTAGCCGACTGGTTTTGCGTTTGATTCAACTATTTGTTCTTGTTGAATTATTGAGTGGGCACATAGGGAAAACCTAGAATTTTGTTGGCATTAGGATCAGGTGAGGTGCTGAAGTTATTAGGTGGAGTGGAAGTTGTGAAAGGTCCTCCTACCTGTCTATTTCTCAAATTGTATAGAGTTTCCCTTTGATGAAACATTTGGACCTCATCCTCATGAAACTCTTCCTCATCTATTGGACCATTATCTACTGAATTAAAGAGCTGAGATAGAGTTTCTTCATTACTTACCTCTTTCACTTCTTCGTTCTTTGGGGAAGCAGTATTAGTTTCTGGTGTGTTGCTTTCTCTTTGTGGAAACGAAGCTTGATTGACCACGAGCACAAAGGAGTTGTAGGGATCTGACGGGACTAGATCTCGACAACCAGTACTGTCCACAACATTTTGAACCTCTACTTGAAAGATATCCACAGCCATGAGAAACTCTAGGCAATCTAATTCGGAGTGCCTACTAGTCTTGTGAATTTGGCACGAGCTGGACAAGGCTGCCTCAGCGAGGTACACCCCACTAGTTGTCTTCTCTATGTTGATCGGTTGATCGAGAAGGGTAGGAACACCTCCATTTTTTGGTCTTGTATTCCACATTCGGTTCTTCCTTTGCGAGGGCCTCCTTTCATAGTTCTGATTGGAATTCTTCCATCGTTCATAATTTTTCCCGGATGAGGCACCCGCATCGTGATTATCCCTGTTATCCCGGTTAAGGTTGGCTTGGATGCTATGTTGGGAAGCTTGCAGCTGGCTGTTTTGATTACGCAAGTGTGTCATCTCCATGGAAATCTTCCTGATCATTTCTATCAATTCATCTAACTAATCCTTCTTCGCATTGCTTGGTTGTGGTGTTTGATTATGAAGAAAGACGGGTTGTGCTGCTGGTTGGTTTTGCTGAGCGGGTGGAAACTCGGGCCCTTGTAGATATAATGGTACTTGAGGCTACTGCAAATAAACTTGTTGTTGTTGGGTTTGTAGATAATGAGGCACAAGAGGCACCTAATTATGGGTTGTATGGGATGAGGAACTATGGGAAGCTATGACACCTAGTTCATAAGAGGCGTATGGTGTTGGAGAGCTTGATTGAGCCCTTGAATCTGCATGGGGTGAACGACCTACCCCAAGGAAGGCAACGAACCAGAATTTTTTTCCCCCAAGTCCATGTTGGCTATGACTACCTCAACATAAGCATCCACCAATCTGGTGGGTGGTGGGTTCATTCTCTTTACCAATGTTGTAGTGGGATTGTCCAGGGTAGTATAGTAGACATGTATGACATCAACATCATTGAGCACATATGGAGCTTGTAACCTCGTGTATGCTCGATGAAATTGATCGTTGAAGGAACTGATTGGTTCATTAATCTCCCTACGAATTTCCATGAATTACTGATATAATTCTGAGGGGCTGATCAGAATCTTGTATTTCCTCAAGAAGGCATTCTTCAAAAGGTCCCAAGTAGTGATAGATCTTGTAGGCAAGTTAATATACCAATAGAAAGCCTCTTCCCCCAAGGAATAAGGGAAAATCCTGCATGCCACATCTTCATGACTGATCTACATATCTTTCAATGTTGTTTGGAATATTTAATATGTTCTTTAGCTGTCCTTTGCGGATCCCAAGGATTGAACTTTGTACAAAATCCCTCCGAGTTCTTGGGCATGTCATAGTAAGCTTTGAAAAATAGTGGAGAAGGATTATTACCTAGCCAAGCCATGGGGGGAGGCAGAGGGGGTATTTTCTGTTGAGCAGGAACTTGGGGCTGCACAGGGTCAACGACAGTTGGGACTGCGCCTTGGACTTGGAAGGTAGGGATCGGGGCAATGCCTTGGCTGTGGGAAGCAAGCGGTTGGAATGCAGTTTGAGATTGCTGAATGTTGGAGGTGGAAGTGGAAAAGGAAGGATGAGTATGGAGTGAATGGAAGGAGGAGGGAGGTGAAGATGAAGGTGACATGGATGGAATGGATGTGAAAGAAGAGGCTACATCCCCTCTTTTAGTCCTTCTAGCCCTTGTAGGGGGATGTAGTTCTTGGAATTCCCCTTTGTTTGGAGTAGATCTTAGAATTCTTTGGAATCTTTTAGGGGAGAATGAACTGATTTGATCCAACTTAACTCAAAAAGGCCCTCTTTCTAGCGTGGGTTCTGTTGATGGGTGTTTTAACACTTCTCAATACATGAAATGTACAAGTGCATCACCTCTCTTGAAAAGAAATCTCCAATAACAAGTTGCTGAAAATTACCCCAAGGTCTCTCGGGTGTCAGGTCATGACTTGCTTGGAATTTCTCAATTGGTTTAATGTGATCTTGCTGGTAATCACAGGGCAGCCTTACATAAGTTAAGTTGGAGGGGAATTGGTTCTTTGAATGGAGTTTATAAGTTTTTTGAAGTGTTGCTCTATTGCTGCAAGTTTAGGACAACAACCTTAAACTCCACTTTGATCTTCAGATTTGGCTTTATAATGTGCAATGAACCTTGCCTAAGGTTACTATTTAAAAGAAAATTTGAAAGGGAAGGGAAGAGAATAAGTTCCTAGACCTAAAACTACCAATGAACAGTGATAATGGAGGACCCTACAATGGACAACCTTCCCAAAACTAAGTTCCACTTAACCAAATTAACTTATAGTCTCATGAAACCACTGCAATCTTCTAAGGTCTATAGATTTTCAACCTTTCATTCACCATAAAGCATAAACACGAGATAGAATTTAAGTGCAACATTTATATAATGTTCAGGATAGCTTTACACTGGAGTTTATCATTAGTAAACAATAAAAAGCATGAACAAGGAAGGGCATCAACACAACATAATTCTTCACCACCAATGAACAACATTAACTAAACTAATAAAGCAAGCTAAACCACATAGAATAGCAAAGTAAATCTACTCAAATTCACTAACTATGAGAAGAAGAATCATGCAACATGAAATTGGAACTCAAGAATCCACCATGTCAATGAATTTCTATTAAAATTCCAGTAGCATGTCTTTACAACAACTCAACTCTCTCTTCAAAATGAGAGGAGACCCCCTTTTTATAGTGTCCAAAAAGAAAAATGAATGGCCAAGATTCAATCTCATTGTGTGGCCAAGATTCACAACAAATTAGGGTTCCACCTACCCCCAAATATTTTACATTATAAAATTACATTTTGTCCTCTAGCCTATTTTGTCTTCTTATGGGAAACACTATAGCATTTTGTCTTTTAGTTGATTGCCTTGCTGTAGCTACTTTGTGAGGAATTCATCATCAATCACCAAATTCCCTTCTTGTTTCTTCACAGTAGCATACTCTACATACTTGTCGATTAACGTCTAGAGCTTGTTCCACTCCATTATATTAGATTGGAGCACCTGGAAGTTCAATTTCCTAGTTTTGCCGGTAAGTTCATCCTAATCTTTGTCACATTTCTGTGTCTTCTTCATCACTTGCTCAAATTGGGAAAAGGCTCATGCAACAAAACCCATAAAATCCGGTGTAAGTGCATATGTGGTTCCATTCTCCATCTTTTTATGGAAGAGTGGCCTTATCTTCTCCGGGTTGAGCTCAACGACGGGCATATCAAAATCTATCATGAGCTTCATATACTCCTCACAAGTTGCCCTGATTTCCTTGGCCCAATCAATATCAAGCTCCACTTCATGGAGCACTCATTCCAATATTTCTTTCCTATGGTCTAGGAACAACTTCCATGTTTCGATGAGCCAGTGATCATCTTTTACCAACGCAAGCTCCTTTTCCAAGGATTTCTCAGGTATCTTGAGGATAGCCTCAAGTTTGGGATACATAATCCTGTACAGCTTTGGAAAGTCAGTGCAAAATTTCTTTGTACCCTCAAGATGTCTTTGCACCTCTAAGAATTTATTCATTGTCCTAACAACACAATCGATGCCCATATTTCCATTATAGATCACCTGTTTGAACCAATCCTCGGTGGCCTTCATCTATTTCTTTCTCTTTTCGAGTTTGTTGATGTGGTCTTGAGATAGTAGCTATGGCGACACTGATGATGTGGTGGGAAGTTCCTCGAAGGAAGACCATTGTTGTATATAGGCTATCAAATCTGCCACCTGCACTTTTAACTCCTCCTTAGAGGAATTTTCCTTATGCATTTGGTGCACAATAGTGGTGATAGATCCCTAAAGATGGTCAATTTTTTTCTCTCTTGTGGCTGTCCCTAGATCGATAGTGGAGACATTATAGTTGACCCCTTCTTATCCCATCACTAGAGTAGCTATCTGTACCATCCTAGATCCCGATGCATCCATTGTTAGATGAGATCTGACCTTTGGTTTATTCTCCTTCTTTGTGCCTATTTGCACTCGAGCCAAGATGGCTTCAAGTCTCACCTTTGGATCCATAGGAGTTAGGATTTTCTTCTCTAATTTATTTTCAAGCCACTTGGGCATCCGAGACGCTTCCTTTGGTGATTTTTGATCACCCTCCCCTTCTTGAATATGCCGAATTTCTATTTCTTTGTTTCCTAGAATCTCTTGTTCCATCTTTGCCTCTTCCTCTTCATCTGAATCCTGAATGAATACTGTTTCCTTTTTTGGGGATTCAATGGTTGTATGTTATTTGGGGCTATCTTCTCCTTCAAACCTCTTTTCTTCTTCTTTCTGATGCACATGCTCTATATGATACTCCACCCCCAGACTTTTTCTTGCTTCAACCTCTTATTGGGGCTTGTCTTCTTCTTTCTTTTCTTCCTCTTTTTCTTCATCTTCATGTGGATGAGGCACTTCTTCATCATGCTTGAGGCTCTTATCTTGCTCCCCAGTTGGAGGCTCAATGTTTACCTCCATTTCTTCATCTGTTTCTTTTCTTTCCTTAGATGGTGGTCTCTCAATTTCCTCACCGACATCCCTGAGTTGTTTAGCAAGTTCCTCCTCCAGCTCTTGACCAGAGGTTTCCATGATATATTTTGCACTAGAATCTTCAATATCTTCCTCGAAAGACCCTGTTTCTTCCTCATTGTGCACCACTTCATCAATTACTAGGTGTTGATGCTCTGGGTGTTCATGATAATCATCAACTTCTTCCTCCATTTCTTTTACTGCCTCCCTTTCTTTCCTTTCCAACTCTTCAGATATCTA
Organism: Sequoia sempervirens; assembly: GCA_007258455.2. Lineage (NCBI taxonomy): Eukaryota > Viridiplantae > Streptophyta > Pinopsida > Cupressales > Cupressaceae > Sequoia > Sequoia sempervirens. The sequence goes on along the minus strand of VDFB02271358.1, from coordinate 1,110,662,157 downwards.
CATTGTTGCTTTCATTTTTAGGGGCTTAGTTGGAGGAGTAGGGGTAGGAAGGCTAGAAACAACTTGTACTAGGGCAACCTGCACTGCAGGATTCATGAATATCCTAGAGAGCTCCATTGGTACGTTCTGCATGTTCCTAGCAAAGGCTTATAGGAGCTAAAGGGTAGGCATTTTTGTTGTTGTAGTGGCCAATGGGAGGGCTTATGATGGAGACATGGAGGAGGAAGAGAGTGGAGAAGTAGTAGCAGACAAGGAATCTGACCTCTCCTTCCTCTCCCTCATGGAGTGGATCTTCCTGTATGGTGGGCATCTCCATGAAACTGCCCAACTTATTTGACTACTTGGAAGGCTCACCTTCTGAGGGCTTCCTCGAGTACATTAAGTGCTTAGGTTGACATTCAACTATCTCTTTTCTCTTTCTTGACTTGGTAGCTAGAGGAGACTTTGAGTTTTCCCCAGATAGGGCAGCAACTGTCCCGTTGTCAGTCTCACTTTTAGGTTCATCCTCAAGCTCATTGTATGTTAGAGTAGCTCCTTGTAGCTTCAATTGAGCAATCTTCCCATCAATCCACTATTTTTCCTTGCCTCTATGGGATTTATTAAAAAATCAAGGTCATTGACCTCTTGTTCATCCCATTCAATTAAGGGTAGCGAAAAATTGGTGACAATGTTGTATCTTGGATCTATTACCATATTCTCTTCCTCCACAACTTGATCTAGCATTGGAAACAAGTTGACTGTCTTGAAAAAATACACTGTCATGCACATGTAATGTCTCATATAGACTTCTTTATCATCTTTGCAATTTTCCCAAAATTCTTCGACATTGTGTCGATGTGCATACTCTATCCTGTCTGCCCTCTTCAACTTGCCATATAGATCCATCCGTGGCCTGACAGTATGGAATTCTATGTGATATTCAACTAATTCCTTATTACAATATTATGCACATTGGGATGCAGGGATTGCATACATACCCTAGCCAAATGAAAGGGGATAAGGGATTTTAGGCTGGTGCTTGTCACTTAGGAGGGTATGCGCACACTGCAGCTACCGGGAGAGTTCAAGCAATATTAATCAGTCATTTGGGTATTAGGGCAGCTTATATGGTTTCTCTAAGAAACCCTTAGCTCAGATGTATATAAATTTGGGAAACTGAATAAATAGAAAGTTGAAACAGTGGATGAAGGTGTTGGCACTGTGGGTAACACTTCTTTCAAAGTCACCTCCAAGCAATTTGATTGTATGCCTAATAAAGGCATCGTTGACCCTACAATAATCTTTCTTGAAGTTTTTGAATTTAAGCTAGGGGTATCTATCATATACCTTCAATTCTCTCCCTAGAGTATGGCTTGGGGATACAAATAGTCCCCTATATTGAGTGTGGTCGACAAGTAGATAGGTTTGGTTTGAGGTCATGTAGAACTGAGAGCTCTTCTTCAGTGCCACAAACTGTTCATGCAAGCAGTTGCTAATCATTCCTACCCAATAGAAATTGGTCTTTCCTCGGATAATTTATTCAATGAAATACAACATCCATTCTTGGAAGAAATCCGTCGTTAGGAGGTCCATAACTCTACTTAATAAGGTTACCAAGTCATGGTAATCCTTGTAGAAATCACTTCTAAAGAGTTCTTGGGGCACTTTGTTTGCACTACCCATCTTCTCCTTTAACTAGTATTGATTGATAAGCTTCTTGCAATTGAGAGGGTTGGCATCTCATGTGGTCTTAGCATATCCCTTAGTTGTCTCCTCCATATCATCAAAGGTGGGTATACGAAAAGTCTTCCTAATAGACTTAGCAGACAAATCAACCAATATGTTGCCATCCTTGTCCACTATTCTTTTGGTGTTTTCTTGATATGCCTCTCTGCAGGCCATGACCAATTTGAGAGCTATGAGGGCAGGTGAGAAACCAATAGCCTTGGCCAACCCACTCCCTCTAATCCTTCTGACATTCTCTATAGTAGGGTTGACAATGACCCTTTGCTTGAACTCATCGATGCTGATGTGCCCCAAGTTGGTATCAAAGATCTTCTCCTAGTCTGTGGTGACCTTTGTCTTGAGTTCCTCCCCCTAGAACTTGTACTTCATTTGGTCCTTTTCTTCCTTGCTTTTGTGTGCTTTAGCTAGCTTCTTAACCTTTTCCTTTTTTGCAGATGCTTCTAAAGGTCCTGCAGCTGGTTCCATATATCCTACAAGCAAGGGAGCAGTAAACACATTCAAGTAGAAATGTTAGAGAAATCATGCAAAAAATGACGTTAGATCAATTAGTTCACCATTCAAGGATCTTAACATTTCTTTCAAATCACCCTTAGCATTTTTTTTGAGAATGTTATGGCAATGCGGGCCCAGGGGTGTGGACTTCCCTAGGTTGGCAGCTATTCTGAAGGCAGTTGTGGATGGATGGTGGACAGGGAACGGTGGCCCACATGGTTCTACCCGCATCAAGATTTGGCCATGAAGTTGGGTCCATGAAGAAGGTCAAGTCATTTAGGCACATAGGTTAAATCCATTATGAAGTTTTGGAGGTGTTAAGTCCATTGTTTAAGTGTACGAACTCAAGGCATTCGGGAGCAAGGAGTAGCTTGGTCATTTGAGGCTCTGCTGTTGAAAATGACCTTAGCAGGGTGACACCCCGCAAGTGGCATCTCACAATGTAGGATCCACGACCTCGAGGGATGGTGTCATTTCATTGTTGAAGCTTAAATGGTTTGGATGAGTGTGGGCCAGAAGGTGCGGAAATTCGTCAGAGGTTGGCCTTTCAGAACAACAGAGGCGAGATGAAAGTCCACTAAAGGAGACACACTGTCGGATCCCCAGGAGGCACATGCATTACCCATTTGTTGGCAAACAACCAAAGGGAGATAGTGGGGTTGGGTCCTGCGTAGTGAGTGGATGGTAGCTCTTGGTCATTTTGACCCAACGAGAGTGGGATAGAGTTCTGCATGCGGCCACCCACATGGAAGAGCCTACAAATTCATTTTGTATTTAGTCATTTTGGTTCAGGTCTCAACGAAGGAACTGAGTGCGGGATCTACGGGGCGGAGGGATGGCCTAGTAGGACCGTTTGGGATGGAAAAATCGAAGTGGAAACTTGTGGATGAAGGCCCGCAAAAGAGCCAACACTTAGACATTTTTAACGTAGGGACATTAGATGACAATGGTAGGATCGAGACTTGCCTTTCAGAAGGATTCTATGGTTTCAACGTTTTGAGGGGTTGTTTATGAGGTGGTGAATGTTTAACAAAGGTCCACATTGGATGGTCCACATCACATAATTTTCCATGGTTTTGAGCTTGGGCAATGGTTCGCCGGATGGAAGGACGAGTTACTAAGGTCATTTGAAAATGACAATCCCTAAGTGGAAGCCTACGAAACAGAAGTTCGCATTGATAACTCCGTAACGAGTTAGGACTAAGGCATTTTGGTATGGCTGAGTTTCAATCGAAGACCACCAGGGCGTGGCCCACCGTGTGGAAGGACGAGATCAGATAGCCATTTGGAATGGCGGGGATCAAAGGGAATTCCACAGGTCGAGGCCCGTGCTTGCGGACCCAAGAGGGCCGAAGGATCCCTCTTTTGGACTCATGAATTTTTGGGTCAAGTCAAAGATGGACGGCAAGAGAAGGGTGCCTCCCTGTGAGAGTAGTCCTGATGAGAGTGTCGGTCGATGTTTAAGCTTTTGCATTTTGAGGAAAAATGACGGTGTCGAGCACTTTGTAGGGCCGCAGGGCATGAATGCCCTAGTTCAAGAACAACCGCAACAACCTTAAGTTAAGCACGTGGCCTTCGGGTGATTTTTGAAAGTTATCAAAATTCTAACTCATGGATTTTGTTTGTCAGGGTCTCATCTAACTAGTTCTTAGTTTCCTTCTTTAGATTTTAACAACTTTCACATAATTTTAAAGAAAACTCAAAATATGACTCACGGTGGAAGACCAACCTGAAGAATTCGATGAAAATGGATGAAGAGACAATGAGCAAAGGCTTTGAATTGGTGAAGGAACTCTCTAGGAATGAAGGCAGATGGCTCTGAATGGTTTGTGAAATTTTGATAGGTGAAAATGATGCTTCAGATCACCTATTTATAGATTTTTGTGCATTTAATGCCCTTCATTAATGTTGGTACAACGGGGGCCAAGGTTGGTGAATGTGCATTTCAAAAACAGTGGCGGGAATGGCAAAGTCCGCTAAATGGTCATCAAGGATTGGCCGCTTGGCCAGTCGGTGATGAAAATAGCGAAACAAGGTCGCGGGTCGCACGAGGTGGGAAGACATTGTGAGTAGGCCGTTTGGAACGACGGAGATGCCAAGGAATCCTGGATAGGGCGACTTGCAGGGGCATACCCGCATTGCCCAGAGGATGTCAATTTCAAAGTTAGAAGGCACACCGCCAATAGAACCTCGCCAAGGCCAAAGACTTGGAAATTTGGGAAGTGGTGAAGCTTGGTCAACTTGGGATGATTCTTCTAAGACTCCTTGATTGCTTAGGACTCAAAAATAGGGGGAATGCAAAATGAGGCGGCAACAAAAGTGACCCGACAAAGCGAAAAGAGGGGGTCCCCATTTTGAACGGGGTGTGTGTGCTATAGGCACAACATTAGGGGATTGAGGTTCAACTTGTGATTCAATTTCAGGATGTAGAATATCCAAAATTTCAAGTTATGTTGGTTGTTTCATTGAAGGATAAAAGGATGCATTGGACTCAAGGTTGTTAGGGAAATCATTTATGAATTCATTCATGTTGGCATCATCCTCTCCAATGATGTCAACATCACGAGGATGACATGCATTAGGAGTTATGTGAGCATGAATAAGTTCAATTTCATTAGGGTCATTACCAAAAACACAATATGAAACATCAACCAAAGAGAACGTAGACTTCCACACATTGCCTAAATAGTTCTCCATTTTTAGAATTTTAGACCTAAACATTGTAATGTACTGATTAAACAATGCAATAAGCTGAAAATGAAATGTTTTGATGAAATTTTGAATTGTTACAATGCACTGAAATGAAGAAATTTAAGCTAAATGTAATGAAATTGATGAAACAAAAAATCTGGAAATTGAAACAACAAGATGAATTCACCAAAAAGAAGCTAAAAACTAAGATTTTAATGTCCTGAAATTGTAGATTTGTAGCTAACAGGGACTCATTTGCCACCAAAGGTGAATGGATCCTAGTAAACCTTTTCAGGGAGCTCTGAATTGGAAACAAAAGCTTGAAATGTTTGGAATCTGATGCTTGTCAGCCCTCAATAGGGACTCATTCACCCTTAAAGGTGAATGGGTCCTGCTAGGGCTTTCCTAAAATCTCTAAATCTGGGTTGCAACTTCTAGGTTTGCACTTCTTCTTGTGATGAGGGGTACTCCCCTTACCTATAGAATCTCACCACATACATATAGAAAGAACAACCAGATGCAAGAAGAGAACAAATATGTTCATTTATTACTAGAATGAAGTTACAAATTATATGCCATCTTATGGGCAGTTTCCTACATGCATCCGTTGAGAGCAGATCTTAATTCACATTTGGCTCTACACTGTATGCTTTTCCTCACACTTCTGCCACTTTTTGTTCTTGCATTATTTCATCATTTATATTTCCCTCAAGTTCTCTAGGTCGGCCTTGATCTTCCCCGCTTCCATGTCATAGTATCATTCATCATCCAATGACCATTGAGCACAAGCCTTGAAATTTGTTTTTCCAATAGCCTAATGTTGATTTATAATGAAGATGTGTAATCAACTACTATTGTTTTGCTACGTGTCACCCTCTGGTTTACTCAACCATTGCACATCCACTTTTTCCCTTCCACTAATCACTACTGTTGACCTATCCCTGGGACAAGATATCATGTCCACCTGAAATCTCAATGTCTCCACGATATATCTTGTCGTTTTGTTGGTGTGACTCACATTCGACTCCTACCAATATGCAAGTGTCCCGTTGATAGATGACCATTAGTCCATCGGGGACACCTAAGTTAACATCCCACCAATGAAGCTCACTCCCACCAATGGACACACATACCACCCACTCCTAAAGAGATATTGGTCCGACGTCCGAACATCAGATGCAATCCTGCCAAAAAGTTAATCTCTCATCGATGTAACACAATCACGTCCATAACACTACCTCCCAACATCAGAATGTCAAAGAGACATTTGCAGATCTCCCATCGAAATTGCTCTATCTCATCGAGAACAAAAAGAAATGCCAAGTTAGGAGGTTAGGAAATCTTGAAACCCCACGAAAATAAAGGGATCACTAAATCACAAGGTTTCAGAACTTCAGAACTTCGCGACATGAGTTATGAAAACTTGGAATCCCATGACTTCTTACAACTTTTCCCTTTATTCAAAATAAACACACTACTATTTTTTTTTGGTTGATGCAAGATTGCTTTTCACTTGCAATGCTCCTGCATCAGCTGCCCCAGGTAAGTGAAATGTTCCTAGAGTTTGTAAACTTAGGAACATTGGAAGGTGCAAGAGACGGTAATCCCATGTTTATTCTTGACCCATAGTTGCTCCTTATCCACATGAGCCTTCCCTCTTACACTCTTCTCCTCAACCTCAACTCTCAAGCCATCTCCATTTATGTTCTCATGTTTCTCTGAACAACTTCTTACCATTGGACCACCTCTATGCCCACCACACCCTTTTGGGCTGTCACTCCTTGTGCCTTTATTGTGCTGTTGCAATAAGTCAGAACTTAATTTTCTCTTTCCTCTTGAAACCTAATCTTTGAACAATTGTAAATCACCGTGATTACTTCGTCCCTCTTCATCTACTCGTTACTTCTCTACACTACAACAAACAATAGAGCTAGATTCTTTTAGTTGCTTTTCCTTCTCTTTTAGAGAAGTCAACATATATTGTGGCCCATCTTTCTAGATGGTATACACATTCCTCCTACCATCATAGATGGCTTCCCTGTCAAATTGCCATGGTCTACCCAACAACACATGACATGCTATCATAGGCATCACATCACACAACACCTTATCTTTGTATGAACCAATCTGAAAACTTACTAAACACTAGTCTCTCACAGTCATTTCGTGCTCCTTCTATAACCAACAAACTTTGTACGGACTAGGATGTTTATTCCTTTCCAAACCTAGTTTCTCCACCATTTCTTCTGAAACTAAGTTATCCGTACTACCACTATCAACAATAACCTTACAACACTTACCTCCAGCCTTGCGCACAGTCTGAAAGAGATTCCTTCTTTGGGATGGTTCCTCCTCCATCGTCTTTGGAGTCACCAACACTCCTCTCATCATGAGAGATTCACCTTCTTCTGGGTCTACTACTTTTGGCGATGCATTACACTTATCTTCTTGCGCCAAGTGGTTTCTTGCTGCACTCTTCTTGCTACCCTCTTGTATTTGATCACACTTGGATGCATGATGACCAACTTCTCCACACTGGTAACATCTAAATGGAAACCCTCTGCTGCCACTACCATGTCCTCTTGTTGATACCTCCTTTTATTTGGCCCACTTCTTTGCTCAATTTTGGCTTGGATTCTTCCTCAATTTGCTTTCCTTTACTATTGCTCCCTTGTCTTCCCCAACTTTTGGAATTGTTTATTTGCCTCTTCATTAATTTCTCCTTTGCCACCAATGCATACTGGTATGCTTCCTCAACTATGGTAATCTTCAACATACTCATCTCATCCTATATGTTAAACCTCAAGCCATTCACATACCTGACTGTCTTTTCCCTATCAATTTCATGCCTTCTAGATTGAATAGCCAGCTTGTAAAATTTTTTAGTGTAATCTTTTACACTCATATGTTTTTGCTTTAAATTTTGCAATTTCTTGAACTCCATTTTGTAATCTCCAAGTATGAATGCCTTCTTCAACTTCGTCACCATCTGATTCCACCTCATTATTTGGGGATCTCCATCGATTTCTCATTCTTTTTGCAGTCCTTTCCACCATAACACAACATTCCCTTTCAATTTCATTTGAGCTATCTTCACTCGTTGTGGGTCTTTAATTTCCTCTAATTCAAAGTACTTTTCCATCTCTCCAATCCAATCGATTAACTCATCTAGATTTAATGTTCCAGAAAAGTTCAAAAAATCCATCTTATTGCTCTTCGTTATTCTCGAAAGAGCTCTCAAAAATCTTTCTTGTTTGACATCTACTAGCTATTCCTCCTCCTCTTCTTCTCTTTCATGTTCTTCAGCTTCAATTTCTTCCTCATTCTCACGTTCTCTTCCTCTCTCTCTTCTTTCCCTTCTATTACCAACACCTATTCCCCCTTGGTTTCTGATACCCTCAACCACCATGTCACAAAATCTTTCAATTACAACCTCTAGTTTGGGTCTTCCTCTGCCTCTTCCTATTCGGGGTGACATCTCTTCCAATCAACAGTTTTAGCTCTAAGCTATTTGGGATTCCACACACACCCACAACAATCCTTTCGAGCTCTACACTTCTCTCACTCTCTCCCATAGATCTTGGTGGATACTCTCCACGCTCAAAACCACCTGATCTGATACCACTTGATGAGGGGTACTCCCCTTACCTACAAAATCTCACCACATACATATAGAAAGAAAAACTAGATGCAAGAAGAGAACAAATATGTTCATTTATTACCATAATGAAATTATAGATTATATGCCAACTTATGGGCAATTTCCTACATGCGTCTGCTAAGAGCAGATCTTAATTCACATTTAACTCTACACTATATGTTTTTCCTCACACTTTTGTTGCTTTCTTTTCTTTCATTCCTTCATCGTTTATAATTCCCTCAAGTTCTCTAGGTTAGCCTTGATCTTTCCTACTTCCATGTCGTAGTACCGTTCATCATCCAATGAGCATTGAGCATAAGCCTTGAATTTTTTTGTCCAATAGCCTAATGTTGATTCACAATGAAGATGTGTAATCAACGACTATCCTTTTGCTATGTGTCACCCTTTGGTTTACTCGACCATTGCTCATCCACTTTTCCCTTCCATCAATCACTACCATTGGCCTATTACTGGGACAAGATATCATGTCCACTCAAAATCTCAATGTCCCCATGATATATATCTCGTCTTTCTGTCGGTGGGGCTCACATTAGACTCCTACCATTACATAAGTTTCCCGCTGATAGATGACCATTGGTCCATCAGGGACACCTAAGTTAGCATCCTGTCGATGAAGCTCAGTCCCACTAATAGACACACATACCGCCCACTCCTAAATAGATATGGGCTTGGCATAAGAACATTAGATGCAGTCTTGCTGAAAAGTTAATCTCTTGCTGATGTAACCCAATCACGTCCATAGCATTATCACCCGCCATCGAAATGTTGAAGAGACATTTGCGGATCTCCCACCAGCACCGCTCTATCTCACCGACAACAAAATGAAATGCCAAGTCAAGAGGTTAAGAAATCTTGAAACCCCACGACAACAAAGGGATCACTAAATCGCAAGGTTTCAGAACTCCACGACATGAGTTATGAAAAATTGGAATCCCGCGACTTCTCACATCTTGGCCCTTTATTCAAAACAAACACACTACTATTTTTTTTGTTTTCAATGCAAGATTGCTCTTCACCCGGGATGCTCCTGCATCACCTTGGCACTTTGAATTTCCTGTTTTTGTATCTGGATTTTCCTATAACCTGCAAAAAAAATTTGATATCTTGTTGGGGAATGGGGGTTTGCCTCAGTCAAACCCCTTGTTGGTAATTAAACCTTGAAAGATGAATGAAAGTCTGAAACATGCAATAGTGTGTGCAATCTCAATCTTAAGTGTGTCTAAGAATGAGATCCAAGAGAATTTAAAGGAAAATTTACCCAATTGTGTTAGGATAAAACCCTTGAATGCAATGTGAACAATGTAAATGACTCATTAGAGAAGATATCTAATCCCTCCAATGAATCACTAATCTAAAAATACCTCTTGTAGGTTGCAAATAGGATGATTATAGAAGATGGAATCAATCCAAAAACAAGTCCTTAGGCTTGGTTGTATGACTTTTGCATCTCCCAACACCTAGAATCCTTCATGATTCTCCATAGGCATCTATCATCAACCTTCAATAATGCTTGAACTTGGACACAAAATGAGCTTGAAGATCTTGAAATGCTACTCAAAACTTCACTTTTGTTTGAATGCTTTGCCTTGCTTGCTTGTAATCTTGCTCTAGTTTTCTCTCTTAGATTGCTTTAGTTGACATTATGTCAAATATCCTTGTATTTATACTAAATTAGAGATTTAGCCCCAAAATTCAAATAATCAAGGACGACCTCAGATCTGGAAATGAAATTAATTAAAATCCCACCAAGATGAAATTCAAAAAGAGGGTCCTTGTTAAGGGAGGACCCATTTTCCACTTGGGGCGAATGGGTCTTGGCTCACTTTCCAGGACCAAGCTCTGGGAGGTGAAAAGAAGGCCAAAAACCTAGTTAGAATATGCCAAGAAAGTGGGGTACTGTTAAGGGAGGACCCATTCACCCTTAGTGGGGAATAGGTCTTGGCACACTTTCTAGGACTTGAAACTTGCCACATTCAAGGTTATGTCATTTGATTGTCAGGTGTTGGGATTGATCTTCGTGAGGTGTCAAAATTAAGGCCTAAAAGGGGGTTAATAACTCCACTTAACAAAAATGAATTAAGACCACCTAGATAAGTGTGAAAGTGCTTTAAAACACTTTACAACACCTAAACAAGGTACAAATTATGTACATTTTTATTTAGAAAGGGTCCCATTGGGCTTAATTAAGCAAATAAGTCCTAGAAAAGTGTGAAAGTGTTTTACAACACTTCACAACACCCTTTTAAAGGACAAATTAAAACATGATTTAGCTAAATAAAGGTCCTAAAATAGTGTGAATGTCTAGAAGACATTACAACACCACTCCAAGACACCATTGGTCCAGTTTTAATATCAATTATCCAAGCAAGCAAGGAAAAAGGCTACTTTTTCCATCACCACAGTCTTTAAATTTGGTGTAGATTTATCATAAGGTTTAGTATAAATTAATATATTGTATCTCTTTCATCCATGTAGGTTTAACATGGATGTGCAAAAAAGGAGTAAAAGAGTTAATGTAGTTTGAAATATTATAAGATGAGTTTCCAATAGATTCTATTGAAAGTCACACCTATTATGTAATAGCCAAAGTTTATTGATCTTTCTAAAAATTCTATTCAACATAAAACATGAATCATATTGAAGTTTATGTGCACTTTACATGAGAAAAAACTTTCAATGGTGATATTATTCTTCTATTTTGTCAAAACTGAAGACAACCTGTGTAGGTTGTGACCATCAAAGTCCAACTCTGAAAAACACCTATAAACCTATACCAAGAAGAACCAAATTGATAATTAGCTATACCATCATAAATATAATATAAAAACATGTACTCCCGCAAGTTTTTTCCTCTTGATTTGTTTGATGCTCATGCAATCACACCCAAAATCTCAAACACCTATAACTGATCAAACAATTACCAAACTCATACTACACCACAAATTGAAAATCTACTTGATCCATTATGTAGTATGTTGTACATGCTCTCCAACGCCTATTCAAAATTGAAAAACCAATTTCGTATGCAAAGGTTATGCTCAAAAATGTGAAATAGAGAACATATGGATTTTAGGCTCCAAAAATTGATCAAAAGAGAAAAATGATGAAACCAAACCTATACCACTGCATATTTCTTGGAACCACCTTTCCAACGAGTATAAGAAGTCAAAAAACTGACATCTTAAAGGCGAAAGTTATGCCCATTTGAAAAAACTGCTCTAATTTGCCCAATAAGGCTAGTCGATGGCCCTCGAGCTGAGCCACTAGTGGTCCACCGGTGGTGCCTTGGTGGCAGACCCAAAAGGGTTATTAATTTTGGTTTAATTTTAATTTTTCAAACTTTAAAGTTTTACCGGTGGAATTAAACTCTAATTTAAAAGCATTTAAATTTCATTTTAAATAAAACTGGTGGGTTTTTAATTTTTTTGGGTGGTATATTAAAAATTTAACTACCTCGGTGGGAGGGCTTTGGCCACTCCCTGTCACCCGGGGCACCTGTTGGCTGGCAAGTTGGCGAATGATGGTCATCTAGTCTGTCAGCATGGTAGGTCGTGCAACTACCAAGGGAGGGTACGGGGTCTACGGACCACACCCCTTATTAATTTTTTTTTAATTTCATTTGATTTTTAATTAAAATATTTTTTGTAGGTTTTTAAGCTTTATTTTCAAAGGTCGATTTAATTTAATTTAACTATATTTTATTCACAATTGACCCTCTATAGACCTGTACGACAGGCTATGGGGGCAAAATGTTTTTGCCTTTTTTTCAACTTTTCCAAAATAGGGCAAATTTTATGTCATTTTTCATTTCTTAGCCATCCTGGATTTAATGGTGAGGCATGTTTTGTCTCAAGAAGTCATCCATGAAATTTCCTCTACAAAACCCTCACATGAAAGCACAATCCAAGAAACCATTTTGACCCAAATTTTGTATGCCTCAAATGTGTAATAAACCCAACAAATCTTGACAACTTAAAAACCCAAATTTGCATATAAACACCTACAACATGTATTCCATACCTTGTAATACCTCAGATCTATATTACATAGCCATGGATTCAAATTTGCACCAAATCTACTCAAACAAGGGTTATAACAAAAACTTGGAAGCTCACACCTCCCATCAACCATTAAAGCTCTAATACCACTTGTTAGGAAATAATGCATCATGCCCACATTCTTAATCCATTTCCTACATAAACCCATGAGAGATAAAATGCATAAAAATAACCTTAACACATAGATCAAAATAGACAAGCCACACGATAACACAAGATATACCCTCGGAAAACCCTCATGAGGGAAATACCCAACCTCTAAAAGCATCCATACTCCATCTATTATTCAACAATAAAACATTACAAGAGTTACAATGAATACCTCTGAAGCACCAAGCCTCTCCAATGTATCCTCCATGTGTCCAAGCATGAATCCACACATCCCATGCCATGCTTCACATATGCACTCCTCAAAAAGACTCAATGATGATAGCCCACTCACCCAGCCAACCTTAACAGCTAAACATGTGCTTGATTTTATAGACTCAAGCTCACACAAATAGAACCAAGTGGTAAGATAAAACCATGTAGCACAAAACCATGTGAATACAAAATCATTGACCCCTCATTTAATATTGGGTACTAAGTTAATTCACTTTATTAAATATTTTTCCAATATTAAATTATTATCTCATGTCTCTCTCTGATTAAATAATAATCCAATGTTACAATACAACATATGAGTGGTCCCAAAATAATTACTAGTGTGATTAGCCACACCTCCTAGGTGCATCAAGACTAAATAATTATTTAATTACAACATATAATATAATTTTTTTATGCAATTGTGTACAACATGATATCCCAACAACTATGACCATAAGGGCTAACCATAATTGTAGTACATAACACTCAATTTAATTGAGTGGCTTGATATTTTTGTTTCTATGGGCTACGCTTAAAGTACTAATGAAAATTTATAATTTTCTCAAAAAAAGGTCATATAAAGGTGATTTTTTTATTATAATAATATTAAAAAACCTCAAAATAGTTGCAATTGTTTTTTACATTAGTGGTGATTAAATACTTGATTAAATTACTTTACAAGATAAAATAATTGAAAAAAATCCTTAAAAATTTGACTTGACACTATAGTATATTAAAAAATACAAATAATACATTTTAAATGAAATAGAATTATAAATTATTATAAAAATAATTATAGCACATCTAGAAAAGTGGATGAAATATTAATCATGTCTAGATAAACTAAGTATTGCTCAAAGTTAAAGTAATAAGTTAATAGTTGGTTTCAAATATTATCTAATTTTTATTCATTATTTTGTGTAAAAATAACTAGGAATAGTTCAAGTTGTCAATGACTAATAACACAACTACTTATGTAATCCAGTAGCCTCTAACCTCTAGCTTGAATGCAATTTTAATTATTAAATCACTACCAAAAATGGAATACAATTTTTTTAAAGTTTGATAACAAAAAATAGGGTATAAAGTGTAGTCAAAAAGAAGAGGCTAGAACACATTGTCATTTAGAATGTCTAGCAATAAGAGGTCATGCTTGTGTTTAGCTGAACCTCCTCCCTCTTCCTAGAGGAGACATATGCATTGTCTTGTAGTGAACATATTGTTGGTAGCTAAAGGTTGAAAAGATGTTTGGATACACCAAACATAATTTAATGTTAATAAAATATCAAAATTAATTCATAAAAATGAAAAAATAAATAAAATTATTATTTTTTAAATAATATTTATTTGAAGAATATAAAATATTTTATTAATCAATCTATCAATTTTAATGTGATTAATTTAAGATAGGTGTTTTCAAAATAATTTCTTAGCATTTTTATTTGAAAACACTTACATTAAATCTTTTTGATACGATTGATTTTATTATTTTAAAAAACCATCCTTTACTTATTTACATATAAGTTATTTGATTTATATTTCATTCAATATGTAATATTTAAATTTAGATACTTAATTTAAATTTATAGTTTAATATATAATACTAATAAAAAATATAAATTGATTTTAAAAAATTATTAAAAATTAAATAAATGAAAAAAATAAAAAATGTTAAATTTACTCTTTTAGGATTAAATTTGAATTTTACTCTTTTAAGATTAAACTTGAATTATTTATAGTTTGTTTTATTACCCTTTTTTTTAATGTAGGGTGTTTTTTAAAATAATGACAATCTTTTTAAAAATAATTGAATCAGTCAATTATCAAATATTTAAGCAAAATATTATTGGTCATAGTTTTAAGTTTTATATGTTAGTTGCAGGGATAAATTACTAGCTACTATGTTGGTAAGAATTAGATACAATGTGAAAATGTTCTTTGGAAATATAATAATTAAATAAAATATTATAATTTGTCTAGGATTTGTATAGTGAATGACACCTAATCTCAATGGGATTTAGAAAATGTTATTCACAAAGTTCACATAATTTTTTAATGTATTATAATTCTCATTTACTATAATAAATAATCAATCTACAAATGTGTTAGATACTAGGGAATCATGTGGTCATCAATAACTAATAGTTCATAAATGCACCACCTAATATAAAAGCATCTAGAACAATCAATATTATTGGTCAAGCATTACTTATGCTACACTTCAACAATGATTTACTTCTTAATTGTGACTTTGATATGAATGAATAAATACAATGCAAATTCAAACACATCAAAAGCATTTTTGTTAGACATAAAAATAAAAACAAATATCAAATCATCAAAACAGACATGTATTGAAATGATAAAAACAAAATAAACATTGGCATACAAATACAAACTCACATCATGTTTTTGTTTCTAAAACATCTACACAAATGATTTTATAAACAAAAGAAATTTATCAAATATTGCTTATTTAAAAAATGTAAAAAATTGAAACTAAAATAAAAACAAATCCATAAGATAAAATAAAAACAAACCCATAGATAAAATAAAAAATAGTACAACACATATTACATGAGTCCCATTTACATTATATTTTTTATTCCATTTTTTTTTTATTACGACAAATAGCAGCCACTACATGACACTTTTTTTTTTGGTTGGTGAAATGCAACCATGGGGGTTGCTCCTAGATGATATTTTTAGCTTGGCCTGAGCCAAGTGAGGTTGCAAATAGGGGATCTTATCCTTGACATGAACACACATCATGAACATGAATAGTCTGAATTCGTGAGCATAGTAGTCTTACAAGGGCACGAAGCCTATGAGCACACCAACCTAATGAGGTTTGGAGCATGAAGACAAGGACATGAACACCTACAACTTAAGTTTCAAGCCTATGAGCACATTGGATTAGCAAGGGCACAATACCCACGATCACAATGGCTTGATGAAGGTTTGAACCTTGGTGGCAACAACAACAATGTCATGATTTAACCATCACACAATGTCATGAATGACTAAAATTTAAACCAAGAATGTATCCCTTGGGCTACATGTGAATGCCCCACTCCACACGTGAGTAGATTAGGATACAATACCTCAAGGGCCTCTCAATTATTGATGTAGTAAATGGTAAGCCCACAAAGTTTAAACTTTGGTTGATGGTACTACAGGTAAGAAGCCCCGTCGTCACACCATAGGGTCTCTCCTAGCTAAAACATGACACTTATTTCAGAAGAAATTATTGATTTTTTATTTGAAATTTTTGATTATCATAGATATTTTGAAAGGAAAATAACTTCAAATGGTGGTAAAGAAATATCTTTATAATAAAATACCCAAAAATGACTCGTAATGAATTATTTAAAACCCCTTCTTATTTCCACCTTGTCCTATATATACAAGGAGAAATCATTGTACATTCACATATTTTATGATATTTTTGGCTAATTTATTGTTCTTGAATTCTTTGTGTAAGTTCTTGAATTTTGCATTCATAATTTGTTGCTACAACACTTATACAAAAGCTTCTAGAATAATTGATATTATTGGTCTAGCATTATGTGAGCAACACTTCAACGATGATGTACTTCTTCTTCATGACTTTGATATAGATAACTAAATTCAAACACATCAAAAGTCTTCTTGTTAGCTATCAACAAAAATAAATATCAAGCCATGAAAATAGACATCTATTGAAATGGTAAAAGCAAAAAAAACATTGACATAACAAATACAAACTCATATCATACATCAAGTGCAAATTGATAATGTGTACACCATCTTGTTAACAATTCCATGTCCATTTTATTTTGTTTCTAAAACATCTACATCAATGATCTTATAGACCAAAAAAAAAGGTCAAATATTGCTTATTTGAAAATTACATAAAATCAAAACTAAAATAAAAACAAATTCATAGATAAAATTAAAAATAGTAAAATACACATTACTCGAGTCTCATTTACATTAAATTTTTCTATTTCAAAACAAAGTAAGAATATGCCAAATATTGTCTATTGAAAAACTACATAAAATTAAAACTAAAATCTAAGAGATAAAATAAAAACAGATAAAAACTAAAATAAAAACAAATCTTTGAAATAAAATAAAAACAAATCCACCAAATAAAATTAAAAATTAGTACAATACATATGACATGAATTGTTTGGTTGCATTTATTAATTAATTGAAAACAAAAAATGAGCACACTTCTTATTTTGAATTAATTAATAAATACACACTTCTTATTTTCAATTAATTAATAAATACAAAAAAGTGTAATAAACATTTGGTTGTATTTATTAACTACCATATATATATATAATATATAAAATACGCCGAGAGATATCCTTCTCGAGGCATCTATTTTTAATAAATTTTCTCACATAAAAGTGCAATAGACGCCTCAAGAAGGTATCTCTCGGCGTATTTTATATATATTATTAAAATAATATATATATGCTAGTAGCATTGACATGGATGACAAAATTATTATTGTTAGGGTTACAATTAGGATGAAGAATAGGGTTAGGGTTAGAGATAATATTAGGATTAGGTTTGGAGTTAATGTTACTATTAGGGTTAGGTTTAGGGTTAGGATTACGATTACAATGAAGAATATGGCTAGGGTTAGACATAGAATTAGGATTAGGGTTAGGTTGTATTTATTAATTAATTGAAAATAAAAAATGAATGCACTTCTTATTTTCAATTAATTAATAAATACAGTCAAATGTGCAATTGGTTGTATTTATTAATTAATTGAAAATAAAAAAATGAATGCACTTCTTATTTTCAATTAATCAATAAATACAGTCAAATGTGCATCCTCCTAGCTGTAGGTGACCCCATATGACAATAGTACAATATATATTACATTAATTTTTGGATTCCAAAATAATATTTTTACTATCATAAATAATAGTCACTACAAAGCAATAGTACAGTACAATACATATTACACGATCTCATTTACATTAAATTTTACCATTCCAAAATAACTTTTTTACTACCATAAATAGTAACCACATAACACTTATTTTAAAAAAAATTATCAATCTTTATTACCATAAATAGTAGCCACCACCTGACACTTATTTCAAAAAACAATTATCAAATTTTTATTCTAAAACTTTGTTTATCCTAGATATTTTTTTGAAAGGCCAACAGAAAAGAAAGGTAAAATACCCAAAAATGACTTGTAATGAATAATTTAAAACCCCCATCCCCACTCATGATGATTTGAAAAGTTATAGTATAGATAGAATATTTAAGAATCCACTTATCTGTGTGTTTGCAGTGGACAAAAAAGAGGCATGTGAAGTCTGAAACGTGCTCAACCACTAACAACATGACATGAAAACGTACCACATTTAGTGCAGACAAAACTGGAAAGCGACCCCTAGAAATTCCCAAATTCCTTCCTTCCTTCCTTCCACCGAAATAGACAGACTGTGTACAAACAAACAACCAGAGAAAAGACAGCAGTCAGTTCTTTAACTCCACCAGATTTCACTGACAACTTTTCACGCCACAGTAAATGCAAAGGGAAAGCCCCGCAAATTATTGAAGAAACGCACGGGAAAGCCGTGAATGGTGATCTTCCGGGCGGTGACACAAACGCTGCCTCTGCCTCTGCCGCCTGCACAATACGAAACCGTCTGGCAGCACTTAGGCCGGTTGACCGCGACGTAGGTGGGGCCCACGTGACCGGCTAGTACAGGTGCCACCCTGACAGAACTGGCATGGTCGGCGATGGGACGTGAGCAAACATGCACAGTAATCAATGCGTATGATTTTACGTTGTACACCTTTCATCCCCATGCGTCTGCATTTCGTCACGCTTTCTCCGTCGCATTCGCCGTCAGATTTCTTCGTTACTGCTAAAATAGGTGGGCCCTCCCGCCCTCCTCTGGATGCGTCTACTTGACGGGAAATTGAGTGTCAAAAGTGGCGGGCGTCAGGAAAGAGAAGAGTCGAGGAGTTATTTGTACGGTCTCCGAGGCTTTTTGTATTTTTATTCCACATACGCAATGTGGGGCCCACGATCGGATTTCCTTTTGACGGCTATTTGTGGCCGCCCATTTGGTACCTCTTTTTATTTATTTTTGTGTGTGTTAACGTCATTCCATTTGGGGCGTAAAAATAGTGGCGCCCAATATGGATATATTCCAGGTTTGACCAGATCCAAGGACTACCCGATGGAGGAGGACAACGATCTAACAGATAATTTACTTGACGGAAAACGTGTCACGACCATCGACGTTTTTTTTTATGGGCCAATGTGTTTTAAGGTGAAGCGAATATCTAATAGGACAACGAAAAAGTCATAGAGCAAAGTTCAACGGTTAAAAAACAAAATCTAACTAATACTTTTAGTTATTTTTATTGAAAAATTTATTCAATTCTTTGGGTTTTTTTTTGGTTAACGATATGGGTATCCCTGTGACCCCGCCCAGCAGTCCAGCAGCCCGTATTTTGGGTCCCTGGGGTGAGCGGGGACAAGACTAGTTCCCTATGGGGGACCCAACAGCCGGCAAAAATATTGCTCTATCGATGCAATTTCAGATGATGATCCACAATCAAATTATTCAAAAAGTTATCACATTTTTTAGTTATTGGATCAAAATGGAGACTAAGAGTGCAAGCAAGAAAGCGGTAGGAGTTGTAGTATTTGAATGTGGTTTTGGACAAGGATCTATTATTGAATATGTGTTGTCGGGTAAGGGGTCTCAAAGAGGGGGGATGCTCATGATTGAGGTATCAAGGATCATGTGATGAAAGTGTTGTTTCTGAAGGTAATCTCTCAATTGTGGAATTTCAGAGGTTTGCAAAATTTGAATGTGGTTTTGGACAAAGATCTATTATCAAATATGTGTTGTCGGGTAAGGGGTCTCAAAGAGGGGGGATACTCATGATTGAGGTGGATCAAGGATTACATGATGAAAGTGTTGTTTTTGAAGGTAATCTCTCAATTGTGGAATTTCAGAGGTTTGTAGAATTTGAATGTGGTTTTGGACAAAGATCTATTATTGAATATGTGTTGTTGGGCAAGGGGCCTCAAAAAGGGGGGCTACTCATGATTGAGGTGGATCAAGGATTGCATGATCAAAGCGTTGTTTGTGAAGGTAATCTCTCAAATTTTTAGAGGTTTGTGTTGTTTCTAATGGTGGTACTATGGATGGTCTTTTTTGTTTCCCCCTTAAGACTCTATATCATAGCTAGGCTTCTTCCTTCAAATCTTTTAGAGGCTCATGTAAGTTGAATGCTTAAGTGGGAACAACCTTATATCTCTTGTTAGGGGTGCGGGTGAAGGTGAACCCTGCCTTATAGTTTTGGATTGCATTATGGATAAGAGGAATTTAAAAAATGGAATCATCTCTTATTGGAAATTGTAGACCCCTTAGCCTAACATTGATGTTGTTAAAACATGGGTACGTAAAAAGGTGGAGATTGAAACGCTGTTATGAAATTGTTGCTATAATGAAGGGATTATTTTCCTTTTCCTTCTCTAGTATCGAAGACCTCTAAATTGTTCTTGTAGGAGGACCTTGCTTTTTTTGAAAAGTTAGATTGGTCCTAAAAAAGTGGGAGACTAGTTTTAATCCACTATTAAATCCTTTAGCTTCACCTTAGATTGTCAAGTACGCCTCTAGAATATTGGGGGGAAGAAGTCTTTGTTGACATTGCTAGTGTTTTTGGGAATTTGTTGGCATTGATCTGATAACAAGGTCCAAGAAACACCTCATATTTGTGAGAATCTATGTAAGCTTTCTTGATGGATCTCATCTCCCCTTGAAAATAACTTTGACTTCTAAATTAGGTATCTAAAAATAAGAGATAAAATACAAGGTCCCTTATGGTATGTTTCACATACAAAAAGTTGAGATACTAGGCCAAAAGTTGTCTAGATTGAAAAGGAGTAGGAGGTTTGAATATGGGTTTAATAGATGGTAAATCCAATTATTTTTATTCAATTTTTTTATTTTTTTTTGGCAAGTATTGGATAGAAATGGAGAGGGAGTACAAACAAGAGTGGAAGTAGTTGCAAAATTTGAAATTTTGAATGCAATTTTAGATGAGGGTCCACAATCAAATTATTCAGAAAATTATCACATTTTTTAGTTATCGGATCAAAATGGCAAAGCAAGAAAACAATAGGAGTTGTAGAATTTGAACGTGTTGTCGAATTTGACTGCAGTTTTGGACAATGATCTATTATCAGATATGTGTTGTCAGGCAAGGGGCCTCAAAAAAAGGGGCTACTCATAATTGAGGTGGATCAAGGATCACGTGATCAAAGCATTGTTTGTGAAGGTAATCTCTCAACTGTGGAATTTTAGAGGTTTATGTTGTTTCTAATGGTGATATTGTGGATGGTCTTTTTTATGCCCCCCTTAAGATTCTATATCATAGTTAGGCTTCTCTCTTCAACTCATTTAGAGGCTCATGTAAGTTGAATGCTTAAGTGGGAACAACCTTATATCTCTTGTTAGGGGTGCAGGTGAAGATGAACCTGACCTCAAAGTTTTGGATTTTATTATGAATAAGAGGGATTTAAAAATGAAATCATCTCTTATTGGAAATTTGTTGGCCCCTTAGCCTAACATTGATGTTGTTAAAGCATGGGTAGGAGATATCAATTATATTTTTTTTTTATCAATTCCAACAATTGCATCTGCAAAACATCCTTTCCTATAATGATATAGTTCCATCTTTGAAATAGCATCCCCATATTCAAGAGTAGTCTATACTAGTTTAACACTGCTATCATTATGAACCCCATGTCAAATGTAGGTAAAATTGTATTAGGAAAACCATTTTGCTCAAACACTTCTCACCAACATCAATCCGGAGGATGTCATAAAAGGCGTGGAATTTGGCTTTACAATTAGAAATTACATTTTCTTGAAAGTTTATAAAACCTGAGCTCATGGCAGCTTGTGAGCCTTATCTATGCTTCCACATTTTATATGCATATCTACCAACACATTGCAAATGTAATACCAAACAAAAATCTGACTTCCATTATGTTGGAATGAACAACCATACGCTACTGCGAAGTTCTTATTTTGAGGGTGGAATTAAGAGCATGTTGTTAAAGGTTATGAAATTTGGGTTTGCACCTCTCAATTGCATCTTGAAATTTTCTAAAATAATCCACAACACATCTATTTTGTGCACATCACACAGTCAAATCCAGAAGTTTGTTGCTCTAACATTATGGACTGTAGAAATCATATATCTACACTGACAAATGCTTTGATGAATGCCCACACTTCATTCTAAGCTCCCACTTTTACGTGCTTGGTTAATGCTTTTATATTTTGCATGCATGTCTAAGAAAGCCGTCATCTGACAAAATTCCTCATTCTTTTACATTTTGATGAATGTTCATACCTTGTTCCAAAATTCCTCATTCTTTTACATTTTGATGGATGTTCATACTCTGTTCCAAAGCTTTCATTTTGGCACGGACCGAGTGGATGTTGACAAAGGTCGTGGAATTTAGTCTTACACTGTAAATTGCATATGCTTGAAAGTTTCTAAAGTCTTCTCAACAAATCCATTTTGTGCAATTCCTACAATCTTAACATTCCATGAAATCATGTATGAATTTATCATGACGATGAATTGTTGAAAGTGGATTTCTTAACAATAAATTGTTGACAGTGAATTTGCCTTAAATCCTTCCAAATATTCATCTGCATTCCCCTATTGTGCCTCCAACAGCCTTGGTCGCGCCTTGTCTCTGCATGTTTTCCAGGGCAATTGCAGTCACAACATCAGAAAAAATCCCTTTTATCTTTTGTAGTGCGAAGGAAACCGTGTCTCATTTCAAAGCTCCCATTTCAGCACGGGCAAGGAGAATATTGGTAAAGATTTTAAAAATTTGTCTTCACACCTGCTAATTGCATTAGCATTTGAAAACTTCTGCAACCTCCATTAAATCTGTTTGTGCAGACGCTATAATTGTGGCGATTCATGAATTCACATTTCTAGGCATTGTATCAAACAATTCGTATGACTTGTCCATGGCAAAATTTTGTTTTAAATCTGCTAATTATCTTCACTTGTAACTTTTAAAATTTTCTCAACAAATGCATTTGCACATATCCTGCAATGATTGTGGTTCATGAGAGCACTTTTCCTTGAGGCAGTCTGTTAAAAAAATCGCTTGCATGTAAACCAGGGTGCCTGTTGTTTGTATTTGCTTTCAAGCTTCAAAAATCTACTCAACAGTCTGTCTTGTGCATATACTGCAACCATGAAATCCCATTGTCATCCACTACTCATCTCAATCTCACAGCATTATGTGGAGAAGAGCAACTGAAAGATGCACTACACACTTTGTTCACCACACACAATTCATTTGAAAATGGTTAACCTTTGTTTTCTTTGCCTTTAAATGCTCACAGGTTAGAATTTTTGAAAAATTGAGCAAGGTAGTTTTAGGGGTTAGAATTCATCAAAATGTGAGCAAATGTGGTTAAAATGCGTGGAAATATGAGTAAATGAAGTTAGGAAATGGGCAAAATTTGAGAATAAGGTTAAAGAAAATGCAATTTTGTGAGCAATGAGGTTAGAAATTGGAAAAATGTGAGCAATAAGGGTTAGGAATTATCAAAAAGTGAGCAATAAGGTTTAATGAAGAGAGAATATATAAAACCCCCTTGACATCGCCTCAAATAAAACATTTAAATGTAGAGAAAACCTCCCTTAATGATTATTGACAACTTTAGAGAAGTTTTAAAATAATTTTATATGTTTTCCGGAAACCCCCTAATTATTCCTCAATGCCTTGAAACCAAAATCCACCTAACTTTTTGTTGGTAAATCCTTTTCCCTGAAATGTTTTTGGGATGATAAAAACACGATGACGAGAAAAACCTATAAAAGTAACTTTCTTTCGAGCAACCAAATCAAAAAATTTAGTGATTTCCAAAATTTGATAAAAAAAAATGAAACTTTAAATTTTCCTGAACCAGGAATTGGGTTGCTCTGAAAATTGGCCGCATTGCTTGGAATATGCTCAAGAACATCCCTCTTAAATATTTTTGCATAAAACTTCATAGTTTTTAAAATTTAATTATTTTCATAAATCTTGACAGGTTGCATCACTTCTCGTAAAGATTTTGACTCAAAAGTTTAAAAATGGGGTTAACACCATGTAATGTATTAGATATTCTACAATCCTTCTTCTTCTTGAGCTATTTTTTATTTAAAATCTTGTTGCATGTATCAAGATATTTCTTAAAATGTCCTCAAGAAGATTCAATATTTACCCTTAAATACTTCTCATGAAGAAGGATTCCAAAAATATTTTCTATGGATTTAGGAATTTTATATGAATTATATGTTAATTTAATAATTTCTCTATTTCTCCAGTATCTAGTTTATAGTTTTGAGCACAAGTCATGATAATTTATAGATAATGTATGGAATGAAAGAATGTACTAGAACTTCTATAATACTAGTTGTAACAATGGAATTTATCATGGGAGTTCTCTCATTGATATCATTCATTCTCATATGAAACTCCTCTAAACTAACATGACCTAAATCTATATTTGGTGGGGGCCTTATCAAACTACCTAATCTTGTAGTTCCTTAACATGTCATCTAATCCACATTAACATATAAATGGAAAAATAATCTGAAACAAATCTTTATTTCAATGTTCATACACATTCATACATGAATATTCCTCAAGATTAATTACATATATGGAGAATTCAACATTGAATAGAATTCAAAAACATGACAAACTTTTCTAGACACATCTTGACTACGAGTCTTCAAATTCTCGTGTCTTCAAACCTTCTTGGATTCACTCATCTTCTGAAACTTGATTTTTTTGTTTATTATGTAGCTCTCATGACTGCCTTGACCACCTAAAACCCACTTGCAAAATCTATTTTCTCTTCTTCTATTCCTCTTCTCTTCACAAATTGATTTCCTGCACTCTTCCTTATGCAACTCTCAAGAGCAACCTGCAGGTTCTTTCTCAAACCTTGGTTTTGTTGATTGTTTTCTTTTAACACCATTAAAGGCTGTATTTTATATATTCTTACACCATTGTAAACCCCCAAAAATTGGCACCCAAATCTGCTCTTTCATTTCCCACAACTTGACCTCTAAAATTCCTTCACAAAGAATAAAATAAAGACAATTTTTCTTCCAAAATGTGTTGTTAATTTTGATTCACTATATCAAACACCTTGTTTCTATAGATACCTTTGGAAAATGAATAAAATACAAAATCAAGTAGTGATCCTTTGGTAATTGAAGAGTCATTTATTATTATTTTTTCCAAAAATCACTATCTTTTCCCTCCATTTTAAGCACCCAATAAGACAAGAATGGAACATGTTAAAGGTCACTTGCCTTATGAAAACTTCTATAGACATCAAAATTGATAAAATGAATATTAATTCTTATTTTCAAGCTCCCTCTAACATGCCATTTTGGACCCCTCAAACCCTTCAAGCCTTGAATATATATTACAATAATTTTAAAATCACATTAACCACATTGTTTGCCTCTAATTTTTGAAATGAAAATCCAAGTATCAACAAATGAACATTTTATCCTTCAAATATTCCACAATATTCTCTTGAAGCTCCAACCCACACCAAAACTAAAACCCAAACCTAGAACCTATTTTTGGTTGATGATAATTGCTAGTCCACTCAGATGCTCCTACATCAAACACATCAAGTAGAAAGTTTGTGAGCATAGACTCACAAAAGTGGAGTTGAATGGTAGAACCTATTTAACATAGGTTGTCATTGATGTCAAAGGTTGTCAGTGATGACAAAGGTTGTTAGTGATGACAAAGGATTTAGTCAAGAGTTTAATGTCAAAGTTTGTCAAGGATGAAAAATATTGTAGGAGTACTTTGAATTATCATTACATTCCCCTTGACTTAAAGTGTTGTATGTCAAAAGTTCAGTTTGATCTATGTTGGTAATTTTATTGTTAGGATGCCAAATTAAGAAATATATATTATCAGTTGCTAAGGAATGTGTGTATGAATGTTGTATGCTTGCATCTAATCCATGATTGTGGTGGTCCAAAAGTCTATATCAACATGTTTTGGGATATTTTTTGGACAAAGAGATTTCTTTAGCAATACAATTATAGTATGCATTTATTTCATAAATATTGTTTCGTTGTATGATTTGGAAGGAGAGTATTCCTATACTAGCTCTATCAAATTCTTGAGTTTCCGAATGAGATGTTTAGTGTGCAAGAAGTTTAAAGTGACAAAGGTTCTTTGTTCTTGTCTTCCAACTTGTTCGAGTTTGAGGTGTGTGCGGTAACGTACATAGCAATGTGAAAAATTCAAAATCTTGTGTGGTATTTAGATAGGACCTGATTAAGGTTCTTGTGGTAGTGCACAATATCATATTCTTTTGGTGGCAAGAAAATTTGTTTTGGACCAACCTATTACACATTTCATGTAATTTAAGTTTAGGTCCACCCTATGTCATCTTGGCTATTTGTGGATCCTTTACCGACATGAAATGATGTTAATGTAATGTCATGTATATAATTCATTGCTATGAAAATGTATCAAGAGTGTGTTTGTAAGTTCACATGTATCCTAATGTGAATTAGAATTACACTTGCGTGAAGCAAAGCTGGTTGTTCATGCAAATTGAAGAGAAGGTGGTGAAGGTGAAAGGTTCCAAAGTGTAAGGAAGCTAAGGTAGCATAACAACTTCCTACACTAACCTTGAGAGGAGAATAATGCAATTTTTTTATAGATCTTTAATAGTTACAAAAAATTAAATAGAAATAAACACAAGTATCATGCATACCATAGCAGGATTATTTATGTGGGGAAAACCCTTTTGGGAGAAAAACCCCACATTCCAAAAGCCGCCCAATACATTATTCAAAAATCAAAAGATTACAATATACTTGTTGAGAAAGCTTCTCACATGAGTATCACCACCAGAGATCAAGAGACACCATGACCATCATCAGACTCTCAAAATACACCACTATCTACATACATACCATCCGATTATAACAAGCTTTTTGGAACCTTCTAGAATTAGGGTTTTACAAGGTCATTTTTCATTTGACGTGTTAACAAAAAAAATTGACGTGTTAGTGGGAAAATAAAACTTGACGTGTCAGCGGGAAAAAACCTTGACGTGTCAACAAATTATTTTTTCAGGGCGTTGCCCCGAACCCCACATCTTGTTATGAGTTTACAATATTTGCATGATCAGTCACCACATATCAACATACATTCTATCAATAAATCATATATAATTGCAAGGTTGAGACACATTTTCCCAACAAATCAACCACTTATTGAACACCTTGCAAGGAAAATGAAAGGGTGCCATCATCATCTCTAATTGCTAGGGACCGAAAGGCCCATAGTCTCTGAACACCATCTGAACTTCTCTGTGCTCACATGCTTAGTTAAAGAATCAACAACATTCATCAAAGTCTCTACCTTAACCAGCTTCACCTTGCCATCTTCGACCATATCTCTATCAAAATGATACTGTACATCAATGTGCTTGGTCCTGGCATGAAACAATGGGTTCTTGGCTAGACATATCACACTCTGTCTGTCGCAATAAATTGTCACTACACCTTGATTTATTCCAATATCTGAACACAATCTCGTAAGCCAAATGGCTTCTTTATAAGCATGAGTAGCTATCATATACTCTGCTTCAATAGTAGACAAGCAACCACAACCTGTCGCTTACTCATCAAACTAATTGCACCACCAAATAAAGTAAACACAAGCACTGGTGGATCTTCTGCTATCAACATCACCTACCTAGTCTAAATCCACATAACCATGAATATCAAGAGAAATCTCGTCTTTAGTCACATTACTATGATAACATAAGGAATAATATGAGGTACCACACAAATATCTGAAGACTCTTTTCACTACATCCCAATGAACTCTACCAAGATTAGACATATATCTGGAAAGAACTCCCATTGCTTGGGCAATGTATAGTCTAGTACAAACCATAACATACATCAAATTTCCAATTGCACTCTGGTAAGGCAATCTACTCATGTCTTCCATCTCTGATGGAGATGTTGGACAATCTGAAATAGATAACTTTGTTCCAACTGAAACAGGAACACTTAATGGTCTACAATCCCACATATCAAACCTCTATAAAATTGAGTTGACATACTTGCTTTGGCCAAGCCATAGCTTTTCGTTCACTTTATCTCTTTTATTTTCCATCCCAAGAATGTGTTTAGCTGCACCAAGATCTTTCATTTCAAATTTAGCAACAAGTTGAGATTTTAGTTATGAAATCATACCTTTCCCTCTATCAATAAATAACATATCATCAACATATAATGTAATAAACAGGAAACGATCACCATCATTTTTATAATAAATACAATGATCTGATTTAGAACGCTCAAATCCCAAACTCAACACACATGTATCAATTTTTTGGTACCACATCCCAGGACTCTATTTTAAGCCATACACAAATTTCTTCAATTTGTAAACTAACTTACTTTTATCTTTCACCACATAGTGCTTTGGTTGTGTCATATAAATATCCTCCAAATCACCATGAAGGGAGGAAATTTTCACATCCATTTGCTCAACCTCTAAATCATAAGAAACATCAATAGAAAGAAAAAATCTAATGGATGTCATTTTTGCAACAGGAGAAAATATCTCACCATAATCAACACCCTCAACTTGAGAGTAACCCTTCACAACCAACCTTGCTTTGTACTTCTCAATACCTCCATCTAAACAAATCTTTTTCTTGAACACCCATTTACAACCAACAAGTTTTCATCCTTCAGGAAATGGTACAAGATCCCATGTATCATTATTGCTCAAAGATGCCATTTCTTCATCCATAGCAATCTTCCAAGATTCTGCATCATTCATACCTAGTGTCTCTTCTATAGATCTGGGTTCATCCATGTTAGTATTCAAAGCAAAAATACATCTCCAATCATTAGGTGAATACCTTTCAGGTGGTTGTCTATGCCTTGTAGACCTATGAACAAGTTGAGTTGGAGGTTCTTCCTCCTCTTTTGAAGATCCATAGCTAGATGAGCTCTCCTCAACTTCTTGTCTATCCTTGGGCTTTGATTCAACTTTCTCAGGTGTAGAAGGAAATTGAATCACATCTTCCTATTTACTTTGTTCTGGCTGCAATGTAATCTAAGAAGGCTTGGTTTCTCTAAAAATAACACTTCTATTGTGTATTACCTTCTGTGCAATAGGATCCGAAAGCTTGTATCCTTTCACACCATAACTCTATTTGATGAAGATACATTTCACAGCCTTGTTCTCCAACTTTGTTCGCTTCTCCTTTGGCACATGTGCATATGCCTCGCAACCAAAAAATCTAAGATGTCTTAATGAAGGCTTGCGACCCGACCATGCCTCTATAGGCGTCTTATCAACAAGAGATGATGTAGGAGACCTATTAATCTGGTAACAGGCAATGGCAATAGCTTCAACCCAAAACCTTTGTTCTAGGCCAACACCACTCAACATACTCCTAGCCTTCTCCATTAGTGTCCTCATTCTTTCTACAAATCCATTTTGTTGTGGAGAATATAAAGTTGTCTTTTGTGCACGAATACCACAATCTTTACAAAATCTATCAAAATAATTAGAGAAAAATTCGTTGCCATTATCAGTCCTCAAACATTTTATTTTATTTCCAGTCTGCAACTCAACCATTGCTTTAAATTCTTTAAATCGACTAAAAACTTCATATTTACTCTTTACAAGATATACCCATGTCTTTCTACTATAAATCATCAATAAATGAAACATAATATGTGGATTTACCAATTGAAGGAACTTCTACATGACCAAATACATCAGAATCAATAAGATCCAACACACCACAAGATTTATGAGAATCGAGTACAACTGAATGCAATTTTATTTTCCATAAATGCAATGCTCACAAAAATCAAATTCAAGATTACAATAAGAAAAAACTTCAACAAGGTTTTTATTTTTCAAGGTCCTTAGACCCTTTTCTCCAATGTGGACAAGTCTCTCGTGCCATACCATAGTTTTCTCTACAAGTAACTTTGTCTCAAAAGAAAGAGCACACTTGGGTATCGAAAATCCATGACCATCTGTTGAAGGTGAAACCCTCACTTCTTCTATGTAGACTTTCTTTTCACAAAAGTACTATTGCACTCAACAATGCATGCATCAAGCTTATACAATGTCCCATATCTGACACCTCTAGCAATCACCATAGCACCTCTAACCATCTTGCATCCTATATTAGAAAATACTACCTGCACACCCACATCTATTAGTTTGCTCACAAATAACAAATTTCATGCTAATACAGGGATATGCAACACACCATTAATCCTTTTTATTCTACCATTAGGAAACCTGATTTTAAATTTACCACGACCAACAATGTCTAAATGAGAATCATCATCCAAGTACACCTCACCTCCATCAAATTCTTCATATTCATAAAACCAATCTCTATTAAAGGTCATATGAAAAGATGTACTTGAGTCAATTAACCATGCATCATTACTTGCATGAGTTGCCAAAGCTGCAATGGATGTGTCACCATCTTCCTTCTCGAACTCAGAATCATAATCAAATTTCTTCTTTTTCTTCTTATTTTCTTCTTTGCATTCCTTATGAACATGTCCAAGCTTACCGTAGTTCCAACAAATAACTTTAGACTTTCCAGGAGATTTAGATCTCCCATTGGACTTGGATTTTTCATGCTTCTCATTCTTCTTTCCTTTTTCCTTAGGTATTCCATGAACATTTAGGGCCTCCTTGGAAGTGATGGATACCTTCCTCCTTATCTCTTTAGAATGAAAAGAACCCACCACATCTTCCGTCTTTAATATAATAGAAGTACTCCCAATAGCCATAGCAAGATAATCCCATGAATCAAGAAAAAGAACAAAGCAAGATTTGACATTTCTCCTCATCCATTTTGACACCAACTGATGCCAATCGAGCCACCAACATATTGAACGCTTCTAGGTGGTCTATGACTCATCCACCCTCTTCCATTCTCAAGGAATACAAATTATTCCTCAATAAAATCTTGTTCACTAAATATTTGGCCTGATACATCTCATGGATCTTCTTCCATAGTTTTTGTGTAGAGGTATCTTCATGGAAATTAATTAAAACAAATTCTATCAAGCACAATTAGATTAGACCTTTGGCTTTACGGTCCATAACATCATATTGAGCAGCTTGAGTAGGATCTACAGGCCTTGAAACATTCTCATCAACATCATCCCACATATTTCAATCTATCACTAGATCCTCCATCTTTAGCTTCCACATGTCAAAATTATTTTGAATTTTTTTCTACCTCTATTCTCCCTGATGAACTTGCCATTCAAAAATTTGTGCAACAAGATCACAAAGTGTCTTTTGCACAAGCTCCCACTCGAAAATGGATTAGTTCAAAAACCCAACAACCCACAACTGAAACCAAAGGTGATTAAGCTTTGATACCACTTGTAAGGAAGCTAAGGTAGTGGAACAACTTCCTACACTAACCTTGAGAGAAGAATAATGTAAAAATTTTACATACATTTAACAGTTACAAAAACTTAAATAGAAACAAATGCAAGTATCATGCATACAACAACACAATGATTTACATGGGGAAAACCCTTTCGGGAGAAAAACCCCACACTCCAAAAGCCACCCAATATATTATTAAGAAATAAAAGATTACAATATACTTGCAGAGCAAGATTCTCATAGGAGTATCACCACTAGAGATCAAGAGACACCACAAACTCTACCAGACTCTTAGAATACACCACTGTCTACATACATCCCACCTACTTATAACAAGATTTTGGAAATTTCTAGAATTAGGGTTTTACAATGTTGTTTTTCATTTGACATGTTAACAAAAAAACCTTGATGTGTTAGCGGGAAAAAAAATTTGACGTGTCAGCGGGGAAAAACCTTGACGTGTCAACGGAAAAAAACCTTGATGTGTCAGTGAACATTTTTTCGGGGCGTTTCCTCGAACCCCACACCTTGTTATGAGTTTATAGTATTTGCATGATCAATCACTACATATCAACATACATCCTATCAATAAATGACATATAATTGCAAGTTTGAGAGACATTTTCCCAACACAAAGTGTGTGCCTATATCAAAAGATCATTTGTAGAGAGAAAGAGTGTTAGTAGTGACTTCGACACGTATGTCTCGTATTGAAGATCCACAAGCTTTATCATTGTAATCTGGTAGGACTGGTGTTCTATTTGTTGTATTATTTTATTTTGGGATTGGTGTCTCCACTAGGTTGTTGTATTGGCATTGATTTGTCATTGTGTCAAAGTCACTGATGGTTTGGCATTGGTAGTGGTTGATGTTCTCCATGGTATTCAAGTCATTCATCAAGATGCTTCAAGTAATTCATCAAGGTGTTTCAAGTCATTCAAGCAAAGCATTAAAGGTTTCATTTTTTGTCAAGTTATTCAAGAAATCAAAGTTTTAAGGTATCAAAGCTTCAAGGTGCATCAAAGGAATGAATTTAATTTAAGTATTAGGGAAGGCATTTGAATGTTTCATAAGGGTTTTGGTGAATTTCTTTTTATGATTCACAATATAAAAGTCTGATTTCCTTTAATACCCCAAGACTTTGATCATTCTAGTGATCTAGGGTTTTATGTGATATAAGGGTTTTTAAAGCAAGTTCATTTTTTCTTTTATTTTGAAAGTGACTTATAGTCACCGGTCACTATTTATTTAAGTGACCTGCTCAAGGATTTTTCTACATTTCTCAACTAGCCCCCTTGTATGTAGTCACTTGTCGGGTAAGTCAAAAGACTTGTTTGAATTTTCTAAGTGTTGATCAACAATGCTCTTTAAAAGTTATTTTGGAGGAAAACGAAGATCAAGGGCTATTATTTAAGCTGCCCAACAATTATTTCCTGTAGTAAATACTTTGAAGGGAGTCTGAACATTTGACTTAATCTTTTAGATTTGTTTCTATTTTGGAATGCAAAGAATTAGATGCAGATTTTGTGATTGGTGCCAAATTAGATGAAAGCTTATTTTTGCTTTTTGCATGGAGTGGTTTGTGAGAAGGTGATGTTGAAGAAATTAGATTTTTTAGTTTGGAGATAAAAGATTTTATATTTGGAGTCTTAATGATCGATTGCAAGTTTTTACAATGAAGAGTATTCAATTGCAATTTTTTTGTATAAGTGTTTCTTTGACAGAGAATTGATGGAATGTGAAAATAATGAAATGATCAAGAACAAAAATCTTTGATAAAAGGTTTGATATGATAGAGAATTGTTTCTGAGCAAGCTTTAATATAAGATTTGATAATGAAGTATGTGCTATGACATCAACAAAGTAATTATTTTGTTTAGTCTCTTGATGATTGTATGACAGAGATTTGTTGTCTGAAGTACTTTTTGTAGGGAAATCTGGGAGCGTATCTAGTGAAAACTCCATATAGTAGTGCCTTGGTAACTTTCATTTCGATTAGGTTACCTCAAAGACACGTTCAACTATGTCCTAAAGCGGAAATAGACACAATTATTTCCCACATTGATCCTTCTGAGAAAAACATATGTGAATTCAACAACAATCAACAACACAGATGAAAGATAAAATAGAAAACTAGAACACGAAGATTTACGTGGGGAAAATCCTTTCAGATAAAAAACACCACACTCCAAAGATCGAGCCATTGCATTATTCAACAACAAATCGGTTATAATACAATTTCAGCTCTTAGCCTTTCAGAGATTACATCTTGATCATTTTGGATACAACTGGTAGCAAACTACCCCTGAGAGATCAGGAGAGATTCTAGCATAACACTACCTTTCTCTTCCTCTGCTTCGACCTCATGGCTTCAGCCTTTCGGCCAGCCACTCGGTCCTCACTCTATCGTTCTCTCTCTCGCTCTCAACTCGTCAGCTCCTTGGCTTATCAACCCGCTCCTTCATCCACTACAGAACGTCCAATGCATTCATGTACATTCGTTCTCATATGGCTCTGTGAATCGGTTCAAGATCATAACTATCAAAACAACAACCTCCAGCTCAACATCCTTATCGAAATGTAGATGTTTCCATTTCCTCGTGTAGATTTTTCCCTTCCACACAGAAACGGTCGCAACGGTTCACATCCTGTTCTCGGATTGGTCCACATCGTACCATGTCAGACAGTCTTCACTTGGTCAACAGCGATCAACTTGTGTCGCATGTCGGTGAGACACTAGAAGTGTCTCCCCAATGCCACAAGACCTGATTACACATTGTCACCAAGAGTCCTCTCCATCAACAAGAGGTTCCATCGAGCTTACAAGTTACATCGACCTTAGCAAGCACATCGGTGAGACTATCACTATCGCTAGGAGTTCAAGTCATACCAAAACCCAAATAGTTGCCAAGAGTCATACCAATATCAGGTTTCCCATCGGCAAGACAATCGCTCTTCGCCAAGAGATAATACCGATGCCTTCATGTTACTCTGAAGTCTCCTATTAGCCAGACATTCCATCTTCGCTAAGACACCAAGCTCAGGAGTCATACCAAACACATTCAAGAGTCAGCGAGACTTATCGTCTTCGCCAAGACCTTATACTGAGGTCTTAAGTCACCCTGAGCGCTACATTCACCAATCGGCAAGACTTATGTCTTTCGCCAAGACCACATACCGAGCACCCATGTCTTGTCGAGCCGGCAAGACTTTTGACTTCACCAAGACCTTTCATTGGGCGCAGAGAGCTACACCGATGACTTCAATTGCATCCCCATCGGTGAGATCAACACCTGTTGCCAAGACTTCACGCCGAAGTCTCTAGGTTACCCCGAGCTCACCTTTCGCCAAGAGTCAGGCCAAACGCATCCCACACTGTCGGTGAGACAAATTCCTGTCACCAAGACTTCATAGCGAATCCTTCAAGTCATACTGATGACTCCAATCGGCGAGACATCTCTTGGTCCCCAAGACTACATGCCGATAGGAACAAGTCATGCCAATTTCCACATTGGCCAGACAGACCAAAGGTCATGCCGATATCGGCAAGACTTCCTATTGTCACCAAGACATCATTTCGATACATATGAGTTTCCCCGATGACCACGAGCAATGTCGGAAAGACTTTACATATCACCAAGACTTCATGCCGATACCCTTTGAGTTACTCTGAATGTATTCAGTCGGCCAGACATCTCCCAATCGCCAAGAGATCTTCCCGAATGTTCAAGTCACCTCGATGACTACAATTGGTGAGACATCTCCCTGTCGCTAGGACCACATACCGACACACTTGATTTACCCCGACGGCTACCAGAGAAAACATATTGGTGAGACAACCCTCCATCACTAAGACTTCATATCGAAGCAAATAGGTTACACTGATGACTCCAGTCGCCACAGGTCACACCGACATCTGCTAAGCACCCGATAACAAACCCTTCTGTCGCCGAGACATTTCCACTCTGCAAAGGGTTACAATGAATGCACCAGGTCATAGCGATAGGTCCATTCGGCAAGACAAAAGCAAAGTCACAGTGACATGAGCAAAACACAAGATTACTGAACTGTCAGTCGACCTGACACCATGAATGTCACAGTGACCATGCTTTCTCAGAGGATTCAACCTGTGAGATTGAGGCACATTTTCCAACAATCTCCCACTTGACGAAGATCACACATGCACCTTCAAAGCAACCAGGAACTAAGATCACACTAGTTCCACTAGTTCAAACCCCGCAATACTCAAGACACCCAATCAACATGATTCAACAGATAACAGTCCACAAGATAATCTGTAACACAGACCAGGTATCCAACTGCAACTCAATGACCAACAAAGCAACCGATCACAGCCATCCAGGAAACCACATAGACCTCAACATGCTCTCATGCTCTATCAAGATATCAGCTCCAACATCCAAGTTGTTCACCTTTAGGCAACAATCCTATCATCTTCCAACACCTGTGGAAGAAGAATACAAAGCCAAGGTGTATAAGCACCATTCCAACAAACACAAGCAAAATATCCCAGCGATCTCACCACCAAGATACTGCTACCACTTCACTATGTTCAAAATCTATACAGAAGCAATATCAACTTCAAGACTTCAAACAAAACACAACAGTGAAGTCATTATCTAGAAACAAGATACAAAACATTAGTTAGAACAACAATCAGACTGATTACTCCCATCCAACTAATTAACCCACGTGACTGAAAATAACACCCACAGCTCGTGCTATACCATCCAATCTTACATACCTCATAGGTATCAACATTAGTAAACTTCTGCTAATCCATTAACAAAAAATACAAGTTCCAGTGTCAACCAGTCGAAGAAGACAAGACACATACAGGAACTCCCATTGCTAGAGTAATCCAGATCTGAAAAATCAAAGGCATCAACAAGTCTACCAATACCAACACATAGAAAATGTAAGGTCCATGTAGTACCAAGGAAATATCCACAATGATATGCACAACCTGCAACAACCTGCCACAAGAACTCTCACCACAAACCTTCATGGCCACAGAGAGAAACACTACACATCATCTTCTTGTAGAACATCCTTCTACGTACACTTCTAATAGCCAGCTATGTCAAGAATGATCTTCTTCACATCCCATAAGGAAACCTTAACAACATCCATCCGCTCAATCACCAAGATCAAACCAATTAACA
This sequence comes from Sequoia sempervirens, assembly GCA_007258455.2. NCBI lineage: Eukaryota > Viridiplantae > Streptophyta > Pinopsida > Cupressales > Cupressaceae > Sequoia > Sequoia sempervirens. The sequence goes on along the minus strand of VDFB02271358.1, from coordinate 1,110,625,443 downwards.
AACAACATGGATGTAAACATCTTTAAGAAGATCAACCTAGTTCATTCCGCATTTCAGGAAATCAACCCATACAACATCTCCTACCAATTCTCATTTGTAATAAGGAGATTAAAGAAACTATACAACTTCCACTATGAATCTTCCAAAATCATTAAACAATAATTCAAGATCCATATCATGAAAGTAAACTTAATAAAACACATCTGTAAAATATAATGGGCCAAATACCTTTTAGATAAGTTGCCGAGTAGACCAAGAGTGGGAATGAGAATACTCCTTTCAGGATATGCAAGTCATCATGACTAATCCAAGAGCAATCTCCTCATAGGTCTCTTATTGAACTCATGTTCAACCAAGGTGAAGGCTTCTCAGACTTTCTGCTGAACAATTTTAACAAAAGTAACAAGCAATAACACATCTCTCATAAGAGAAAAACAACCTCACCTTATTCTTCATGTATCCATGAGTACTAGCAACTGATCATCTCATGCTAAAATTCAATTGCATTACTGCACTAACACGAAGTATCAAGAAAGTAATCAAAGCACTCAATACACAAAGAATTTCCAGACCACTGTCAAAGTTCCAATCAGCTGAATCAGGAACTTATCATGACATCATGATCTACACATCCCCATAGGAGATCCCATGCTTCAGGTGACTTTTCCATTGTCCCAAGTACAATGCACAATGCCAAAACTCCAATGTACAAGCAAGAGTATACCATGACATAAGAAAATAGACTCAAAAAACAACATCACCTGTCAAGCACCACCAACACCTTAGCCAAAGACTCCAAGCATCCTCCATGGTTCCAAGATGTTGCACATCTTCAAGTAATGTCCATGCAAAAGAGAAAGAACCCTTCTGCAACACTAAAGAAGACCATTCACCACCATGTGATGAATCCACAGTCACTGCTAGAGCTCCCACTGAAAAGTGACACCTGAGCTCTCTAAGCATCATGACCAGCTGCTACAGGTTCCCTTAACTGACTATTCAGGTACTCAATAATATCCATCCTCTCATCTCAAAACAATCACACCAATGCACAAGTGACCACAGACAAGGCCAACTAACAAGTTTGTACCAACAATGAATCAACCTAGTGGATATAGACAGTCCACTTCCGAGTTGTCTCATAGAAAATATGTAGGTAAAGACAACCCACAATATTGCACAACCAGTAGATCCATTCAACAGAAACGTGCAAACCCATCATTGCATTGGAAACTGCAACACTGAGATATCAAAGAGAATAACCACATAGACAACATGACTCAAACACCAGATCACTCCAAATCTGATTTTCCAATCATGTCCACAACGAGCACCATAATCAAGGAACCCTCAAGTGCCACCATAAGAATGCTGAGTGACAAATCACGTACCATCACTCCCATGCAGAGAAGAAAACATACCTCCTCAAACCATGCACCAAGCATGCATCCAAACTTGCAACTATCTCATCCAGGAACACCCCAAAAGGCCAATACCTAGACAATAGCTTAACAACTCCACATGATCACAAGTTTTTGCTTAACCGTGTAAAACCTGGAAAACCACAGAGCCATGCAAGTACAAAACATCCTTAGAAAGGAAACAATAGTTCAAGAGAATCCAGACCCCTTTCAGGCCAACTCTAAACCACCAACATGTACATGCATCCGAGAAACAGAGAAAGGATATTTCAGAAGCTTGCAAATCATCTAATGATTAACTTCATAGCCTTCAAGCATTCGAGGTTAATAGGAAACAATGCCTTCCAACACCAGGAACCACCACCTAGCATAAGCACTCTGAAAAATCCACCTCATACTCCATAGTTATACTTCTACCAGCCAGGAGACACAGATCATAACATGATCAACTCCCTTTTCATCTTGATCATCCTTCAAGTTGCATGCTATCTCAGAATACCACAAGGCTTCCACTCATCAAAGGATCAATCCATCAGTTCATTCCTCTAGATTTCTTCTAGCCTATTCAAGCTAAGAAATCATCACAGGAGAAACATCCAGAACCAACGACCAAAAGAAGGCTTTGATACCACTTGTAGGGAAATCTGGGAGCATATCTAGTGAAAAATCCATACAGTAGTGCCTTCGGTAACTTTCATTTCAATTAGATTACCTCAAAGACACGTTCAACTATGTCCTAAAGCAAAAACAGTCACAGTTATTTCCCACATTGATCCTTCTGAGAAAAACATATATGAATTCAATAGCAATCAACAACACAGATGAAAGATAAAATAGAAAACCAAAACACAAAGATTTACGTGGGGAAAATCCTTTCGGATAAAAAACATCACACTCCAAAGATCGAGCCATTGTATTATTCAGCAACAAATTGGTTAAATACAATTTTAGGCTCTTATCCTTTTAGAGATTACATCTTGATCATTTTGGATACAACTGGTAGCAAATTATCCCTGAGAGATTAGGAGAGATTCCAGCATAACACTACCTTTCTCTTCCTCTGCTTCGACCTCATGGCTTCGGCCTTTCGGCCAGCCACTGGTCCTCACTCTATCGTCTCTCTCTCGCTCTTAGCTCGTCAGCTCCTTGGCTTATTAGCCCGCTCCTTCATTCACTACAGAACATCCAATGCATTCATGTACATTCATTCTCATACAGCTCTGTGAATCGGTTCAAGATCATAACTGTCAAAACAACAACCTCTAGCTCAACATCCTTATCGAAACGTAGATGTTTCCATTTCCTTGTGTAGATTTTTCCCTTCCACACAGAAACAGTCACAACGGTTCACATCTTGTTCTTGGATTGGCCCACATCCTACCATGTCAAACAGTCTTCACTTGGTCAACAGTGATCAACTTGTGTCGCATGTCAGTGAGACACTAGAAGTGTCTCCCCGATGCCACAAGACCTGATTACACATTGTCACCAAGAGTCCTCTCCATCGACAAGAGGTTCCACCGAGCTTACAAGTTACATCGACCTCAGCAAGCACATTGGTGAGACTATCGCTATCGCCAGGAGTTCACATCGAGTCTTCAAGTCATACCGAAACCCAAATAGTCGCCAAGAGTCATACTGATATCAGGTTTCCCATCGGCAAGACAATTGCTCTTTGCCAAGAGATAATACCGATGCCTTCATATTACTTCGAAGTCTCCTATCAGCCAAACATTCCATCTTCGCTAAGACACCGAGCTCAGGAGTCATACCGAACACATTCAAGAGTCGGCGAGACTTATTGTCTTCGCCAAGACCTTATACCGAGGTCTTAAGTCACCCCGAGCGCTGCATTCACCAGTCGGCAAGACTTATGTCTTTCACCGAGACCACATACCGAGTGCCCATGTCTTGCCGAGTTGGCAAGACTTTTGACTTCACCAAGACCTTTCACCAGGCACGTAGAGCTACACCAATGACTTCAGTTGCATCCCCATGGTGAGACCAACACCTGTCGCCAAGACTTCACGCCGAAGTCTCTAGGTTACCCCGAGCTCACCTTTCGCCAAGAGTCGGGCCAAACGCATCCCACACTATCGGTGAGACAAATTCCTGTCGCCAAGACTTCATAGCAAAGCCTTCAAGTCATATCGATGACTCCAATCGGCGAGACATCTCTTGGTCGCCAAGATTACATGCCAACAGGAACAAGTCATGCTGATTTCCACATCGGCCAGATAGACCAAAGGTCATGCCGATATTGGCAAGACTTCCTATCATCGCGAGACATCATTTTGATACATATGAGTTTCCCCGATGACCACGAGCAATGTCGGCAAGACTTTACATATCACCAAGACTTCATGCCGATACCCTTTGAGTTACTCCGAGTGTATTTAGTCGGCCAAACATCTCCCAATTGCCAAGAGATCTTCCCGAATGTTCAAGTCACCCCAATGACTACAATCGGTGAGACATCTCCTTGTCGCTAGGACCACATACTGACACACTTGAGTTACCCCGACGGCTCTATGGGAAAACATATCAGTGAGACAACCCTCCATCGCTAAGACTTCATATCGAAGCAAACAGATTACACTGATGACTCTAGTCACCATAGGTCACACCGACATCTGCTAAGCACCCGATAACAAACCCTTCTGTCACTGAGACATTTCCACTCTACAAAGGGTTATAGCAAATGCACCAAGTCATAGCGATAGGTCCATTCGGCAAGACAGAAGCAAAGTCACAGCGACATGAGCAAAACACAAGATTACTAAACTGTTAGTCAGCCAAACACCATGAATGTCACAACGACCATGCTTTCTCAGAGGATTCAGCCTGTGAGATTGAGGCACATTTTCCAACACTTTTCAATCAAGGTATTATATGAATGATCCTTTATTTAGGTTCCCCAATGGTGTTATGACAGAAATTGATGAATAACTCTTCATGAATATCTAAAGAGTGATAGATACAAGTTTGAATGTTCAAAATTGACTGTGGCCTTTGTGAATTTAGTTTGTGATATATCTTGGTAAATCTCAAGGAGGTGAACTTGTTACAAGATAAACATGATGAATGCATAATGGTAATTGGACTTCTTTGAAATTGAAAGTTCAAGGGTGGTAAATTTAGGATTTTCTGTTCAAGAATAATGAATTCAGAATTTGCATGTTTCTTTGTATTGAGCACTTGGAAGTTCAAGAGGTTTGTTTCTTTTTGTGTCAAATTGGGAGAAATAAGGTGTATGTATAAGAGTTATAGAATACATCTATAACCTTTGTTTTTCATTGTAAACAGAGTAGTACTTTGTATTGATATTCCTGTATTCATACTAGAGTTGGTGCTCTCGATGAGTTGGTCCTCATGCTGCAGTTGGTGCTTTAGCAGTACAAAGTTGGTGCTTTGGGAGAGTTGGTGCTCTCAGTGGGTTGGTGCTCACTTGTGTAATTGGGTTGGTGCCCATTCATGATAGTAAAAGCAATTGTTTAGAGTGGTTTTTTCAACTTTTTAGGGTTTTTCCACTCATACATTTTGTGTCTCATGTTTCCTTGATGATGTGTTGCTTTGTGCATGATTAAGTATTTTAGATTCAGATGTTTTTTTGTAATTTGTACATCTTTGTGTTCATTCATGAAAAACATATCTAAAGTTTTGGGTGATTGAGAGTGTTAAGGTTTTGAGATTGTTTTTATCTGACGACTGATTCAGCCCCTTCTTAGTGGTCCTATACTCCAACAAGTGGTATCAGAGCCACATGTCCATTTGCACAAGTTTAAAAAACTTGGGAGATTCTAGTAAAGGAGTACTCATTATGGCTAATCAAGAAGGTTGTTATACCTCTAATGCACCATTATTTGATGGTTTGGGTTTTTCCTTTTGGAAGTTTAAAATGGAAAACTGTTTAACTTCTCAAGGTTATGATGTTTGGGTAGTAGTTGTAACTGAGTATACTCCTACTACACCTCCTTCCACTACAACTGAGAAAAAGGAATATCAATGTAATGCTAAAGTAAAAAATTCTATTTGTTGTGGATTGACAAATGATATACTTGTAAATCTACAAAATCTATGTGGGATAGGTTAACTAGTGTCTATCAGGGTGATGATAAGGTCAAGGAAGCTAAGCTACAAAACTTTAGAACTAAATTTGAAGGATTAAAAATGAATGAAGATGAGAAGATTGTTGATTACCTTTTAAGGGTTCAAGAAATAGTCAATGCTATTCGAGGTCTTGGAGAGACTTTGGAAGAGAAAACTATTGTCAAGAAGGTGCTAAGGTCATTAACCACCAAGTATGATTCCAAAATATTTGTTGTAGAAGAAATGGATTTAAATAAGCTCACCTTAGATGAACTTCATGGCACATTCACAACTTATGAAATGCAAATATATAATGAAGACTCCACAAGTAAAGAAGTTGTTTTAAATTAGTCAAGAAGGATAAAGAAATAAAATCAGATTCAAAAAAATTGAATGATAAAGAATCCATCTTTGTAAGCAAACTGAAAAAATAATCAGGAAAGTATAAAGGGAAGCTTCTATTCAAATGTTTCAGCTGTGGTAAAATTGGACATTATGCTGCTCAATGCCCCTATAAAGATTCTAAAAGTGAAGAGGAGAACAATAGAAGACAAGGAAAGAAAAAGAAGCATAATTCTAAAAGGAAAAACTCATTCAAAAAGAAGAAAAGTCTACTTGCTAAGGATGTTGGTATAACAGATAGTTATTCAAAAGATTCAATTGAAGAAGGGGAAACTTTGTTTATGACCATTGTTAATAGTGAAGATCAATATGATAATAGTGAAGATCAATCTAATACTAGTGAAGGAGAGGTTGATATTGAGGGAGAGTTGAGATGTGCACTTGGTGAAATTAAAAAACTCAAAAAGGAGGTAGTAGAGCAAAGAAATCAGACTGAAAATATGATCAACAAGGTCAATGAATCAAAAAAATGAGTTGTAGATTTAAAACTTCACCTTGAAGAGAACAAGAGAATAGTAGAAGTCACCAAAATGGAGTTAGATACCAAGGAAAAGGAGTGTTGTACTTTATAGGTAGAGGTTGTGGCTTTAAAGAAAATATTGGATATGTGTGGCAACAGTGACAAGTTGGTAGATCTCTTGGATAAGCAAAAAGGACATAAGAACAAAACTGGTTTAGGTTTTGTAGAAGGTGAATGTTCACACTCCAATGATCTTCAACATGTTGATGGTGGTACTGATGTCACAAATAAAAGATCCATGAGAGCATTTAACAACAAAAGGAATGCATTATTTAGGTATAATCTGCACTTCTCTAGTTATTGCTTTGGTTGTCACCAATATGGGCATAAAGCTAGTGAATGTAAGGTTGTGTCTAAAACAAGGTCAATTTTTGCAAGAAGAAATCCTTTTGAGTTATTAAACAAGTTGAGATGCTTTAATTGTGGAAATTTTGGGTATATAGCTAAGTTTTGTAGACCTAACTTGGAGGTGCAACAAAAGAGAATTAGTGCACATTCTAATGTTGATAAGATGAATTTGGTTTGGAGAAGAAAACAAAACCAAGTGAAAGATAAATCCAAGCTTGTGCATACTACACAAGTGACATCTATAAGTGCATAAAAGAAAAACATGAGGTTAGGGGGAGATGTTTATAGATCTATCATGCAAACCCCATAGATAACAACCAAGAGGTTGTAAAGGTTGCAAATACAAATTGAATTCATAGTATTGTTATTGTTGGTGCAAAAATGTCAAAAAAATACTTCAATATTATGTCATAGTCTTTATTTATCCAAGGGAGAGTGGTTGGTGTTTATTTTCAACAATTTGTTGCTCTGTTAGTGTCAGTGCCTCTATGGAATGTTATTCATGAAATGATCTTTGTGTCAGTAAAGTACTCTTGGAAATTGCAATGGCATGTTCTTTGGAACAATACAGTGGCATAATGAATATCTAATGTTCTTGCATAATGAAGTGGTCTATACATAGCCATCTTTGTTTGGTATGACAATTTTCAAGTGTCATGGATACTTTGTTAGTGATCTAATCTTTGGGGCAGTGACCTTGATGATTTATTTTCATTTTGTATGGTGATATGACTTGGATGATGTAGTTTTAGTCATTTGTGGCATACTTAGCAGTTTCTTGTGAAAAATTTTGTTTGATCACTAGAACAATGAAGATTTGGCTTGTAAGAATATTATATGCATTAGTCAAAGGGTTTTGGATCATGACAATGTAAGAACTGTCAAAAGATAAAAGTGACAAGTGGTAGTAGAGGTTCCTTGGAGTTATCGGTGAAATCTCAAAGTGTGAAGAATCCCATGTCAAATGAAGGCATCTATTGTCAATTTAGTTTGTAGGTGTCAAGAACAATGATGTTCTAATAGTAAAGTGTCATTTGTTCCTCTCTTTCAACTTTATAATAGGAGTGCTTAGGGATGAAAGTATTCTTGTCTCACAAGTCAAGCATCATAGTGTGGATAAAGTGACTGTTCTGATCATGTTGATAGTATTTATGAAACTCTTGCAAGGGATGGTCATTTAAAATGTGTCAAAGATTAAATATTCTGTCAGAGAGTAATGTTTTTAATCATAGGCTAACAATGATTTTATTTACTAATTGTGATTGAACAAAGGGGTATTGACAGTGATTTTCTAGTCAATGACAGTGACATTTTTGCTTGATAATAGCTGCTTAGATATTGAGCTTGGTGACAGTTTGAGAGGTGGTGTTCAACATTTCCTTTGTGCTTGCTAACAATGCTTTTGAATAGTGCTTCTTCCTTATAATAGTGATCAAGTCTTGATGTCTTGACAATGTTCTAAACAGTGAATAATGATATTATTCCTCTTTTGCAAAGTACTTCATGTTACTTCAATATCATGTTAATGTCAATGGTTTGTTAATGGCTTCAAGAAAATGGCAGTGATATGCTAAATGATTGTGATTTATTGCATTGGTAGTATCTCTACAAAATGACAGTGTTATGCTTTGTTGCTTTATTGCTTTTACAATGGTTTTTGTTGAGATGACTATTCTTGATGTTTTTGCACAGTCTCTCAATGATGACCTCTTGCTTGGATAGTAGAAAGTATATTCTTTTGTATAACATAGTGATATGTTCTTATGCAAAGATATTCATTGGCAATAATTCTTGTAGTATAGTGAGAACAATAGACAACATTTTGGTAGTATAGTGGAGGTTTCACAGTGATGACAGTGAATAGTTGCTTTGCTCTTGATGCATGTGACAGTGGAATAGTAGTGAACAATCCTTCTCTTTGGATCATCTTGTGCTTGGGATAGTATTGCTTAATAGTGCTCTTATGTCTTGATTGAGGTAACAATGTTTTTGTTGTTGTCAGTGCTCAATGAATGTGTTAGTGCTCTATGATGTTTGATGTCAATTCCCAATGAATTTTGTCAATGTTTAATAAATCTTGATAGGGTTATTTGTGGTTTGAATGCACGGTCTTGTAATAGTTCAATGATAGTGTAAGTTTTGAACAAGCAAGGTGACAATGTACAGGTGTATTTACATGTGACAATGGTAAATGGTATAGTGGAATAGTGGTTCTTCAATGCAGTCCTTCTCTTGTATACTATGGTACAATGTGTAGTAAGCTTGGTGCTACTATGTTTGTGCTACTACAAAGATACTTTTGGGGAGTGATTGCATGGTAGTATTGGGTTATTTTCATTATTGTCAAAGGGGGAGAGAAAAAGAGTGAATAGGGTGCAAAATTTGTGTTGGCATCAATGCCAAAGGGGGAGTTTGTTGCATTGGCATTGATTTTTCATTGATGTCAAAGTCACTGATGATTTGACATTGGTAGTGGTTGATGTTCTCCATGGTATTCAAGTCATTCATCAAGGTGCTTCAAGTCATTCATCAAGGTGTTTCAAGTCATTCAAGCAAATAATTAAAGGTTTCATTTTTTGTCAAGTTATTCAAGCAATCAAAGATTTAAGGTGTCAAAGCTTCAAGGTGCATCAAAGGCATGGATTTCATTTAAGTATCAAAGCAGACATTTGAATGTTTCATAAGGGAGTTGGTGATTATTTTTTTATGATTCACAATATAAAAGTTTGATTTCCTTTAATACCCTAAGATTCTTATTATTCTAGTGATCTAGGGTTTTATGTGATATAAGGGTTTTTAAAGAACATTTTTTCTTTTATTTTGAAAGTGACTTATAGTCACCGGTCACTATTTATTTAAGTGACCTGCCAAGGTTTTTGCTACATTTCTCAACTAGCTCCCTTGTATGCAGTCACCTGTCGGGTAAGTCAAAAGACTTGATTGAATGGTTTAAGTGTTGATCAACCATGCTCTTTACAAGTTTTTTTGGAGGAAAATGAAGATCAAGGGCTCTTATTCAAATTGTCCAACAGTTATTTCTCATAGTAAAAGTTTTGAAGGGAGTCTAAACATCAGACTTAATCTTTTAGATTTGTTTAGAACTATTTTAGAATGCAAAGAGTTAGATGTGGATTTTGTGATTGGTGCCAAAATAGATGAAAGTTTGTTTTTGATTTTTGTGGTTTGTGAGAAGGTTATGTCGAAGAAAGTAGATTTTTTAGTTTGGAGATAAAAAATTCTATCTTTGGGGTCTTAATGATCGAATGCAAGTTTTTACAATGAAGAGTATTCAACTGAAATTTTTCATATAAGTGTTTCTTTGACAGAGAATTGATGGAATGTGAAAATAATGAAATGATCAAGAACAAAAAGCTTTGATAAAAGGTTTTATATGACAGAGAAAGGTTTTTGAGCAAGCTTTTGATATAAGGTTTGATAATGAAGTCTGTGTTATGACATCAACATAGTAATTCTATTGTTTAGTCTCTTAATGATTGTATGATAGAGATTTGTTGTCTGAAGTACTTTTGAATCAAGGTATTATATGAATGATCCTTTATTCAGGTTCCCTAATGATGTTATGAAAAAAATTGATGAATAAATCTTCATGAATATCTGTAGGGTGATAGATATAGGTTTGAATGCCCAAAATTGACTGTGGCCTTTGTGAATTCAGTTTGTGATATATTTTGGTAAATATCAAGGACATAAATTTGTTACAAGCTAAACATGATGACTATAGAATGGTAATTAGACTTCTTTGAAATTGAAATTTCAAGGGTGGTAAAATCAGGATATTTTGTTCAAGAATAATGAATTCAAAATTGCATGTTTCTTTGTATTGAGCACTTGGAAGTTTAGGAGGTTTTTTTCTTTTTGTGTCAAATTGGGAGAAATAAGGTGTATGCATAAGAGTTATAGAATACATCTATAACCTTTTTTTTTCATTGTAAACAAATTAGTACTCTGTATTGATTTTCATGTATTCATACTAGAGTTGGTGCTTTAAAGGAGAGTTGGTGCTCACATTGGAGTTGGTGCTTCAACTATACGAAGTTGCTGCTTCGGTAGAGTCGGTGCTCTCAATGGGTTGGTGCCCATTCAAGATAATAAAAATAATTGTTCAGAGTGGTTTTTTCACCATTTTAGGGTTTTTCCACTCATAAATTTGGTGTCTCATGTTTCCTTGATGACATGTTGCTTTGTGCATGATTCAGTATTTCAAATTCACATGTGTTGTTGTAATTTGCACATCTTTGTGTTCATTCATGAAAAGTATATCTAAAGTTTTGGGTGATTGAGAGTGTTAAGGTTTTGATATTGGTTTTATCTGACCACTGATTCACCCCCCTCTCAGTGGTCCTCTACTCCAACATAAGGTTAGTGCCTACAAGAACATTAGGGGATTGGTGTCTTCGGTAGGTTGGTGCTTACTTTAGCATGTAAAATTCACTTGTACATTTCTACATTGCGAGGTTGGATTTGGATAGTAGATCCAAGTAGCTATTCTCATTGTGGTTTTTCTCATCCTTGATTTTTCCACATATATATGGTGTTCCCTTATGCAGATGTGTGTAGTTGTGTTGATCCATGATCATTAGCATTCTGCTTTGATTTAAGTTTCAGTTTTGGTATGTGAATTTGGGATAAATTTTTTAAATAGATTTGATCTATTGATTCACTCCCCCCTCTCAGTAGATTGTGTTCCCTTCAATTGGTATCATAGCTAAGTTCCTTTGAAGAATCCTAACAACTTAAGGTAGGTCCGGGATGGCACCAATCTTTGATGGATCCAATTTTGCATTTTGGAAAGTTATAATGGAGTCCTATTTGATGGATTTAGGAATGGACATCTAGATGTTAGTAGTAGAAGGATATGAGCCTCCTGAAAACCCTCCTAGGGATCAAGCTAGAAAGCGGGCTTGTGAGCTCAATGCTAAGGAAAGGAATGATTTTATGTGGATTGACTAATTCTAAATTTGTGAAAGTGATGCAATGCAGATGGGAAAAATACATATGGGATAAATTGGAGACAATCTATGAAGGTGATGACAAATTCAAAGAGGCAAAGTTCCAAACTTACAAAGCCCTATTTGAAGGTTTGAAGATGAGATAATATGAGAATATTTATACATTCATGCTTTGAGTTGATGAAGTTGTTAACCATATTAGAGGACTTGGTGAGAATTTGGAAGATAAAATCATTGTGAAAAGAGTACTCAAATCTCTCCCTAGAAGGATTGATTCTAAAATCTCCGCCATTGAAGAAGCTAAGGATCTAAATGCATCAAATTTGATTGAACTGCATGGAACTGATGGTGAAGGGAAATCCTCATCAATAAAAAAAGATGGAATTTTATTTTATTTTCCTAAGTTTCAGTAGGTGATTTATTTAATAGGTTAATTTGCAAGGATAGACTAAAATAAATATTAAATAATTTCCTTTTATTAGTTTGTTGCAAATTTTGGGAGTGGAGATAATTTAGGAGGAAATTTTTGAAATTTTTCAATTTAAAAAATTAGCAAAAATGGACTTGGGCATGGTTTTGGAGGGAGTTATAAGTTTTAATGATGCATTTAAAAATTTCCTAAAATTATGTATGCAAAAGTGGGTGCTCAAGGTGAGTTGGCAGGAGTTACAATATAAACTGCCCTAAAATCTAGGAATGGACTCCCATTTTGGCAATTTTGGTGTGAGTGGGTTGAGAAAATCATTTTTAATATTATGGAAGTTTTTTGGCATTGATTTTTGGAGGTTTCTTCCCAACTTGGCCATGGATTTTTTGTTGGAGAAGCTTTGGGAGCCTGTTTTTGAAGATTACAGGAAATTTGGGGTATGTTATGGTAGCCATTCTTGGCTAGAATTTGAAGGTTGTTGTTGCAGGTGTAGTTCCTTCTTGTGAGGGTTGTGGAAATTGTTCTTGTAGGTTTATTGCAGGTTTGAAGATGTTCTCACAGTAGAAAATTGATGTGTGAATCCATGGTTTATAACAATAGGGGTTCCATTGAAGGTTGCAAGTTGTAGGAGTTAGAATTTGGTAAAAAAAGTTGGATTGAAGGAGACCATTTTTGTGGTTGATATTTGCTATTATAATTCAGTTTTATATCAGTTTTAAAATGTATTTCATCAACCCACATGGCTGAAAACCATTGTAATTTCAGATTTTCTTTGTTATTATACAATTTTGGGAGGGTTTGAATGGCAAACATGAGATCTTATTTACAATTTTTTGGTGTTAATTTAAACAATTTTTGAGTCAAATTTTTAGATTATTGGTATTTGTGATTGAGGTTTGAACTCCCTTCATCAGGAACTCTAACTGCATTTGAGATGAGATTTGAAAGTGAAGATTCTATAATAAAAGAGGTTGCTTTCAGAGTATCTATGAAGTAGGTTGATCAAGATACCGATGATTGATCAGATCTGGAAGAAGAAAATTTTGTCAGGAAGCTACAAAGAGGTTCTAGTAAGTACAAAGGTAAGTTACCTTTTAAATGTTTCAATTATGGTGAAGTAGTAAATTTTATGGTTGTGTCCCCATAAGAATACTAACAATGCTGAGCAAAAGAATGGAAAAAAATTAATTCAGAGAAGGTATAAAGGTCAGAGGAAACATAAGAGTTTCTACACTAATGAGGAAGAAGACTACTCTACTGAAGAAGAAGATGAAGATATCTTTGGAGATGAAAAAGAAAAGGATGTGTTTATGACTTTTGAGAGTACTTAGGGAGATATAGAAATAGTTTCTAGAAATAATGAAGATGAAGTAGATCTTGTGGAAGAATTGATATGTGATAGAAAAGAGATCAAAAGGTTGAAGAAAAGAATTTAGAAGAGGTGAAGGATAAATAAAAAGTATCTCAAGATTTGAAGAAAGCATAAAAGATGATTATTGATCTGAATACCTAGATAGAGGAAGCTAAAAGGATTAAAGAAGTTCAGATAGAAAATTTGCTATCAAGAGATAAAGAATTTGAGAAGTTGGAAGCATAAATTGTGACATTAAGAAGAGAGCTTGAGAAAGTGAACTAGCAGTTGTAGATGAAGTTTGGAAAGAGTATTGAAACCCTAGATCATATTTTTGGAAGTAAGAGATCTTTGCATATCAAATTAGGAATAGGTTTTTATGATAAGAAGAAGAAGGTGGCATAAGAGTATGTGAAGACTGCTAGAGAAATTTTGGAAGTGGCAGACTCTGAAAGTTCAAAGTCTGAAAGAACCATGGCAAGTGATGAAATAATGACACACAATGGTTGCTTTATTCAGGTGTAGAACAAAAATAAGAATATTCGAAAGATAGGGATACATTATCAGGTTCAATTTTCCTTTCTCTAGTTATTATTTTAATTGCAATAATTTTGGACATAAGGTTGTGGATTATAGAAAGGCTCCAATAAGAAGAAATAAATTTATCAATAATAATGTATTTGCACCTCTATACAATTTTAATATCATTTTTTTCAAGTGCAACAATTTTGGAAACATTGCAAAGAATTGCAGAAGCAATTTTGTGAGTACTCCTCTATCAAAAAATAGAAGAAAAAAATTAGAAAGAAGTCATGAATCAAATAAAGTCTAGAAGAAGGTTCCTGAAGGAAATAAGTCAGAAAAGTTAATGATTTCTCAAATTGCACTACATGCTCAAAAGGAAAAGAACCTATGGATCATAGACAACAATTGCTCTAGCTATATGACTAGAGATAAAAGTAAGTTCATGAATTTCAAGAAATTTGAAGGTGGTTTTGTTACTCTTGGAAATAATTCAATTGCCAAATTTTTTAGTAAGGGTACTTTAAGTCTTGACGGTGGTAGAACAAGGACACATGATGTTTTGTATGTTGAAGGGTTAAAGCATAATTTATTAAGTTTTAGTTAGATGTGTGAGAAAGGCTATAATCTATCTTTTAGTGTTGAAGGTTGTGAAATCAGGGAATCAAGTATCGATGAATTGATTATGGAAGGAAGTAGGACAAATAGTGATATTTATCATCTCAGTGAGCTAAATGGATAAAGTTGTCTCACTTCATAGAAAAATGAAAGTTGGGTTTGGAACAAAAGGCTAGGACATATAAATTTTGATGATATTGTAAAGATTAGCTCAAGAGGACTATTCTAGGATATGCCAAAGATTAAGAAGCCTCAATCAATCAACTACAAGCCATTTTATGAAGGAAAGCAGAAAAAAAGCAAATATCCTACTAAGAAGTACTCCACATCAAAACCATTGGATTTGGTTCATATAGACTTGTGTAGACCTATGAGGACTAAAATTCTACAAGGAGATAGGTATTTCATGATGTTCATTGATGATTACACTAGGATGACTTGGATTACATTTTTGAAAGAGAACACATAAGAATTTGAGAAGTTTAAGGAGTTCAAGGCATTAGTGGAGAATGGAATAGGAAGGAAAATCAAGGTTTTGAGATCTGATAGAGGTGGAGAATTCACTGTTGAGAAGTATGATAAATTTTGTGAAGAGAATGGGATCCAGAGACAATTTTCTACTCCTAAAACCCCACAAAAAAATGGAGTTGTAGAAAGAAAGAATCAAACTATACAGGAGATGGAAATAACTATGCTATGTCAAGAAAATCTACCATATATTTATTGGAGAAAAGCTACTCAGACTATTATATACATTCTAAACAAAGTTTAGACCAGAAAAAAAGATTGAGAAGAAACCATATGAGATATGGAGAGGAAGATCGACATCGGTTAGACACCTCAAAATATTTGGAAGCGAGTGCTACATCAAGAGAGATGAAGAAAATTTGGGTAAGTTTGATTCTAGATCAGATGAAGGCATTTTTCTTTGTTATTCTTTAAGAAGTAAAGCTTATGGATGTTATAAAAAAAGATTGAGGATGATAGTAGAAAGTGAAAATGTGAGATTTGATGAAACCATTTAGTCTACTAGTATTCTAGAAGTGGAAGATGATGAAGAACCAATTCATAGCAGTATTGAAGACTCATAAGAGTTTGTTACAAAAACTCTAGCAAGGTATGTTTAGAAAAATCACTCTACAGACCATATCATAGGAGACAAAGACAATGGGGTTTAGACTTGGAAGAGACTTGAGAGAGCTAGTGAGAAAATACACTTCGCTTTACTATAAAAGATAGAACCTAAGTTATGTAAGGAAGAAAGTAAAGAGAAAGGTTAGATAGAAGCTATGGAAGAAGAACTGGATCAAATCATGAAAAATGAAACTTGGGAACTTGTCCCAAGACCTAAAGACAAGAATGTGATTTGAACCAAGTGGGTTTTCAGAAACAAGATAAATGAAGAAGGTGAGGTGATCTGAAACAAGGCAAGACTTATGTGTAAAGCGAATGCTCAACTTGAAGGCATAGAATTTGAAGAGACATTTGTTTTAGTGGTAAGACTAGAGGCAATCAAGATTATTTTAGTACTTTTAGCATTTAATAAATTCAATGTATATCAGATGGATGTGAAGTCAACATTCTTGAATGGACAACTAGAAGAAGTCTACATAGAACAACCAGAAGGATTTTAATATTCTAACAAACTAGATTGTGTTTGCAGATTGAAGAAGGATTTGTATGGACTCAAAAAATCTCCCAGAGCTTAGTATTCAAGGTTGGATGGATACTTGCAATAGCAAGGATTCCAGAGAGGAAGTGCAGATAGTAATCTATACATAAAAATAGGAGATCAATCATCAATAGTTGTGGTCTATGTGGATGATATCATTTTTGGAGGTAGCAGTGAAGACATGTGCAAGGAATTTTATAAAGAAATGTAGAATGAGTTTGAAATGTCAATGCTATGAGAATTATCTTTCTTTCTTGGGTTGCATATTGTATAATAAAAAAAAGGCATTTTCATTTTTCAACACAAGTACATATAGGAGATGCTAAGTAAGTTCAATATGAAAGATTGAAAACTTATTGGAACACCTATGGTTACAAGATGAAAGTTAAGTAAAGATGATGACTCTACTCTGGTAGATCAGACCTTGTACATATCTATGATAGTTTGTTGTATGTGATGACATCTAGATCAAATAGTACGCAGACAGTCATAATGGTTGCTATATTTTAGGCAACACCTAAAGAAACTCATGTAAGAGTGGTGAAGAGGATATTCAAGTATTTGAAGGCTATTAAAGAATTTGGATTATGGTATCCAAAGAGTAAAAATTTCACTTTGATTGCATTCACATATGTATATTGGGAAGGATGCATTGATGACTAGAAGTGCACAAGTGGAGGAGAATTCTTTATTGGTGATATTTTGGTGTCCTGGTTGAGTAAGAAACATGAATCAATTTCCTTATCTACAAAAAAAGAAAAATACATTGCTACAACATCATACTGCACTCAGGTGCTTTGGATGAAACATAATTTGAAGGAAATGAATATTGAGTTTGATGAACCTATAACCATTCTTTGTGATAACACCAGTGCCATAAACATTTCAAAGAATCTAGTAATGCATTCAAGGACAAAACACATTGTAGTCAAGTATCATTTCTTGAGGGAGAAGGTTGCAATGGAGGTAAAATTGGAGTATGTTGATACAAAGGAGTAAGTAGCAGATATATTCACAAAGCCACTTCCTAAGGAGACATTTGGGTTTCTTTGGTAGAAGTTGGGAGTTGTTGCTCCTTGCTCTTGAATCAAGAGGAAGAATAGGTTGTGGGGGAGCTTGGTCTCCCTTCTGCAAGAAGGCTTGGTAGTCTTTCAAAATATTTTCAGAGGTAGTGAAGCATGGAATTAGGGGGAGTCTATTTGGGAAGCAAGTTTTTAGAATGTGCAATGTATCAGAAAAAAGAGAGGAGAAAAAAAATGTTGCTGCAGTTAGGAAGATTCAAAGAAATGCTCCATGTTTTTCCACATTTGAATTTTTTGTCTTGTATCTTGAAGGATGTGTTTGCAAAAGTTAGTATAAGTAAGGGTGTAAGTGTTGAACCTTTGCCATTAATGTCAATGGGGGAGAAAGTGAGCTCAAAATGTTGAATTGATCAGAAAGAATAATGAACTCAAAATGCTACATTTTTCATAGGCGGAGAGTGAAATGCTACAAAGAAGAAATCATTCTAAGGGGGAGTAAAACATCTCCGTGTGTTTTTGGCTGGTTTGGTGGCCCAACAATTCTTTTTGGTGGCCCAATATTTTGGTTTTTTCCATCAATGACAAACATAGATATTGTTGAGCATAGGTTGTCATTGATGTCAAAGGATGCCAGTGGTGATAGAGGATGCAGTTAGGAGTTTGATGCTAGGGTTAGTGTAGGATCACGGGGGCCCAAACTAGACCCTTAAGTGGCAATGAAAATTCAAAAGAACAGAATTAGGAAACTTGACATAAAAATTTGAATAGGTTATTAACAGAAATTTAATAAATATGTATGAACATAATTTTTAGCAAATTGAATTTAGTTTCTAAAATTATAGTCCTTTTTTGGAAAGAAGTACATCTATTTGGTGAAAATTTGAAATTTCAATGCAATACTAAATTTTTAGGGAAAAAATAAAAAGGTGTATTCCTGACCAACCTAAGTACAAGCAAAAAATAATATTTTTCTTTGAAACTTTCAATATACGTAGAGGAGACATGCCCAAATGTGTTATATTTTTTTGTAATTTTTTTGCAAGTAAATAATTAGTTATGAATTTTTTATAAGAACTTTTTAAAAATATTAAAAAATTCTTTGCCTGACCACCATAACTTGGTCAAAAATGAAATTCAATTAATTTTTTTATCCTATAGTATGGGAAGCATAGAATGTGTTGCATCTTTTGGATTCAAAAAATGTGAAATCGTTTGAAAATTATAGATTTTTTTAATTAGCCTATCAATCAAGACTTTAGTCATAATGCATGTAGAAAATCAATAATAATTATCTATTAAATTCAAAATAAGGCATATTTTATATTGGTGGAAAGTTGACAATTTTTTCAATAAACCCTTTTTGTTTCATCAAATTTGGATAAAAATGCCTTTTTTGTCATATTGTCACTTTTTAGACCCTCATGATCTTGCACTCACCCATCAAAGGTTGTCAAGGATGAAAGAGATTATATGAGTACTTTGAATTATCATTACATTCAACTTGACTTAAAGTGTTTTATCTCAGAAGTTCAGTTTGATCAGTGTTAGTAATTTTATTATCAAGATGCAAAATCAAGAAATATATATTATCAGTTGCTAAGGAATACATGTATTAATGTTGTATTCTTGAAATATCATGCTTGGATATGCTCTCTATGACCGTGGTGGTTCAGAAGTTTGTATCAACATGTTTTGGGATATTTTCTAAACAAAGAAATTTCTCTGGCAATACAATTATGGTTCACATTTCCTTCAAAAATGTTGTTTTAGTCTACAATTTGGAAGGAGAGTATGCCTATAGTACTATTAAAGATTTTTGAGTTTCTAGAGAAGATGTGTAGTGTGCAAGAAGTTTGAAGTGATAGAAGGTTTTGTGTTCCTATCTGTCAACATGTTCAAGTTTGAGGCATATGTAGTAATGGCTAGTAGCATGCAAAATTCAAATCTTGTGTGTGGTGTTAGTAGAGGATCTGATTAAGTTTCTTGTGGTAGTACACAATATCATATTCTTTTGGTGGTAAGAAAAATTGTTTTGGACTGAACTGTTACACGTTTCACATAATTTGAATTTAGGTCCACCCTATGTCATCCTGGCTATTTGTGAATCCTTGGTCAACTTGAAATAATGATAATGTAATTCCATGTCTATAATTTTCTACTGTGTGGATGTATTGAGTATCTCTGTAAGTTGAAATGTATCCTAATGTGAATTATAATTACACCTGTGTGAAGAAGATTTGGTTGTTGGTGCAAATTAAAGAGAAGGTGGTGAAGGTGAAAGGTTCCAGAGTGTGCACCTATATCAGAAGATCATTTGCAAAGAGAAAGAGTGCCAACAGTGACTCTGGCACATGTATGTGTCGTATTGAAGATCTGCAAACTTTATCATTGTAATCTGGTAGGACTAGCATTCTACCTGCTGTATTGTTTCATTTAGGGATTGGTGTCTCTAGTAGGTTGGTGCCTACAAGCACATTAGGGGATTGGTGGCTTCGATAGGTTGGTTCCTACTTCAGTATGTAAAATTCACTTGGACATTTCTGCATTGTGAGATTGTATTTGGATAGTAGATCCAAGTAGCTATTCTCCCCATGGTTTTTCCCATCCTTGGGTTTTCCAAGTATATCTGGTGTTCCCTTGTGTAGATGTGTTGACTTATGTTGTTCCATGATCATTAGATTTTTACTTTGATTTAAGTTTCAATTTTGGTATGTGAATTTCAAACAAGTTTTAAATAGATTTGATCTAGTGATTCACCTCCCCCCTCTCAGTAGATTATGTTCCTTTCAAAACCATCCTTTTAGATTGCAATAAATTTGTAGTGAACTCCATCCCTATGATTAGGTGCACATGAAAGTATTTCGTCCTTCTTCTCTTCCAACATCTTGTCGGAACATTCAACATATTCATCCAATAACTTTTCATCCTCTTCTTCCTTCCTCTAATGGACTCACATTTACCATAGACCATCCTCCTCCTCCAAAGACTTTCTTCACTTCTCTCCTCCTTCATGGGATCCAACCCACCATTATCTAGCCTCTTCCACCTAACAAACTCTCAATTCTTCTCCTCTCTCATGGCTTTTGACCCACCACAAACTAACCACCTCCACCAAGTTTCACTTGCAACATCCTCTATAATTTCTACATGCAAATATGTACTATCCATACACCAATTTGCAACTACATCCTCTACTTTCATCTTTGTAAATAAAGGTAAACTAAAATCAATTTTTTTCTGCATTTACCTCATTCACTTTTGCTGCCCCAACATATTTTTCTTCATCCTTTGCTGCAATGACAATCTTTTCCACTCATTCTTCTTATTTTTCCAACAAATTATCTCCATCTTTTCCATTCATTGCAACATCCTTGCACTCCATTGCTGCAACTTCAAGTTCCACAAATACATCTTCATTATTATCATTTTCAATAACTTCTTCTACATTATTCTATTCACTTCTCACTTCTTTCACTTCCTCAATCACTCCTGCAAAATCTTCTTCATCTTCATTTTTAGCAACTATACTCACAACTTCCTTTTCATCTTCCTTCTTCTTACTTTCATTAGGGCATACTTCCACTATATATTCTTCTCATTGCTCTTCACTATCTCTCCATGTTGTAGTACTTCCAATCTATCCATCCTTGCATCTATATCCACAATTATCAAGGAGATATCCCTCTTTTTATACTTGTTCCAACCTTCTTATATCATAGGACTCTTCCTCACAACTATACCCATCTCATTCGTTGCTGCAATCTATCACTACCACATCACACATTTTGAAAATATAATAATTTCTTCATGGCTTCTAGCTCTCATTGCTCAAGACTTCTCTCTCACACCTACAACAATCCACATGATCTATTCACAACCACACTTCCTCTATCCACCCACCAGTCCTAGCACAGGATACCTCACGTTTGGCACTCTACATATACTCATAGAACCTTTGGCTTTGATACCAATTGGTGAAGTCAAAATTGGGGGGTCTTATCAAACCACCCGATCTTGCAACCTAAACATGTCATCCAATCCACATTAACATATAAATGAAAAATAAATTTGAAAAAATCTTTATTTCAATGTTCAAACACATTCATACATGAAAATTTCTCAAGATTAATCACATATATGGAGGATTCAACATTAAATATAATTCATAAATTTTTACAAGATTTTCTAGACACATCTTGACTATGAGTTTTCAAATACTCATGTCTTCAAACCTTCTTGGATTCACTGATCTTTTGAAATATGATTTTTCTCTTCATTATTCAGCTCTCATGGCTGCCTTGAACACCTAAAAAATACTTACAAAATCCCTTTTCTCTTTGCAAGTTGATTTCCTACATTCTTCCTTATGCAAATCTCAAGAGAAACTTGCAAATTCTTTCTCCAAGATTGTTTTTGTTGATTACTTCCTTTTAACACCATTAAAGGCTATACTTTATATATTCTTACACCCTTTCAAAGCCCCAAAAAGTATCACTCAAATCTTCCCTTTCATTTCCCACAACTTGACCTCTAAAATTCCTTCACAAAGAATGAAATAAAGACATAGTTCTGCTTCAAAAATGTGTTTTTAATGTTGCTTCACCATATAAAATGCCTTGCTTCTATATATACCTTTGGAAAATGAATGAAATATAAAACTAAGTCACGTTCCTTTGGTAATTGAAGAGTCATTTATTATTTTATCCAAAAAACACTAATTTTTCCCTCCATTTTAAGCACCTAATAAGACGAGAATGGAATGTCAAAGGTCACTTTCCTTATGAAAACTTCTATAGGCATCAAAATTGATAAAATAAATATTAATTATTATTTTCAAGTTCCCTCTAACATGCCAATGGACCCCTTAAACCCTCCAAGCCTTGAATATATATAATGCAATAATTCTAAAATCACATTAACCCCATTGTTTACCTTTGATTTTTTAAATAAAAATACAAGTATTTGCAAATGAGGATTTTATCCTTCAAAAACTCCACAAGATGCTCTTAAAGCTCCAACCCACATCAAAACTGAAA
Source organism: Sequoia sempervirens (assembly GCA_007258455.2). Lineage (NCBI taxonomy): Eukaryota > Viridiplantae > Streptophyta > Pinopsida > Cupressales > Cupressaceae > Sequoia > Sequoia sempervirens. The sequence goes on along the minus strand of VDFB02271358.1, from coordinate 1,110,603,045 downwards.
CCCAAAACTTAAACTTATTTTTGGTTGATGTTGATTGCTAGTCTGCCCAAATGCTCTTGCATCAATATTAGAGACATGTGTGAGTTCAAATGTGATCTTAGAAACAAGAGGGAATTTCATATATTGATACTTCATTTTCTTTGTTTGGATTGGAATTGTTAGAAACTAGTAAAATCCTTTATGTTTGAGTTAAGGTATGTTTTGGGGGTTTATAAATAGTTTATATTTTATTAATTGCTAGATAAAACCTAATATTATTAAATATGAAGTAACTTTGGGATTTCATTAATTGATTTCATTAATAATCACTTGAAACATGAAAAATAAAAGTGTAAAAAGGGCATGGGGATGTATAATTTAAGACATTTTTCCACCTTGAAAGGGCTATAATATAATGCTTGAATTCTTAAAAATTATATATAAACTAGTAAGTAATGAGTTTTAGGTTTTGAAAGAAAGAAGAAAATTTTAAAAAAATTGTAAATGTATATGGAAAAATTAAACATGAATGAAAAGGGTCTAAATGTAGGTGGACTAAGTTAGGGTTTCAACAATGAAATTTTGATAAACTCTTAAATAATTGTTATGATATATAATTTTTTAATAAAAAAAGCTACAAGAAACCTTATACATGGTAATATTCTTTTATCACAAACAAACCAAGATTAGAGTTTCAGATGCAAAGGAACTTGAGAATCCTAATGTGAAAATAAAGGTTGAAATTTTTCCAGAAGGTGATACACTTTATAAGGAAATAAAAATGATTTTTCAAAACCTTAACCAATAAAATAAATAAATAAATAAATTCCCCTAACTCAAATGACTATCTAAATTAAGTTGGTGTGGGAGTCTAGTCATGGATTTATATATGGATAAGGGTGTTTAGATTTATAAAATATAGTTCAATTAGTAGGGGAAGAATCTATGATTTAAATTTGAATGAAACTCCTTCTATCACTATATTTAAAAAAGTTCATACATAAAAATAAATGCATTTTGTCATGAATTCACCATCAAGGTTTCAAAAGGTGAAGCACGATTACAATCCCATGTACACCAATACATGTACAACTCACATGTCTAAAATATATGTTTTAACATTAGTTATTTAAAATGTTAAAGTCTTCCAACATCATACCATTTAAATTGTAATATACATTTGAATCCCAAAACCTAAGTATTTGTTAGGGCTATATTTTCAAGGGTTAGAAACTAATCTACATTGTCCTTGTAAGTGTTTTTAGGGAAAAAAGAAACTTGAAATAAAAGAACATTTAAAAAAAAAAAGAATTGTACTTCATGGATGAAGATTAAAATTTCTAAGTCACCTAAAATTTTAATCATTTATTTGAACACTTGAACTAATTATGATTTGAATGTGTCCTTAAGACAAGAAAATTAATTGGATTATTTGACAAACTTCAAATGAATACAATTTAAAATTATATTTTTATGATTTTATGGCAACACAAATGGATGCATAGTTACAATATTTGAAAAACCTCCCAATTTTTTAAAAATCTAAAATAAAAAATTACTTCGAAATGAATTAATTTAAAATTTATCCATACAAGACATAATTTTTATCTTAAATTAAAACATGAAATTTCACAACTCAAGAAATAAATGCTTTAGATCCACCATTTATATAGTAAGTCATTATACATCTTGAAATGATACAATGTACAACAATTTTACAAAATTATTTATTTATTGTACATACAAATATTCCATGTCCAAATTCATATCATCTGAGTATATTTGTCAAGATGTGTGGATGGAGAGCATCATCCAAGAACTTTACCTCTAACCATAAACTAGGTAGTCTCTGCTCATATTCCTACTAGAAGTGACTTAACCCTTTAATGAGGGTGGAAAATAATGACACATTTAGTAAAAATAAATTTGATAACCAAGTGTATAAATAGATAATCAGTATCACATGTATTTGTACATGCAAACCCTAGATACCCTCTAGGTATGGATGAACCTTGTAAGGAAGCTAAGGTAGCAGAACAACTTCCTACACTAACCTTGAGAGGAGAATAATGCAAAAATTTTGTAGATATTTAATAGTTACAAAACTTAAATAGAAATAAACACAAATATCATGCATACAACAACACAATGATTTATGTGGGGAAAACCCTTTCAGGAGAAAAAAACCACACTCCAAAAGTTTCCTAATATATTATTTAGAAATCAAAATATTACAATATACTTGTCGAGTACGCTTCTCATAGGATTATCACCACTAGAGATCAAGAAACAACCAGACCACTATCAAACTCTCAAAATACACCCTCGTCTACATACATCTCAGCCGCTTATAACAAATTTTTTGGAACCTTCTAGAATTAGGGTTTTACAAGGTCATTTTCTATTTGACATGTTTAACAAAAAAACCTTGATGTGTCAGTAGGAAAAAACCTTGACATGTTAGTGGGAAAAAAAACCTTGACGTGTCAACAATTTTTTTTTTAGGCGATGCCCTGAACCTCATGTCTTGCTACGAGTGTATAGTATTTGCGTAATCAATTGCCACCTATCGACAATAAACCATATATAATTCCAAGGTTGAGACACATTTTCCCAAAAAACCTTGACTAACATACAATCCTAAGAGTATTATGAACTAATAATGGATAAAACTATATCATCACTTTGGTCAAATAACTTGACTATAAATCACATTTATATGTGGTTTTTTTGTTCACATTATTGCTCTCTTTCTCAACACATCTAAATGACCATAAAAGAGAACACAAAGCATAGACCAATGTTGGTTTCCATAAATTGTCAAATTAATGACCAAAATCCCATCATAACCTATCCCTAAGTTGGTTTTACTAAATTTCCATAGTTTATACACCATATATTTGTGGTGTTCAAATTTTGTATTTATAATAATAATCATTTCCATGTTTAAATTAATACAAATATCTACATATGCATGTTTATCTATATTTCTCATCTATGTTTATACTCCTTTTAACTACAATAAAATAGTAACTAGTATAGGAAATAATTACTATGCGTCTTTGTGCATTCATATATTATTTTATTTTTTATCTAAAGATCATGCCCAATATATGAAAATGATATACTATACAACTGAAAAGAAAATAATTTTTCCTATTAAATATGTGTGTGTGTCTATATATATATATATATAATTTTCATACCTCAAAGATTATGTATGCACACTATAATAATGACTCAAATATTCTATTGAACACCCAAAATACTTAGAGGGGGTGAATAAGTATTCTATTAAACCATTCAAATATTAGCCATCCAATTACCAAAGAACATTCAACTGATATAAGCAAAGGAAGAATGAAAAATCCACAACATTACATAGCACATGAACACTAGGATTTTTACATGGAAAACCCAAAATGGGAAAAACCATGGTGAGGATTAGCTCATAATATATTATATCTAGATATAGTATATTACAAAAGTGCTCACTGCAGATGGACTCACTGTCTAGTGGACTCACTACTCACAGAGAATAAGATAGAAGAAATAATGGGTGGCTTAAAGCCTATTTGAACTAATACAAATGCATCTACAATATGCTGGATTATAGTTCCAATGAAGTACAATATCAAACTTTGCACTGTTCTAGATCAATGCTCCGCCCTACTCTATATTCACACACCTTGCAACACAATTCACACAAATCTAATCAAATTAACATCATACACATGTAGGTGGAACATCATGCATGCCATCTATCTCTCTATATTCGCTCTTTATTGTAAAACACTGAAATCAATCCACTATATATATCCACATTAGGTGTAACATCAATTAGGTTAGCCTAATTGGATGTAACACACAAAATTATAAAAAAATCATCTAAACTTCATGCCATAATATAAAATTTAAATCACCTTAAGATAGGTCGAGATGGACCTATATTAGATCTTACATAAGGAAAAACACTTATTCATTCTTTGTAAAATATCAAACATGTTAGGTCGGCCCCAAATAAGATTGAAGCCAACAAACCCTTATCTGTACACCAAATTCACAATATGGGGACCTAAAAATAAGATGTCATTTGGAATTCCTACTCAACTGACATCTGGAAGCTTATCTTCAACATTACAACACAAATATTCATCCGTGGAGGGTACATAATCTCCCATACAGAGCACTATACAAAAAATGACTGTATTATACCAAATGGAACTGTGCCATTCATATCTCCCAAAATACTTCACCAAACTAGATGAAATATGAGATTTAAAATATTTTAATAACAACAAAAATTAGGTTAGAGTCATAGAGAAAAATCCTCATACGCGGAGTGATGTGGACCCAAAAAATTGATACTCTGTAACCCTAAACTAGCAAGTTTGGCACTTACTCTAATTTCTACATCTTTGCACTTTCTAGACCAACTCAACTTACACAAATGTCTTCCATAATGCCTTTGAAATTGTAAGGTAGGGGGACCAACCACACCAAGGCTCCAGGTCATGTAGAGCCGAGAGCAAAGGGTTTCCATATCTTACCTCAAGCTAAGTGGGTGTTTAGGTCAAGGATAGAGAATGAAGAGCACTCTCAAGTGCTTCTGTCACTCTACTGATCCAAATGGTTAGATGGGACTAGATGAGCCAGTTTCTATAACCTGAACCATACCTCAGACAACTCTTTTCCTAAGGACAATAATGCGGATTAGGGACAAAAGTGTGATGTGTTGGAATCTCTTAGGGGCATTAGTGTTTGTACGACTAGAAAGTGGAAAAGTATAGTACAAAATACCAAAAATCCTACTAACTGTCTAGTCAATGAGTTTTGACATGTTTAATAGAATGTAAAAAGTAACTATGAAGATGGTAAAGAAAACAACTAAAGAAAAGGGTGATGAAGTCTAACTCATTGAGAGTCTAGTTTGCTAGCAAGCTCCACATAGACGTATAACTACACATAGCCAAGAGAGGAAATTTTTTGGGGTTTTCCTCAGTCAAACCCCTACTTTGGTGTTTCCACCTCCATGGACAACCAGGAAAGCCACGAGATAGAAAATGAAATAAAGAGAATAATGGAAAGAAATTGAACAATAACAAAAGTACTATGCTACATATATCAACAAACAATATCACCTTCTCAATCGAGGTGCTCTCAAGAACATAGAGGAGGTTGCAAGCTTGGTAAGGTCTATGCTACCGCAAAAATGAAGAAGCAATCCCCCAGGACACCAAGTTAGAACTCCAATGGTGGAAAAAGTGCTGCAAGATGTGTAGAAGATGGATTGTATTGCTCAAAAGCTACTAAAGAAACCAAGCTACTGTGTAGAGGATCAAAAGAATTGCTAAGAGGATGAAGCAGATTGCTAAAGAGATGAAGTTAATGAGAAATATAGGAATTTGAAGATCAAAATGAGAGGGAAAGAGCCCTTTTTGGGCTGGTTGGTCGACATAGAGGCATTACATTTCATCCCCAATGAGGAGTGTAACGTCCCTGTAGACTCCAGGGTAGGAATGTTTGGTGGGGGAATTTTTTTTAAGGATGGTAGCGCATCACATATATGTCCACGCATTACATTCGCATCCCAGACAAAAATTCCCCCACTGACAAAAAATATAAGTGCAAAGTGGATGTATTATGGATGGGTGATTTGGAATTTCCTAGTCAAGTTTGATTTTCTAAGGTGGAGGGATGCAAAAGGGGTTCAAATTCTCTCCTATACATTTTTCCCTCACTTTAGCGAGCATGAGTGTCAATGAATGTTTGGTAAAATAGATTGAAGAGTTTAGAAATGTATACCTGAACCATCGAGGAAGCAAACCGCAATCTAGAAAGCTTGAAAGTGTAGGGTAGTAAAATAACTCCACAGGTACTCTCTCCTGAGGAGGTTTGAACAAAGGACTTTGTAGATCCTTGGAGCTATAGAGTTGATTAAAGTACACTAAAGGATCATAGAACAATGATGCAAAAATCCTATAGGATGCAAGTGCTTTATAGGCCCTTGTACTTGCAAAGAAGGTGCCCCCTAGGTACTCTCTCCTGAAGGAAGCCCATTGTAAGGGGACTCCGTAGAGTCAGATTGGAAAGCAGCTTCAGAAGCACACCTACAAAGCAACATGTTAGAAAACAAAAAATAGCCATACAGGTAGATAAGAAGATAGTCACATAGATAGTCAAAAAATTGAAGGAAGAGCTTTCAAAGGGGTCCCTCGAGAACCATTCAAAAGACAAGGGGTCCACTCAAGGGATACACTATTTGAAAGTGTAAGAGAATTTTTCACAAATCAATTTTGCATCAAGGAATCCTTTCGAAAGATGTTCACCTCATCAAGGAATTTGAAAGGAAGAAAATTCCCCTTCGTGAGGGGGAAGGTCAAGGCTTCTCCTGTAGGAAAATTTTCTCCCTCCTTGGAGGAAAGTTCTTTGAGTTCTATTTTTACAAACCGATGACAAAGGAAACATGTTCCACTAGGGGTCCTTATTGAGAATGCGATTTTTGAAAAATGTTGAAAAATGTTTTAAAATAATTTTTTAGAAAAGATTCATTGGCCACTGAATGCATTTTTTGAAAAATTGAAGTTGATATGATAGCCCCGGGCTTAGGATGGTGCATGTTGGATGTAGAGGCATGTGGCATCCTAAGGAGAGAAAAGAAAGAATGAAAAGTGATGTTGTGGCCCGTAGAACATGACGAGATGTAATCATGGTAATGTTGTCGCACACATGAGGGACAACACATGAGCACCACAACATCATAGAACAAACATGATAGATAAAAGGACAATAATAAAAAGAGACAATAACATCACAAACAAGAGACACATGGTGGATCTGATATTTCGAGGTCAGAGTTGCTCATAAATATGTATAAGTATAATAATAGTATATAAATGAACTGTCATCAACCACCGACTATATCAAACCATATGAAGAATGCACGAGAAGACAAAAAATAAAAATAAAATTGGGTGAACATGGAAGGGAAGCCTAAATGCCCCCAACACTTTGCATTGTCCCCAATTGTTGAAAATCAATACACATAATAGAGGAAGAATAATGCAAAAATAGAGGAAGTTGTATGACACATAACACTCCTATATCCAAGCACCTATGAGGGTGACAAGGGTCATCTAGGAACATATAACACAAGCATGGGGGAACAAAAACACACACACACACACACTACACTATAGAAAAAGAAGAGGCGTTGCCTAGCTCTCATCAACCAAGAGGTCATTAACCTACCAATATAGATCATTATATAGGGAAGGTGGATGAGCTTGGAAGGGTGGAATATGATCCAGGAGGATCCAAAAACCTCAAAAAATATCACAGTCTCAGAATCTCTCAAAACTAACATCATTGGATAGAGCTCGCTAACACAACCCTGATGCAGCTTGAATGAGCCCAAAAGGAGTTTGTATGCAGAAGTTATGTTCAGTCAAAGGTTCGGTCAAACAGGCAAATCAGGTGTCCAAAAAGGTGAAAATTGATTGTCTCAAATCCAAGCAAAAATGACACCAAGTCGTAGTGCTCGTCGTGTTGATTCTAAAACTATTTTCAGTTTCGAAAACAGAGTCTGTATGAGCAAAATAGAGCCAGTCAAAGTTTTAGTCAAAATGATGATGTCAGCATGTGACATGGCAATCGACTAGATGGTGACGTGGAATTGCAGGTGATGTGGCAAAAATATCACAAAAATCCATCAGATTTTGTGGGATCCCAAGAGGATTTGGTGGGATTAAAGAAAAATCTCCTAAAAAAAAAAAAAAAAAAACAAAGAAATAACCCTCCATTTTAAAGAAAAACAACTTAACAACTTAAAACCAAATAAGCCCATGAATAGGTGTCAAGGGCTTATATAAATTAAATTCTTTTTTTATGGGGAAGTTATTATTTTTTTTATAAATGGGTTAGTGTGTTTTTTGTAAGGCTTATAATTATAAAAGCCAAAGGAGGGGGTTAATTTGTTATTTTATTTATTATGGAGGTTTTTAACCCCATATGCAAAATTATGTATTAAAGGGGGGTAGGAGTGTGATTTTTTCATTCAGATGTTTTGAGAGAAAATTTTATTCTCTTTTGAGGAATTTTTGGAGGAGAACTTTACAAGGTGAAATTACACCAAGAATTGTAAAGAGTTGTGAGTGAGATTGTGAGGAGACTATTGTAAGCTTGGAGAATTTTAAGAAGGCATTTTCAGGTGATTGGAAATCTTAATAAAGTGGTCCAACATTGAGAAGTGGACCTAGAGACATAGCTCAAATTGAGCGAACTCTGTTATCAAGAGTGATCTCTCTATTTTTTCTCTGTCTCATAATTCTTTCAGTATTTTGATTCTTTGAGTTTCATAGCTTATGTCTCTAGAATCTGGATAGAGTATAAGTGAACTTTATTTGTCATAATTTCAACGGTTAAGATACATAATCACGCATTACTATTGTGATCAAGAATTAAATTTGTAATTGGATTAAGTTTTGGAAAACTTTAATGTCCTAGTTTACAGATTAGAATATTAGGGGGGAAACCCTCTTACCGCCTCGCAACAAGAGAAAAGGAAGAAGGCCTCGTGAGGTCTTCTTTTCTCATCTCCTATGGGGTAAAGGTCAAAAAATTCATGAAGATTGTTGAATGGGTCGGGACCTTGTCCAAAGAGTTAAACATGTACTTCACAGGAGTTCCATGTGTTGCCTCAACAGATGAGGGATGCAACACTCAAGATTCACTGTTAGGCTCATCGAGTGACTCAGGAGCAATGAAAAACTATATCAACACCAAAACTTCTTCCGTCACTAAGTGAAGCACCCTTCAAAATCTGAAAAAAATCTAAAATCTCAAACATGGATTAGTGATATGCAAACCTTTTAAATGCTCCTATGAAATAATGCATGATGCCTCTTCAAACAAGATAACAAAATAAACTACTTAGAAGCATGAAAGAGACATGATGCACACCTATTCCATATTGGATTGGTGTCACTTGTGAGAAATGACCCTTTCCCAACCCTTGATAAGCCAATGATGAAGATGTAATGGAAAAAATTAGTTCTCAATTGAAGAGAGTGACTTTGCATGAAATTTGTAGATTTGTGGAGCGAAATGGACAAAATCAGATCTCAATTGAAGAGACTGACTTTGCATAAGCTTTGTGGATGATTAAAACAATAGAGGAGACCTCTATTTAAAGATTCTCAAGTTGAAAGAATTCTTATGAGAGAGAGCAATGTGGGATAAAGATTTGACCAATGAGATGAAGCCACTTGTCACATTGTGAGTGGTTGAGGAATGAGCACATTTTGGTCAATGTGCCAAAGAGGAGGAGATTCAAATTTGAATTTGAGAGTTAAATGGTAAGTGGGGGACATGTAAGAGAGAAGTTATTGCCATGTTGGATGTACATGTTGACTTGGAATTTTTGAATTCAAATTTGGAGAATATTCCAAAAGATGCCTTTGTGAGGAAAATAGAGATTTAATAAATGAATTAAATCTATTTTCATGTGCAACTTGCAAAATCTAGAGGATGGGACATGATAAGAGGTTAAATTAATCAAGGGTCAATTAATTTAATAGGAGATTAGATGATGTGACCTATTTGACTCAAATTTATGGATTTATTTAAATCAAATAAGAGAGGAATATGATAAGAGACTAATTAAATAAAGATTTTCAATTTATTTAATTAAAAGAAATGGTGTTAGATTAAATAGAATAAGGTTTTAATTTATTTAATTTAATGGATAGACTTTAGAGATTTAATCAAATAAAATTAATTATTTAATTAAATAGGGATAATTAGATCAGATGGATTGGTTTAATTAACAAAAGACGTGACTTGATTAGATAAAATGATTTATTTAATTAAGAGAGAGAAATTGATGAATTTAACCAGATAAGGAGATTTGATTAAATGGTTAGACCAAGGGATGATGCTGGAAGAAACGATGTTAGTAGTCGGGATCAAGTGCACAATGTCAATTGGTATATTTTACGTGTCTACACTAAGATGACACATGCTAATTTAGAACCACCCTCTGAAGAAGGTGGACTCCTCTTTTGAACCCCATTGCTAGTAGGGTTGTCCTCCATCTTCTATTTCGTTGGAGGATGCAAGATCCCCATAGACAAGGAAAAAGGCATAGAGGAGGAGGAGAGGACCATGGCAGAAACCACTGAGGTGTTTGGCATGTCCATGGGATTTGAGAATGGTGGGATGTCTAGGAGAGACGTCAAGAGAGGCAGCTCGACCGAAGGAGAAATAAACACCTACACCTTTTTCGGGTTAGGAATGTTTACACTTACAGTAGGAGTCAAAAGTAGCATCGAGGATGATTGAACTGAAGTAGAGGGGATGAGAGAGGAAGATACAACAACAAGCCTTGATATAGGGGTGGTCAGCTCCCCTTCCTCTGCAGAGTGGCCTATTCAGCGGCTAGAACCTTTCACCGACACTTGTGCTTACGTGCAAGACGGTTCCTGTGACTCCAAGAGCTAGAGGCTACAAGTTGGGGAGGGATAGAGGACTCCTGCTCGTCCATCAAAGTGTCTATCATGGCCATTTTTAGCAAAGGGAGAGACTCCTGGATGGGAGTAGGAGGAAGAGATTAAGAAAATATTGGAGCAACAGTGGGGGGAGTCAGCTCTGACACCTCGAAAGCAAGCCTCTTCCCATTCACTTCCTTGGGAGTAGGAGTGGTAGGAGGCCATGGAGGCCAAGACATAGAGGACTCCCCATGGGGACCCTTCCTCTTACCATACCGAATAGGCCTAGGCACCGTAGAATAGGGAGTTCAAATGTTGGACGCTTAGGATTTTGCCAAGCAGGTACCATCAAGTTCTCCAACAAAATTCTAGGACTAGAATCCGATGACACTACAATAGGGTGAGAGGAAGCGACAGGAAAGACAATAGTAGTAGTAGAAGAAGAAGAGTGTTGAGCATGCTTCTCTTTTTCTCTTTTTTGAGCCAAGGTGGCATCACTATCATCCTTCAAGCAAGCCCTATGTGAAATGGCATAGGGAGATGGAGGGTATCTCACTTTAGGAATTAATTTCCCAATCTTGTACTTTACATAGGTTCGATACAAGAGGTTCATCCTAGGAGGAAGTAGACCAATTGGTGCAGGCCAAAAGTGATCCAACAAATAGCTACCATGTGAAACTGACAGTTTATAGGTGATGTCATAGACTACATGCACTATACCCTCATGGATGAATTTGAGGAATTTATGCACTACCGAGGGAACTGCATTCATAGTGACCAACCAGGGGATACCCATTCACCCTGTAGAGTTCAGACCCTAGGATTATGTCAAAGAGTAAATTCATTGATTTAGGTCCAACAAGGACCAACAAAGTGATGCATCCAAGGGGAGGTATGGAAGGTTGATTGTGTACGGATGGTACTCTTAGATTCATCATATCCATCTTTGTGTAAGAAGTTAATCAACATTATCTCCTTAGTAATGGCATTGATTCATGCAAGGATGTATAAGGAGAGGGCTCTCTATTGTAATTCATCAGTAGGTCCTACGAGGTGAAGGTTATGCCAAGGGAACTACTCGTAGGCTGCATAGATGGAATGGGTAGATGTAAAAAGGAGGCCATCGCGTATACTAGATGAAACTTTCACAGAGCCCCCATGGGTTTTGCAACTAGACAGTAAACCAACTAAGGTTTCATTTCGCGATGCCTATGGAACCTTCCAACTATGCCACTAGGGGTCATAGGTTGGGTTGCAAGGTGAAATGCCTCACAATACTCACACCCACAATGCTCCTAGGATGCGAGGAAAGGGCCTTTCAACACTGCTAAATGGAACCATAATGGTTAATGTTGAGTTCACCAAAATATAAGGTAGGGGGACCAACCACACTAAGGCTCCAGGTCACGGAGAGTCGAGAGCGGAGGGCTACCCTATCTTACCTCAAGCTAAGCAGGTGTTTAGGTCATGGATAGAGAATGAAGAGCACTCTCAATTGCTTATGTCACTCTGTTGATCTGAATACTTGAATGGGACTAGACGAGCCAGTTTTTGGAAGTCGAACCGTACCTCATATAGTTCTCTGCCCGAGGATAGTAGCATAAATTAGGGATGACAACACAACACGCTGGTGTCACTCTAGGGCGCTGGCGTTCGTATGACCAAAAAGTGGAAAATTATAGTATGAAATAGCAGAAATCCTACTAATTGTCTATTCAATGAGTTTTAATGTGTTTAATAGAATGATAAATAATAGAAAGTAAAAAGTAACTATGAAGATGGTAAAGAAAACAACTAAAGAAAAAGGTGATGAAGTCCAACTCACTAAGAGTCCAGTTCACCAGCAAGCTCCATGCATACATACACCTACACATAGCCAAGAGAAGAAAATATTGGGGCTATATAGGGTTTGCCTCAATCAAATCCTCGCTTTGGTGTTTCCACCTCCATAGACAACCAAGAAAGCCATGAGATAGAAAATGAAATAAAGAGAACAATGGAAAAAATAAATTGAACAATAACAAAAGCACTATGCTACATCGTAAATCAACAAACAATATCACCTTCTCAATTGAGGTTGCTCTTAAGCATGTAGAGGAGGCTGCAAGCTTGGTAAGGTCTACGCTGCCACAATAATGAAGAAGCAGTCCCTTGGGACACCAAGTTACAACTCTAATGGTGGAAAAAGTACAACAAGATGTATAGAAGATGGATTGTATTGCTCAAAAGCTGCTAAAGAAACCAAGCTAGTATGTAGAGGATCAAGAGAATTGCTAAGAGGATGAAGCAGATTGCTAAAGAGATGAAGTTAGTAAGAAAGATAGGCATTTGAAGATCAAAATGAGAGGGAAAGAGCCATTTTCAGGTTGGTTGGTCGACACAGAGGTGTTACATTTCATCCCCAATGAGGAGTGCAACGTCCTTGTGGACTCCAGAGGTAGTAATCTGTCAGGGATGACACTGTGCCACGCAGACATCTACATGTCATGCTTGCATCCCCGAAAAAAATTCCCCCACCAACACAAAAGACATGCACCAAGTGGATGCATTGTGGATGGGTGATGTGGAATTTCCTATCCAGGTTTGATTTTCTAAGGTGGAGGGATGCAAAAGGGGTGAAAATTTGAACCTATACAAAAACATGTTAGGATGATACATCTACAATGTTGACATCAATGACAACATTGTATCCTACATTATGTACATATCATGCTCATGTTTCCATTACTGCATCATCAATGAAAATCTCCTCAATCTTCCAAAAATCTCCCTCGTTGTCATTGATGGCAACATGTTTTCCATCATTCTCCGAAAAAATCCCTTTGTTACTTTCTCTCTCCCTGTTTCACATGTTCCACTCCCCCCCTTTGACATCAATGGAAAAGGGTGCCTATATACACCTTTTTTGTTCCATTTTCAAAACTCCCCTTGAATGATGTAATCATATGTACACAATTTATGAAAAGAATTGAATCCCCCTTAGTCATATATCAAAGCAAAAATACAATTCTATATGTCTGCATATATACAAGCAATCTAAAAATAGATTGAAAAATGCATAAAATAATGAAATATAAGTCGACTAGAGGTGTTTGGTGCCTACAACTTCTTTAGTTAGTCTTTTCAAGCTTTTCTTCCTCATTCCCATGCTTGCTTGGCCTCTACAAATAACCTATTCTGCATTTCCAATTCTAGTAGGAACTCTTCTCCCTCTTTTGGAGTAGTAGGTACCAGATTCATCTTCTTTTCATTTCAACATTGAGAAGTACTTTGGAAACAATAGTGAGATTAGGATTGATTGCATCCTTGACTTCTCCAAACTGTAAAATGATAGTTTCTTTTTGAGCTTGCAATTGGAAAAACTTCTTATGAAGATCCTCTATGAGATCCTTGTAGCACATGTGAGGTCAACATTTGCGTCATATACACTAGAGGCTATGTTAATTTGAGACTCGATGGAGTCCATTTATTTTCTTATACTTTGTGTGTCTCTGAGCCACTTCATCCCATACCACAGCAGTGCCTTAGCCTCAACTACACATGCTTTTGCAACCTTCAACAATTCAAAGAACTTCTTATGTGCAACTACACATTTCTCTATGATCTCTAGCATTCTCTTGTCATTCTTCCTCTTTTCCACTTCCTTCTCTACTTCCACCTTCAGTCCTGATGCATATGATTTGAAGGAATCAATCATCAGTTTAAGATTATCCATCCTCAACAGAGAAGTGTCTATTTTGATCTAGGTATGATCTCATGCAATGCTTTAACTGCCCCATCCATTACCTCTCTGCTTGTTTGATGTGTATCAATGATTTCCTTTCTAGCGCCTATGTGAAACAAGTCTCCTAGTTGTAGCTTGTGAATAGGAGATATCTTGTTCAAGTCTACATTACCTTGATTCATCGACAGTTGCAATAGTTTTGAGGACACAACAGACTGGAAGCTAGGTTGAACACTTTGAAGATTCCTTAGAGAATCTCTAGAGGAATCAAAAGATTCACCAAGAGAATTTGTAGTTTCTCTAGCCTTTTATTTATCTGTAGTACTAGAGTCAGCTGATTTATCTTTCCTTGCACCTCCAAATATATCCTTTTCCTTTTCCTATTCTTTTTCCTCATATTTCCCTTCCTAATGCTTCACATCAACACTTGTGTTCATTTCCTCTATTTTTTCTTCCTCTACAATTTTTCTTGTGTTGAGTGGAGGATTGACTTATTTACTTTGTACCAGAGAAGAAGGTTTAACATTTTCCTGTGCAGTATCTTCCCCGATTAATCCTTTGATCTAAGATGATCCAAAAATCTAAAGAAAAAAAATCAAAGTCTCAGAATCTCATAGAAATAGCCTCATCACCTAGAGCTTGTTGAAACGATCATGACACAACTTGAATCGCGTCAAAAGGAGGTCGTAGGCAAGAGTTATGCTCGGTCAAAGATTGGTCAAACAAGTGAATCAGGGGGCCAAAAAAGGAAAAAATTGATTGTCACAAAAGTGGTCAAAATCAGCATCATCGCAAAGAGCTTGTCAAGACCTTTCCAATGGTGTTCATTTTGTCAAAAATGGAGTTTGTATGCCAAAGTTACACCAAGTCAAAGTTTTAGTCAAAATGATGATGTCAGCATGTGACGTGGCAGTTGACTGGATGGTGACATGGAAATTGTAGGTGATGAGGCAAAAATCTCACAAAATTCACATACACCATGCTTTATTTTTGAAAAAAATAAAGTGGTGGAAGTTTATACCACAAAATCCATTTGGTGGGATCGGATTTTGTGGGATCCCAACCGTATTTGGGGGGATCCAAATCTCCTAAAAATTAAAAAGATTAACTCATAAAAAAAAGAAGCCAAATGAGCCTGTGAATAGGTGTTAAGGGCTTAAGAAAATTAAATTATTTTTTTATGAGGAAGTTATTGTTTTTTAATGGGCTGTGTCGTATTTAAAGCATATTCTAGCCCTATTTATTAACAAAATAACCTTTCATGGTTATTTTAACCCCTTAAATTGTTATGATGCCTAATTAAAGGCCAAAAGGGGTTGAACAAAATATTTAAAAGGGGTTAATTTGTTTGAGGGGAGTTATTTTACTTATTATGGTGGTTTTTAACCCCATATGCAAAATTATGTATAAAAGGGGGGTAGGAGTGTGAGTTTTTCATTCAAGTGTTTTTGAGAGAAAATTTTATGCTCTTTTGAGGAATTTTTGGAGAACTTTACAAGGGGATATTACACCAAGAATTGTAAAAAAATTGAGAG
The DNA here is from genome assembly GCA_007258455.2 of Sequoia sempervirens. NCBI lineage: Eukaryota > Viridiplantae > Streptophyta > Pinopsida > Cupressales > Cupressaceae > Sequoia > Sequoia sempervirens. The sequence goes on along the minus strand of VDFB02271358.1, from coordinate 1,110,587,320 downwards.
TGAGATTATGAGGAGACTATTGTAAGCTTGGAGAATTGTAAGAAGGCATTTTCAGGTGCTTGGTAATCTTAATAAAGTGGTCCAACATTGAGAAGCGGACCCAGAGACGTAGTCCTAGTCGGACGAACTTCATTATCAAGTGTGATCTCTCTTTTTCTCTTCTATCTCCTAATTTTCTTTAGTATTTTAATTCTTTAAGTTTCCAGTTTATGTTCATTAATTTTTTTGGATAAAGTATTAAGTGTACCTAATTTACTCCCTCAACAGTTAAGATTCAAAAACACACAATTTTGTGGCGATTGGGAAAAATTTGTAATTAGGAGTTAAGTGCAATAGTTTTGTAACTTTCTAATTTTAGATCATCCTTCTCCATTTTCTTTCAACATATCCTCCACTTTTGGAGGGGTGTTATCCTGTACAACTTCATCAATAGTATCTTGCTCATGTTGATCATCATCAGTGTGCACTTCTCCTTCCACATTTGATTTGGAGCATCAGTATCAAATTTAATTTCTTCCTTAGTCACCAGAAGCAATCCTAACTTGTGCCCAATCTCCTTAGCTTTGTCATTGCACTTTTCTCCAGATTCTTTCATGATCATCTTTGTCATTTCCCATGAGAGTGGCAACTCTTTGTTTTTTTCTCAGCTCCTTACTATAAATGGTAGCCAATGTGGCTCTATCTGCTTTGGTCAATTGAGCTTCAAATATTTCCAAGGCTTCATCCTTTAGCCTTTCATGTTCTATTATGGATTCTTCTCTTCTATTCAACAAAATGTTCTAGACAACATCGAGAATATCCTTCCCGATATTCTTCATCTCAACTTCAAATACAACAATGTATTTGACTATGTCTTCTATTATAGTAGCTTTTTCTAGCTCATTTGATTCCTTGTATAGCTCTGTAGTAGCTTTTAACATCTCATTTTGCACAATACTATTAAATAGTGCCTCTAACTTCATTGGAGAATGAGGTATTTCTTGTTGTTTTTGTTTCTTTTCCTTCATCGGAGACATCTTTTAACTTGTTTCTTTTTGTTTCTTCTTCTCTAGAGAAGCCTTATTGGCTTCCTTCTTCACTTCCCTCATGTGAATTTTGAATGCCTCCTTTTCTTTTTCAATTTCCTCTTCACTTTCAGTATCAATAATATCATGTATTTTCCTTTTGGTACTGGCTTCACCTTGTGAAGCATCTTTCCTTCCTCTCTAGAACAACTATGGTCCTTCTTCTTCAATATCTTCTTCTTCATTTGCAACATTAATTCTAATTCCCTTCTCTCTTGTGGCTTTTTGCTTCACTTCCTTTTGCAGAGATAGTAGAGGGTGTAGCAATAGTGGTCCTTTTCTTCTCTGCCCTTGTGGTGTGCACAATTGGAGGGGATTTCTCCCTTACCAAAGGACTAGTAGCGATTGATTTTCTTTTATCTCCAGTATTAGGTAAAGCCCCAGAGGACTTTTGGACCACTAGGGGAGTGGTAGTTTTTCTACCTAATCTTCTAGTGCTCCTAAATGCTTCAGCTGCACCCTTGTTTTCTTTTTCTTTCTCTAAAGCAATCTGCACTCTTTTCTTAGAAAGACCCATGTCTTGTGCATAAACATCCGCCATTTTCTCAACATTCTTTCTTATAATAGGTTCCTTTTTCTTCATATGAACTTCCATGGACTTTTCTTCATAAGTCCCATATCTAGGCTTTGTTGGATCCTTAGGACTGTTCAATAGAAATTCTGCACAACCATTTAGTTCTACCTCAACCACTTCATATCCTAACTCCGAAACCCAAAATGTCTTGGGTTTTACTACCTCCATGATGCAGTGATCTATGGAAACTAGAAAAGTGATGCCATTTTTATACTTCTCCTCAATTTCCTTAGGGATTCTTTGTCTCTCATGCATCCTTCTCTAAAATATTGCAAAGAAAGTAGTGAGTGCATCATCCTGTGCCTTGTTGTCTCCAAGGCTCCTCATGTAATTTTCTATTTGGTGAGCCATAGGCCTTCTAGTTATCCTATTGAATTTCCCAATTACCAATACTTCCTTCAAAAATTAGAAAAGTAAGCAAATAACTAGTGTGACATACTTGAACACATACTTCTTTTTCTTGATCTCTTTCAGGTTTTCCATAAGTCGTTTCCTAAGAAACTCACAAAGTTCATAGTTAACTTTATTCTCAATCATATCTTGTGCCACATGGATTGTAGTGGTAGAAATTGAGTTGTCTTGTTGGTAAAATATATTTTATATTTGATGACCATAGCAACATACTTAATAGTAGGTTTTATAGTGAGGGATCTTTGTTCAAATGTTGCACCTATATTTTCCATCACATCCTTGTTTTTAATAGATTTTAGGACTGGAACCAGTTTGGTGGAGCATAGACCAGTGATTTCTCTAATCACTTCCTTGGTAATCATATGGGAATGTTGTTCCAAAAAAACTAATCATGGATTCTACTTAGTGACATTTTGATCCACTTGTTAACATAGAAAAAGTTAGGGAACCATTCCCACACATCCAATTTCTTGTTAGCTAGGGCTTTGTACTCTAGCTTCAAAGTGAAATTTTCATCAACTAAATCACTTGCCCATACATCTCTAATATTTCTAGTAGAATGATCATCCATGCTTCCATGGATATATTCCCTAATGTCCTCTACAATTAGGACCCCATAAGGAATATGCAAAAAAGAACCTAGAGGGTCATCTTTTATGGCTCCAATAGGATATCTCTTGAACTTGGGTTGGGGTTTCTCAGAAGCTTCAACAACCTTAGTAGTAGCCATCACAAGATATATTCAAGATGATTCAAAACACAAATTCTAGAAAGCCAGGGCACTCAAGATTCTCTAAATACCTTTTTTCTTTGCTCGTCGAATTAGGGTTTTGATGTTCTGAACTTTGAATCAATTTGAACTCTTCAAATTCTACTTTTGCTACTGTAGTCTCCTTTGAATTCTTTTGATGAAATGAATTTGACTTATCAAATTTTCTTTTATCTCCTCAATTTGACCTAAATTTTTAATAAATGTTTCAATTGATAAAGTTGGTACCCTCAAACTATATGCATAGTCACCTTCTGAAGCTCTGTGAATCTCCACATAAACATATTTTCTTCCATAGTTTTCACCAATAGATCTAGCATGTCGTTCTTTATCACATACCCTTGTGTTGTAGCTTCAACACCTCTTTTCTGATGGGGGACATAAGATATTTATTAAAGCTCCCCCTAAGCCATAGCTCTAGGCTTAGTTTTTGGAGGAAATATCTACACTAGAGGGTGGTACAAATTATTCCTTGTTCTCAGTGTAGAACCCTAATCCAAATACCTGAAAAACACAAAAAATGAATACATTAGAAGATCAAATGCAAGCAAGAATAAGGATTCCCCATGGAATCCATTTACAAAGTTTTAAAATAGGAAATGAGACAAGAATGAAATGAAAGAGCAATAAAGCAAGCTAAATCCTATTGAAACCAATGCAAAATCTTGATCCCATGGGGGAATTGGTGCCAATTTGATGTGAAAATTGGCCCTTTCCCAACTCCAATGATGCAAGCTTGATGAATGTTGATGAATGATCCACTTTGATGAAGGATGGTGAGTGCTTTAAAACTCAATAGAACTCAATGAGATGGATGAAGATTGCTTTAAATTTGAGTATAGTAAGTTTACTCAAATTGTGGATGATGAGATGAGGAGATTAACCTCTTATTTATAGATTGATAAGTTGAAAGCATGCCCAAAATAGAGCAATGTGGGACTAAGAATGAGCCAATGACAAAATGCCACTTGTCAACTTGTGAATGGATGGAGGATGTGCAAGTTTTGAAGAATGTGCAAAGAGGGGGGAGATTCAAATTCAAAATATGGCTTGAAGGATGAGGTGAAAGGTGAAGTTAATGTCACATGGCTCAAGAAAAGGACTTGTAAGAGATGTTAAATGCCATGTTGGAAGGGACAAGTCCTTTTGGGGGGGATTTCAAATTTGAGGAATATTCCCACTTGGATGCCTTTTTTGAATGAAAATAGGTGATTTATAAAACAATTAAATTGATTTTCATATGCAAGTTGCAAAATCTAGAGGATTTGAGTGATTAGGATTAGCATTGATCATGATTTGATTAATTTAAATGATGTTAGTTGATTTGACGATTTTGACTTAGATTCTAGGATTTAAATAGCTCAAAATGAGAAAAGAATGATTTAGACTTAGTTAAATAAATATTTTTGATTTATTTAACCAAAGGGGGTGATGTTAGTTTAAATTAGATAAATGTTTGATTTATTTAATTTAATTAGATGAACTTTAGAAATTTAATCAAATAATATGGATTATTTAATTAAATAAAGATAGGGAGATGAAATGACCTAGCTAATTACATAGAGACAATGATTTAATTAAATCGAGGGATTTATTTAATTAAAAGGAGAATGATGATGACTTTAATCAAATAAGGCTATTTGATTAAATGGTTAGATAGAGGGATAATTTAGGATGAAGCAATGTTAGTAGATCAGGATCAAGTGTGCGATATCAATTTGTATATTTTCGATGTGTACATTTTGCCCCTCTTTGAAGCGATGCACTTGTTGCATTGGTTCAAAGAATAACCTTGCCATGATCAAAAGTCAAAATTTCTCTGGTTTTTTTTTTCAGATGCCCCACTGCTGCCCCAACGAATGAAGAATTTTGCAGGTATACTGCCCCCTCGAGAGATAGGGTGAAGAGGTTTGATTTGAGGGTCGATCTCTTGAAAAAGAGGTTCAAGATCAATTCAACTCAAATATTTGATGTAGACAAATTTGATGATGTAGAGAGTCATCAGCCATGGCTAGCCTCATGCCTATTTTGATATATTACACCCACTTGATCCTGATTTGTACCATGATAGTGACATTATTGATGATGAGATGATTATGATGTTTATATGTAATGGATGATATGATGATGTATGGATGATATGGATGCACATGATTTGGTATGATGATGCTTTTATGATTATGCAAATAGATGATAAATGTATGGTTTATGAGATGCTTAGAATAACCAATCTATATTATGCAATGATGGGGATGAATGCATGTGGTATGATTAATGCTTTCTATATGATATGATATTCATTATGCAGTATGGTTTTTTGGATGTAGGATGGATGCATTAATGTTGATTTATGATTAACTGTCATGGTACCATGTTAGCACGAAAACAAAGAGATAGAAGAAAATAAGAGATTCCAACAAGACATGAGATGATGATGATGATGATGATGATTTCTTCCAAGGATTTGGGATTTCCAAAGGGCCAATTACCTTATGTTTGATAACACATGTAAGCACGATGCATCAGGGTATGAAGAACCAAGATGGCATTGCACCTAGTGTGATGGACTTTGACTCAACAAATAGATAGGAGTATTCTTGTTCACACCTAACATACGAAAACCTTGCTAGGACGTACCTAACAAAGCAATATTCGCCAAGTTATATTACAAGAATGTCCAACAAGCACAATAGATAAAAAGATAATGATCATTTCCCCATTCATATTTCTCTAAATCCTTCGTTTGGATATCATCGAGAGGTCCTTGGAATGAACGCAATAAGATAAATCAAAAGAAAAGATCAATTACACAAACAAGCCAATGTTCTTCATATCTCTAGCCAAAGGGATTTGTTTTGATAGGATAAAAATCTAAGGTGATATCCAAAATGATGCCCATTGTCGGAATGATATATCCTAGGACATGCATTGTATAGGATGATGATGGTTTGATAAGTTGTTTAATAGGCTGTTGATATAGGGTCGATTGACATGTTTGTGAATGATCAAGAGTTTGATTTTGTTTTAATTGTTTGTTGTTTCCATTTTGATTTTACGATTGAAGATTGATTTTGTTGTTTGTTGTGATTGTTTATGTTTGTTTTGCCAAAGGATGAAGGTGACGATTAGTTATTATGGATGATTGATTATTTCGAGTGAAAGAAAAATGAGATGGATGGATTTTTTCAAATATTTGGATGTTTTTGAAGTTTTGAAATGTTTTGAGGCTTTTTTTGGTGTCTTTCAAATTTTCAAATGTTTTGATTTTTTATTTTCCAATGTTTTGGGGTTTTTGAGATTTTATGAATGTTTTGGATTTTGATGTTTTTTGAATATTTTTGGATTTTGTGTCTCGGGGGCTAATCAAAGATGAGCCTTGCCTACGTTTAAGCTTAGAGACGATGTAGTTCGGATTCCAATGTTTTTGATGTTTTTCTGACTTTTTGAGTGTTTTTGGATTTTGATATGTTTTGAATGTTTTTGGGATTTTTGCATGATTTTGATGATTTGGATATGGATATGTGTGAAGATATTAGTGCTCTGTTTGGGATTTTGTTGAAGACCAAGCTAAGGTTGACTGATCGAATTGATGGATTGATGATGATGACATTGTTGAGGATACACAACAATGCAAGGATAGTGTTAGGCAACACAAGGATTGAGATGTTGATGGGATTGATGATGATAACATTGTTGAGGATGCACAACAATGAAAGGATAGTGTTAAGCAACACAAGGATTAGGATGGATATCCCAAGATGATGGATTGATTGGATTTTGATTGATCAGGATTGATGAAGCTTGATTTGAAACAAAACTTGTTCGAATGATTTGGTGTGATGTTTGAAGAAAACGTTAGATGTGACTGATAGTGATTGTTTGGATTGATGTTCGATGAAAGATGAAGCTTGATAAGGAACATCCTCTTGTCAAAAAAGTGCCATGGGCTAGTGATTTGGATTTTTGCTCACAAGTGGTGGACCAATTTCATTTCACATTTTCTAATGTTCGGATCACCACATAAGTTGGAGGATATATATCAAGATTTATTCTCGAAGCAAGATGTAAATATTTGCCCCCAATGTCTAGCAATGTATGGAATGTGATGTGTGGATGCTCAGATAGGTGTACAGAAGGATGGATATGGTAAGCACACAAAGGATACCAAGGATTATCTTACGATAACGTGTTTGAATGAAGGAATGCTTCATGGCTCAAATAATGTTGGGTAGGATAGGATCAATGAAAATGACCCATGTCAAGATGTTTACCATAAGCAAGCGTAAAGTGTGCCCCAAACTTTCATCAAGATCACGATAACTTGGATGATGGATGCTGATGGATAAAGATGGATTGGATAAATGGATTATGGATGAATGGATTTATTATGGATAAGATGGATGGAATGCTTGATTTATTACGGATGGGATGAGATGCTTTCATCTAAACTTGTGCACATAGATGCTTGATTCTACACATGACGCCTGTTTTTAAGGTTTTCATCATGGTCTTGCCCAAAAGCACCGCCCATGCGGTTTTCACTAGAGGACGATTTTTTTTTCTTTATTGTTTTCAATCCTTTTTCTGATTTTTTTGGATTTTCATATTTTTTTGTATTTTTCTGAAAGATTCATGCTGACCCACCTAGTGGTGTCGATGTAGATGCCCCTGTCATAATGTGCCATCGATATCCTGCTTGAAGAAGTTGCTTTGCTAAGATACGTGCACTTGAATACAACTTTTGAGATTCTTGACCTGCTTCGTCAATACCGGAGTTAACTTTGTCTTTGTGCGCACATCGTGATAGAGTGCCTTCTAAATCCTTATGATAAAGGGTTGCTGCCAACACATGGTTGATGTGAGAATTGGATATCATGCGTGGAGGTGTGGATGGAGTGTTTTTAGAGATAAGAGAAAGATTGGTTGACAGTTTGGAACCTTTGACTCTCCAAACTTGGGAAGATGAGCAATGATGGGTGGATACAGAAGTGTGCATGGAATTAGGACCAACTGCTTGATACACTTTGTACGTCACTTGAAAAGCCTGCTTTTGCTTTTGTGGACATCTTTGATGGATACTTTTCCCTTTTTTATTTTTCCCCATAGTTTCTTTGAGTGATGGAGTTTGATAGGGATGATCTTTCTTTGTATTCTTTGGTATCCATGTGTATTTTATTTGTCCATTATGCTTCTCAGCTTCTTTTTCTTTGATAATGTTCTTCGTACTTTGATTCAAATATTTATTTCAAAGTTGGTCCCAATTTGTGGATGGGGTGATGGGTGGATGAAGATTCATGATGTGGTTGGTTGTAGTATTGACATTGGTTTCATCATAAGGATTCTTTGTGCTCCCTATGTTGACATTTGCTTGAGATGAAGTTTCCCCTAGTATGGTAGAAGTAGTACCTTCATGCTTTGATTTCATCTGTTCTGAGAGATCTTGTTTAGAATGCATTCTTTGATAAATGACCACTATAGGTGATGTTTCAATTTGCTACTTTGTTAACTCTAGAATATCATGTTCTGTCATACCTATTTCCTTGAGTGGATAATGTTGGATATCTTTATTCATGATGTCCTTAGTTTGAATTTGGGACATATCTGATCTTGATGTTGATAATTCAATTTTACTGTAGGAATCAATAATCTACTCTTTTTATGTGACAAAATCTTGTTCTAGATGAAGATCATCTACGTGTCCATCTGTAGAAAGCATCTCATGGGTAGATGGAGGAGTATGTACTACATAGTTATGATCATCTTGCATAGATAGGAGAGTTTCCATTAGATTATTGTAGTATCTTGAAGATACAAATTCTTGATCTTGAATGATTTCAGAGTTGCTTTCAACATGCTTTGGATCAAGTTCTTGACATGGGTCAATTTCAAAGGATGGATTGCTTACAAAGGGTTCTTGGATGTTATCATTACGAATGGAAAGTGACTCAATATCCTCTTGATCTTTGAGTGGACATAGATCAAGTGTCAAGTTGAGGATTCCTTCAGTATCTATAACCATGAGGTCAACAGGGTCAACATGTCTTGGAAAGGACCACTACTAGACTTTGGTGAAAGATGTTGATCATGCTTTGGAATGAATTCTTGAGATATGTCCTCTAACTCATAAGGTGATGTAGAGACATTTTCAACATGATCATAGGTCAACGGATCATGCATTATGTCAATAGGATCAAATAATCCTAACACTCCTTGAAGTAGATCACTAAAAAGTGGCTCTTGATGTATGGTGAGTTGATCATCGAATGGGGTGGAAACATCTTCAAGGTGCTTGTCGATGGAGAGATATTGAACATTGTTTTCAAAAATTGTGGCGGAGGGATTTCCAATGTCTTCAACCATAGAGTCAAGTGATGTTGACATTTCTTGAATTGGATCATTGTTGAGTATTGTTGGTGGATTTTGATCATGATTGACAAGTGATTCTTGACATATGTTGATTTGATCATTGGATGAAGTAGACATAGCTTCAAGGTACTTAGTGATGGATTGATCTTGATCCTTATTCTCATCAGTTGTCATTTTTTGTGTTTGTGCTTGTGTTTGTTGGGTAGCTTGAGAGGCTTGTTGCACTTGTTGAGCTTGTCTTGCTTGTTGCGTGGCTAGATATTGTTGGATGGCCTTTTGGTAGGCATGATGGGCTTTTAGCACAATGTCATATTGTCTTGTTGCATTTCGTTTTGGTGGTATTGGTGGTGGAATTGGAATTGTGTTGGATGTAGTGACAAGTGGTTGAGATACGCTTGGAGCGATCATGGTAGTGAGGGGTTGAGATATGATGGGTATGATAGGGGTGGATGGAGTGATCAAGGTGATAGTGATGGTTGGAATGAATGAGGTGATAGGTCCTTGGGAGACCATGTTTTGATTTGTCAGGATTGATGTTGTCATTTGATTAGATACCATCTATTGGTGCGATGTTGATGGTATATTCAAAGGATTTGATGTGATGGCTTGATTGGTGTTAGGTGGATTGATTTGGATGGAGTGATTGGTTCTAGGTAAAGGGGGAAGCCCTAAACCAAGGAATGTTGTTGATATGGGTAATGGTGGTGGAGATGTCTCTTGGCGCAATGACTCAACTATTTTGGTAAGTGCAGCAATTTGATCTCGCCAGATTTGATCTTGATTTCGATCTTAACTCCCTTGATATAGTTGATTTGGTTTTTGTTCAAGCAGATTTGGAGTGTGTACTTGTGTTTGATTTTGGAAAATGTTCTAATTTGGGATGATGTTCAATTTTGGCATTATGGGTTGAAATTGAACATTGTTGATGTTGGGAATCACATTGCCTTGATTTAGGTAACTCTGATCTTGCATGGTGTTACCTTGACTTGGAGTTGTTAACATCTTGTTTGGATTTTGAACAATATTTGTATGATTTGCAACCATATTTATCCCAAAGATTGCTGGATTTATGTTTCAAAAACTTGTACTTGGTACATTCTTGTTGTTTGTTTGAAGGCTCATGCATTGATTGTTCGGTTGGAAAACTTGTAGGTTTGGATTTAGATCTACCATCGGGAAATGTGTTCCAATCTTTGATTTGGGCATACTCACACTTGTTGTGCCATTGAAATTTGTAGAAGGTAATGATCCCATGTATGGATTGTATAAATGTGAGTGTTGATAATCAATCGGCAGTGTAAGGCTTTGAAAGTTAAATTGATTTCGATTACTCATGATGTATGGATCAAGTTTGTATTCCATGTTGTCCTTGTGTTTTGACCTTGTTGTAAAAGTGACCTTTAAGGTGTTTAGGACCAATGATGAGATGAAGGATGAAAGGTGTAAATGATATGAGTGATGAACGTTTAGGAACTTTGGATCAATGCTAGACTTAGGGTTTGATTTTGATTGGTTTGATTTGTGTAATGAACTTGTAAAACCTAAGATGTTGGATGTGATCTTACGATGAATTTGCTCAAAGGATTGCTAATTCAAATAAATGTATGAGAAAGGATGTATTCCCATACACCTAACTAAACAAGGTGATTTTGATTTTGATTTAAGGATGTACCCAAGTCTAGATAATGATGTTTCCAAAGCTCTAAAGTTGTTTGGTGAGATGGATGATAAATGTTTGTGGTGGATGAAGTGTTTGATTTGATCCTAAATGAACCTAGGAAGGACTTTTTTACTAGACCAAGATAGTGAAGAACATGCCTTTCTCTAAGAGTAATTCAAAATCCAAAGACCAATGTTCGCATGAAAACCATATGACCAAAAGATGACAAGCACATGTGTGGGGTCCAATTGATTTAATCTTTGCTTAATGGATTCTTTTTACCACAAACACACTTTTGATTAGATTTTGAATCTAGATGTCTAATGTCTCAACTTCCCCCTTATCCTACAAAGTGTATTATGCGGAAACCAAGGAAATTTGAGGCAAGAGTTACCTAAAGTTGACTTTAGTAGAAGCAAATTGAGATGAAATCCAAATGTTTAGATGCCTCTAAGGACACAAATCCCAAGGGCAAGCAATAACATGTGAATTTTTTCAAGGATATTTGCCTCTCCTAAAGGGTTTGCAATTTTGATGATTCGTTGAATGTTGGTTTTCCAATGTTTTCGATCAAAGCACTTTGTTTTCAAACCACAAGCAATATGACATCCTAGCTCAATTGGTATGTTTTTCTTGGTGGGCTTGCCTCATGCCCTTCGTAGAAGAGATGATTTTACATGCAACCAAGGGAAAAATATAAAGGTATGTTAAGAATGAAGTCTTAACCTCTATATTTCAACCAAGATCGAACATGGCAAGTAACTTCTTGGAATCTAAGTTCCAATGCACCACTTTGATAAACTCGCTCAATGGATCAATTGGTCACTACAAAAAGGGTTCTAGTTTGGAATTTCTATTCGTGGAGATTGACCCATACGACAAGAGTCCCCTTTCAGATCCATCTTGTCGGAATCAACCGTGTGATACTGGCGTTTCTTCCAATACCCACATTTATATCCCGACTGGAAATAATCTTGGCTTTAGAGTGTTACCGGTTGAGTTGTTCCCTCGGGTGAGTACTTTTTCCCCAAGGCAGGCCCTCTAGGATAAACAAAAGCAAGCAAAGACAAAATCCATAACTCGATCAATCTTTGACGACTCAAAGAAAGAGAATATACGCGATGATGCTCTACTCACACTCACACAATATGTTCAATTTTAAACCCAAATCGAAGTGTGGAGGTGATTGCTTTATCTCACCCTAAAGTCATGAAAAAGACCTTTTGATTCTCAAGATCACTATAAAGTGTGAGAGAAGCTCATACGTCCTTTTTCAATGAAGTTAGTTCAAGTAAGCTCTCACAAAATAATGTAGTACATGTTCATTTTAGATCCCACAAAGCAATAATGAATTCATTTTAAAGCACCAAAGGACAAATGAGAGTTGTCTTTTTCAATTGTTAACCAAAAAAACAAAATCTAGTAAGTTGTAGTCCTAATGTTCATTTTAACCTTTGCAAGAAAGAGAAAATTGAAAGGTTCTTTTTAAGCCCAAACGAAAACTAGTTGTTCTAAGAAAGAAGAAGATGAAAAATTCTTAAAGAAGTGTTAAACAAACACTTAAGTGTTTAAAAACACTTTGATTGAATAAAATATCATCACCATGCTCCTCCTTCCTTTGTTTTTGGTTTCCAACTATCTCCCAATGTCACAACTCATGAAGGCGTCGCTATTTGTTCTCCCAGCGTTGCTCTCATAGCACCGCTTACCAGTCAACGACACTCTGTGTCGAGACAGAGAGCTCAATCGCATCGCACTTTTTGACTAGCGTCACAGTTTGTGAAAGCGTCGCTATTTAATATTTTTTTTGAAACTATCTGTAGATTGGTGAGTCCAGTAGCGGAGTTTAAAATTCAATTTTTCTTAGCGGGATGAGCCCAATGACGCAGTTTATGTTTCATGTGGTGCCATATAGCGACGCTGACGAGCCCACAGTGCTAAAACAATGACATTGACGAGCTCGCGGTGCCAAAATAGTGACGCTGACGAGCCCGCGTTGGAATTTCTTGTGTGTCAAGAAAACGTGGAAATTTCAAGGAAATGTTAGAAATAATGATGTCAAGCCCTCCTTCTACCACCAAATGTAGAACCCTAATCCAAATACCTACAAAACACAACAAATGAATACATTAGAAGATCAAATGCAAGCAAGAATAAAGATTCCCCATGGAATCCATTTACAAAGTTTTAAAATAGGAAATGAGACAAGAATGAAATGAAAGAGCAATAAAGCAAGCTAAATCCTATTGAAACCAATGCAAACTCTTGATCCCATGGGGGAATTGGTGCCAATTTGATGTGAAAATTGGCCCTTTCCCAACTCCAATGATGCAAGCTTGATGAATGTTGATGAATGATCCACTTTGATGAAGGATGGTGAGTGCTTCAAGACCAAAATCTGCATAACCTAGCTATAGAACTCAATAAGATGGATGAAGATTGCTCTAAATTTGAGTATAGTAAGTTTACAGAAATTGTGGATGATGAGATGAGGAGATTAACCTCTTATTTATAGATTGATAAGTTGAAAGCATGCCCAAAATAGAGCAATGTGGGACTAAGAATGATCCAATGACAAAATGCCACTTGTCAACTTGTGAATGGATGGAGGATGTGCAAGTTTTGAAGAATGTGCAAAGAGGGGGGAGATTCAAATTCAAATTATGGCTTGAAGGATGAGGTGAAAGGTGAAGTTAATGTCACATGGCTCAAGAAAAGGACTTGTAAGAGATGTTAAATGCCATGTTGGAAGGGACAAGTCCTTTTAGGGGGAGATTTCAAATTTGAGGAATATTCCCACTTGGATGCCTTTTTTGAATGAAAATAGGTGATTTATAAAACAATTAAATTGATTTTCATGTGCAAGTTGCAAAATCTAGAGGATTTGAGTGATTAGGATTAGCATTGATCATGATTTGATTAATTTAAATGATGTTAGCTGATTTGACCATTTTGACTTAGATTTTAGTATTTAAATAACTCAAAATGAGAAAAGAATGATTTAGACTTAGTTAAATAAATATTTTTGATTTATTTAACCTAAGGGGGTGATGTTAGATTAAATTAGATAAATGTTTGATTTATTTTATTTAATTAGATGAACTTTAGAAATTTAATCAAATAATATGGATTATTTAATTAAATAAAGATAGGAAGATGAAATGACCTAGCTAATTACATAAAGACAATGATTTAATTAAATCGAGGGATTTATTTAATTAAAAGGAGAATTATGATGACTTTAATCAAATAAGGCTATTCGATTAAATGGTTAGATAGAGGGATACTTTAGGATGAATCGATGTTAGTAGATCAAGATCGAGTGTGCGATATCAATTTGTATATTTTCAATGACTACATAGTCTCGTCTTTCTTTCTCCAAATATTTTCCATTTCCTTCTTTACTTTAATTGGATCAACCTTTTTGATTGGTTCATTTCTCTTTACCAGATTATCCTTCCTTGTGTTTCTACTTCTACAAAACTTAGCAATATGTCTAGGTCTATTGCAATTGTGGCATACAACATTTTTTTGAGTAGCATTCCTTCCATTCATTCTAGATCTACATTGATTAGCCTTGTGTCCAAATCCATAACATGTATAATAGTAACCATTGAAAGGTTGAATCATTCTACCATTGTTATATGCATTCATCATTTGACTTCTATATTTATTTTCTCTATGTCCAAATTTCTTGGATGTAAAGTATTGACTAGTAAAGTATGGAACATTCTGATTCATTTTGCTTCTACATTCCATTTATCTATGCCCAAATTTATTACAAGAATGAAAAATACCATTGAAAGATGGGTACCTTTGAGAATTTGGTTGTCTGACCAGAGGTCTTCTACTATTGTTTCTTTGATTCTGATTCTTTCCATTGTTCTTCTAGTATTCAGTCTTCTTCGGTTCATTGATCTTATTTGAATTAGGTGTCTGATTTGTTTTTGAGCTTTCACCTTTTTAAAGTCCCAAACCACCTTTGTATTTAGATTCTTTATGACCTATAATCAACTCATCAAGCATTGTAGTACTTGTCTTGAATTTATCTTCATGACTTCTTCTTTCTGTAGATTTGATCTCAAATTTACCACTTCTTGTTCAAGCCTCATGCATTCATTAGATTTTATTTTCACCATTAAATTTAGACATTCCTCAACTCTTTTCTTTTCTTCAACTTGCACTTTTAGTCTGATGATGTCTTCATTTGCTCTCTTCAATTGTTCATTGACTTCCTTATGTCTTTCTATGAATTTCTTGATTTGCTCAAGCTCAATTTTTTGATGCATTCATTTTCTTATTTAATATTTTCCTTTAGATCTCTATTTTCACCTTCAACTTTGTCAAAATATTCAAGAACAACTTTGAGTTCTCCATCTTTGTCAAGCATGCAATCTTCTTCTATGTATTCAATAGCAAGAATATATTTTGGATGAATAAGAAACTTTCTATCATCCATGTGTTCAATCTCCAAGATCTTCCCAAAGTGTTCAAGCTCCTTCTAGGGATCTAAGCTCTGATACCAAATGTTGAACACCTAGAATACTAAGAAGGGGGGTGAATCAATATTCTATTGAACTATTCAAATATTAGCCATCTAATTACCAAAGAAAATTCAACTAATATAAGAAAAGGAAACATGAAACATACAAAATATTACATAACACATGAATACTAGGATTTTTATGTGGAAAAACCAAAATGGGAATAATGCAGGAGCATCCTTGGGTCATGGCAATCTTGCATCACCCAAAAATATTTTCATTCTAGTTTGTCTTAGTTTTAGTTTCAGTTTCAGTTCAGTTCAAGTTGGTAGATCCGATGATTCTTCATGTTTGCTCACTAGACCTTGTGGATCTATGTTTACATCGTGGACATTTTCATTTACCTTATTCCAAGATTTGAGCGTGATCAATTCATTTTTTGGAAAGTTATCACTTTCGGATTGTGTGGCAATTTCTTGAACCGGTACCAAAATAATGTTCTTATCTAATAGCTAGTTTGATTCCTTGTGGATCATTTTTGTATCTTGCAGATCTTGGTGGTGTGATTCAAATTGTTTTATGGAGTGTCCCCAACCTTGGTTTAGGTCCACACTTCATCTTATGCATCCACCAAGGAGTAATTCAAATTTGAGGCTGACATATGCACGTACACATTACATTTTCTTTAATCAGAGATTGTATTAACCTTTGGGACAACGCGAATGTTTATGGATCTACGAATGTATATAAAGCATTGTAATTGATCATTAGAAGGTAGTAGTGAAAGTAGAGTTAGAGATTAGAGAAAGAAAGATTTGTTTTGAAGGATTTTCACTCGTATTGAGGAGCATGTAGGAAGACATTTTGAGCATGTTGTAATTAGGCTTGCAAGCCAAATCTATAAGCTCAAATTTTTCTGACAGTTTGTAATTGAATTCTACGATAATAAGAATGTTTGAATTGGTATTTGCTTCCATTTTATCTGTTTCTTCCATTGTGTGACTCTTGTTGCATGGTCCAAATTGTTCTCTTTGAGGACCCTTTGACTGTGGCTGCATTAGATGGTATCAGAGCTGGTTGCAAACCTATGAATCTTGATATGAGAGCTAGTTTCAAACCTTGAGTGGGTTGACGTCCTTGTGGTATTCCTTGGGTGAACAGATCATCGATTTGACATAGGTTGTAAGTGTGTTCAATAGATCGCTGAGAGAGTGGAAATTGAAACCTTGTAGTCAGATTGCCAAGTTGAGGAAGTTTCACCGAGCAAGGGAGATATGTTGCCGAGAAGGATGAACCCTAGAAGAATGGAGTAGGTGATGGAGGAATTTAAAAATGAGATGAGGAATGAGATCCAAAACCTCTTGGGTGGTTTGAGGAGAAACCCTAAACCAGAGGATGAATATGAAGAAGCTACAAAAGAGCTTGTGGTTGAAGAGGCTAAAGGACTAATAGATGAGGGAGAAGAGAGATTGTTGAGAGTAGTGGCACAGGTAAGTAGAATTCATAGGGTGGAGGTTTCTAGCTTCTCTGGTACGTTGAATCCAAAATACTTGATAGAATAGATAGGAGAGTTGTAAGACTATTTTGAGCTTTTGGATATTAGAGACCCGTTGAGGGTTAGATTGGCACAAACTAAGTTGAAAGGACAAGCTACTTTATGGTAGAAAGAGTTGCAAAAGGACAAAGTGGAGAATGGTGAAACAAGAATCACCCGGTGGAGATAGATCATTGCAAGGCTGAAGGCTAGGTTCATTGTGGAAGAATATGAGTTGGAATTGTTTAAGAAGTTGTAGAACCTGAAGAAAAAGGACATGAGTGTGAAAGAGTATACTGAGGAATTTTACAAGATGACAATCAAATCTGGGCACCGAGAGATGACTAGGGAGGTGTTGGAAAGGTATATAAATGGCCTTAGATCTAACATTCGGGATGATATGAGTATGTTGAGGATTTCCATAGTTAAAGATGCCTACCAATATGCTCTTAAGGCAGAAGATAAAGTGAAGAAAAGATAACAAAATAATCCCAGAGGGAAAGAAAAGCAGATAAGTAGCAGCAAGGAGAAACAGACAAGTGAAAAATAATCAAGATCTAAGTGGAGTAAAGAATTAGATCAGAGGGTACAAAGGAGAGGAAATGGCAGCAAGGAGCTCTTGGGTAAATGCTTCAAGTGTGGAGAAATTGTACATCGGTCTTTTGTGCGTCCCGAGGGATCAAGTAAAGGAACTGGTAAAAAGAATTGTATGGCACATGAAGAGCAGGTAATTGAAGTAATAGATGGGATAGAACCAGAGTAGGGAGAATCTCTTATAATTAGGAGAGTCTTGATGAGGAAGAGCAGGGAAGAGGTTGACACTTCACAAAGGAAGAATATTTTCCAAACTATGCGCAAATTAGGAGGTAAGTGTTGTAAGGTTATTGTGGACATTGGAAGTAATGATAACTTGGTATCTGAGGAGATTGTGGAGAAACTTGGTTTGAAGAGGATTCCACATCCTTGTCCTTCTAGGATAAGTTGGTTACAAGATGATTATGTAAAGGAGGTGAAAGAACAGTTTTGGGTGAACTTTAATATTGGTCCCTTCAGAGATGAGGTTTTGTGTGATGTTTTTTCTATGAGTGTTTGTCATGTTTTGTTGGGTAGATCTTGGCAGTTTGATAGAGGAGCTATGTATGATTACAGAAGGAATATGATTACTATACGGAAGAATGGACAAAAGTTTACTTTGGCTTCCTTGAAGAACAAGCAGGAGGAAGTGAGGAACTTGAGTCTTGTGAAGAGTTGAATAGTTGAGAAGCGAGATGCAGAGATTTTAATGGAGGATGGCATGGGTTTGAAGGACCTAGTGGCTAAATTTGAGTGAGATGGAACCAGAAGAATGTAAAGGCAGAATTGCGCAACAAAAGACTGAGGTTGTAGATAGAAGGGAAGATAAAATGAAGTCTTGTAGAAGAGGTACATCAGATGGGTGGAAGAAGGTGAATGGTGGTAAATGTCCCTTATTACCTTGTGTAGGTATGAGGCAGGAAAAGGAAGGTAAAGAGAAGAAGAAGTTTCAAGATCTGACAAAGGAAAGAAGGGAGGTTAGGGGGAAGAGAAGTACAGAAAAGGAAGACATTTGGATCAAGAATGAGCATGGGATCTATATCTCATACCCAGTTCGATGTTCATGAGTTCCTCTCATGGAACATATTTTCTCACTAGGGGTGTCTTATGCAAGAGCATCCTTGGGTCATGGCAATCTTGCATCACCCAAAAACATTTTCATCTTAGTTTGTCTTTGTTTTAGTTTTTGTTCAGTTCAAGTTGGTAGATCTAGTGATTCTTCATGTTTGCTCGCTAGACCTTGTGGATCTATGTTTACATCGTGGACATGTTCATTTACATTATTCCAATATTTGAGTGTGATTGGTTCATTTTCTGGCAAGTTATTCCTTCTGGATTATGTGGCAGTTTCTTGAACCGGCACCAGAATAATGTTCTTATCTGACGGCTAGTTTGATCGCTTGTGGATCATTTATGTATCTTGTGGATCTTGATGGTGTGATTTGAATTGTTCAATGGAGTTTCCCTAACCTTGGTTGAGGTCCACACTTCATCTTATGCATCCACCAAGGAGTAATTCAAATTTGAGGCTGACATATGCATGCACACATTACATTTTCTCTAATCAAATATTGTTATTTCCTTTGGGCTAACGCAGATGTTTCTATATCTGTGAATGTATATAAAGCATTGTAATTGATCATTAGAAGGAAGTAGTGAAAGTAGAGTTAGAGATTAGAGAAAGAAAGATTTGTTCTATAGGATTTTCTCTCATATTGAGGAGCATGTAGGAAGATGACATTTTGAGCATATTGTAATCAGGCCTGTGAGTCGAATCTGTAAGCCAGGATGTTTTCAGCTGTTTGTAATTGAATTCTCTAATAATAAGAATTTTTGAATTGGTATTTTCTTCCATTTTCTATGTTGCTTCTGTTGTGTGACTCTTGTTGCATGGTCCAGATTGTTCTCTTTGAGGACCCTCCAACTATGGTTGCATTAGGGAAAAACTACGGTGAGGATTAGCTCACAATATATTCTATTTGAATATTGTATATTACAAAAGTGCTCACTATAGGTGTACTCACTATCTAGTGGACTCAGTTCCCACAAAGAATAAGATAGAAGAAATAAGGGTTGGCTTACATCCTATTTGAATTTATGTAAATGCACCTACAATATGTTGGATTATAGTTCCAATGAAGTACAATATCAAAATTTACACTGATCTAGATCAATGCTCTTTTTTCTACTCTATATTTGCACACCTTGCAACATAATTCACATAACTCTAATCAAATTTGCATCATACACATGTAGGTGGAACATCATACATTCCATCTATCTCTCTATTCACTCTTCATCAGAAAACATCAAAATCAATCCACTATATATATCCACACCAAGTGTAACATCAATTAGGTCAGCCTAATTGGATGTAACACACAAAATTAAACTTTTCAGCCCCAAAAAATCCATCTAAACTTCATGCCATAATAAAAAATTCAAATCTCCTTAAGATAGATCGAGATGGACCTATTTGAGATCTTGTACACAAGGAAAAAACACTTATTCATTCTTCGCAAAACATCAAATGTGTTAGGTCGGCCCCAAATAAGACCTAAACCAACAAACTTTTTTTTGTACACCAAATTCACAATATGTGGACCTCAACACACAATTCCATCTAGAATTCCTACTCAACTGAAAGTTGTTAGCTTATCTTCAACTTCACAACACAAAATATTCATCTACGAAGGAGTGCAAAATCTCTCATACTAACACACTATACAGAAAATGACTGTATTATACCAGATGAAACTTTATCATTCATATCTCCCAAAATACTTCACCAAACCAAATGAAATATTGGATTTCAAATCTTATAATAATAAAAAATTAGGTTAGAGTCATAGAGAAAAATATTCATTCATGAAGTGGTGTGGACCCAAAAATTGATACTATGTAACCCTAAACTGGTAGGTTTGACACTTAGTCAAATTTCTACATCACTGTACCTTTTGTACCAACTCAACTTGCACAAATTTCTTCCATAATACCTCTGAAACATGTTAGGATGATCCATCTATAATATTGACATCAATGACAACACTGTATCTTGCATTATGTACATATCATGCTCATGTTGCTAGTGTTGCATCATCAATGACAATCTCCTCAATCTTCCAACATATTCAACCTCAATGCATCAAATATTGCATGATCTATTTTTCAAATATCATAGAAATATAGCTCAAAATTATATGTCAAAATTCCATAAAAGCTAGAGCCTCAATTCTAAGTGATTCTTGTCTTATTGACTAAATTCCATAGTAAAAATAAACTCATCTTGCATAAATAAAATATATAGGTTTATAATGTGCACATATCCTAGCTCTTCAAGAGAGAAATAGGGTATAATGATCCCTACAAAAAAATGTATAAAGGGTAATTCAAATGCAAATAATAACCTCTAATTTTTTCTTGTGAAAGTAAAATTAAATGAATAAGAAATGGAGCTTAACCATATACCAAATTTTTCTCTAATTACCGCTCTTAAATCCCATACAAAACCTCAACTATGGGAGAATTCACAACTAGGTGGGAGAAAAAAGTAACCAAAATGGATGTCAACTTTCTAATGCCTCCTCTCTATATTCCCTTAAAAATGGAAACTCCTATCTTATATTTTTCCTCTATTAAAATAAAAAATTAATGCAGTGATTCCCATTGTGAACTCCATTCCTCTCTTCTTGCAATGTTACTAAAATGCTCCAACAAAATAGTTTAAAATTGACCCCTCTTAAAACTCATGATCGCTACCACTTTCTTATGGTTTGGGAAAAGTTAAGCACTTAGTATTATTTCCAAAATATTATTATTTTAATTTAAAATTCTAAGGCTATTTTAGATATTTAATATTTTATATATATATATTTTTTTGGAAATGCTACTAGCTAAATAGAGGAAATAATAATCCTAAATCAAGCCAAGCATGCTAAAATATACACTTTGAATAATTCTCACACATGTTTATCATAATACATTCAAGTTCATGCAAGTGTTTTGATTCTTAGACAATCATAGTTTGAATTACTTATTATCACCATTTCCCTTCCTCTATTGAATTATATTCTCCCTCAACATGTGAGAAGGAGAAAAACTAACTTATATCCACCTCATATGAATAGATAGTAGGTATTATATCATTTAAAAAAATCATAATCATGAAACACATAATTTAAAAATCATCCATCATTTCATAAGTAAAACAAGTATAATTAGCATGTACAATTAGCAAAAAAAATTAAATCAAGAAAATTCAATTTTTTTTTTTTTATCAAACTCTCATAGTATCATGTAAAACATAATGCCATCGTTTTTAGTGTATTAAATAAATATAGCCTTAATAAGTGATAAAAAATTGGATGTGGCATTTGTAGATTCCCTACTAATGTTTTAGTAAACTTGGTGGCAATCACACAATTCAGAGGGAAAACCTAACCGAATAGTCCACTTAAACCTTTGGAAAGACCTTCATTGAATTATTGACTAGGGCTAGTAAGCTTGTGATAGTACTGGAACTGTATTTGCTTATGAAAACTTAAGATTACCTAATTCATCCTATTATAGATGTTACACTCTTTGAAAAATCATAAAACTACAAAAATAGAAAATAAAGTAAAGATGGCACAATTGCTATGGGTACCTAAAGTATAAGATTGTAACTAATTACTATCAAGAAATGAATGGTGGAAATTAGATGAATTGAGAATTAAACCTATACTACACTCTGGAGTACAACACAGTTAAACAATTATAGTATAATTAAGAGACAAATTATTCATAAATCCATTAATGACTGTAACACAAAGAATCTATTTAACACAACTTTCATTTATTAAGTGACTACTTAAATAAGAAATTAAATAATAGGATATGAAGTGAAGGAAAATTACCTTGAGTGGCCCTTTTTCAATTAGTTGTATTCACTAATATAAACCAAATCTAACTTCTTAGATCAACGTAATCATAATAAATCAAACCATTCATTGCACAAATCTAAAAGATAACATAAGATTCTACCGAGATATCTTATTCATTGAAACCATGATTGAACAATAACATTGTTTGCATAAGTAATACAAACTAATTGAAAAGTATCTGGCAACTATATTTTCTTTGGAACACAAACCAACTAGTTGGCTAACTCCTACCTCAACCACCGAGCTATACATGTAGGAATAGGGGAGTTTTTGAAAACAAGAATCTAAACTGAAACCATAAATCACCACTCCCTAGATATCAAAGTGTGATAATGACTCAGTAATCTAAATTACAACTGAAAAGGAAGAAGATTCTCAATAGGATTGTGACTCTATTTTGATTATATTGGAAAATTAGGTTTTGTAGGGATCCAAAATTCTTTACATCACTTTAGACAAAAATGTTGCTAAAATAGATAAAAACATTAAAGCATAAGTGGCAACCAACCGAACACCAACAACCAAAAAACAATGATCCAGTGGTAGAAAAAAAAACAAAAAAAAAAACAATAGAAACACAACAATTATTTTAAGTTTTTTAGTTGGCCACCTCGATCTCCTGGTTGTAATGTAGATTGACCATGTCCAAGAGCTCTTGCTTTTCATCCTCAAAGGACTTCCTAAGATTCACCCTTGTTCGAGTGCACAATCCCCTAGCCTTATCTTTTGCGGTCTTCTTCTCCTTTCCTTTAGAGGTCTATTCATTCCCAAATACATCTGATCTTCCCTTAAATGGTTAATCTTATCAAACAACACCTTTAGGGATTCCACACTATTTTTAATTGAGCAATGACTAATGTGTAGTATTTTCTTGATGTACTCATTCGTTTCCTTTATCTTCCCCTCCATCTCAGCAAGGAAGTTCTCACACTGGGTCTTGAAATATGTGAAGGAACACTCCAAGTCAACCAACCATTCAATAAGAAGATCAGAAGAGGAAGCCTTTAGCTGGTTCAACATGTTTTCCTTCAAGCCTCTAATCTTGATATTAACCTTGTTAAACTCTTGCAACACCCATTTAGTGATCTTAAATGTGCATGTGGCACCCAACCACACCATATCCAACAATTCAAAAATGGAGGTAAAATCATCATTCAAATAAGTAAAATCCTCAGAAAGAGGATTGATCTTCAACGGTTCTGACTTCCCAAGGTTAGGTTTGACACCAACCTCCTCACTTACAGTTTTCTCAACCGAGGCCTCCTCACTGCCAAGGAACCCATCATCTTCCCCATGGGGAGAGGGATAATGAGCAGGAGAATCTTCAATAACAACATTCACCACTTCCTTTACCTACTCCGAGGTAGCCTTCTTACCCTTCCTACCACCTTTTGAGCCCTGCTTCTTTAAATTAGCAATCTTTCTTGAAGTGACATTGATTCTCCTCTGCCACATTAACCCTAGCCCCCATCGACTGATCCTTCTCCTTACTTCTAGATGCACTAGATTCCTCCCCATAAATCTCAACATTCTCCTTGGATTGAAGTCTATGGGAATCACCAGAGCTAACAACAGTATCTTCCCCATCAAATGGGGACCTGTGGGAATCTAAATTCTACAAAATTAATTTATTAGTGGATCCATTCTTCCTTTAAATCCCCTTCTTTATTTTTTTAGAGGAAGCTACCACGAGGGAAGAGGACCCCCCACAATGTTATCTTCCTCTACAATCTAGTCAGCATCACCATCAACACCCATTTCTAAGGTTTTTGATGAAGAATCCTCACTAGAAACCCTCTCTTTGCCCTTAATAGACTTGGCAGGAGCATGAGAACACATGTGCTCCATAATAAGCAAACTAAGGCCCTCATGGAGAATAGGGGCCCTCTAATTCTTCAAGTGAGCATACACAAAAGCTTCGAAAAATGAAAAAATAAAAAATAGGAAAGAAACATGCAAGCCATGCCTAAAATGATTAAGCAGGGTAAAATGATGTCCTAAAATTGCAGTGAAACAACCTTCCAAAGTCACATAACACATTATAACCTCAACCACATTAGCCCAGACACACTTTAGAGAAGTCCATTCATACCCAAAGTAGGAATCTTAATCAACTTCACCCATTCATTTTCCTTGAAGAATTGATCCATAGCCTCATCATTGCTTTTCCTCTCCTTTAAAAATTTGTGACCATCCGTCAACAACCCAGTAATGAAGGAAATAAAGTATTCATAAATAACAAACTTGACACTTTTGACCTTCAAACAATGATTATGCCAATAGTGAACAAACTTCGCTGATGCTTTATGGTCATATCCAAGGAGCCTCTCCAGAAAAGGTGTAAACTGCCCATTCCTTAGAATTCTCCAAACTTTCAACTTCTTCTTCTAGTTCCCACAAGAAAGTGGCTCGACTCTACTTCTATCACCTCCCATTTCATCAACCACCATTTACAAAAACTACATACCTCTTACAAAATCAAACTTAGGCTTAAGTGTAAAAAGATGCACAAAGCGTGTGGTAATAAGATGGATGATAGTAGCTTGATCTCCCCAAATCACAAGCATTGACTTAGCTATCATTTTGCATTAACTGCTTGGCATCCTTGGGAAGGATAGATTACTCCACCCACACCTATAAATTATTAAGGTTGACAACCTCATTTACAAACAAATCAGCCAGGGAATTACCTTCCCTTAGAGATGTCTGACATGAATTTCATGAAATGATCTTAACATCATTATAGAATCCATAATAAGATGACGGACAGTCTAGCTTGGCTTTTTATTTCCTAGTAAGCAATTGATAATGTCAAGTGAGTCTCCCTCAACCCAAACTTGTCAATAACCTTTATCCAACACATATTTTATGATAATGAATGCAGCTTCGGCCTTAGCACGATGATTGGTTTGGATTCCCAATGGGAATTCCACCGCAAGGATTGTGACTCTATTGTAATAGAAGTAGAACATTGAATACTCAAATTAGTTATGTCAGAATCCTAATTGTAACAAGGTTCTTCTCCTCCAATATCTTTATTGGACATCATAATGATGCACAACCATCTTCATTAAGTTCTTCCATGTTGTAGTTTCTATGCTCCATTTATTCTAGAACCTCCCCTATTTTGTTGTCTAGGAACTCCTTTGGCTACAGGTTGTACCTCATAGTTGATGTGGGATACAATCCACCTCCCATAGCTACAAAGAGTTAGTTCAAAAAACACACACACAATACTAACAACCATTGCTAAGCACAAATATAAATTACATTTCATACATATCCACACATAAATTATGCATTAACCATCACATAATAACCATATTTCCATATACTTTAAACCTGGTTCAAGGTTGCATAATAATTATAAAAGATAGCATAGTGTATGAATTTGTATAAGATAAATGTCTGGTAATGTATGTGAACTTGCATAAAAACATAAGAAAAATAACTAATTTTTGGGCTCATCATTCCCCCCCAACTACCCTTTTGCTTGTCCTCAAGAAAATTATCTAGGGATGGAGGTTGTAGTGCAAGGTAATCTCACTGAATTTTGCAATAGTATCCACTCCTTTGACCCATTTCAAATAGAAGCCTTTGTAGCATGCAAGTCTGTTCATTCTAGTGATTTCATCCCTCTCACATTCCTCATGTATATCTCATGTCTAGTGTGGTACTGGATAAAGTATTAGTGGTTGGAAAGTGAGTGGTACCCATTCAACTCCTTTCTCCTGCACAACATCCATATACCTATGTGTCCTTTCAAGCATAGCCATAAAATTATAGACTAAGTGGGGCTCTTTTCACTGTATCTTAGGGGTTAAGCTATCCCATCTTTCTTGCACATACCTATAGAAATGATGAACAAGTACAACCATTAATATTTGCATCCTTTTATAGTCCTTCATTCTCAGACTCATAATCTTCCTACCTACACATAATGGGTAGAACTAACCTATCCT
Organism: Sequoia sempervirens; assembly: GCA_007258455.2. Taxonomy (NCBI): domain Eukaryota; kingdom Viridiplantae; phylum Streptophyta; class Pinopsida; order Cupressales; family Cupressaceae; genus Sequoia; species Sequoia sempervirens. The sequence continues at coordinate 1,110,561,001 of VDFB02271358.1, read as the reverse complement.
CCAATATTTGATTGTGTTGATGGCTCCCTTCTGACTATATCACCTCCCATTGTGAAATATCCTGACTTTGCTCAAAATTCTTGAAAATTCAACTCAAATTTTGATTTTGACCACCCTCAAACCCTCTCTATTCTACTACCTTGCATGCACTTTTTACTGTAACTTCAACTGTTATATCCCTTTCTCCTCTATTTCAGCTTAACTTAGCTTGGATTGGCTTCAAATTAGCTTAGAATCTAGGGAATTGACAACAAAAAGGTTGTAGGTGTATAAAAGTATGAAGGAAAAAAGGGTTTGGATGTTTTTTCTGTGTTTTGATTTTGGTGGTGAAAACAAAATTTTGGGATATATACTATGTTCCCCCCAACTTAAAATCTTGAAGTGACCTCACTTCAACACATGTGAGTAGGAAGAGAGAATTATTAAAGAATATGGAAATAAGTTTTAATAAGTGCAAAGCATGCTAAATTTAAATGTAAGTACTATTGGCGTGGATGTTGCACACACACACCAATAGGTAGATAAATTATCACAAAGGACCGTAGAAACCTACCTTTCTTGAAATATCCACTGGGAAAACCTAAGTCTAAGGTGGTCTCAACTTGATCCCAAGGCTCAATAATGTTAGGTCTTGACGTACAAGGTTCACTCAGGGTTCATTGTGTAGTTTTTTATTAAACATGAGGGGCCTATGGTTGTCACAATTTTTTTGGTATTCAAAGGATCGAAACATAATCTCAGTTTGATCACTCATAGGTCACTTAATAACTTCATGAAATTATATATATATATATTTCATGACATTCAAATTACTTACATACATTTAAGCAGATTTAGCAATAATCACTCTACAACTTCATGGAATCGAAAGATTTATAATAAAAATCCATGTATTTATCAATTTTGGAACATTTTCTAAAATTATTAAGCATCTAATATAAAATAAAGCATAAAACATATTGAAATGTAAAGATTTCTCCTAGGTATTGTCCACACATGCCCTAAGAAATAAACTAAATTAAAGCAAACCACTCTATACTTAAATTACTTCACATCTAGGCATAGAATGATGCAAGGGTTTAAAGAAATATGGATTATTTTCCACTAGATAGTGTCAGTATGCACCCAATCTAGCGCAACACATATTATTTTTCAATAGGAACAAACAATCAGCTACCTAAGATTTCATATCAGGAAATAGCTTTGAATTATCCTTGATATTAGTTATCTCAAATGAAACATACAAGTTTTTAATCTAGAATGGAACATAAAATAGGAAAAAGAATAAAACTTGAAAAAGTTTTAGTTCTCCAAAATCCAAAAATTCTAAACTTAATGAAAATAAAACATCTCTCGACCTTTTATAAGAACAAGACATGAAAGAGAATCCAAGGGATGAATCATAACAGAGCGTGCAGTACGTGACAGTTGGCAAGAGAAACTTCTGAATAAGTCATCAGACTTTAACTTTCTTCAACACTTGAAATTTTTGGATTCATGTCTTTAGAATATAATCAGGATATCAAATTAGATTGAGAATAATATCAACTTAATCTTCAAAAAAAATGTAGGAACATATTGGATATTTAGAGTGAACAGGTGGAACTCAAAATTTAATCCACCATTCCTGTGTTCCTGCATTTAGGGTATGGATTTGGGGAAAAAATCCCACAAGTATATCACCCTGGAACTAGGCACGTCCTTCATCACATGTGTAATACCTGGATCTTTAGTTCCCCGATTACCAGTGTTTCTTCTCCATATGCTTTGTCCTCGCATGAATTTCTAGAGTACACCACCCAACTTGGTAATATTGTTGGATCTACTCACAATCCCAATTTGTCTGAACTTCCATACCCAAACGTTTTACAACAACCTATTTCTCCTACACAAAAAATTCCATATATCAATCCCTTTTAAAACATTAATAAAAGTTTAATTATCATAAAACCATTATTATCATTAATCCTTTCAAAATAATCTATAAATAACATGCTTTAATGTATTCTCGTGTAACTATAAACTATAGGCGAGTCACTAGATGTTTTGAGAATTCAATAAAAACCAAATAATAAGTTTGAACATTCCTATATCAATGCACCATTTACTTGGGTACCCGAGTACCCAACTCCTGATATACCCGACTACCTTTGAAACATGACTAGCCAATGTACTTCACTTCCTAGAGCAACTCCTAACCCAAATTATGACTTTTACCAATCTTTTCAAATCCCTAGGCTTTTCACTCTCAATTGTAGCAACTCATTAAACTTCCTTCATGAAATCATCTTGATCATTCACTCGAACTCAAATTACCTAGACTCTGGATACGCGGTACACTTAACCATGTATTATTTTCAATATTTTTTCAAATTTCCACATATTTCCCCAAGGTCATCAACCAACTAGTGTCTTCCTTGAGCATTAATTCTAAACTTGGGTCCCAAAGCCTTGCATTCTTGGGGTGTGTTGTGAGACCACACAACAACTAGCAACCAAAAAAACCAAATTTAAGAGAAAAATCAAGAATCAACCACCTATAATAAATTATAACTTATGCATATTTTCTACAATAATCCCTTGCCTTCACTTGAATTCCAACATAAAATCATAAAATTCCACTTGAATGTATCAGTGTGTACATTGATTTATTAACATTTCTAGGAACTTGATGAAAAGAATTAGTCCTTTTACATTGAGCTACCTAATTTAACAATCCTTCTCAGCCAACCTAGATATTTCCTTGTTGCCAGTCAAGCGTTCATAGCCCCAACAAGTTTATCTCTGGAATTCTCCTCAAACATAGCTATATTTCCAGTTAGGCATCTATAGCCCCAGTAGAGATATTTGGATATCCTAAAGAGTTGAATTTTCTCTTTTGATATTTCTTTGATATTCATTTTTTATTTTTAATTTGATATTTCATTGTAAGCTCTTTTGCTTCAACTTGCAGGAAATTAAGCCCGCTATTAGGTTGGGAATTATAGCGGTAGCAAAGGTTACCTTTTGATTTTTCACTCATTGCAAATATCCTTCATCATTTTCACTAATTCCCAAAATATTTACCTATTGAATTTCTTGTATGTGAAACTTTCTAGTGAAATTCTACCATCCTTATGCTAGAATCCAACTAATTGTAATTCGTTATCTACTAAAAATATAGGCATAAGTTAAAATTTCGCTGAAAGTTATCAAATCGCCTGATTACTTCTAAATTTAGAAACATTAGTTGCTACCCATCCATTTTACTATCAATGACAACCCGCTAAATTAAACGTTCCCAACAACTTTAAATTTGGTGGCTTTGCACTTACATTGATGCACTGGGCTTGTCATAATGATATCTTAACCTAGTCATCATGCTCTTCATTTAATTCACATGCCTAATAACATATGTATTAATTTTCTCAAATTTCTCAACCTTTCGGCATGTTCCAAATCACCAATCTAGCTCTTCTTCCAAACTGCACACTTGGACAATTCATAATTACTATGGCTCGATTGGATGAATTGAAATGACCACTATTAAATTCTGTAATCTTGAATTTTATTAATTCATGATCTTTGCACTGGCCAGCCTCGAAGCACTGAGTATCAATTTTTTGAGAATTTATTTGATTTAACTTTCAATTATGAAGGAAAGTGTACTTCTGCCATGTCAACTTGCATTCCCAAGATTTCACCTCAAGGAAACTATTCACCATAGATTTCTCATGGATTTGTATCAATACGACACTCTCTTTCAAATTTTCCACCTCTATCTTCAATTTTCAATTCATTCCTTGTATTTTTTCCTATCTAAAAGATATTAATACCCCCATTTTTCTTACGAATGTTTGTCACCAAACCGACTTTCTAGGCTGAGTTACGAGCTAGCAGCTCATAAAAGTATTTTTCCTTAGGTACCAAAGTTTTTTAGTGTATGATTCTTGGGGAAAATTTCATGAATGTCAGGTCATATTATAGGGTGAATTTGGACTGGTCTTCATGGTTCGTGGCTTCTCTCCTGGACCTTGGGCTTTCTGTAATTGATGTTCATTTTTTTGTTGTAATGATAGTGCAGCTAGACTACCTGGGAAATTTGGACACCATCCTGGTTGTTGCTCAACTTCTCATGGGAATTTCAATAGCTAAGGACATTCCACGACTTTTACACCAGAGAGAAATAGTTCCTCTTCTGCCTTTCCTCACTGCAATGCACACTTTGGACCTTGACAACCATAGAGACAATGCCTACATAGGGTATATGTTTCTCTGGGATGAGGTGTAAGAAATGGATTAACTAGTATGCCAACTGCTCTAACACAGTGTTTTGAACATCCAAACCCTTTCTTTCTTTTTTCTCTTTTATACTGCCTTACAACAAGAATTTTGTATTTCCATGTACATACAAGGTTATTACTATAAAATATAATGAGAATTTTGATTTTCTCTGTTCATACGTGCATTTACTTTAAATGGTTTTACCTTTTCTAGTTTTTAGTGGAATGCTTTTGCAATTTAGTTAACATGTGTTTTAGATTAAGATGAATTTGTTAATTCTAGGACCTAAACCAGAAAATAGGGAAAAACTACTAAAGAAAACAAACCTAACAAAATGAATTTACCCTAATAAAACAATTTACCCTAATCAAACAACTTACCCTAATCTCTATCACTAACTTCATAATTCTTTTAGTCTGAATTTTAGCAAGCTTATCTTTAAATTCACTTAACATTCGAATAACCTACTATAATTATGAATTACTTGAAATTTTATATTTAGTGAATGAAAATTTGAAGGCATACTTACCCACAATTTTGTTGAAATGTATGGAAACGACATGATTAATGGTTGATTACACACACCTTTTCCATTAGCTCAAACTTTTACCTTCATCCAACCTTTCTTCATGGTGTTCCATTTCTTTTTGCTTTGTTTCATGAATAATTGCATTTGTCACGTTGTCACTCCTTCATCTAAGACCTCATCGGCAACCTGTCTTATTTTCAACCCTAACACCACTATTTATCTAATTAGACCAAACTTCAACATGATTTACACAATTATCAAAAAGAGAGAAAGTAAAAGTTTGATACTTTGTCATTTGTATAAAATCAAAGGTTTCTTCCCTTTTAATTCATGGATTCATAATTAGGGGTGAAAAGCATGCATCTCTCGCTTGTTTCACCCATTCTTTCTTCTCGATATCATCCACATGTGCGAAGAGCGGTAACTTAATTGTTTCAAATTCACACTTAAAGCATGATATTCCTAAATTTTCATGAACTTTCTTATTTTCCTACAAAACTTTTGATATTTCCACATAACAATCACAAATAGCATATTAATTTAATTGAACAGTTGAACAACTAAAAAATCTATCTCCACTAGGGTTATGCATTCTCCTATAATTTAAACACTAGTCTAATAATGACCCCCTCCTTTTCATGCTTAAGGATGCCTCTGTTAGCAGAATCACCATATGGATAGTCAAACTTACCCTAGTCAAAAAATATTACAATCAATGTCACTATGATCGGTTGTGTCATAAATTATGCACTTTGTAACCTGACCAAAAGTGAACAAAGTCAAGGGTGAAAACCTTTGGTTAAGAACTTTCTAGAGCTCTTCCATCTCTTTTTCACTCTCCATTCTATGCTTACTTAGACCCTTCACTCACAAGTGGAATTCACCTATGTGATTGGGACACCAATACCAGCTTAAAGACAAAAATGACCCTTCTTCTAGCACCACTTCTGTAAATGCAGATGTTGCACACATACACACAAAAATAGGAAGATTAATTCTCATAGTGGACTATGGGAACCTACCTTTCTTGGAAGATCCACCAAGATAGCCTAAATCTAAGGTGATCTCAACTCGATCCCAAGGCTGGGAATGTTAGGTCTTGACGCACTAAGTTCACTTAGGGTTCATTATGTAAATTGTTGGTAAACAAACAGGGCCTATAGTTGTCACAAATTGGATGATATTCAAAGGATTGGGATATAATCTCAGTTTGATCACTCATAGGTCAGTTAACAACGTCATGAAATCAAAATATTTAGAATAATATTTCATGACATTCAAATTACTTGTATACATTCAAGTAGATTTAGCATTAAGCACTCTACAACTTCATGGAATTGAAAGATTTATAATAAAAATCCATGTATTTATCAATTTTGGAATATTTTTTGAAAATATTTAGCATCTAATCTAAAATATTGGAATGTAAATATTTCTCCCAAGTATTGTCCACACATGCCCTAAGAAATAAACTAAATCAAAGCAAACCACTCTATACTTCACTAGATTGCTTCATAGCTAGGCATAAAATGATGCAAGGGTTTAAATAAATGTGGATTATTTGCCACCAAATAGTTTCATTATGCACCCAAATCTAGCATAATACACAATCTTTTCCTATAGGAACAAACAATCAACTACGTAGGATTTCATATTAGGAAATAGCTTTGAATTGGCCTTGATATTAGTTAATCTCATATGACACATACAAGTTTTTAATCTGGAATGGAATAGAAAAATAGGAAAAAGAATCAAACTTGAAAAAAAATTAGTTCTCTAGAATCCACAAATTCTGAACTTAATGAAAATAAAACATCTTCTAGCCTTTTATAAGAACAAGACACTAGGGAAATTTGATCAACACATGAAAGAGAATCTAGGGGAAAAATCATAGTAGAGCACGTGGCACATGACAGTTTGCAAGAGAAACTTTTGAATAAGTCAACAAAATTGACTTTCTACAACACTTGAAACTTTTGGACTCATGTCTTTACAATATAATCAGGATATCAAATCAGAATGAGCGGACTATCAACTTACTATTCAAACAAAATGTAGTACCTTGTTGGATATTTAGAGTGATCAGGTGGAACTAGAAATATTAATCCACCAGCCCTATGTTCTTGCATTCAGGCTATGGCTTTGGGGAAAAATGCCCACAAGTATATCACCTCAGAGCTAGGAACCTCCTTTGTTGCATGCATAATACCTAGATCTTTAGTTCCCCGGTTATCAGTATTTCTTCTCCATACGCTTTATCCTCACATGAACTTCCAAAATACACCACCTAGCTTGGTAATATTGTTGGATCTAATCATAATTCAAAATTTTCTAATTGTCCATGCCCAAATGTTTTCCTACAACCTATTTCTCTTGCACACAAAATTCCATATATCAAATCCCTTTTTAAAATATTAATAAATCTTTTATTAGCATAAAACCATCATTAATATTAATCCTTTTAAAATAATCCATAAATAACATGCTTTAATGTATTCTCATGTAACTGTCAACTTTAGGTTGGGCCACCAGATTTTTTGAGCATTCAAGTAAAACCAAATAATAAGTTTGAACATTCCTTCATCAATGCACCATTTACCTGGGTACTCGACTACCTTTGAAACCTGACTAGCCGATGTACTTCACTTGAAACAAATCTTGACCAAGATTTCAACTTTTATTGATCTTTTCAAATGCTTGGGCTTTTGACTCCTAATTGTAGCAACTTATTAAACTTCCTTCACAAAGTGATTCTGATCATTCACCCAAACTCAAATTACCCAAACTCTGGATACCCGATACACTTGACCATGTATTATTTTCAAGATTTTTTCAGCTTTCCACATATTTCCCCAAGGTCATCAGCCAACTAGTGTCTGCCTTGAGCATTAATTTTCAACTTGGGTCACCAAGACTTATATTCTTGTGGTTTATTAAGAGACCACACAAAAATTACATTACAAAAGAATTGAAGATCCATGTTAATAATGGAACTTAATATGCGTACATGTCGAATGATATGAATATAACTATATGCATGTGAATTTGTTAGAAAAGTGTCCACAACATGAGTTTGATTTAATATTAGTTAATTACAATGTGAGATTGAGATGAAAGGTTGGCATGGAAAAATTAAAAGGTTGTGGAATGTAACAATATATGAGTGATGAAAGACTTTTTGAATGCATGAAAAATTGTGATAGGCAACATGGAGTGGAGTGATGGATCTACATGTATTGATATAACATTTTAAGGCTACATGTGCAAAAAAGGTCGAGTGAATGTGAAGTTTTTGCAATCAATTTGGCATAAATTTTTTAATGCTTTAACAATAGTGGTTGCGGGTACCTTCTTCAACAGGTCTCGAACTGAAGTTATTTTTATGATGCTACAGGTCCCTATTGCATAGTGAAATAGTATTCAAGAAGATTATTGATTGGAGCACCAGTGCTATGTGTGCACATGAAGTAAGATGAGAAATTATACATGAGTGACCTCAGGAGGTGAGCTGTGTAGTTCATCTGTTGAGGCATTGTGAGAACTGGTAGCAGTTGCTTCTAAGTTGTTATCTTGTGATAATTTTTTTGTATCTAAACCATTGGTTTGACAATATAGATGCATTAGAGAAAGAAGAAAATTGTCTTTTTGAGTTGGCTACTTGTATACCTTCAATATTTTTCCATTCACCAGTAGTGTGAATCTAATTACATCTTTAGTTTATAACTTGACTACTCCATTGGGAAATACTTGTTAAATTTCATAGGTTCCCAACCATCTAGACTGTAGCTTCTCTTTGCAGGCTTTGTATTTGGAATCATATAGTAAAGCCCAGTCACCCACATTGAACTCTTTAGCCTTTATAAATTGATCATACCATTTATGTAAGGAAAGCTAGATGCGGAAACAACTCTCCTAACGTCAAAACCTCAGAGAAGAATGTAGATATACTTTTAATTTTTCAATTTCAGTTCAATTAAGATGCACTATGAAGTAGATAATAGAAACAAAGTATTTGACAATCACACAGGAACACCAGATATATGTGGGAAAACCCTTATGGGAGAAAAACCCACCACACCAAGAGAAACCACTTTGTATTACAGTAATGGAGATTACATACAAATGTCAGACTTATCTTTCTGGTGTTTGTTTTCAGTAGCATTCACCATGAACAATCTTGTATAGGAACCTTCAAAATTGCAATCTTTTTAGAATAGAATTCACTCTGATACAATTCAAACTATTGACACACAAATGTTGATCGAACCAATCGTCGAACCATTGAGCATCTGCAACTGCAACTATATTCATGTTGTTCGATGTCTGGCGAGCTTCCTCACAAAACTGCCACAACAAACTATCTCCCAACGATTCCAATTCGGCTCCTATGATTTGCCGAATACCAGCCACGTAGATAGTCATCGCTCAGTCAGAGGAAACAAACTTTTTTGGCATCTCAGTGAGACACTAACAATGTCTTGTCGATTCCAAAAATTCTTCATATCGATGTCACCAAGAGTTGTTTCCATCAGCAAGAGGTTTCACCGAGCTTAAAAATTGTATCGGCTTTAGTTTTCCTTTCAGAAAGACTATCGCTCTCACCAAGACATCCCAATGAGCCTTCTTGTGTTACACCAAGTTCAGGAGACTATCACTAAGACTCCCTTATGTCACCAAGACCTCACACCAACATTCTCCACATGTATCGCTATTGCCCAGACTCATCGCTTTCGGTGAGACGTCATACTGAAGCTCCACAAGTCACATAGACATGAGGTTTCCATTCGGAAAGAGTATCGTTCTTTTCCAAGACCTCACGCTGAGTCACCACGGGTTATACCGAAGTTGTATGTTATACCGAGCTCCAAAGAATAGTTGGCAAGACATATCAAGATCGCCAAGCGGTTTCTCCAAGATCACATATGTCACCCCGAAGTCATCAACAGTCGCCAAGACATATCACCTTTGCCGAGAGTTCTTATTGAACACATATATGTTACACCAAAGACCTCTCATCATCAGCGAGTCTCACCAATGTCGCTGGGACTTCATAGTGAGAACCCTTTAGTTATCCTGAAGACTTCAATACATAACATACTATCAGCAGGACATTAGCTTTCACTGGGACTTCACACAGAACAAAGCCTTTCGGCCAAAGGTCTTCCTAATATATGATTGAATGGCCTATTGGCCAGAGATCTTCACAGGTGCTAAGAGGTCACACCGAAAGCAACCTATCACAGCGATATGATCCTTCGGTGAGACAAAAACTAGGTCATAGCGACTTGTACAAAACATGATGTTCCAAACTGCTAGTCGGCCAGACATAAGAACTGTCACACTAACTTGGATCCAATGGAGGTTTCAGCCTGTGATGATTGAGGCATAATTTTCCAACAATTTAGTCCTCTTTTTTTGAATTATTTTTGTATGATGCATGGCCTCCATTCTAATTTCATCCAATCCATTAAAATTGTGTAGCCTTTCTTTCTTTTCTTCTATCAAATCTATTTCTAATTCCCTTGTTATCCTAAGTGTCGTGTACTCAAACTCTATTGGAAAAATCGATGATTTACCATAGACTAATTCATAAGGTGTGAAACTTGTAGTTTTTTTCCATGTTTTTCTATAGGCCTACACTACTTCAAGTAATCTGGATACCCAATATTTTCTATGAATTTTCATTATTTTAGACAAAATATTCTCAATTTCTTTTGTTGTAACCTTCACCTTCCCATTAGCTTGGGGATGATAAGATGTTAATTTTTTGTGTCTAATTTCATATTCTTCAACCAATTTAGAAATGAGTTCAAAAGTAAATTAGGGACCTTGATTAGTTACAATTTCTCTAGGTACTCCATACCTAGTAAAGATGTCTTCATATAAGAACTTAGCTACATTCCCATCTCTTGCAAACTATAATGCTTTGACCTCAACCCATTTTGTCAGATAGTATGTACAAACCAAAATATACTCTTTGTTGTTAGAGGTTGGTGAAATTGTTCCAATGAAGTTAAGCCCCCATTTTTCAAATGGAGATAGTTCTATCTATGGCTACAAAGACATTTCATTTGTTCTTGTTGGTTTTCCCATTCTCTGACATCTATCAGAGATTTTGGTATACTTCATTGAATCCTTATGGAGATTTGGCCAATAGTAACCTTTCTTCAAGATCTTGAATGTTGTCCTTTTGGCTACAAAGTGACCCCCACAAGGCTCATCATGGCAAGCTTTTATAATGTCAAAGACCTCATCTTCTCATGATCATATTATCTATACCAGTGTAGAATAAGTAACCATCTACCCAAGAATATGGAAAGCTATTATGCACCAACTACCTCTTTTCTCTAGGAGAGAAATGTGATTGTATTTGCCTTGCCACTAAGTAATTTTCAATATTAGCAAACCATGTTATTTGTTTAGGAAGAGAAAATAAATTCTCATCTACAAAAGAATCATCCACAACATCTTCTTCTATTTGTGTATGCAATCTATATAGAAAATTTTCCACCACATTAGCTTTCCCTAGCTTATCTAGTATTGTTATTTCAAACTCCTATAGAAAGAGCGACCATCTGACTAGTCTCCCCCCAAATATAGGTTTATTCATTAAGTATCTTATGGAAGTATGATCTATGTGGATAAAGACTTGATTGCCAATAATATAATGCCTAAACTTGTTGATAGAATAAACAACTACCAACATCTCTTTCTCTATGATAGTGTAGTTAAGTTTAGCTCCTTGTAAGTTTTTGCTGATGTAGTAGATAACATACACCTTATTACCTTCTTTTTGTCCCAATACTACTCCTATAGAAAAATATAAAGCATTAGTGTGTATATGGAAAGGTAGTGTCTAGTTTGGCCCTCTCGAGATAGGAGATTTTGTCAAAGTTGTCTTAAGTGCTTCAAATAAGTGTTGGCATTCTACAGTCCAATCAAATCTTGTCTTTAGTGAGAAAAACAAAAAAGGGTGCTATAATTTTATTGAAATCCCGGATGAACCTCTAGTAGTAGCCTATATGTCCCAAAAATATCTTGACATCTTTTTGCTTCTATGGCATAGGAAGTGTAGAGATGATCTCGATCTTGTTGGGATCCACCTGAATTCCTCCACTTGAGATAAAGTTCCCTAAAAAAATCCCTTGATTCATCATCATGAAACATTTATCATGAATCAATGATAGGTTATGTTCTTTACACCTTTTCAAAACCTTTTCTAGATTTTTGAGTGCATCTTCGTAGGTGTCTCCATAGGTAGTGAATTCATTCATGTAGATTTCCATGGAATCATGAGCATAATCTGAAAAGATACTTAGCATTTCCCTCTAGAAAGTGGTATTGCATAGTATAAAGGGAGGAACAAAATAGAAATATGTACTCCAAGGGCATATACATTTAGTCTTATCTTGGTCCTTTAAAGCTATCTATATTTGGTTATAGCCACTAAATCCATCTAGAAAGGAGAAGTATTTTTTCCTTGCTAAGGAATCAAGCACTTGGTCAATGAAAGGTAGGGGAAGGTTATCTTTTCTAGTGGCTATGTTTAGATCCCTATATTCCACATATACCCTCAATTTTCATCCTTTCTTAGGAATAATGACTAATGGTGACATCCATTGACTATCAAAAATGGGATAATGAAGCTTGCATCAAGTAGTTTTTGTAGCTTAGTATTAACTATTTCTCTTAAAGAATGGTTCATTCCTCTTTGGGGCTATCTAATTGGCTTAAAACCATCATTTATGTAGATCCTATGCATCAAATTTTTTGGGTTAATCCCTTGCATGTCATGGCAGTCCCATGCAAAGGCTGATGTGTGTGCCTGCAACACAGTGTTTAGGGAATTTTGTTGTTATTCAGTTAATCCATTATTAATGTGTAGGGTTTTACTTGACATGATTTCCCATGTTTTGGATTTTGATTGTACATATGAGAGATCAAGTCCACTAATATTGGGAACACATCATTGTGAAAAAAATGAATGGAATTGTTGGGATACTTATTTTGATGAATTTTCAAGTATAATATTTTGCAGTCGATCCTATAGACATGAAAGATAGTCTTGTTGTTACGGGTCCCTACTGCAATTATTCTATATGATATGGTCAATTAATTCAGCCTCATCTTGGGTTGCTAACAGGGGGATATGTTGTATTTTCATGAGAGTTTACAAGGAATACTGGTCTTCTTCATCCAAGGTAGGCCATATAGTCTATTCTATATTTTCATGAGGTTGGGCTAGTGGATAGAGAACCAATTTCTTGGTCACAATCCCATTTGATTTCTCATACCTACAACCTATAAATGCATCCACTGTAGCTAACCATGGTCTACCTAAAATAAGTGGATATCCTCCAAGGTTGACCTTTGGCTGCAAGATACTCCCATGGATCTAATGCAAATACTAAGTCCTCAATGATCCCCTCAAGTTTCATTGTTGACCTATCTACCAACTGTAAAACTGTTGGTGTAGGTATAAGATTAGCTAGCTGAAGTAGTTGCATTGTCTCCTTAGTCATGACATTAATTGTAGCCCCTAGGTCAATCAAGGTGTTCTTGATAAGTACCCCATTAATCTTAACATCCACTATTGGAATTCTAGGATTTGTGTATTTAGGGACATTTATATTCCCTAGCATAATATCAGCAAGGTTCCCAAGGACATGAACTATTTGAGGGTCCTTCCTCTTTCTCCTTGGTTTCATAAGATAAATTTCCTTTATTGTCTTGGTATAGATTGGGATGTCCTTGATAGCTTGAATGAGGGGAATTTTGATACTGACATCCTTAAGCTGACCCAATAGGTTTTCCTCAACTTGGGTATGATTTTTTTGAATGGCTAAACACTCATAGAAAGGAGGCTCTAGACTTGAGGTGGTCTAGTTTACCTAAATTGACCTGGGTTCCAGAGGTGAATGTCGGAAGCTTCAGCTAGAGGTTCCTCATCCACCATCTTAGTAATTTGAGGGGATGAAGGGCTAGCTAGTGTTTTCCTTTACCTAAGGTGGACATCACTCACCTCTACCCCATAAGTGGGGTATTGTATAGCCTCATTAGTATATGTCTATTGGAAAATATTGCTATTCGGGTTAGGTTCAGGTTGAGCAGGTAATTGTGGTTCTCTTTGTGGCTAAGATGTTGGGTTTGATGGATTGGGCATGATGGCCTATTGTTTTGGCTAAGAGGGAAGCAAAGGTTGTTGGTAATTCACATTTTGGTGCTGCACTACTAGCCCTTTTTTACATTGTGGCTTCCACTAATTTTGTTGCATTGTCCATTGAGGGATATAATTGGTACCTTGAAATTTTTTGTGGTCTACATTTTTCTACTACTGGTTCCATTTTTGTTCAGGGTTTTTTCATTTCTAAGGGTTTTTCCATTGGTTTTGGTTATTTGGACAGGGATGAGAATTCCCACTAGAGAAATTTTGATTACCAATTGGAAAAGATGTATTGAAATTTAGATGGTCTTGTGGCATACCTTGTCTTGGTTGCCATGGCATTCTTTGTGCAATGTAGAATAGTTTTCCATCCTCTCCTTCCAATGGATGTAAATCTGGTTTCTCTAATTTGTCTTATGTAATACTTTCCAACCTTTTGCATTTGTAGTTTTCTTTCCTTTGACTCCAATTGGGGCAACATTCAGTAAGCATTGCTCCAGCCTCCTCTTGCTTCTTCTTCTTTATATGTAGAGTGTCCAACTGGGTAGCTATATGACTTATGATATCCTCCTTCATGTTGGATAGTAGGTTACTTAACTCCACTCTTGAAACCACATTAGATGTCTTTCCAATGGTGGATGTTCCTTCCCACTCTTGAAACCCCATTAGATGTCTTTCCAATGGTGGATATTCCTCCCCCCTTGAAATTTTGGTAAAGGTCCTTGAGTAATTTCTATAGACTGATAGGTTGTCGTTAGGTCCTAACAATTTAATTGTTAAATACATTAATATATTGACCGGGTAGTGTTCAAAGGCTATATGCAATAGAAGACATCTTGACTAGATCTCTCTCGGGTTTTCTAAATGTTGGACAGCTAGAATGAAACCCTAAACTAAGAGGCCACTAAACTTAGAAAGCAAAAAATTATGAACCTAAAAATCATAACGATTAAACTAAAAAGTATGGAAATTATTAAACTAAGAAACATGTAAATTTTTGAAGAAGAAAACCTTGTAAAGAAACTACGAAACATCGATCTAAGAAAAGATAACAATCTTAACTATTAATAGAAAATGATTTAACAATCTGGAACTAACAATTGAAAGGAGGTGCTTTGGAACTTAAGACAATAGAACTTAAATATTACAAACTCAACTACAACCTACAGGATTAATCTTGATAGAACTACACACATGAAAATAAACTTTAATTCTAATTATCATTTACTAAATAAAAGTAATAGAATTAAAAGTAGAATACTTATCTATCTAATTTGCAGTCCCTCGAGTGGCTAGCTCTCGGGTGCTCCTACGCCTAGCTTAGATCACATACACTGATAACTCCAAAATTACTTCATTCAAAATAACTCCATTCACATTACTCAGTAACTCCAAAGGTGATGGTAAAAACTCATTTTATTCATATTAATAGTGTAACTCAGAAAACATAGTGACAACATAATGATATTCTTTTGTATATCATTTCTTTCAACAGTTACATATTTATATAAGAACAACTAACAAAATCCTACATTTCAGTTGGTAAAGTCTTCAACTAATTTTCAACAAACTAGCGGACTTTAAATCCCATGGCATAAAACATTAAAGGGCTCGAGATGAGCCATAAATTCTTCAAACTGAAAATAATAAAAACTACAAAAACTCAGCCCATCATGCATTCTCCTAAAGTTCTGGTGCCCATTCTTTCAGCACTTGTCTTCAATGGTGTTGAAGTCTACATTGAATCTCTTTGACTAGCATGATAACTGATTGTGGTAATTAACCTGTACAATGCTCAAAAACTAAACCATTAAGTCAGCGTGGGCTAGCTTATTTTAATTAATTTCAAGAAATAAAGATTTTTCATCTTTTCATAAAAAGAAAGCAATTACTTATCCTAAAGACAATTAATTGGCGGGGTAAGGATGGTTGGAAGATGTGAGATTAAGTATTTAGTTCATTATATCGATGAGGTTATTTTTACCTCATTATTTCCTCCCCTTCCTAAGCTCAAGTAGGTTGTCATGCTCTTTGTTGTGCTCGTGCCCTTCATTTCCCCAATTCTTGTTCAACTCCTCATATCTAGCACTGCGATCATAAAATTCATCTGCCTCTGTGTCTAGATCCTTAAGTTCCCTTAGAAATCCCTAATGAAAAGTAACCCTTTCTACCCATCTCTCAAAACTGTCATCACTATGATCTGTGTTGATATATACTGTAGGGGGTAGTGAAAGAAGTAGAGGAGGTCTATATGTCATGCCAATCCAGTTAACCTTTAATTGCTCAAGGATATAGGTCAAGGATACTGCCCTTCTATAGGACCATCTACTATTAAGAGGTGAAATTACCTCTCCTTTCTTGAGATACATAGGAAGAGGAGTATACCTTTCTTCACATGCATGCCAGCTTTCCCTATCAACTTTGATCCTTGATCTTGAAAATGATTATGGCATAACTGAAGGTTATTGTTATATCTGATTTGTACATTCTCTTTGAGTTGAATGCCCAAGAATTGTACCTTGAAATATAAATGCTTCCTATGGGGGTATCTCATTTGTAATCCAACAATTTCTTTGCATGTGAATACTTCCTTGACCGATCCTTCCATTGAATCTAATTATGCATAGTGGACAAGAATGATCTCAACTAAACTTCACCCACAAAGAAGTTAACATAAAAAATTGTATAATATTCCAAGAGAAAATTATGGACAAAGAATTCACATAATAAATAATGTTGATCAAGAGTTGACTTAACAATTATTTTGACAAATTCTTTATCATCAGGATCATGTGGCTGGTTATTGTGAATTCTAAGTAACTTCCATCTTAGGAGTTTTTCATTGAGGAACATAGAATACAACCTAGATGGTCTTCTACAAGCCAACAATAACTCACCTATTTCACAAGCATCCCACTGAGCTCTATACAATTTTTCAAATGATTCCTTTAATAGTACTAACTCCTTTTTCAGCCTATAATTTTCAAATTTTACATCTCTCAGGAAGTAGCATCTTTCCATCCATTTCATCAATAATGGAGGGATACGTACCTAGAACCATTCTAAAATAGTTGGTTTGGTTTGTGTTCCCTTAGATTCCATTACTGGCTTGGTATCACTTTCCTGCAAGTCCTATTCTAACTCCACAATTCTACTCACATAAGCATTAAGTCCAATTCTCTGCTTGTTCCTTTCTTCTTCAAGAGCATTAAACATTTGCATAAAATTCTTTTTCAAACCTTGGATGTGCTTGTCTTTCTCAGACAAATCAACCATATGTTGCTTGCTTTCTTGATTCCATTGTTGTATTTGATATTACAACTACTCAATGACCTTGTCTTTTTGCTCCATCTGCATTGTCAATTTTGTAATCTCTTGATCCCTTTTACTTATAATTGCATCATGTGCCTCTATTTCTTCTTGTTGTTGGGTGATATGTTCTTCATTTCTCTGTAACCAAAATTTTAACTCAACAATTTCTACTTCCAATTTTTCTAATGCTTCTCCTTTCTAAATAGATTCTACATCCCCTACATTGAAAAAAAAAGGTGGATTGGGGATTTCCATATCAAGAAAAGGGGAGAATCGTCCCACAGGTTCATCTTCAATATCCACAAAATGTGGCAATTGTACTCTTCCCTCTTCCTGCTCCATTGGAGATGGAATTCTCTTCTCTTCAGCCTTGGGAGATTGATCAACTTGTTTCTCTATTTCACTTATTTCCTCATCACCAGACTACTTTTCAGTTTCCATTATTCTCGCTCGAGTCCTGGGCATTTTCTTTTTAGAGGTACTTCCTGTATCATAGGCCACGGTTTCACTAGACTCAACAAACAACCTCTTGCTTCTCTGTAGAGGAGGAGTTGTTTGGAAAGTGACTTTGGTCTACCCCTTCCTCTTATAAGGAGGCTCTTCTCCTTCTCTAGAATGCACAATTTCTACATCCCTTGACTATCCTGGGGTTTCTAACACATCAGTCAAAGTTTCTGGCGCATCACCGCTAGGAGCTATTGAAGTCTATTAGGATTTAGGAGCACCTAAAGCTTCAGAGGAGGGTTCTTCTAAAGATTGGTCTCTTTGTTTAGATGACTCGCCCTCCTCAAGAGGTCTTTTAGACTCCATTTTTTCAAAATTTTGCAAAAATTTCTGCCACTTCTTTTCTAGATTTTTTACAAAAATGGTACTTGCATATCAATTGTATAAGGCCATGGTGTTTGAGTGGCCCTGTCCCAAATTTATATTTTTCCATCATGGTGGTAACTGAATGACACAAAAATGTTGGTAAATTAACCCTAACAGAAGGATCTTTAGCACCATGTCACAAATGAATAAGCAGACAGAAAGGGGGTCCTACTACCGTGGTTATTTGTCCTTCATAGATAAAATATTTTATTATCCAAGCTACGACAAATCTCCAGGGTTCTGGGATAGACATTTTGTGAAAACATTTGTTCTACTGCCTAGTACTTAGGGTGATAATAGGTTGAGGCTCCCTCACCCTATGAAACAATTCTACCATTCTTTGATAAGTAATGTTGGTAGTTTTACTCAAATCAATGCCTCTATTCTCAAGACTAGAGAGATGAGCAATGATTTTTAGACTTACCTAGAAACGCTTGCCACACACCATAGTTTGTTTGTCTGCAAAGTTTTATGTGAATTATCTTACCAATTGTTTGATATAACCCTCAAACTTTTTTATAAATTCAAGCCACCCAACTTTTTGAAATAAGCCTGCAATATTACTCAATGCCAACAATTGAGCTGCTAAGGCGGATTCAAACTTTTTCTTGGCTCCTCTCATTTTATCTTCCCTTGTTGCTCTGCTAAATTATGTGGAAATTCTATAATTCTCACCTTGCTTCAATCAAGTGAATTGCATATGAAAAGGGACACAATTTTGATATAACCAATGGAAGAGGAATTAACTACCTTACTTGAGTCATTACAATAATCATGACAATTCTGCATGGAAAATTGCACAACTATTACCGTACTTCAAGCAATTGCGCGATGACACAATTTTCAAAATTGAGAGAGGGAATGGTTCATGCCAATTAATTAATCTCTATTCAAAATAATTACTAACTTTAAGTGAAGAAAATCGTACGCACCTTATGTCTTGTCATTAAATCAAACATCACTCACCTTTTGTTGACACAATAGGATAGTTACATAATTTGGTGAGGGTGGCAATAGATAATTATGACATGGATGGGACAGTTTAAATGATGGAAAAAACTATTATGACAAAAAGGGATGTCAGAATAATTTCATTTATTATGAAATAATTTAACATGATATAGCGAAATGACAATTAAGGAGTGGATCTCAAGGTGGTAAAAAAATTTGAATGATGGGCATGTGCAAAACTTTAGAAAATAAAAATACTGAAAAAGGAAAAAGTTTACAAAAATTTGGGGCATTGCTGAAAAATGTAGTTGTGGTGGAAGAAGAAAAAGTTCCAAAACATCACTGAGAGATATCATTGGAACATAGAAAAAAAATTGAAGATTCTAAAGCATCGTTGAAAGATGCAACCAGGGAAGCAACCAAAAATTTCTAGAGCATCATCAAAAGATGCAGCTAGAGCAGCAACCAAATTTTTTTGAAGCATCATTAAAAGATGCAGCCGTAGCAGCAACCAAACAAGTTTTGGAGCATCGCTGAAAGATGTCGCCAGAAGGAAGAAACAACACAATTCTAGAGCATTGCATGAAGATACAGTTAGAAGGAAGAAACACCAAAATTCTAGAGCATCACTAGAAGATGCGGCCAGAAAAAGGAAGAAGAATGTGAAATTTTGGTCTTTGACTTCTCGAAGCATCGTTGAGTGATGCATAAGAATGCAGGATCAAAATGAGAAACAACACAAGTTAGTTGTACAAGCTCTAGAGCATAGCAACAATTGAGCCAATAAGTTCTGGAGCATCACAACAACCAAGCCAACAATTTCTAGAGCATCGCAGCAAGGTGCGCCAAAAATTTTGTTTACTAAAGAAATGAAGTCCTGCAAAATATAGAAAAATTTAGCCAAATCCAAATGATGAAGTTGATGAAGAATTTGAAAGAAACATTTTGAAATGAAATAAATTCATACACATGCTTTAATTTATTTATTATTTAATGGGAAAAACTATATTGACTTTTTCGTAGCAGAGTCAATGCACTGGATTTATCCCTACATTTCTACCATTTTTGTAAATTCCTCTCTATTAGCAAGCTTATGGTAGATACATAATTGGTGCACATTAACTAGGAGAGTTTGAGTATCATGATCAATGGGTTTCAGCTAAACCGAACCATTTGTAAATACCTCAAAAATTTCATATGGCCCGAGCCAATGCATTTTGAGTTTTCCTTGGGTGATCCTTGTATCTAGAAGCAAACAATAGTGCCCAATCCCCATTATGGAATTCTCTCTCCTTGATATGATTATCATGCCAGACCTTGTGTTGTTGTTGCACTAACTCAGTTTGATGAACAACATCCAAACAGAGTTCATCTAATTCACTAAGCTGTAAAACTCTCTCTATGTGGGCTCATTTATTAAGATCTATACCCAACTCCATAGTTGTCCTAAGGGTTTGGAGTTCAAATTCAATGAGCAAGAGAGGTTTCTTCCCAAAATATAACTTGTATGGACTATACCCAGTAGTTGATTTCCATGTGGTGTTATAAGCCTAAATGGCTTCAGGTAGTTTCCGGGCCCAGTCTTTCCTTCCTGATGAAACTTTTTTTGTTAAATGTTTTCTAATTCCCTATTAGTAACTTCAACTTGTTTGTTCACCTGAGGGTGGTAGGGTGAGGACTTCTTATGGCTCACTTGGAAATGATCGGTGAAGGCTAATAAAACTTTAGACATAAACTGGGGGCCCTAATCTGTGGTGATTATCCTAGGAGCTCTGAATCTGAGGAAAATTTTGTTGTAAAGGAAATTAGCTACTAGTTCCTCCCTAGCAACTCGTAGGGATTGTAATTCTGCCCACTTAGTCAGGTAGTCGGTACAAACCAAAATGTACTCTTTTCCTTGTGAAGGGGAGTCTATAGGGCCGATAAAATCCAATCCCCATTTTTCAAATGGTTCAAGGATTATCTGAGGTTGCAAGGGCATTTGATTAAATTCAATTGTTCTTCCTACCCTTTGGCATTCATCACATATTCGAACATATTTCTTGAGATCCTTATGCATAGAAGGCCAGTAGTATCCTACTCCCAAAATCTTGTGGGTTTTCTATTGGTATATGGAGCCTGATCAAAATCAGAGGTTAAATTTTCCCCATTTTTTATTGGGGTGGTTTCCCCCCAGATTATTTAATGATGTCAAGTGTTATTTTTCTATTGGATGACATAAAAAACCCTAATTTTGTAATTGACATAAGTCTTGATAAAAGGCTAAGGGTTTGGGTTTCTGTTAACATTGTATTGTAGCATTTGTAGCGGTATTGAGTTGCAAGGATTATTGGTTGTAATCGGTTTGATTTACTGGATAATAATATTGGACTCTCTGTTGGTGGACGTAGCCCAAGTTTGGGTGAACTATGTTAAATATTGTCTCTTGTTGTTATTACTTTTGTGTTTTTCATTTTTGTGTTTAATCTTTATTTGTATTTAATTGATATCTTTTGCATACAATTCCTAATAAGTGGTATCAGAGCGGGTTGTGTTCGATTATCATCTGCAGGAAAGTCTCACGGTTAAGTGGGAGCAATGGCATACAAGGGTAAATTGAGGGTAGATAAATTCAATGGGCAGAACTATTAGTTATGGAAGATGCAAATGGAGGATTATCTCTATCAGAAGGATTTATCGAGGCCATTAGGAGGAACAACGAAGAAACTGGTAGGAATGAGTGATGAGGAATGGAATCTTCTAAACAGAAAGGCATTGGGAGCCATTCGTTTATGCTTAACACAATCAGTGGCATTCAATATTACAACAGCAAAGACAACTCAAGAGTTGATGGAAACCCTGGCGAAGTTATATGAAAAACCTTCCGCTTCAAATAAGGTATTTCTCATGAAGCATTTATTTAATATGAAAATGGTAGAAGGTGGGTCAGTTGTTGATCATTTAAATGAGTTTAATACGGTTACTAGTCAATTAACTTCTGTAAATGTAATTTGATGAAGAAGTTAGGGCTCTTTTGATCCTGTGTTCTTTGCCTGAAAGTTGGAATAGCTTGGTCATGGTTGTTAGTAATTTTGTTTCTAGTTCAAATACATTGAAATTTGATGATGTTGTTGGTGTTATTTTGAGTGAGGAAATTTGTCGGAAAAGCTCAGGTGGAACATCCACATCAGGCAGTGTTTTGAATGTAGAAAGCAGGGACAGAAAAAAGGAGAGGGGAAACAATTCTGGAAGTTGTGGGAAGTCACGAGGAAAATCAAAGGACAGAAGGTCCCAATCTAGAGACAAGAGGGATTGTTGGTACTATGGTAAGCCGAGTCATTTAAAGAAAGATTGTTGGTCTCGGAAAAATAAAGGAGACAAAAAGGAAGGCAATAAAGAGGAAAATGTGGTAAGTAATAAATCTGATGAGGATGCTTTGATTATTTCCCTTAATAATGTTGATGATTCTTGGGTTTTAGATTCAAGAGCTTCATTTCATGCTATGCCCCATAGAAGTTATTTTCTTGATTATGTCCAAGGGGATTTTGGGCTAGTTTATTTGGGAGATAATGAACCCTATTAGATTTTTGGAAAGGGAAGAATCAAGATTAAGTTGCAGAATGGGAATCATTGGCTACTACATGAGGTAAGGCACGTTCCAAAGTTAAAAAGAAATTGGCAACTAGATGATGAAGGTTGTGTTGTTAAATTTAGTGATAAAAATTGGAAGGTTACAAAAGGTGTGAAAGTAGGCACCTTATATCTTTGTACAGGTCATATTGTTCCTTCTACTTTAGCTATTACAGATAAAAATCAATGTTCAGGAACAATTGTTGAAGTTCAGCAGGAAAAAAAATAGATAGTTGTGATGGATTCTGAATCAAAATTGTGGCATAATCGACTTGGGAATACGAGTGCAAAACGTATGAAAGTACCTCATTCAAAGAATGGTTTACCAAATCTAAAATGTGTTAATATGGATTTTTGTGAAAGTTGTGTATGGAAAACAAAAGAGAGTCAGTTTTCTCTAGGATGGGAAGCAAAAGAAAGATGAGAAATTGGAGCTTGTGCATATAGATGTATGGGGACCAACTTAAGTATCTTCTCTTGGTGGCTTTCGGTATTATGTCACTTTTATTGATGATGCAACAAGGAAGGTATGGATTTATTTCCTTAGGCATAAATATGATATATTTGAAACTTTTAAGAAATGGAGAAGCTTGGTTGAGAATGAGATAGGTAAAAAGCTAAAACGTCTTAGATCTGATAATGGTGGTGAGTATTGCAGCAAAGAGTTTAAAGATTATTTCTCCTCTAATGGTATTCGTAGGCAAAAAATGGTTCCAAGGACTCCACAGGAAAATGGACTGGTTGAGTGCATGAATAGAACAATAATGGAGTATGCACAGACTATGAGATTTCATATTGGGCTTCCTTTAAGCATGTGGGAAGAGGCTGCAAACACTGTTGTTTATTTAATCAATAGAGGTCCTTTAGTTCCCTTGGGTTGTGGTATTTCAAAGGAAGCATGGACAGGTAAGAAGGTGAGTTATTGTTTTTTCAAGACCTTCAATTGTGAAGCATTTACACATGAAAATTTTGAAAAATAGAACCAAGATGGATGCAAAGTCAAAGAAATGTATATTTGTTGGATATGGCATTGATGAATTTGGTTCTATGCTTTGGGATTCTAAAAATCAAAAAATTGTTAGAAGCAGGGATGTCATTCAATGAGAAAGTGTTGTACAAAGATCAGTTGCAGCAGCATGAGAAGAAAGAAAATGATTATGTAGTGTTGGATGAATTACCAAATAGTGATGTTCTAGTGGTTCCTCATGCTCCGCAACAACAACAACAACAACAAATACCACAAACTCTAGTGAATGTTAGATGATCTTCAAGGATAAGTAGACCTCCAGAAAGATTTTCTCCCTCTTTGTATTCTATTTTCTTAATAGATGCTAGTGAACCTGAAGGGTATGATGAAGCTATGCAGGTGGATACAAAGGTTCAGTGGGAGCATGCAATGGAAGAAGAAATGGACTCCTTGCTGAAAAATCAGACTTGGGAATTATGCAAGTTGTCTGCAGGTAAAAAGACTTTACCAAACAAATGGGTTTACAGGCTAAAAGAGGAAGATGGAGGTAAGAACAAATTTAAAGCCAGGTTAGTTGTCAAAGGATTTGCACACTAAAAAGGAATTGATTTTGCTAAGATTTTTTCTCCAGTTGTTAAGATGAATCTTCTATTCATACTATTTTAAGTATTGCGGTTGTTGAAGATTTGCATTTGGAACAACTAGATGTGAAAACTGCCTTTCTTCATGGTGATTTGGAGGAGATATATATGGAACAACCCCAAGGATTTGAGGTCAAAAGAAAGGAGAAATTGGTGTGCAAATTGAAGAAGAGTTTATATGGCTTGAAACAAGCACCTCAACAATGGTACTTGAAATTTGATAGTTTTATGGCTGAGCAAGGCTACAACAGGTGTAATTTTGACCATTGTGTTTATTTTAAGAGGTTGGATAATGATAGCTACATTATTTTAAGTTTATATGTTGATGATATGCTTGTAGCGGGGTCTAACATGAATCACATAAGTGAGTTTAAATATTAGTTAGAAAAATCATTTGCTATGAAGGATTTGGAGGAAGAAAAACAAATCCTTGGTATGAGGATTTGCAGAGATAGGAAGAACAAAAAATTGACTCTATCTCAGGCTGGTTATGTTGAAAAGGTGTTGCAGAGATTCCACATAGAGTTTTCAGCACACCTTTGCCTAGTCATTTGAAATTGACTAAGGTGATGTGTCCAAAGACACAAGAGGAGGAAGAAAAAATGTCCAAGGTACCATATGCTTTAGCTGTAGGTAGTTTAATGTATGTCATGGTATGCACAATACCAGATATTGCACATGTTGTAGGAGTTGTTAGTAGGCATATGAGTCATCCCAGATTGGAGCATTGGAATGCAGTAAAATGGGTTCTCAGGTATTTGAGAGGTACATCCAATAAATGTTTATGTTTTGGGGGCTCTAATATAGATTTAGCAGGTTATGTAGACTCATATTTGGTAGGGGATATTGATACCAGGCAGAGTACTACAGGTTATGTCTTTACTATAGGTGGGACAATAGTAAGTTGGATCTCACGGTTGCAAAAGGTGGTTGCTTTATCCACCACAAAGGTAGATTATGTAGCTGCAACAGAGGAAAGCAAGGAGATGATATGGCTGCAATCTTTCATGGAAGAATTGGGAAAACAATAGGCCAATAGTTATTTGTTTACAGATAGCCATAGTGCCATACATATTACAAAGAATTTTGTCTTGCATTCAAAGACCATACACATACAGTTGAGGTATCACTTCATTCGGTCAGTATTGGATGGTGGACAGTTAAGGCTGGAAAAGATACATATAGATGACAATCTAGCATATATTTTTACAAAGGCAGTTCCAAGGGAGAATTTGAGCTCCTCTTCAGCTTCGGTTGGTCTTCAAGACTGAAAAAAATAAAATCAGAATAGCAGGGTCCAAGGTGCTTATTTCTAGTGGAAGCTATAGGGTCAGCGATATTATGATCAGTCTCCAAGTGGGAGGTTATATGGGGTGGAGTTTGATCAGTCTCCAAGTGGGATATTATTGGTATATGGAGCCTAATCAGACTTAGAGGTTAAATTTTCCCTATTTTTTATCGGTGTGGTTTCCCCCCAAATTATTTAACGGCAACGGGTGGTGTTTTTCTATTGGCCGACATAAAAAACCCTAATTTTGTAACTGACATAAGCCTTGATAAAAGGCTAAGGGTTTGGGTTTCTATTGACATTGTATTGTAGCATTTGCAGTGGTATTGAGTTGCAAGGATTACTGGTTGTAATCAGTTTGATTTACTGGATAATAATATTGGACTCTCTGTTGGTCGACATAGCCCAAGTTTGGGTGAACTATATTAAATATTGTCTCTTGTTATTATTTTTGTGTTTTTCATTACTTTGTTTAATCTTTATTTGCATTTAATTGATATCTTCTGCATACAATTCCTAACATTGTCCTTTTAGTAGAATAATGACCTCCAGAAGGATCATCATGACAGGATCTAAGGATACTATAGGTCTCATCTTCCCTAACACAAAGTCATAGAACCATATCAGGTCCACATATCCCATTAATCCATTTGAAGGGGGAACTTTCTCTAACAAGGCGTTTCTTTTGTTTTGATGAAAAATGAGGTGGTACTTCTACAGTGGCCAAGTACTTTACAATATCGGCAAAGCAAGGGGTTTTAGTAGAGATGGCGAATAGATTTTCATTTGGAAACTCATCTTGTACTGGATTACAATCACCATTACCATGTTTAATCAGGATAGAAAATCCGCAACTACATTGAACTTCCTTGGTTTGTCAATAATTGTTACGTTGAATTCCTGGAGAAGAAGCAACCACCTAATTATCCTCGCATTTACTATAGGTTTATTCATAAGGTACTTGATGGTTGAGTGGTTTGTGTACACTATGAATTTGTATCATGTAACATAATGTCAAAATTTCTTAATTACATGAACTACAACCAAGAATTCCTTCTTCGTTGTGGTATAATTCCTTTTTGTTGGAGTCAAATTCTTACTAATGAAATATATGACATATTTTCCCCCATTCTCATCTTCTTGTCCTAATACTGCTCCAATGGCATCATCAAATGCATTAGCATAAATATGGAATGAAAGGTTCCAATTAGGTCCACAAAGGATAGGAGCAGAGATGAGTTTCTCCTTGATGATTTCAAATGATGAGTAACACTCAGGTGTCTAGATGAACTCTACATTCTTCTGAAGAAGGTAAAACATAGGGGTTGTGATCTTACTAAATTTTTATATAAATCTTTGATAGTATCCAACATGCCCTAAGAAACTTCTGACATCGGTCTAGGTTTTTTGGGTCTCAAGTTGTTGTATTACTTCAATTTTCCTAGGATCAACCTTAATCTTGTCAACTGAAATATGGTGTCCAACCACTATTCCTTGTTCTACCATTATCAAAAATTTCTCGTGGCTTAGGGAAAAATGATGATCCTCACATTGCTTCAACACCTTATCTAGATTTTGGAGGGCCTCATCAAAGGTTGAGACATATACAGTGAAGTCATCCATATAAACTTCCACACACTCATTCACCAACTCAACAAATATAGCCAGGATAGCTCTCTGGAATGTTGCAGGAGCATTACATAGCCCAAAAGGAAGAACCCAATATGAAAATTTTCCTCAAGGGTAGGTAAAATTAATCTTATCTTGGTCTTTTGTTGCTACTTGTATCTGGTTGTAACCTCTAAATTCGTCTAGAAATGAAAAATATTTCCTCCTAGCCAAGTTATCCAACACCTGGTCTATAAATAGTAGAGGAAAATAATCTATGTGTGTTTCTTTATTAAGTTCCCTATATTCTACGCACACTCTCCACATTCTATTTTTCTTTGGAACCACAACCAAAGGTGACACCCATTTACTATTAGAAATTGGATAAATAAACCCCACTTATAGGATTTTCTCAATTTCAGTTTTAACGATATCTTTCAAGGCAAGATTGAGTCTCTGTTGTGGTTGGCGAATAGGTCGAACATCTTCAGTATAGATATGATGAGTACACACACTTGGGTGCATTCCTCTCATATTTTTATAGTACCAAGCAAAAGCTTTAGATTTATTTAACGTAGTTTTGGTAGATTTGGTCATTTTCAGAGTATCTTTCATGGTGATTGGTTTCAGATGCTCTGGAAAAGGCATTTTAGTTTTGTATTTAGGATTGAAATCCTTTAAAGGGTCAGTTAGAGACTGACCCCTTCCTCCTGAGGTAGGTCAAAAGCTCCAGCTGAAGATGGTAGGTCAGGCTTGTTTTGAGTAGCTTCTAGGGCTTGTTCTATGGATGCGGGTGTATACACTTAAAATTATTTTGGAGGAAATTAATTAAATACAAGTTATTTAATTAATAATCTTTATTTCTTCTACTTATAAATAAATTGACAAGATTTATTTATATAGTTCACTTTCTTAAATTCTTCTTATATTAAATTATTTTCTTCATGTTTTAATTAAATAAATAACTTTAATTAGTTTATTTTATTTAATTAACTCCCTTTTATTAAATTCAAATTTTATATTTGAATTTGAGCACATCTCTACTAACTTCTCATCTTCCACCTCATCATGTGTCTCATGAAATTAAATATTACTAATATTTAATTGGCATTTATCTCAACAAATTCTAACCAATTTTGAGACACTTGGCTTTCACCTCCATTTGATTCTCCTTCACACTTCTCAGTTTGTTCTACTAAAGGGAACACACTTCTTGATTCTCTCTAACCTCTTCACTCTCAACCGTCCATCTCTCTAGATCAAATCCAAACCATTTTTTCTTGCCACATAAGTTGATTCCTTGGAGAAATCTATAAATACAACCTCATTTACAACATTTCATATAGAGAGAATTAAGCATAATTAAACTCTACAAAATTTTAGAGAGCATTGTCATTAGTATTAGAGCATTAGCATTTTAGAATTTTCATCTTAGCATCATTTAGATTAATCATGGCTTTACCATTAGCTGCATCTTAATTACTGTAATTGTATCACATCGTTTCCATTATCAATATCATAGCATTATCATAATCTTTGCACAATCATCTACAACATTTTATCAATCAATCATGTAGGAAGGATTTCTTGCATTTCCAGCATCTTTTTCTTTAGGTTGTCATTTGAAGAGTCATGTGCATACACACAACCTGAGAGCCATTATGACTTTAGAAATCCTTGGAGATAGAGGACAATGAGACGCCATTAGAGAGTTTGTTTGTTTCAATTTGATTAGATTGTTATTTAAATTATCTAATATAATGTTTCATTGGTGTGTTGTATTACTTGCTTATGCACTCACATATTTTATACACACATAAATTTGGCACCCACCGTGGGGCCTAGACCCATTTTTAACATTTTCTGGAAAGTTTTTATCCATAGGTTTGATCGTGAATTTCAATATAGCGCACCTGAAGCTTCTTTCAACGCATATGCCTACTCTTTTGAAGCATCCAGTTCTTGTTCTGACGCATCTGTCTGCTTTTTAGATTAGCACATTTGGGGTGTTTATTAGCACATATAGGGCATCTTTTAGCACATATAGTCTTTGTTTTAGCACATCTATCTTTATTTGAAGAAACTTAAAATTATGGAGACTGATTGATGTTTTTTTATTTTGCAGGTACTTTAAAATGTTGTCAAAGACAATTATTTGAGACTACTAATTGTGTTTGCAGGGGTTGGAGTTATTTTGTTTTCTTTTGATTAAATTAGGCATCTAGTTTAATTAAGAGGTTAATGAACACCATGTATGTTGTGCTTGTAAGGTGATAGGCCTATGCTCTCCCCTTCACTGGGTGACCAGAATGCTAGAATCACTCTTTCAATTATTGTTGTTGGACTCAAGCAACACTGAGAGGGGGGGGTGAATCAGTGTTGAGAAATTTTAACTTTTATTAATCTATCCTTTCAAGTGCTTAGACTATTCAATCAACAATTTGAGTACTCAAAATATAGTGTTTAACAAAATGGGAATGCACTTGCATTCAGGCACACTGCCTAGAGCTCATTGCTCAAAATAGGAAGGCTCACTACCTTACAAAATATTTAGATCAAAATCAAAAGATTTAACTGAGATGATAGCATCTACAAATTCCTAGTTATAGTTCTGGTTAAGCTCATAGATCAAATTCTGGACCTTTTGTCTGATTCTGCACTTCGTTCTGCTTTGCCTTAATTCGCTTCACAAAAATCCTCTTCTACATAAATGAGAATCACTCAATTTCTCTTCTAATATTCACACACATCTACACATATCAAACTCACACACACCATTTCAAAATGAATTTACCAAGATTTCAATCGCTCCATGTCGGCTTTAATAAAATAGAAAATATCTTCCAACTGTTGGCTCAAATCATGAATAACTTTTGATACACATCACAAGAGACATCTAATGCTATGTTTTGGCCCCAAAAAAAAATCTTGAACATAGAAACATTTAACCAATTACTCCTTATACATCCACGACATGCTACATACATCAAGTCGGCCTTCATGAACAAATAAGCAGAAAAATCATCCTGTCGGATCTCCTAACTTTTGCATCGATTAATGCAACATCACAAAACTTAACAATAAGATAATATAGATAATCGAAAACCTTCCCTGATATCCACAACTCAAAATGATAATCCGGTGAAGCATACAGATTGACATACTAACCGGATACCATGTTCTTCATTCTCTCTTCTGGTAATACTCTATTCTTTACTCTACCTGCCGGTATGAACAAATCCTGATTTGCAGACTAGAATAATTACTTAGTTTGCTATCAATGAAAACACTAGAAGCCATATTCCAAAAATCTCCCCCTTTGGCATTGATGGCAACACTTAGTTAAAAATGACTAAGTGTCAAAACCAATATGATTACACTGCCAAAGTTTAAAATTTCAAAACACAAATCCCCCTTAGAATGATAAGGCATTTTTCACTGCTCTCTCTCCCCCTTTGACATCAATGGAAAACATATTTTGGATCTCCCCCCTTGCTAATTCAAAAATTGGATCAAAATGTGAAGAAATACAAATGCTACTCGAGTCAGAAAATTATCTTGTACTTATCTTTCATTTCCTAAAGAAATTTCCTCCAAGCTTCTACTGAAATCCCAATGATTAAGATCAAGTTGTTGTTCTCATATGTCTGGTTGATAATATGGATGAGAGATTCCAGAATTGTGATTGCCTCTTCTAATTTCTCTCCTTTCCTTAGAACCTCATTTAACTACTCCAGTATGCATTCGGTTAAATCCTTCACTTTCCAAAAGGTTTCCACAAGGTTGTTTTTGGTGAATTGAACTTTTGTATGCTCAGATTGCAACTCTTGAATCCTGATCCTGAAACATGTTATAATCTTGACCAATCTTGTTCAACTTAGTTTCAATTTGCTCCAACTTATCTTTGTATCTCCCAACTACAAGAGGCCAATGAAGACAATAGTTGTAGATGTTGTTTACTATATTTATGCATTGCCTCAACACATTCATTTGCCTTTTTTTGTTTGGTAAGAGATAGCCTGAACTTCTCCTTCATATGTTGAATTATTTCTTCCTCTTTCTTGTCCTGGGACTTAGAGACCATGGCTTTCCTTAATGCATCCAATCATCTCTTCAAGAAACACATTCTACAAACTGATTCTGGTTCTTCCCTTGGAGTGTACTCATCAGATTCTTCATCTGGTATATCCACAATCACTTGTTCTTTACCTTTTCCTTCAATTTTTGGAGTCTTGTGTGTTGGAGGAGTGTAATCATCAATCTCTTGTGCTCTTTTCTTCTTCCTCTCCATCTCACCGGAAGAGAATCCAACTTCAATTGCTCTAATCCAACTTCAATTGCTCTTAATAGAATGGAAATGCTAATTGCTTCAAACTTCCCTATCAATTCTAAAGGGGTAATCTTCCTCCTTTGTTAGTTGCACATTTTCCATCAATTGTTCTTTTAGCAATCCGTACAAGTCAAAATCTTGATCCTCCCTTATCATTTTATGAGAGATGTAAACTGCACTTGCCAAATTTGTGCCTTCCCTATTTCTAAAAAATATTTTGTATGAAATTCTATTTACAATGTACCTTGTTATTGAATCTTTGATTGTCAAAATTATCAAAGCCCTTTGATCTCCAGTTACTCCAGTTAGGGTTTTGACTTCTTTTTTCTAAATCAACTTCTTTTTCGATATATCCCCAACATTGCATAATCCAATTAGATTCCTAATCACCTCTTTTGAAATGAAATAGGGCTTATCCAAAGTTAGAATGTCATCTTTCAATCTATTGAGTATAAACCTAACAACTTTTGCATTATCAAAATAGGGAAATTCACTCCAAATGTCCAAAATTTTGTGTTCCACACCTTTAAGCCATTTCAATTCATTGGTTGGAAACATATTTCTCACATCCCTAATCTTCTCACTGCTATATTAATCTAAATTCACCATTCCTTTGATTTGCTTCATTTTCCTTTTCGTTCTGAACAAGTTTCTATTGAGCACCAAATTAAGTGAGAATTCTACAAGCAACTAAAATACCTGACGAATTCATCGCCGAATTGAATTTACTCCTTCAAAATTCTATTGTAGAGGCTCTCCTTCTATTCTTCTTCAATGCAAGGTGACAAATGAGGGTTCCAAATACCCTTTTTTAACTCGCACACATAACCTTTTTACCACAATAAATGTTTTTCCCTAGGTGTTCTGGATACTCTGTTTACTCAAACAACAAAAGAAGGATTCATCTGCGGACCTTCTACTTCTCAAATTTTTGAACAAGTGATCACTGATACATTTGTAAACTATTAGCACAACTACTGACAATTTCGTGCATTCTGGTGACAACTACTGATAGGGGGACAAAGGATTTTATTGAAAAACTCCCCCTAGTCCAATGGCCTAAGATCAATTTCTAGAGGAATTACCAGAAGCAGATTCTGGTGTGGGCTTATTTCCTTCATTAGACTCACTCTTCC
The DNA here is from genome assembly GCA_007258455.2 of Sequoia sempervirens. Classification (NCBI taxonomy): domain Eukaryota; kingdom Viridiplantae; phylum Streptophyta; class Pinopsida; order Cupressales; family Cupressaceae; genus Sequoia; species Sequoia sempervirens. Next base: position 1,110,528,334 of record VDFB02271358.1, on the reverse strand, counting down.
TTACCCATGTTTTCTTCATCTGATCCCTTATTTCTTCCACAGTCACTTTCCCTTTTCCTTTATCATCTTTCTATGAAATTTTTCCTTTGTATACTAGACCTCTTCTATCCATGTTTTTGTTCCTACAGAATCTTGCAATGTGACCAAATCTATTGCAATTGTAACACAAAGTATTTCCTTGTTCATACCAATCAATCCATTGATTTCTTCTTGATCTGCATTGATTAGAAATATTCCCAAATCTTCCATAGGTATAACATTTTACATTCCTTCTATTGACAGAGTTGTTTGACAAATTTTTGCACTCAATTGAATTATGACCAAACTTGTTGCAATTGAAACACTAACTAGAAAATGATGAATCTCTTGATTTCATTTTACTTCTACACTAAGCAGCCATATGACCAAATTTATTGCATGCAAAACAATATCCATTAAACTTTTGTGCATTAGGTTGTCTTACCGGATGCCTTTTTGCTTTGTCCATCTGATTTCTTTGCCTAAGATTCCTTTGTCCAGATCTAAAACTTTCTCCTTTCTCATATCCAAGGCCTCACTTTTCATTTGCATTCTTCTATCCTTGAGTTAGCTCATCAATCTTAACTGAGCTAATCTTGAACTTCTCCTTGTATTCATTTGCGATAGTTAGTTCATCTCTAAGAATAACAATCTATTTTTCAAGCTCTTCTTCATTGTCTCTGGATTGGTGCAGTTCCATCTCCAACTGAATGAATTCTCTATTAAATCTGCTACATTCATCAGTTCTCTCTTTTAGGGTTTGGCCAAGTTTTTCTTCATTCTTCTTTCTTTCTTTCTTTCTTCAATCTCCTTAGTCATCTTCATCGCCATAGATTCCATCTCATGCTTTAGGGTAGCATTATCTCTAGCAAGATTTTCACATTCTTTAGTTATTTCCTACAAGGTTTGATTCAAATGGTCGTCATCCATCCTTTTGCTCTCTTTAATAATTTTGCTTTCTTTTTGATTTATTTTATCACAAAGATCATTTCTCCTTTCCCTGGGTTTAATAACCTGATCCTTCAACTTCTAAATGAATTTCTTAGCATCTTTAAGATTTCCTTTCAATTCTCAAACTTCTACCTTAGACTAATCAAGATCATCAAGAGCCACCACAAGCTACTGTTGAAGACTATCTCAAGCTATTAAACTTCTTCAAGGAACTTAGCTCTGATACCAATTGTTGGACTCAAGCAACACTGAGAGGGGGGGTGAATTAGTGTTGAGCAATTTTAACTTTTATTAATTTTTCCTTTCAAGCGCTTAGACTATTCAATCAAAATAAAGATGCATGAACATGAAACAATAAGCCACAACACCATAATACAAGGATTTTTACGTGGAAACCCTGTTAGGGGGAAAACTACGGTGGAGGTCAATCCATAATTTGAGTACTCAAAATATAGTGTTTAACAAAATGGGAATGCACTTGCATTTAGGCACACTGCCTAGAGCTCACTGTTCAAAATAGGAAGGCTCATTTCCTTACAAAATATTTAGATCACAATCACAAGATTGAACTAAGAAGATAGCATCTACAAATGCCTAGTTATAGTTTCAGTTAAGCTCATAGATCAAATTTTGGACCTTTTATCTAATTCTACACTTCGCTCTGCTCTGCCTTAATTTGCTTCACAAAAATACTCTTCTACACAAATGAGAATCACTCAACTACTCTTCTAATATTCGCACACATCTACACCTATAAAACTCACACATACCATTTCAAAATGAATTTACCGATCTCATATATATATCCGCTACCAAGATTTCAATCACTCCATGTCAGCTTTAATAAAATAGAAAATATCTTCCAAATGTTGGCTCAAATCATGAATAACTTTTGATAGGCATCACAAGAGTTGGCTAATGCTATGTTGTGGCCCCAAAACAAAATCTTGAACACAAAAACATTTAAACAATTACTCCTTATACATCTGTGACACGCTACATACATCAAGTCAGCCTTCATGAACAAATAAGCAGAAAAATCATCCTGCCATATCTCCTAACTTATACATTGATTAATGTGACATCACAAAACTTAACAATAAGATAATATAGATACTTAACAACCTTACCCTAGATCCACAGCTCAAAATGATAATCTGGTGAAGCATACAAATTGACATACTAACCGGATACCCTGTTCTTCATTCTCTCTTTTGGTAATACTCTATTCTTTACTCTACGTGTCGGTATGAACAAATCCTGATCTGCAGACCAAAATAATGATAGGTTTCCATCAATGGCAACACTAGAAGCCATATGCCAACAATTACAATAGCACCTTTAGAATGACTATATTAGTGGGAAAAGTACTCACCCTACGGGAACGACCTAAGTGGGAATGACTAAAGCCAATTATTCCAACCCACTATAATCAAACATGAATTTGAGGAAACTTACTTTCAATGGTAGTGTGCATTGATAACCATCCCAAAATCCTTTGTTCTAAAGATTGGGAGGTCTCCTAAGGGAGTTTATCATTTTTTTGCACCGAACGGAAACCCTTACTAAGAACTTTAAGTGTAGTAGCCAGTTGAGTCAGTTTTTCAACATTTTTAATATTCACAATGCAAGGGGAGGGAAGAATCTACCCCCAAGATACTCACCATATAACTACCAAGGATTACTGGCCAAAAGTGGAGGATTCAAATTTGATTAAGACCCGAGAAAGGAAAAAACACAGGCGCCCTCTAGGGGTGACACAGCTATGTGAGCTGATGTAGTTCTAAGATGTGAGTTGTGATATTATAAATGACCCTTGACATTAGAAAAGTGATTGATCTATTTTCTATTGTTTAATACCTATGGAAATCAAAGGGATCAGACAAGATCCTTGAACATACACTTAATGTTAGATCATAATGTGAAACAACCATTTTACTACTTGTTTTTGTGCTTGAAATCATTTTTCAAGGGAGCATCCATTAAAAACACTTAATTTACATGATTCAAAAACAAGAAAACCAAGAAAAATCACTGTTCAAAAGATATTTCATCTAGAAAACACCCAATTCACTGAGTTAAAAACAAGAAAACCAGAAAAACTTTTAAAAACGGTGACCATTTTCAATTTAGCGCATCAGCTTTCTGTTCCAGCGCATTTGCCTCATTGTTCAACACATCTAGGTTTTGTTGTAGCGCATCCATCATACCTTCCAACACATTTAGGCCATATGCTCACACATTTGAGTTCTTTTCTAGCACATTTAGCTCATACTCTGGCGCATCTTGTTTATGTTTCAATGCATCCATCATACCTTTTAGTGCATTTAGGCCATATTCTGGCACATTTGTCCCACCTTCCAGCGCATTTGCAATCTGTTTGGTGCATTTACCTGATACTCGAACAGAAAGATAAGTTGAACATATGTCAGATAACTTGAACCATATTTAGGGGCAGTCTAGTGCATCTACGGCTTTTACTAGTGCATTTAGCTCATCTTCTAGTGCATGTGTAGTCTTTTCTAGTGTATTCATATATTTCAATGCATACATTTCCTATTCTGGCACATCCAGGCCATCTTTTAGCACATTTGTTTCATCTTTAGCGCATCTAAACCATGTTTTAGTGCATCCATCTAATTCACAAATATAGAGCTAATTTGAACGTCTATCAAACAATTAAAACCAAATTTAGGGATCCTTTCGAGAGCATAGTTTATTCCTCATTCAAACATCAGTTTAAACTTGAAGAAACTGGCCTTTGCAAGTGAATTTCCTTTAACTAAACTTGGATCAAAACATCTTAAAGTGCCTAATCATCAAATCTATCATTTGATTGTTAGTTGAGTTTCATCATCAGGATCTATCATCCTTCATCACGAGACAACACACTATACATTAGATTTATCACCTTAGTCTCATCAATAGAATCCATCATTCTATTTGACTTAGGTATCTCCTTGGCACTCCTAAAGCAAAGATCAAAGGATAATAAAACTTTATCACTTGTATGCCCATTTTAACAAAAACCCAAAAAAAAAACTCAAAGAGAAAGAAATTGAAACCCAAACCATCATGGTTAAAGCTGAAGAAAATCCCTTTCATAGATTCCACCAACCTAAAATAGATGAATTCACTGATGAATACATTCAACACGCTCAACAAGACCCTAAATTTCACAAATTCATGGAGAAAATTCTAGAAAAAATATGGAGAGAAATATTTTTGATGCTAGAAAACCAAGGTGTCAAACTACCCAATGACTTTGATATCAACCAACTGAAAGGAGCTCCCAAGAGAAAAAAAGTTGATTCACGAAACACAGATCCAATGAATGCTTTAACTCAAAAAATGCAAAACCTCCAACACCAGAATTCAAGACATGCAAAGAGGAACCACAAAAAGATATTTGCTACAAGACATCTTCCCTTATCCCTTTGATAGAAGTTTGAACATGATACCATTCTAACCAAACTGTGATATTCCAAAATATGACAAGTACAATGGAAAATATGATCCTATAGATCATGTAAGATAATTTCGTACCATGAACTTGGAATTTTCACATGAAGAGACCTATTTGATGAGATTGTTTCCACGAAGTTTGGGTGGTCAATGCATGGAATGGTTTTCAAAACTCCCACCAAGTATTAGGTCCTTTGAGGAGTTGGTCAATAAGTTTATCACTCAATATTCCTATAACATTCAACACGAGATAACCATGAAAGATATTTGCAACACAAAACAAAAAAAAATGGTGAATCATTTCTCATATTTTTACAAAGATGGAGAAGATTTTTTGTTAGATATGCTCGTCCTATACCTGAAAAGGAAAAGATGGAGATATTCATTGATAATATAAACAATGATATGAGTTAAAGGCTGCAATTATAATGTCCACCCAGCTTTGAGAAAATTATTGAAAATGGATTCAAAATTGAGGAAGCCTTGGTTAAAAGAGGGGTATTGAAAATCTACAATGAATGACCAAATAATGTAAAATCTTCCAACCATTATAACAATAATGAGAAATCTAAATTTTGGACAAGAAACAAGAATGTTGGTAATGATGGTATAGCTGAAACACATATTTCAAAACCAGTCTTTAATCTATCAAGAATTACACCCAAGATCAATTGAAACACCAATCAAAACAATATTGAATTAAAACCAACCTCCACTCCATATCGAACACCATAAAGTTGTAGAAGATTTACACCTTTGAGATAGTCACTTGAATCAACATTAAAAGAGCTTCTTGCAGCCAAACTCATAACATTACCAGAGGCAAGAGATTATGAACCAAAAGTTAAACCATCATGGTGGAATGATGCACATTACTATGATTTTCATAGAAACAAAGGTCATAAAACAAACGATTGCATGCAACAAAAACATTTGGTACAAGACATAATAGATAGAAAGGAAATATCAATTGAAGAACCTACAACAAACGCTGATCATGGAGCATTCAAAAATCCTTTGCCAAATTATGAAAAAGGGGAATCCTCTTCAACAAAAACCAAAGGGAAAAATGTGAATTATGTCTATGATACTACCATTCTTAACATTTTTGTAGTTGATAATCAAAGTAATCTCACCAAAATTAAGGATAAACAAGACAACCTACTAGTACCAACTAATTTGGATGTTTGTCAATTCCAAGCCATGGTGGGACATTTGACTGCACCCCATTGTTTATCATTCTTAGCAAATGATGATGCATCCCTTACTCATTCACACAATGCTCCAATCCATATTGAGGTTTTAATCCATAAACATTTGGTCAAACGTGCTTTACTAGATGGAGGAGTTGGTCTAAATATCTACACATTAAAGCTTATCTAGGCATTGGGATATTTAGAAAGTGTAATAGATCCTAGTAAAAATATTACCATGAAGGCATATGATGAAGAGGAATTCTCATAAAAAGAATCAGTTACTCTACCAATTAGAGTTGGCCTTGTGGTGAAGGATGTGGTTTTCCAAGTCCTTGATCCCCACTTGACCTATAATATCCTCCTTGGAAGACCTTGGATACATGAAATGCAAGCAGTATCCTCTACATACCATCAATGTATTGAATTCACACGCAATGGAGTTGAAATCACAATATAAGGAGATCCTAATCCTTTCATGTATGGTCATAATCTAAGCCCTAAAGCTGAAATCCTAATCTCTCGCAATCATGAAGCATCTTCTTCTCAAACATATGTTGATCCAAAATCCCTCAAAGAATCTACTTCGTTTATCGCACTATCAAACCCAAAGGTCCAAATCCATGATCTGGGATGTGGAGAATACCATTTGGATAATTTGCTGGCAAAAGATACTGCTACTATCATCGAGAAGGGTCAAAATTCCAGCAATGATGTCAAGATAGCTACAAAAGGAATGCAAAAAGATGACCATGCTTGGATTGAAACCTTTTGGGATCCTGATGATACACCTACCTTTTCCACATCTGCTTCTACTCAAGCTTTTCATACCTATGATAACCCCTTATTTGACCAGGACATCTATGATAACCCACTCTTTGATCATGACCCTATTGAGGATATCCAACCACCATCCTTCCATCCCACCTGCCCTGGGCTAGGATATGAATCTCCTATTGTTGCCTCTACAAAGCCATCTTGCCAAGTCACTAAGGATGTGAAAGCTTCCTTTGATGTCAACAATACCAAAAAGGATAGTATCAAAGACTATTGATGGCATCACCACTCCCATTTTTTCAATAAATATTCCTCTCACTTCACCTATTTCATCCATCTCGCACACATCCATCCACCTTGTAGACATGGATCAACAAGTATCACCTAAAGAAAATATAAAGGAGGTAATTCAAGAATCAAAGGTAAAAGTGCCTTTTTCAAATGGAGATCTAGAATCAAAAGAAAGCATGCAAAGAAAGGAAGATCAAGAAAAGTCCCTTTGCCAAAATAAAAATCTATTAGACAAATCAAAAACAAAAAAAGATCTAGAAAAGTCCCTTAGCCAAAATAAAAATATATTGGACAAATCTAAAACAAAAAAGGATCTAGGCAAGTCCCTTATCCAAAATAAAAAGCTATCGGGCAAATCAAAAATAAAATTCAAAAGTGAAAGCAAGCAAAAGTTGATCTCCAAACATGCCTTTCCCTGAAAAATCACTGGGGGCATCCATCAAAGAAGAAAATAAAAGAAAGAACTTGTTGATCTAAGGTCTCAATCCATGTCACCCTCACTCATACTATATATTCCATTCCACCCATCCATGTTCACATATTCGTCATATCATTACACCTCCATTGGTGATGTCTTTCAATGGGTCTCTAATGACAACCCCTTCATGTACTATAACTCACCAATTTCCCAAGCTCCTTTTCGTTTGAATCCTGATGGCCCACATAGTGTGCACAATAGGGATCCTACCATAGCCTCTTTTATCTATCACATCCATCATCCTTCATACTTTCCACTCGTACTCCTCATTTTGATTGGGTCCTTTCATCTAGCACGGTTATCCACACAGGATCGAGGCATCGTCAAGCCAGTCTATGGATCTAGAGCATATCATTTATCTATGCCTGAAGGAGACCTATTTGAAGAACCTATCAATAGCCTTCATCTAAAGAATTTTTACACATAATTCATCTAGTGCATGGCAAAAAGATCAAAAATCCATAAAAAAAAGTAAAAAAGCTAAAAAAAATAAAAAAAAAAGTAAAAAAGATCAAAAATCCAAAAAAAAGTTAAAAATACAAAAATTAGAAAAATCAAAAATTCAAAAATCAAAGAGCAAAAAGATACAAAAAAGTGGAAAGATACAAAAAAAAAAAGCAAAAATGGAAAAAAATACAAAAAAAGTGAAAAATCAAAAAAAATCATTACCTTGATGAAAACCTAGCAAACATGTGTCTTGGCAACAACAAAAAAATCACATAATCTGAAAAGCTGCAATAAAAACAAGTAGTGAATAACCTGGCAACATACGCTATTTGTGATAGATTAGATTTTCCATCTATTGTCGCATGTGTCGGCCATCCACTTTCGCCATCACTATGCTTGATCATCAAAAGAACCTCATGTACATATCTAGGTGTCGTGATCATGTGTCATCTTGGCTTGGTTATCATTGTGCATATTTGCAATAAAGGGTTGATTTCTCACTGGGGGAAAAATCCTGAACTCGCTAGGGGAAACCTGCTTTGAGTTTTAAAAAACAGACAAACAACAGTCAGACAATGTAGCAAACACAACAATCACAGTGAAAATCAACATTGAACACCCATCACAAATTTAGAAAAACACCAACCATCACAATCTTTCGAACAAGCCAACCATCCAAACCAACAACCATAATCAATCAAAAACAACAAAAATCTAATTAGATGATGTTCCTTTGAATCATGGTTTAATCACTTTAGCATGAATGTTCAACTGTTGTATCTTGATTTTTGTTATCATTTCTCTAGAGCAACTCAAGGATTTCATAGACTAGAGGAGCTAGGATGGAGTATGATTTTTCTTTGTCTACTATTTATGAGTTGATCATTACTACTATGCAAATTGTCGCGGACATGCTCTACAAAGTACAATTGATGACATTCCAGATTTGCATAGGAAAAGGATTAACTCTTGTATGTTTTACACAAGCAATACTCAAGTCATCTCGGTTCAATTATGCCTAGATGTTTGTGTTACCTTGCAATATCAAGAATCCATGGAATTTGTACTCAGGTCATCATGGTCTAATTATACCATCAATGTTTGTACTAACTTTCAACATATTAAAAGCTCAATGATAATACCAAGCATGACAAATTAGCTGACAAAATGACAACATTGCATATTTAGATTTGCATGGTTAAGATATATTACATCCATATTAGTTTTGCATCTGCATTTTAGATTTTCCAAGGCTGACAAATTTCAAAATGATTTTATCTCTCTCATTAAAATATTGAGTACATTTGACATTAACAAAAACAAGATCATTCACATATAGTTGCATAAACATTATCATGCATACATTAGAAAGCATTATCATATCATACATCCATCCATGAATTAGATCATATATTTGCATTAGAAAAATACAAAAAAATAAAAGCATTACATATTAAGTTGCATGATCACATCCATCTCATATATGGCAAATAGCATCATAATCCATGCATCATCAGTTCATCATTGCATTCATACATAACCATGGCATAATCATATAAGAACATCACATAGCATTTATGAAGTAGAAAGAAAATGCATCCATCATAAGCATTCATCACACAAGGATATATACAACATATCATTCAATAATATCTATTGCATCTCATATAAAAATCTCAAAATCAATGTCAAGTGTACAATGATATCATAAAATAGGAAGAAATACATCATCAAAATGTGGTAGAATATCACAAAGTCCCCAACTGAATAAGTCTGAATACATCATCAAGTGCTAATACATCAAATATGACCAATAGAGGAGATCTGTGCTACTCCCCCCAGACATTGATGGCCTAACTGAGCCTCCTACTGCACCACCAGATGGATTTGCACTGGATCCCTGCATGATGGATCTTTGGGGGATGGCCCAGTCACACATCTACTAGTCATCCATGAGTGGCTCTGACCTGGTTTGGCACTGGCAGACTATGCATAACTGACATGCTACTCTGTAGGAAATGCCTCATGATACCACAACCTATAATACTTTGCCTCTTTGGCCGAATGACGCACCTCTCAAAGCATGTCCCCTATCGTGGTACTCTCGGCCACTATCTATAATCTCTCAACTAAGGCATTTTCCTACTCACATCTTTATCTAGCCTCATCTCTCTCTATTGTCAGAGAGGTGATTTATGCATGTGCATGTGCTTGTTCCTGTGCCTGTGCCTATGCCAGCTATCCTTGTAAGCTCTACACATATGCTTGTAAGGTAGCTATCTATGCCTGCTATTGATGGGAGGGCACACAAATCTGAATCTATGATGGCCTTGTCTGCTACTGTCTTGAGGGCACCGTAGACCTCCTCTGAGATACTCTCACATCCAATACCAGTCCTCCACTTGCATCTCCCCCATCTCTACCATCTCCATCATCTCCATCCCCACCATCTCCCTCCTCATCTCCATCTCCCCCATCTCTCCTCCATCTAGGTGCATGTGGTGGTTCCCTCTCATCATCATCCAAAGCTGGTACTGGCTCCTCGGGATTGGATATCCTTGGGAAAGGATGTGTGAAGAAATACTGCACATAATCATTGGTCATCAAGGCATCGACAATCTCAGGATGGTACTCCCATATCCGTGGTTGTAATCCAAAATACTCCTAACAAGCTACATCATAGGACGTGGGTCCTCACTCTGGGATATCCCGTTGTCTCCACACATATAATGCCACTCCCTAGGGCACAACTTGAACTCTGTCATACTGGAAAAGCACTCTCATGACAAAGAATCTCTCGATAACATATGGTGTCCACCCAATCAAGTATCTGGAAGTGAAAACATATGGCATCTCAATTCATCCTCTGGCCACTACTCGCAATCTAAATATGGCTGCCATGTCACAGTATCCAAATCATCCAGAACTCTCTGCCAATACTCTAATTTTCCCAACTTATGTTGACCAACATAACTTGTATACCCAAAATCATATGGTCTACCCACTAGACAATCCCTATCTGCCACCAGTTACATGACAACTATGTGCTACCACACCCAAATCTGCAGCAATGTCACCCCAACAAATAGACTAGAAGCTCAAAGGTAAACTACCTGATGTAGATCATGATACAAGTGTCCCAACATGTAGGAGCCCCATGTGTATCTGATTCCTTGTGTAATCATTCTCTCTAATATCAGGCCCCAACCAACTGAGAGTCCCTTTGACCTATGGTTGGGACATAGGAAACCTCCAACGAATCCAACTAGAACACAAGGTAATGGTTGATACAAGGAAACCATCTCCTGCTATGGGATCTCATACGCGCTAACCTTGTCATCATGGAAAATCCTCCTCAATGCATCAGTACCTCCCTACTCCATGTGATCATAAATAAGTAGCTTTCCAACAACAAGAATCCCAAAGATACGATATACATCCTCTAGCATAACTTTCATCTCACTAGTGGCCAAATGGAAGGTGTTGTGGTCACTATGCCACCTCTTAGCTAAAGCAGTCAAAAGTCCCCTGTTGGTCCTACACTGGGGCATATCAATCAAGGAAGTCAAACCACATCATCCAATCAAATCCAAATCAGCCTACACCAGTTATGGAATCATGTCCCGGGTCTTTGGGAAGCGTTCCTGAGACTAAAGAACTCTAAAATCCTCCTATAACCATAACATATTGCAAATCAACATTTTATCAATCAACCTATCAATCTAATTGAATCAACTCTAATGAAATTTTGATCAAATCTCGTTGAGCATCTATCATTGACCCTCACCTATCATGAGGTCAATCATTATCTATCCTATCATTGATTCTCACCTATAATGAGGTCAATCATCAAAACATCATCAAACATCATCAAAACTAAAGTGGACATGATCATCAACCATCAAAATCAAGGAGAATAATCAAAATTCAACTTTGGTGTGAATGCACTAAAACAATGCTTCTATGTGCCGAAATATTGTATGCACTAAAAAATTCCATCAATGCGCCACAATAGGGCACAAATGCGCTAGAATTCTCTATGCGCTAAACAACTAGTTACACAAAACAAATCAATTTATGCCTACTCTGTGCTATCAATGTGCTAAAACATCAACTAAATGCTCTAGAAAAGTGACTATGCGCTAATTCATGACCCAAATGCACTACACTACCATATGTGCTAATCTGGATACTCAATGTGCTAAAAACCTTTATCTATGTGTTAAACTACTGTATGCGCTAAAACAAATACCCTATGCACTATAACGAACCCTAAATGTGCTAAAACGCGTTAAACAAAATTTCAAAACATGCAAAACATGGGAAAAACACAATCAAATTTCAACAAGAGGTTTCTCGGGGTACGACTAGAGGTCCATACGCGGTCGGGCAGTTGTGACGTCGAACTCACTCGAATCGGTGGGTTTGGAATGGGATCGCCATTTTGCTCAATTTCTCCACTCAATTCAATCTCCAAAATGCAAATGAAATCAAATGAGCCTCTTTTTCACCTTTTTACCTTTTGAAGGGGGTAATTAAGTGGGATTGTTTTTTTTTTAAACCAGGGCATCAATTAATTGCTTGGCAAGCTCAATCTACTTTATTGGGAGATAAATCGTCGAAATATCTTGAAACAAATTGAAAATCATCAGAAAATCTTAAAAATTTCAAAAAAATCAAAAAAATCAAAAATCCTAAAAATTCAAAAATTTCCCAATTTATCTCTCGAGGGGGCATACTTGTGTTATCACTCGAAAATAGCCATCTGGGGCATATCAAAAAATTTATCAGCAGTAGCAAATTTTTCTTTGAAGTAATGTATTGCAAACACATCACTTTAAAGAGGGGAAAAATGTATACACTTAAAATTGGTCTAGAGGAAATTAATTAAATACAAGTTATTTAATTAATAATCTTTATTTCTTCTACTTATAAATAAATTGACAAGATCTGTTTATATAGTTCACTTTCTTAAATTCTTCTTATCTTAAATCATTTTCTTCATGTTTTAATTAAATAAACAACTTTAAATAATTTTTTTATTTAATTAACTCCCTTTTATTAAATTTGAATTTTATATTTGAATTTGAGCACATTTCTACTAACTTCTCATCTTCCACCTCATCATGTGTCTCATGAAATTAAATATTCTTAATATTTGATTGGCATTTATCTCAATAAATTCTAACCAATTTTGAGACACTTGGCTTTCACCTCCATTTGATTCTCCTTCACACTTGGCAGTTTGTTCTACTAAAGGGAATACACTCCTTGATTCTCTCTAACCTCTTCACTCTCAACAATCCATCTCTCCATATCAAATCCAGACCGTTGTTTCCTGCCACATAGGCTAATGCCTTGGAGAAATCTATAAATAGAGCCTCATTTACAATATTTCATATAGAGAGAATTGAGCATAATTAAACTCTGCAGAATTTTAGAGAGCATTGTCATTAGTATTATAGCATTAGCATTTTAGCATTTGCATCTTAGCATCGTTTAGATTAATCATGGCTTTACCATTAGTTGCATCTTAATTACTGTAATTGTATCACATCATTTCCATTATCAATATCATAGCATTATCATAATCTTTGCACAATCATCTACAACATTTTATCAATCAGTCATGTAAGAAGGATTTCTTGCATTTCCAGCATCTTGTTCTCCAGGTTGTCATTTGAAGAGTCGTGTGCATACACACAATCTAAGAGCCATTATGACTTGAAAAATCCTTGGAGATAGAGGACAATGAGACACCATTAGAGAGTTTGCTTGTTTCAATTTGATTAGATTGTTATTTGAATTCTCTAATATAATGTTTCATTGGTGTGTTGCATTACTTGTTTATGCACTCACATATTTTATACACACAACGAGCATTGTTGTAGTTGTATCAGCAAACTTCTTAATGGGTTCCTCTAGAATTTCTTCAATAGTCAATTGTAAAAGTGTTTTCCTAGACCTCAATTGCAAGTTTCCATGGTGTATTGCATTAAGTTCAGTGACATTGTCCTGTTCCATGGAATACACTGGAGTATTCGGGCGATTGTTCTTTGTGTGAGATGGGGTTAGAAATCAAATAAAATAGATAAAGTGACAGCCAACACCTCTAAACTATTAACCCACATTCAAACAAGAGAAAACAATGAAAACATAAGGAAACTAAAACATCAAATCAAAATACTCCCCATGTTTGAACTTGAATCACTTCTCTTGCTCTCCTTCCTCTTGTTATGCAACTTTGCCCTCAGATTTGTTGAAATAATTGTGCAAGACCTGCAAATGGTAGCAAGAAAGTTAGAGAAGAATAGCTGTTAAGCTGAAAATGGAGAAGGAAGCTTGCTTTTATAGACAACCATTCAAATGGACGGTTGAGATTAATCTTCTAGAAAGATTCCAAGATCAATGGATGGGAATGCATGAGAGGGATGTTATGAAATGGATGGTTGAGATTAAGTCTCATAAAAGATGCCAAGATCAATGGTCCAGAATTGATGCACCAAGAATATGCTATTCTTGGAGGAATCATGACAGAAAGACATGCAAAGACATGCAGGCTAGGACAGGCATGCAAGGACATGGAGGGACATGCAGGCTATGACAAGAAATGAATGTTATGATAGGGGATTATGACAGGGCATCTTTGACCAAGTGGTGCATAAATAATTTATTTTAAATTATTTATTCGAAAATGGAGGAAATGGACAAGTGGAAAATAAATTATTTATTCAAATTATTTATTTGAAAATAGAGGAAATGGACAAGTGGAAAATAAATTATTTATTCAAATTATTTATTTGAAAATAGAGGAAATGGACAAGTGGAAAATAAATAATTTATTCAAATTATTTATTTGGAGAAAATGAAAAGAGGAACATTTAATTAAATTTATTAATTTAATTAAATGGAGAGATAGAAATTAGACCTTAAATAATTAATTTAGATTAACTATTTAATTAGGAGAGGTGGCATGGGATAGTTAAATGATTTAACTATGGAAGAATTAAAGGACCATGAATAGATAAATAATTAATGGTAAATTATTTAACTATAGATGAAAGATGACAAAATAATTAAATAAATAATAATTTATTTAACTATTGAAGAAGACGAAGAAATTAGTGACGCAATTAGTTTATTTAATCGGTCAAGATAGAATAAATATTAGAAAATGAATTAATTAAATAATTATTAAAAATTATTTAATTAATAGAGGAATATAATCAAACATAATTGAATAACTAAAATTATTCAATTATCGAAGGACGAGGATGAAGAAAAATGACGCTTGAAGGCTTAGGACATTTTTATGTGTCTACATTTTGCCCCTCTTTGTCATAATGTACCCTGTCACATTGTGACAAAGAAAAACAAGTCAAAGTCATGCCCCAATACAAAGTAAGATGAGGAAGAATGATGAGGAGGGTTACGGTTAGAAATCAAATAGAATAGATAAAGTGACAGCCAACACCTCTAAACTATTAACCCACATTCAAACAAGAGAAAACAATGAAAACATAAGGAAACTAAAACATCAAATATAAATACTCCCCATGTTTGAACTTGAATCACTTCTCTTGCTCTCCTTCCTCTTGTTATGCAACTTTGCCCTCAGATTTGTTGAAATACTTGTGCAAGACCTGCAAATGGTAGCAAGAAAGTTGGAGAAGAATATCTGTTAAGCTGAAAATGGAGAAGGAAGCTTGCTTTTATAGACAACCATTCGAATGGACGGTTGAGATTAATCTTCTAGAAAGATTCCAAGATCAATGGATGGGAATGCATGAGAGGGATGTTATGAAATGGATGGTTGAGATTAAGTCTCATAAAAGATGCCAAGATCAATGGTCCAGAATTGATGCACCAAGAATATGCTATTCTTGGAGGAATCATGACAGGAAGACATGCAAAGACATGCAGGCTAGGACAGGCATGCAAGGACATGTAGGCTATGACAAGAAATGAATGTTATGATAGGGGATTATGATAGGGCATCTTTGACCAAGTGGTGCATAAATAATTTATTTTAAATTATTTATTCAAAAATGGAGGAAATGGACAAGTGGAAAATAAATTATTTATTCAAATTATTTATTTGAAAATAGAGGAAATGGACAAGTGGAAAATAAATTATTTATTCAAATTATTTATTTGGAGAAAATGAAAAGAGGAACATTTAATTAAATTTATTAATTTAATTAAATGGAGAGATAGAAATTAGACCTTAAATAATTAATTTAGATTAACTATTTAATTAGGAGAGGTGGCATGGGATAGTTAAATAATTTTAATAATGATTTAACTATGGAAGAATTAAAGGACCATGAATAGATAAATAATTAATGGTAATTATTTAACTATAGATGAAAGATGACAAAATAATTAAATAAATAATAATTTATTTAACTATTGAAGAAGAGGAAGAAATTAGTGACACAATTAGTTTATTTAATCGGTCGGGATAAAATAAATATTAGAAAGTGAATTAATTAAATAATTATTAAAAATTATTTAATTAATAGAGGAATATAATCAAACATAATTGAATAACTAAAATTATTCAATTATCAAAGGACGAGGATGAAGAAAAATGACGCTCGAAGGCTTAGGACATTTTTATGTGTCTACACTTCGGGTTCGGAATAGGTTGCACCGGAAGTTGTGGTTGGTTAACTTGTTTGTTTTGTTGATTATTTTGGGGAGGTGGTAAAATATTATGTTGTTGAGTAGGAATCCTTTTGGGACCAATATAAAACTAATGTTGAGGTTGATTCCATTGTGGAAGAGGATTCTGAGGATGCCACTGTTGTTGAGGTTGGTTAGGCCACTGAGGATTTCCCCAAGATTGATTTTTGTAGAAGTTGTCAAAACCAACTTCAGAGTCCAAGAACACCTACATGCAAAGAGATACCTATCACAGGGAAGAGAAGGGAGAAAAAATCAAGAGAGGGTTTGAAGCTCTGTAATATGAAATATGTATTAATAGAACAATAGAATGAAAAATATACAATGGATAAATCCTTAAGAAAGGAGATCATGCAAACCTAAAAGTAACCCTAATAGGCAGATATTTAATAATTAATATAATTATTAAATGTCACAATATGCAAACTAAAGTGAAATCTTAAGAGGAATAAAGGTAACTTAATTAACATAATTAAGTTAAAACCTTTACTCTAACACCCCCCCTTAAGATGAACAAGAGTGCAACTACAAACATGTACAAGAAAGCAAAGGTAACTGCAATGCATGAAAGCAAACAAGGGTCCCGACAACTAGGCCTGATCAAGTACCTGAATACAACCAAATCTCTGTAAAGCGGAGTAAAGGAGAAAACCCAGTGGGAAAAAACTCCTCTCCAAAAAGAGATGAAAAACAAGAGTGAAAGAAGAAGAGAGATAAGAGGACTCAACATGACCCCCCAAGAATTGCTTCTTTCACACAAGTACAAAATATGTTCCCTCCATAGGATAGAGAAGAGACTCCAAAGTCCCCCCAAAATGAGAGAACCCCTATGGCAATGATCAAACCAATGTGTCTCCTCGGAGGAAGAAACAATTCCAACGGCCGAAGAAGAGGAAATCCTTGGATGTGAGGTGAAAATGGAAGTCCTAGATGATACTCACTAAATAACTGAACTGTAGTATGAGTGTTTGAATAACATGATGGTAAATCAAACAACTCAAGATGATCCTGAAATGGAATCTCCACTGAAGATGGGATAACAGTTGTGTTGAAACTGTCATCTGTGAGGAAAGGAATATCCTTTGATATGGCCTCAACAACTGCACTTGATGGCTTGATGAGTGGAGCTATAATGTTAGACACAGCTGAAGAGGAATCTTGCTGAACAGATGTGATCTCAATAGGAGGTAGAGGTGTAGAAGTTTCAACACTAGTCTCATGAATAGATGGAAGAACACATAAGTTCAAGTGACCAAACTTCACCTCAGATATTGCATGCTCTCTTGTAGAAAGAGAGAAAAACTCGATAGTGGAGATGGTGGGCCAAAGTGTGTGAATGCATACAATTGGGAAGAATGATCAACTATCCCTGTTGCAACAATGTTTCTAGTCTAAATGTCTCTGATGTGCACTAAATGAGGTGTGAACTCAACTGTCTTCCCTATCCCACTGTGAGCAATCTAATAGATGGAGAGAAGGTTAGTGGACAAAGATGGTACACATAGTACATCATTGAATGTACCGCCATCAATGTTGATAGAACCTTTCCCACATACACTTGTATAAGTGTTATTACCCATCAATATGTGTAGTGAGGATGCAGCCTCGAAAGATGAGAACATGTCCTGAGAAGATTCCATATGGTGTGAAGCACCTAAATCCAGTAGCCATCTAGATGAATGTGAACTGGTGGTTGCACATAATGCATGACCCTTATGTGGGGCCTTTCCATCTGTCTGGAATGATGATGAAGAAGAAGACCCACCTGATGTAGATGAAGAAGAGCTGTCAAATCTGAAACTTGTTTTGCATATCCATCTATCTTCTTCTCATAACACTTGGACTCATCATGCCTTGGCTTAGTACAATAAGCACACTTAGGTATGTCTTTCTTCAATGATTCCCCCTTAGGAGAAGGTGAATCAGAGGTGTTCTATGAACTGGAATCCTTCCAATGCTCTATGGTCTTTGGTTTTTTTTTGTGCTTCTACTTCTGCTTCCCCTGAGATGACTATGCTACTAATGCTTGGTGTTGTGATCTTGTGAGAGCATCCAACTGTGATATCTTGGCCTACTCTCATGTCAACTGATCACAGAACACCTCAAAAGTAGGCATGGTAAATTGGTTTCCCAATGCATCCATGGTGGAATAAAATGTCGAAGAGAATATCTAAAAAGGACCTCGAAGCTTAGAAAGAATCAGGTAAATACACTCCTCATTTGTTATGTTCTTACCACAACTGTGTAGAAGAGATCTCTGTTGTTTGAATTTCATCAGAAAGTCCTCAATAGAGGGAAAAGAATCAGGTACAAGTGAATTCAACTCTGCCTCAATCTGTATTGCACAGAACTGATTGATGGTACTAAATAAATCATTGAACTTGGTCCACATTTCAAGAGGACTGTTACACTCATCAAGATGAAACAACAAGTTGTCTGAAACATGTAAGGAAATCAAACCCATAGCCTCATCCATCTTATTTCTATGTTGCATAACCTCAAATGGCCGTGTCAAAATTGGTTGAACTGTATCTAAACAGGACCACAACCCCTTTGATATGAGAAGACATGTCATGAATGCCTTCCAAGTATGATAGTTATGAGGTGTGAGAAGTTCAATAGAAGAAGGGGTTTCGGCCATGTTTGGAGAGGTGTAATAAATGTTTAATGTGAATATTTTCTAGTTTTCCAAAGCAAATGATAGAAAGCAAGAAAAAAACTCCCCTATAATGCAAGAAACCAAACCCCAGTAGTGATTTTTCAGCAAAAAAGCAGGAAAAAGAAAAAGAAAACTTCAGACTGAATCTTATGCACCTGATTAGTTTTTAGAAAAAATAATAGTATATCTGAATAGAACGCGAGAGGAGCTTTTTGACGCCTATTCATTTTCAAAAACTAGAGCAAAAATGACAAAGTTATGCCCCCCGGAGTGCAAAAGGCATCATCTGACTTTGACTACGAAAAAAGGCAACCAAAGTGTAAAAATTTGGAAAAACTCCTGCACCATCACAACGGGCTCGAAGCTAGCTTTCCAATGCCTATTTTCATTCGAAAGTCCAAGTTAAAACGCAGATATGCCCATTTTACTAAAAGTAGGTTATGAAGGCACATGCAATGGTCTTTGAGCCCTCAGGGGCAAAAAATCTTCGGCCCCTGGTCATGTGGATGACCAGGGGCTGTTGATTGGCTCCTAGGCATGGTTGTTGAGCACATGGCAAGCCCTCAAGGGTTGTGCAGTGGCTGGGAGCTGGCGGCACTGCTGGCCGAGTAGCCCTTTGGTGGCCGCTGGGCAGCGCTTGGGTGGAGGCCAAAAACACTGGCGGCAGTGGTGAAGGGGAGGCCGCTTGGCAGTGGATGGGTGGCTACAGGTGGTGGACCCCTAATACACTATGGGCACCAAAAATAATTAAAAAAAACTTTATTTTTTTAATTTTTTGATTTGTTTTTAAAATTTTTACCTCAAAAATCGTGTATTGAGGTCGTATGGCCTTGGGGCCAAATTTTTTTTGCCTCTCTAGTCGACTGTGTCCAAAATGGACGAATGAACAGTCGATTTAGAGGTTTTTGGGTGCTGCGGACTCAATGGTGAGGTTCCTTTAGGCCCAAAATGAACCCAAAGAATGAAGTATACCATATCCACAAAAAATCAAACTGAAAACCTATGAAAGCCATATCCAACCCTCATAGCTCCAAATTCTTCAAAACAAGAACAAGCTATAGCAGGTCCGCTCTGATACCATGTAGAAGTTGTCAAAACCAACTTCAGAGTCCAAGAACACCTGCATGCAAAGAGATACTTGTCATAGGGAAGAGAATGGAGAAAAAAGCAAGAGAGGGTTTGAAGCTCTGTAATATGAAAGATGTATTAACAGAACAATAGAATGAAAAATATACAATGGATCAATTCTTAAGAAAGGAGATCATGCAAACCTAAAAGTAACCCTAATAGGTAGACATTTAATAATTAATATAATTATTAAATTTCATAATATGCAAACTAAAGTGAAATCTTAAGAGAGGAATAAAGGTAACTTAATTAACATAATTAAGTTAAAACCTTTACTCTAACAATTTTCCCATTTAGGTGGTCCCCAAGGATAAGTTCCCCAATTAGGTGGTACTGGAGGTGGTGCCTGAGGCCATGGTGCTACCCATTGATTATTATTCCAGTTGGGTTGAGGTCTCTAGTTAGGGTTTGAATTCTAGCCATAGGAAAAATTCCCTCCAGTTCTTTGATTTACAACGTTGATCTCTTCCTCAACTGGATGTGTTCTTTTCTTAGAATTCTTGATGGCTTTCAAAACACACTAATTAGTGGGGTAACTCTTGTCACAAACATAAAAAAATTCAATTTTGTCAACTTTTTCGAAAGGGCATCCCCTTAGCAAATGTTTTTTTTAGCGCCTGGGGCAGTAAATGGACAGAGTCTCAAGATTTCGCATTTTACCCTATATGCCATCTAACGTGGTGTTTAGCTGAACAAGAATATCAGTCTTGAGGTTGGCTATCTCTTCACGTATTTTTCATATTTCATTGGAACCTTTAAAGAAAGTGGACTTTCATATACCTCCTCGAGTATAAGAGAAATTCTAACACAATTCAGTAATATCATCAAGCCCCAGTTGGGACACGTCTCATTTTCGCATTAAATCCAAAATCCTTTGAGCTTCATCATCAAGACCCTTAAGGAATAGGGTCTTCAAAATATCAAGACTTATGACTTCTCCACCACATTGCTTAGATAAGAAGATAAACCTGTCTAGGGAATCCTCTAGACTTTCATCCTCATTTTGCCTTATTTTGAATAGTTATTCTTTCCTATCGCTGATACTATAGTAACTTTGGTATTTTTCCAAAAAGGAAAGCTCCATTTTCATCCCAGGAGGTTATCAACTGAGAAGCCAATTCCATAAAATAGCACATGGCTGAGTCTTTCAAAGTTGAGGGAAAAAGCTTTAGTTTATGGTTATCACTCTTGTAGTCATATGTTTGACACAAGACTTTAAACTCAAATGGAAACTGGGTAGGGTCTTTAGTAGACAAACCTTGAAAGTTTGGCAAGAAAGTTGGTGAGATATTTTTTATGGTCGTGTTGTCATCTGCATCAATAGCAATTGGATAAGTGAATGTGTGTGGTGGTGGAGGGTTATTGTTAGCAGCATTTTTGCAGCCACCCATGGTGTTGAAAGGAATGTGGTCCTCTTCAAAAATTTGCATATTTGGGTGAGGCTTTGGAGTTTGCAAAGGAATGTATTCCTCTACAACTATGTGATCTCTTTCTAGGGTATGTGGGAAGGGCTCAGGTTGACCCTGCTTGATCAATTCCTCAGTAAGTTCTTGATCTAAGTTTCCTTCCTCCCTACTTGTTGTTGGTACATCGATTGGGGTGGGTTGGTATGAATCTTCCATGGGGGCCTCGTTTCTTGACCATGTAGAAAAAGAAGCTAGAGGACTATTTTTGTTCCTAAAAGAGGTATGCAAGGTATCTCCTACTAACACTAGAAAAAGAAGACTCCCCGAAAACAACACCAAAAAGTGATAGGTTGTCATTAGGCCCTAACACTTTAGTTGTTAAATACATTAATATATCGACCGAGTAGTGTTCAAAGGCTATATGTAATATAAGACATCTTGACTATCTCTCAAGTTTTCTAAATGTTGGACAGCTGAAATGAAACTCTAAACTAAGAGGCCACTAAACTTAGAAAGTAGGAAATCATTTATCTAGAAAACTAGAAATAAATAGACTACAAAGCAAAAAATTATGAACTTAAAAAGCATAACAATTAAACTAGAAAGCATGGAAATGATTAAACTGAGAAATGTGTAAATTGTTGAAGAAGAAAAGCTTGTAAAAAAATTGTGAAACATCGATCTAACACTCCTATTACTACAAATATTGGAGATCAACCATATGGAATGCCCACTATCACACATGAAGTTGAATTACCACACAAAATTCAACCTCAAAATTCCCAAATTGAAATGGTTTATATAGAAGATACTACTAATAAACCTAGGGAATTCACCCCTAATGAACTTCTAGAAATGTCACAAGATCCAACTCTTGGTCATATCATAGAAACCATGTTAAATATTGACCCAAATTTATACATGTTGAAACTTGCACAAAATGGTGTTAAACTTCTCTCAAAATTTAATTTCAACACACTCAAAGAACAATCCTTAGCAAAAATGGCCTTAAAAGAAAAATCCTTTGCACATATAGTGTCAAAAGATCATGCTTATGAAAATGAATCTTTGGCACAATGTATTACACAACAAATTCCAAACACTTCCTCATTTAATGTGTCAATTCAACCAACAGTTACCTTACAATGGATAAGCAAAACAAATTTCTCAAATCAATATGTTAATCCCTTCTATAACACTCAAAGTCTATAAAACACCAACGCCAATCTAGGTGTAGACGCCTAAAAATGACTTAGGCTTGCAAGCTTCATTTTTACCACTTTCGTTCTAGCATAATTAAGACATTTAATTATGTCCTTGGTCCACATTCGACTATTGATTAAATAATTCATAATTATTTAATTAATTCATGTCATTTGATTCTTTATGATTATTAAATAAATAAATTTTATTTATTTATTAAATACGTCATTAAATATCTAAGTCTTTCTTTAATTAAATAAATTTCTTAATTTATTCAATTTCCCCTTCTGCATTTAATTCTTATTTATTATTAAATAAATGAATTACATTTATTTATTTAATACGTCACTAATTGTCTTAATTAAATAAATTGATTAATTTATTTAATTAATTGGTCTTATCTCCTAAATTAAATAATTAAAATAATTATTTAATTGCCAATTTCATATTCTCCTCATTTTAAATAAATTAAATTATTTAAAATGTCATGTCAATCCTAACTGTCAGTCCTTTTTGATAAATAATGGAAAAGATTATTTATTATCTCTCGAAATCTATAATTTGAATTATTTTAATTCAAATTAGTAATTAATCTTCCAAAAATCAAGTAATCAGGCAGATTCTTGATTTTCCAAATCTGATCTTCAGTCCAAATCTTATCTCTTTGATTTTTTGAATCTTGCAAATCAGGCAATCTTATCTTCTTGATTTTTCGAAAATCTTTATTTCTTTAATTAATTTCTTCATTTATTCTCCATCGTCGACCCGATTATCTGAGATATTATTTTGACCGTTCGATTAAGGATTTTGCCCTAACCCTGATTAGGGATTGTCAAATTAAATCTTGTCCTTTCATTTTAGGTTCTTGTCATCAATTAATCTCATACGTCCGCTCAAAATTGTGTTTTCTATAAAAGACAATTTTGCTCATAATTTCAAGATCCGACAATTTCATTTTTAATTTAATAGTCATTATAGTCATTTGGCATTAGAAGTCATTATTTTCATAGACATTGTCATAGTCATAGGCATTTAGAAATTGCATAAATCCTTCAAAACTTGTTGTAGGTCTTAGACATTTGCAGATTGCTCGTACAATGAATCTGAGGGCAACATATTATCCAGCAAGTAAGGAGGTGTAACGAAGGTGAAGCATGGAAGATGAAGATTCTTGGTAATATTGTTTCTTGTATTTTCATTTCATTACCATTGTACTTCGTTATTTCATTGGATTTTTATGTTATTTAATCTAACATCTAACAAATCTAATTTTCCATTGATTAAATTGGTGAACCCGACGTTTTGGACAGAAATTTGTGTGTGTTTTTGTTTGTTTTCACTGTTTTGCAGGTTACAGCCAAGACGTCACACGAAATCCCGTCACCTTCATTTGAGCACAGAAAAATGGACGAATAAAATATTTTCAAAATTTTTCTGGGTTTTATAGATCTCAGTCTCAGCTTTCCAAAACATCAAACGGTTTTAAATTTTGTTAAGATTTGAGAAAGTTGGGGCTGTTTTAGTGATCGCAGTTTTTTTAATTTCATTTTTAAAACCCGCGTCTTCTTTTGCATATAACATTTTTTTTGTGCAGAATCGTGGAAAATCCTTTCTGGGTTTTGAAGGTTGGATTTTCAGCTTTCCATGTATATCTACCACTTAAAATTTTGTTAAGTTTTAAGCAAGTTATCACCATTTTAAGTTGCTGCTGTCAATAAAGGTTTATTTTTTATTTTTATTTTTTGTTACTAATCAAGATTGGCAGCTTGTTGGCAGTTACTATTCGTGGGTTGAAGACAAACACTAAACTACTAACGGATTGTCTTGTAGGTTCGATTGTCAAAGGCCAAACAACAAAACAATGTGTTTGCATTTTTAGTAGTGTAACTCACATTTTATTTGGTGCAATTAAAACAAACCTATTCTTTCTTTGTTTGATTGTGTTTGAACAAATGGTAGGTGATTATGTTCTCACCTTGTGAAAACTCGGTGATCAGAAAACCATACCCATTTTATCTGTTTTTACCTTTCACGATTTGGTATATCGGAGTATCATCTCCCCTCGCGCTTTCGAGCGATCTTGGGTGTAAGAGAAACGGTTACTGACTCTAGAACTTGGGCCTATTCTGGTGAAAAAAAGTACTCACCCCAGGACGACTCAGACCGGTAGCACCCTGACACCGAGGGACTTCCAGCCGGTATATAAAAGTGGGTTCTTGGGGAAAGCCCAAGAATCCGAGCGTGGTTCCGACGAGATGGATCTGAAAGGGGACTCTCGTCGTATGGATCACGCCCCATGAACGGAATGCCCGAATTAAAAACCTCTTGTCTTAGTGTCAACCGTTCTATTAGCTGTTGCTTGGTATAGTGCAGGGTACAGTATCATGCCCGAAGACACTCACTACTGATCCCCTTGAGTAGAGATAGCAATTCTTGGGATGTCACTACCCAAAGAATCTAATTTGGTGTGCTCGAATGACGTTAATGAGCCGTGGAGGGGAGCCAATGCCACCAAAATTCTAAACTATCCGCTCTCGAGAAGGAAAGGTGTTTATCACCAATCCGGGGTATATCGGTGGGCTATACCAAGTATACAAACCCTTGGCCTATTGGCCTTTTAGGATTGTACTTGTCTTATGTGTGTTTGTTTACACCCAAAACATTGTGCTTGTCAAGTGCTTGTTGGATTTTTTCAAAACATTATACACAATATTCACAAATCTAGACACAAACAATCAACCTTGGACAAATCAAACTTTTCAACAAAACATCAAAAAACAATCTTAGTCCTCATTTTGAACTTAGACTTTGCATTGTTCATCTTAGTCATCATTTTGAACCTAGACTTGACATTTATAATATTAAGTCCTTAGTCAAACATCATCATCTTAGTTCTCATATTGGCCTTGACAACCTTGTCATCTTGCATTAATCATTTCCTTAGGAAAACATCATCATTATCTTGCATTATCATCCTTTATTCCAAAAATACAAAAAAAATTAGTGGCATAACTTGTCATCTTAGTCTTCATTGTCCTTTGGCATTAGTCATTTTCTTTAGACAACATTGTCATATTGCATCCCTTATTGTCAAAAATCCAAAAACATAGTCTTGCATTGTCATCATTTATCCAAAAAATCCAAAAAACATAGGCTAGTGTCATCCTTGCATTTAGTTGTCATTCTCATTATTCGCATTTGAGAAAATCCCTTTTACGGTTGAGACTAAGCTTCAAAGACAACAACGACAAATGGAAAACTTTGGACAAGATTCTTATCCCAACATCGACAATAACACTTACAACACGAACAAACATTGGACCTTTTCTGACCCTTTTCACAACATGAACATGCAATCTTCCATGAACATGCCATCTTCATCACAAAACATTTTTGAGCCATTCATAGAAAGAGACCAAAATGGATGAGCATATTTCAAAGACATAAAAGCTGCAGTGCAAAATCCTGACATAGTCTCCTTTGTAAAAAATATATCTTACGTGACCCTCAAAGGTATCTAGCCATGCTTTTGGACGAAGGGGCTAAGTTACCACAAGGCTTTGACATAAATACTTTGCCACCATCTATCTACCCTCACAATCAACAGTCACTTGACATAAATCCTGCCATTAATTCAAAACAAACGTCCACTTATCACCCTTATCCTAACCTTGACAAGGGAAGCCAACTGTCCAATAGTCCATTCCAAACATCCATGTCATATCCTTGTCCTTCAACAGTTAATCCATTCCAAGACTCCATGACATATCCAGTCCAAGACTCCATGTCATATTCGGTCCAAGTCTCAACGTCATACCCTAGTCCTTCACATACAGGTCCAATGCAAGTACCCATGTCCTATCCTAGTCCTTCATATTTTAGTCTAGTCCAAGTCTCCATGTCCTATCCTAGTCCTTCATCCATTAATCATTTTCAAGTCATCCCCTCACAAGCCACATCTAGTCATGAAAATTCTGTCATTACTCAAAGTCACATTCCATCATCTACACTTGAAGATACATGTCAAAATAAAATCCCAAAGCATGACCTTATAATGTCACCCTCATGTCAAGAACAAGGTAGTTCATCCAATGACCCTATCTTTCAGTCCATCCATGAAGTCCTTCAAGGCAATCATGACATCCAGAACACACCTCTCCTTGACAACGGCTCTATTTTTGACTATATAATCCATGACAACCCCATCTTCGAGCAAGACCCTACCATTGACAAAGAAGTCCAAAACAATCCACTCTTTGACCTTTACGCCATTCATGATCAAACACTTGACGACCCTATACAAGCCTCAACTATTGACACTTCCCAAACTGAGACACTTGCCTCCATGGGACACATAGATGATATTCCTCCAGAAAAAGAATCTTCCACTAGGGACATGCTTGCATATGATCAAGTTATAGCTAAAATCATGGGACTCTATGACACTAAACATAATGATGGCTTTGACATTTCCTTGGAAGCACCAATAGAATCATCTAAACCTGACATGTCACATGATCAGACCAAAGATATCAGTCAGGAATATGTCCAACATGAAAATGAAGCTAAGACATGTTATCAACTAGGGTCATCTATCTTTGTCAGAGTAGGCTTTCTTGCAGAAGAAAATATTACAAGTGACAGCGTCCATAGACATCATGATGGGTTAGCATCTTGCTTTCAAAACAATAAATACCCCATCGCAAATAGAATCTGTCAAAGCATGCAATATCAAGGCAAAGGACTAGGCATACATGAGCAAGGCATTCTAGAACCAATACAACTTCAGGAAAATTACAGACATCAAGGTCTTGGCTATTCTTTAGTCAGCAAATCAAACGATGTCAGTGGTACCTCCTCGATACTAGGGGCAACTTTGTCAGATACAAATGTCAAAATGGAGTCCATGAGAAATCCTTGTCATAAGATTGTTGCCAACACTCCCTCCACCCACACCATGAACCGTCATTCTATCATGAATCAACCTCCCCTTTGGGACCAACAAAAAGAAAAGTCTTACAAGTCAAAAGATCAAATCAAATGTCAAAGGCCATTGAATCAAACAAAAGGACAAGTGGACAAATGAAATTAAAATAGATCCCAAAGAAAGACGATCGAACAAAGACACCCAGTCAAATACAAAAGTCAATCACAATGTGGAGCCACAAGGCAAGAGGACTCCCACATATAACACATGTCCACCTCCTTCAAAATGGTCATCAAACAAGGCATCTAAAAGTGTTGGTTCCAAACACCATTCCTCCAAAATCCGTCATCCACCATCCCAAGTTTGGAAAATAAAAATTCATTCATCCAAACGTCCAAACAACCTCTCCACATCTACCATCATCTATCATAATCCTACATCTCGTCTAAAGTCCAAAAATCCCACATCACAAATCCGTCATGTCATGGCAGCAACTCTTTACCGCAAGGACTCTTATGGCACTCTATTGTGATGTGCATAATATCAGAAAGGATCATAATGACATTGATCAATTGTATACAAGTGCTACAATCCTGACAAGACAACTCATTCAGCAAGGTCATTATTGGCATATCATGACACCAGTCTCTACATCGGCACCGTCAGTGGATTCAGAACAGTCAGTGGTTATCTAAAGCATCCAGGCTATCCACAAAATCAAAAATACAAAAAATAAAATGAATAATGTAAAAAAATGTCACCCTGATGAAAACCTGGCAAACAGGCGTCTTGGTGACACCAAAAATCAAAAATTCAAAAAAAAAATAGTAAAGAGAAAAATTTCATCCAATGGTGAAAACCTAGGAAACAGGCGCCCTGGATAAGTACCATGATGAAAACCTGGCAAACAGGCGTTATGTGTAAAATAAATCGTCTATGTGGGTTTTTACACTTGGGGGCAAGTCGTCTCATTTCCCATGCCTTTCTCATGACATTTACACCCATCTAAGCCCTATCATTTCTGTCCATTTTCCCACCTACCTTGGTCTTGACATAAAACTGACACACATAAATCATGCTTTGGGAAAACTCTTGACATGTCTATCATTCGGTCATACACAATTCACGAAACATCATGTCATCGACCATCATAGTCTTATTGTCCTTATATGACAGTCCTTGAAAATCATATGACAATTCCCTTAGTCTCATGTCTCCCATTCTTTACCAAGGCCACCCCCTATCATTTCATGCCTATCACCTATCTTGGCTTTCCCTTGTCAAATAGTCTAAGGATAATCATCATCCCATCTAGTCCTAACGAAGTCATTCCAAATGCAACGAGTCTAATCCATACAAGCACATTATCCAAATTTTTACTTGACTGCATTCCTAGCTTGGCTATAGACCGCCATACTTTCGTCACATTATCGTCATCGTCCTCACATTGTTTCGGGATGCGTCCTTCCCACATCAAACAACGTTGTCATCACCTATCAATTGGTATTCATCTTGACTAGGGGTACAATCATGTTTGTCCTTGGATTCTCATGTGTAGGAATTAGTTATTTGCATTTGTCATGATCCTCTTAAACGTCAAAATCCAAAAAAATCATAAAATGACAAAAAGACAAAAAAAATCTCAAAAAGTCCTAAAAAAAGACCAAAAACATCATAAAAAGTCCTGAAAAAAGACCAAAAACATCGCAAAAAGTCCTGAAAAAAAAGACAAAAACATTGGCAAAAAGTCCTGAAAATAGACAAAAACATTAGCAAAATGTTCTGAACAAAGAATCAAAAAACATCATAAAAAGTCCTGAAAAAAGACCTAAAAATCATAAAACGTCCTGAAGAAAATGACAAACAAAACATCACACTGCTTGAAGAGCACGAACACATGGTCATCTCTTGACAAAGTCAGTCATATCAATCAGTCTTTATCATTTGTCCGAACTACGTTGTCTCTGTGCATTTGCTACGTAGGCAAGACTCACACTTGAGTCCCCGAGACATTAGGTCAGTCCTTTTAGGTTTATCGAAATAAAATCATGACGCAATCTTTGGTCATCAAGACAAAATCATTGGTCATGTCAAACTACGAGGTTTCTGAGTGTATGACGTAGGCAAGGCCATCTATTGATGAGCCCCCGAGGCCGCACTAGGTCAGTCCATTAGGGTTCATGGCACTACACTGGCACACACGTCAAAAGTCTTCAATCGTTTTCCACATGGGAAAACTCCTACAACAAGGTAAAACAATAATTTATTCGGCATGACAATCTCATCAGCACGCCACTCATATCATCATGACAATATCGGCATATAGTCAAACACAAGTCAAATTCGGTCAAATCAAGTCAAATCATCAGAAACCAGTCAAACTATCAAATTTCGGTTAATCTTCAGATGAATCCTTCTGAACGATAACCGTTGTCATTTACGCCTTAGGATGTGTCCTTCCTAGGCGTCGTCATCATCCTTTCGACATTTTGAGCGATCTTGACAATTAAAGATCACTCTTCCTGACATCAGTATTCTTCAGATGAGTCCTTCTGAAGAACCAATTCTATCATTTATGCCTTAGGATGTGTCCTTCCTAGGCATCGTTATTATTTCGAGGGACGCCTTACGACCATTAGGGATCAAATCCTCTCGACATCAGCATTATTCAGGATGAGTCCTTCCTGAATTCACCAAGTCTAGCCATTTTTCAAGGTCATCAAAACT
Organism: Sequoia sempervirens; assembly: GCA_007258455.2. Taxonomy (NCBI): domain Eukaryota; kingdom Viridiplantae; phylum Streptophyta; class Pinopsida; order Cupressales; family Cupressaceae; genus Sequoia; species Sequoia sempervirens. The sequence goes on along the minus strand of VDFB02271358.1, from coordinate 1,110,497,976 downwards.
TTAAACATTCAAACATCTCGACATTATCAATCATGGCATCTTGACATCAGAACAGTGGATATCTAGACGCACTTGGAAAACACTTGACAATTGTCTTTTGATATTTTATCATGTTATTAGTTTTTCAGCGAGATCCCACTAAGCAGGATTTAGAGAAGCAGCGACGTAGCATGACAATTGACACGCATGACTACTAGCTTCTCGAGGTCCTGATTCCGGGATTTAGAAAAGCACCGACATATCATGATAGGGACTTTATTTTTTATTTATTTTGGAAATCATGTCACTAGTTTCTCAAGGATGTCCTGGAAAAGGATTTAGAGAAGTAGTGACGTTTCATGATCTGTCCTTGTCTTTTTCTGCTTGAGGTTGATTATGACAACAAGACTGGGGCAATCATGCTCTTGGTATGAGTCATGATCATCATTGTCTGTGACTGTTTGTCTTACGTAATGTAATGGATGACCTTGCACATCTTGGTCTACGTCATATCATGGTGTTTGTTGTCCATTCATGTCATTTTTACCGCCCAATGATGATTAAGAGCAATAAATATTAAAAAGTCCTACAGTAAAGTTTTGAAGGATTTGGTCTAGGAACTTACATGCATCTCTTTTAGTCATGTCAACTTCTCTCGCCCATCTCATATAAGCATTGCATCCATATCATCATCCATATCTTTTGCACTAACATTTCTTTGTCTCTTCATATTCTAGTCTTCTCATCCATTTCGAGAGCACACCCATGTTCTTGAACCTGTCTGTCCTCTCGAGGGGGCATATCGATACCCTCTCGTCATTCTTCCTCATCTTATTTTGCACTGGGGCATTTCTTGACTTATTTTCTTTGTCACAATGCGACAAGTGACATTATGACAAAGAGGGGCAAAATGTAGACGCCTAAAAATGACATAGGCCTGCAAGCTTCATTTTTACCACTTTCGTCCTAGCATAATTAAGACATTTAATTATGTCCTTGGTCCACATTCGACTATTGATTAAATAATTCATAATTATTTAATTAATTCATGTCCTTTGATTCCTTATGATTATTAAATAAATAAATTTTATTTATTTATTAAATACGTCATTAACTGTCTAAGTCTTTCTTTAATTAAATAAATTTCTTAATTTATTTAATTTCCCCTTTGCATTTAATTCTTATTGATTATTAAATAAATGAATTACATTTATTTATTTAATACGTCACTGATTGTCTTAATTAAATAAATTGATTAATTTATTTAATTAATTGGTCTTATCTCCTAAATTAAATAATTAAAATAATTATTTAATTAATTCATATTCTCCTCATTTTAAATAAATTAAATTATTTAAAATGTCATGTCAATCCTAACTGTCAGTCCTTTTTGATAAATAATCTGAAAAAGATTATTTATTATCTCTCGAAATCCATAATTTGAATTATTTTAATTCAAATTAGTAATTAATCTTCCAAAAATCAAGTAATCGGGCAGATTCTTGATTTTCCAAATCTGATCTTCAGTCCAAATCTTATCTCTTTGATTTTTTGAATCTTGCAAATCAGGCAATCTTATCTTCTTGATTTTTTGAAAATCTTTATTTCTTTAATTAATTTCCTCATTTATTCTCCACCGTCGACCCGATTATCTGAGATATTATTTTGACCGTTCGATTAAGGATTTTTCCCTAACCTTGATTAGGGATTGTCAAATTAAATCTTGTCCTTTCATTTTAGGTTCTTGTCATCAATTAATCTCATCCGTCCGCTCAAAATTGTGTTTTCTATAAAAGACAATTTTGCTCATAATTTCAAGATCCGACAATTTCATTTTTAATTTAATAGTCATTATAGTCATTTGGCATTAGAAGTCATTATTTTCATAGACATTGTCATAGTCATAGGCATTTAGAAATTGCATAAATCCTTCAAAACTTGTTGTAGGTCTTAGACATTTGCAGATTGCTCGCACAACGAATCTGAGGGCAACATATTATCCAGCAAGTAAGGAGGTGTAACGAAGGTGAAGCATGGAAGATGGAGATTCTTGGTAATATCATTTCTTGTATTTTCATTTCATTTCCATTGTACTTTGTTATTTCATTGGATTTTTATGTTATTTGATCTAACATCTAACAAATCTAATTTTCCATTGATTACACTAGGCTTTCAAAAAATCAATACAATGATGGGAATAGATTCAAAAAACCTTGCACCTCAACATGGAGGTCAATTAGGTCATTACCAAAATCTATGGAATTATACAAACTTGGGTGTTCAAAAAACTAATATCCCTCCAGCATTCAATACTCAAAGTTCAAATATGAAAAATTATGGGGTGAATTTAACTTCACAAAACTTGAGCTTGAATGGTCTCAACACTCAACATCAACAAAATCACCAACAACCCTAACAAAAAAATCAACAACAACCCCAACATAAAAATCAACAATCCCAACATCCACAAACACAACATCAATAATTCCAATATCAACAACATCAGCAATCCCAACATCATCAAAATCAGCCAAATCAACAAAATCAACAACAACCTCATCAACATCAACAACAGCAAAATCTACAACATCAATATCAACCATCTCCTCAACAAAATTTCATGCAACAACATTAAAACATTCTCCCTCCACAACATCAACAAAAAAATCAATTCACTTCACAACCCCCCCAACAAAGCATGGCTTCACAACAACAACTCTTGCCATCTCCACAACAAAATATCACATTTCAACAAACAAAACTACAACTCTAATTGTTGCAAGCGAAAAGACAATTACGAGAACAACAACAAATCTTTGCTCAAAAAAACATGAAACCAAACCCTCAACAACATACCATAACACAAAACCAATATGATACATACAATGCTTTCACACCACCTCCTACCAATCCAAATAACACTCCATATAACACAAACATCCCACCTTATCAAGATCCATTATTCAACTCATAAGCTATACCTCAATATAACACTTACAACCCATCACCAAGCATTGCTCCCTTAGACATATCATCTCAAATACAAACCTTAACACAAAAGATTCAATACATACAAGTGGGGAAGACAAAAGAATCATATGTTATTCAAGATCTATGTCCCTACCCATTTGAAAAAATCATCATGATGGTACCATTTACCCCAAACTTTGAAATGTCAAAGTTTGACAAATATAAAGGATGTGGAAATCTTAAGGAACATATTAGAGAATTTGACATCGCATGCATGGAAGTGTCATACAATGATTCATACTTTATGTTTATTTTCCAAAGAAGTTTGGGGGAGCAAGCCATAGAGTGGTTTTCACACTTACCTCTAGGAATCAAAGCCTTTCAAGAAATAATAAATCAATTTGTAGCATATTTTTCCTACAAAATTAGCTCAGAAATAACCTTGGAGGAACTATACACCTTAAAAAAAAAACAAGGGATAAGCCTTTGCTACTTTCTTGTAATGATGGATACACAAGACAAGTAAGTACAAGTGGTCAATACCTAAGAAACAATAAGTTGAAATCCTCATCGGAAACTTAAACATGGATCTTTCTTTTCAACTATGAATGCAATGTGTATCAATTTTTGAAGAGCTTATCTCTAAAGCGCTGACTATTGAGAGAGTCCTCATTGCTAAAGGATCCATAAAAATCTACAAATACAACCACCCATCATCTAGTTCCAATGACAAACCTTGTATATGGGCTAAAAATAAGAACGTTACTAATGATGGTGTAGTAGATGTGAAGGTTGTCATAAACCCACCTTCCAAAAAAAACACACAACATGGAAATCAACATGTTAAACATGTCAACACCCAACAAGGGCAACCAACACAAAGGAAAAACAACTATCCCTCAAGATGAAAATAAACTCCCTTAGGGAAGCCCATTGAAATAGTCTTGAATAAATTGATACAAACAAATCTCATAAAGCTTCTAGACTTTAGGCAATATGGGGAGCCACAAATCAAACCCACATGGTATAAATATGATGACTATTGTGATTATCATTATACAAAATGGTATAAGACTTCCAATTTTATGAAACTCAAAAATATCATCCAAGACCTCATAGATCAGGGTAAGGCAAATGTAGATCAATGCCCTGAAAACTATGGAAGCAATGATTTAGGCATATACAAGAATCTAATGGGTGATCATGGGAAGGGAAATGATGCCAAAAATGAAAAGTGTACAATCAAGTCAATCATGCCTACAATAATGTTGTAGGTAACACACATTATTATGACTATCATATCTCAATTATCACTATACAATGACTTAATCCTGAGAGTGGAGTCACCACAAAAAGAGGGAAGGTCACCATCCAAGGATCCCATTTACAAACAAAAGTACCATCAAAAGATAATCCTATGGATTATAGTCTACATGATTAAATCAAGAAAACTCTCGCACAAATCTCCATTTTGGAACTCTTATGGATTTCACTTGCACATAAATAGGTATTAGAAAAATATCTTTTATCATCATTAGTGCCTACCAATATTGACACCGAACAATTTCAAGTCATGGTAGGGCACATTGCATCCATCTATTGATTACTATTCACGTAAGATGACCTTCCATCTCAAACATTCCACAATCATTAACTTCATTTGAAAGTCTACATTCATAAAAACAAGGTAAAAAGATTATTGATAGATGGAGTTGTGGGCTTAAAAATTTGTACCCTCCAGTTGGTAAAACACTTGGGCTATTCTGAGGATGTGATTGAAAGAACAAAAGGCGTCACAGTCTAGGCATATGATGAAAATTAATAGGATTATGAAGGATGAATGAAACTACCCATACAAGTTGGGTCAGGAATTACAAAAACATGTCAAGTCTTGGATTACCCTATAAAATTATCCTTGTTCACCCATGGATTCATGCCATGCAGGTTGTAGCATCAACTTACCATCAATGCATAAATTTTTCCTACAATGACAAGGAAATTATAATTCATGGAGATCCAAAACCCTTCTACTACTACAAGAGTATGGAGGAGTACAAGAGTATGGAGGAGAAGTACAATAAAGTGATTCAAGTTCCCAAAAATGATGAAGTTCCACTACCTTTCTCTTATGTCAATCTGTGAACATTTCCATCTACATCAGGTTCACAACAGGTGTGTTGGTCCACCTCAAGGCAAGTGTGTGGGAGTTTACAAGTGCATTTCTCTGTCAAACAACAAGTGTGTCACTTTAGTAAACCTACACAAAAAGCCAAAAAGATCAAATGAGTTGGGAAAACAAGTGTTTGCTAATGCTAAACTACAAGTGTGTGGCAATGCTACGAATGTGTGCCAATGCTACAAGTGTGTGGCTCTAGAACAAGTGCACGACTTTGGCTTGAAATAAGTGTGTTAGCCTGCCTCTGGTTCTTGTAAACATGAAACTCTCAAGCAAATTTGTTAAATTGATGGATTAGGTTCCACCGGGTGCGCCAAATATGTGAACATGAATTATGAGAAAGCTAAACATGATTGAAATGCATAATTAAATCAAGTATTTAGCCTACTTAACTAACATTCCCAATTAAATCTTTAAAAATATAACTAGGAAGCCATTAAAATGAAATGAAAAAAAATTGATAAAAGGAAACCTAATTACACTCGAAAACTTGATCCCATTGGGGGATTGGTGCTAAATTGATAAGGAATGATCAGCCATTTCCCAATCCCTTTATTGAAGCAAGCTTTGAAGTGATGTTTTAATGGAGAAATGGATGAAATGGATAAAAAATGACTAAATGCTCTCAAAGATGACTCTAAAAATGGCTATAGTGTAATTACTCTCAACACTTGTGGATGAATTGCTTATGAAATGGAGGCTATTTATAGGATTTTTAGGTGAATCAATGGCTAGGATCAATTTGGTTAATCAAGGGATAGAAATGGATGAGAAGAATTGATATGGATCAAGGATCAAATCCATGGACGAGATTGAAAGATCACATGGATTGATAAAATTAATCAAGGGTTGAAATTGATTTCAAAAAACACAAATCCTTAATTCTAGGAGGAATGTGCAAGATATTTCCATGTTGGAGGGAAATTGTTTGAATTTGAAATGGAGAAATATTTCTTTGCAAGTGGGAGAAATTAGAGGGATTATAGCTATTAGTCAATTAAATAATTGATATATTATTTAATTGTTCAAGATGGGGGAATTTAGGGATTTAATTAAATAATTAACTCATTTAATTAAAAAGGGGAATTAATGACATTTAATTAAATAATTAAGATTATTTAATCAAATGGGAGGACTTAAGGAATTTAATTAAATAATTTACATTATTTAATCAAATAGGATGAAAATTAGTTTGAAAAGGGTGAATCAACCTCATAATGTTGATTATTTGATTAATAGAAGAAATGGTGAATTTAATTAAACAACTAAGATTATTTAATTAAATATTCAAAAAGGCTTGAATCAGGATGAAAATAGTGTTAGTAATTAGATTCAGATGCATGACATTAATCAGGAAAATTTTAAGTGTCTACACAAACCAACATCAGAAGATGCAAAGAATTCGATATACAAATCCAATGATGGGGAGGTTATAGTAAACCTTAATCAATATGCTTTAGAATCACCCAATATAGTAAAATCTAGTAATTCTTTAGAGGCAATAGTAGCAAGAAACGAAAAAAGTGGCCAAAATGTTTGAATCAAAGTAGATAAATCAAGAAGTGAAAACCAAGCAAAAGAGGAAGCTAACAATGTATCCCATATTGAAGGGTCAATCCCTAAAGTAGCTACCCCCCAAAGACTGCTAAAAAATAGTTGGATCAATAATCCCAATAGTAAAATAGGACACAAGAAAAATGCCCAAGAGATTGTAATGGAAAAAATTAAGCATAGCTTGAATAATAATAAAATAACTTGAATAACAAAGGGGAACAAGAAAAGGATATAGAAAAGATAGAATACTAGGAGAGTCAGACATCTAGGAACATGGGAAGAAAATCTTCTTTGGAGAAAGAATCTATTTTTGTGAGTAAGAACCCAAATCTATGTAAGTGTTTTTATTTTGATCCCAAATTTCTATCATTACCCAAGACTAACCTTGGGAAAAATAAAATTGCTCGAGGGTTAGAATTGGACAATAATGAGAAAGGTATTAGAGAATATTTAGACAAAGAAATGGATTTTTTAACAAAGGAAAACTAGGAACGGTCAAACTTGAAATCGATATTACTGCCAAAGACTAACCCTGAGTAAAGCAATGTTCCTCAAGGATTAGCCTTAGATAAGAATGAGCAAGGAAATGTCAAAGATTTGATAATGAAGAATAACACACACCAAGTGAGAAAGAAAAAACTATTCATATCTAGTCCTAATCCAAAAAGGATTAAATTATACATGGAATATTCTCAAACAATAGAATATCAATTAATTCTAAACTTCTTAACATTCTATTGGGAATGGAGTCACAATACCCTTAAAAACAATTAAAAAGTATTAGAACATAATTAAACAAAATTAAAAATAAACATAATGCACTTGGATAAAAACATACAACTGAATCATGCATTCCCCTAATGAGAATGTAGAGTGTATGATGGTACTTAAGAAAACAAACTATAACAACAACTAAACTAGTATGAACATGATTTAAAACAACCTCAAAAATTAGGTTTTATTTGTATTCTATTCATTGGGATAGAAAGTGACTCTCTTTCTATCCTTGAAAGATGGAAAGCATTAGCTTCCTTCTAGTTGGTAATGACATATGCAACACTCCACATCTCATCAAATTTAGGGTGTCTTTCATTCTTTTCTTTGTCTACATCACACTTCAAGACCATGTCACCTTCCTTGAGGACTTTTCCAGTAGCTCCATCTTCTCAAAATATCTCTTTAATTGCAATTGACAAGTCTCAAGGATCTTCATAGCTTGGTATCTTACCTCTTCCAACTCCATTAACTTAGAAAACCTTATTGTTATTGCATCATTTTCTATCATTTCTAGCTACTATGGAATTTCAAGAGAAGGAAAATCTAGTGATAGAGGAAGTCTCACTTCTCTACCATAAAACAACGTGAAAGGAGAGTTAGCAATGAATTTATTTGGTGTGTTTATATCAACCCAAAGGGTTCTCATAAGCCTAGTGTTCCAAGTACTTTTATTCTCTTCCATTTTCCTTTTTATTATTTTGATTAGATTCTTTTTGGTGGAATCAACCAAGCCATTATCCTAAGGGTAATATTTTGAAGAAGTATCCAAGTAGATACCATACTTAACTCCCTAGTCACTAATTTTTGTGCCTAAAAAATATTTAGCATTATCATATATGATAGTAGATAGAGCATAAAACCTTGTTATAATATCTCTAGAAAATCCAAATTTAAACTTCATTAGTCTCCCTTAGTGCAATTACCTCTATCCACCTTGTGAAATAATCTATGGTCATTATAACCCACTTGTTTCTAGCACTAGAATATGGGTTAATTATGTCGATGAAATATAAACCCCATTGAGAAAAAGGTTGATCATCTTAAATAGGATGGAGAGGGAGGGAAACTAGTCTTTGCTTCTCAATAAAGAAACCACATTTTTTACAATTTTTCACCCACCTATGGGAATTATTGAATAAACTTGGCCAATATTAACCATCTCTCATAGTTTTAGTAGTAATTCTTTTTTTGGATAAATGTGCTCCTAAAGGTTCATCATGGAACTCTTCAAGAACTTTGTTAACTTGATTTGTATTAATGCATCATAGCATCACTCCATTCATATCTTCTTTGAGAAAACACCATCAACAAGGACATAAGAGATGAAGCATAACCTAAAGTACCTCATATTTGTCTTGTCAAGGCCTTAACGATATCTTCTCAATTATAAAATAGTGGTCATGTCATGTACCCAATTATTTGGAGTATCAAGGTCAATTAATTAGGCCTCTTGTTGTAGAAAATAGTTAGTTTCCTTATCAGCTTTAAGAATTGCTACAAGCTTCTCACACAACCTCTTACCCCTTACAATCCTTGTGATATTGATGTTCATTTCATACTCTATAAAATTAGTAATATAGTTAACTCTTTCACTTACATCCCTACTTGATAATAACTCCTTAACACTTGAATGGGGAACCATTAGTTAGATCCTATTGCTAGAAAGTATTGGTTTGAATATGGTATTTTACCTAACTAGTTCACCTAGCAAACCTCATATTCACATGTTAAGTTTACTTAGGTCCTAGTAATCTTTCTAGAAGTCTTAGTAGGAATTAGATATTATCTTATATTATTTCATTTATTTCTTGTGTCCTAGGTAATTTAATATTAGTCATCTCATATCATAAGATTAACGCACTTGTCATAATCTTACAATATCCTATGTCTCACCTTGGCTATATAACCAAGGGGTCTCCTTTGTACTCTCATATTGAATCATCATTATATATTTGCATTCATTGATAGAAATACAATTTATTCTTGTCATATTTATCTTCTCTTTCCATTATGATTTCCATTAAGCATCTATTTCTTAGGTGGCTACCTCCATAGCCAATTCTTACAAAGAGTGTGTATCAAAAAAAATCATTGCTTTGATAATAGAAACATATTTTTTTCAACAAAGTTATACCAAAGTTTGTAGTTATTGATCCCTTCACTAAGAAAAATATTGGCTACTCTAGATTATCATTGTTAAACCATATCAAGACAATCAATTTTCGCAATTCTCCTCCAAAGGTGTACAAAATGAAATCCTTATTGTAGTTTAGATTGGAAATTATTGGTTCTTGATAAATTTACTTGAGAGCATTGAAACTTTCCTTACCTTTCTTTGTCTAGCTAAAACCAATGTTCTTTTTCAACATGGAAGTGAGGGGTTTTGCTAATACAAAAGGATTGGGTATAAAGCTCCTCACAAAATTTATTCTCCCCAAGAAGCTTTATAGGCCCTTTTTGTGATTGGGGAGAGAAATAGACAAGATTGCCTCTACTTGCTTTGGTTCAATTGTAATACCCTCTTTTGAGACTGTGTCCCCAAAAAAATTCTTGGTCAATAGAAAACATACATTTTTTTGGGATTCATGGATATACCATACTCTTTGCACCTCTTCAATATTTGTTCAAGATGCTCCAAGTGATCACCTACCTAATTTAAAAAAGATAGTGATTTCATCAAGATATACCAACACGATGTCATCCAATAAGCCCTTTAATGCCACATTCATTGCATATAGAAGGTTTATACAAAAATTTAGTTATAACATGAATACCCATCTAGAAAATAAAATATTCTAAATCGCTTACCCCTTGAAATATTTGTTTCATAGAAGGGAAAGGATAGTGATCTTTGATAGAGGCCTCATTAGGTCCCTAAATTCCACACAATCTAATTTTCCCATTTTTTCTTACAAAGACCAAGTTTTCTACCCAAGAGGAATATTTGATAGGAAATATTATATTGGCCTCTATAAATCTGGATAGCTTTTTTCTCATCATAGGTTTAATTTTGGGGTTTATTGGCCTCTATTTTTTCCTAACATGCTTCACATTAGGGTCAAGCTCAATAGTGTGATGGGGTAGATTAGGATCAAAACCTTTGAGACCCTCATAAGTGGACAATCAAATAAATCATCATAAGATTGAAAAATCATAGTGAAATTTTATTATTTAGATTTAGTGCATACCTTTCCAGAATTCAATATTTTACCTTCTACTATGAACACCTACTTTTTCTCTCCCTTTTTGGTGGCTAGCTTCATCTTCTTATCCCTAAATTTATCATCAGTGTTGAAAATCCTTTCTAGAGTGATGAGACCCTTTGAAAATTTATTGGTGTTCAATTGCGTGATTTGGTCTCCATATTGTTCTCACAAGTTTGACTATTTTTTAGCAAAAATTCCTCTTCTTTTAATAAATTAGTGATCTATTGTTCACTTTTGAACACCTTCTAACTGATGTCATTATCCAAGACAGTTGGTATTTCTTGTTAAGTGGGAAAGAGATCTAAGATCCAACAAGTAAATTAGCCTAGATCTAGCTTTCCTTCTTTGGACTCAACATTGGAACACAAACCAGCTAGGGTTTGATGATTGGATAAATACCTCAATGGAAAGCCAATCTATTAGGTGTTGGTTCTTGTATGTTGCAAAGGGTGAAAATTTTATGTGTGTTTAAATTAACCTATTTGACATAAGCCCTAGATCTGAAAATGTAATTTATCATATAGACGAAAATGGAAGACAGAGAGGAACCTACACATGAAATTTGAGATTGAATTGGAGGGATAAGGGCAAGGGATACCTAGTCTAGAAATTATGCTTTTTGAGCTTCAAATTATGTGAAGGAACATCATAGTCTATAGGTGCTTCTCTATTGGAAATGGATTTAGAACTTTGTTAATCAATGAATAATAAACATTTCCTTGATTTGATGAAATAAGGTGTTTTCATGCTTGATCTTGGTCTGAGGTATTCTTTCTCCTCTAATCCACTTCAAATATATAACTTTCAAGAAAGAGAAGAGGGGAAGGGTTGTTCCATATGTAGAGTCCCTACTAATGTCCAATAGACTTGGTGTCAGAAACAATTCAGAGGGAAACCTAATTGAACAGTCCACTAAACCCTTGGAAAAACCTTCATTAAATTATCAACTAGGGCTAACGTAAGCTTGTGATGATGTTGGCAGTGTATGTGCTTCCAGATACTTAATACTACCTATATCATCCTAGCATAGGTGTTTACACATGCTAAAAAATCATAAACTGCAAAACAAAAAAAAAAAGTAATGCTTACACTATTGCTACAAGTACCTAGAATGAAAGACTGTGACTAGTTCACTCTCAAAAAATGAATCCTAAAATTAACCAATATTATTAATTAAACCTAAACTCTGGAGTATAACAGATTGAAGCAAATTAAAGCATGAATGTAAGAAAAGATTTGTTCATGAATTCATTCATAATTGTAACATAAGGAATCTAATTAAGACAACATGTATTCATGGGATAACTACTATAAAGTGGGGAACAATTACCTTGAGTGGCCCTTGCTCAAGTGACTATCTCCACAAGTTTAATCCAAATCTAGTTCCTCAATTTAAATCAATCATGAAAATAACCAAAAACTATTCATTGTATAACTCAAAATATCACAATTAGATAAGACTATGTTAGAATATATTATTCATAAGATCTTGAACATTATTTGTGTAAAACTAAGAACTTAACTAAAAGTATCTTATTGCTATATATGCTACTGAATAATCAACCAACTTAACTAACGCCTTGACCACTGAACCATACATATAGGCATGAGGTATTTTATTAAAATAAGGACTCTAAACTAAAATCATAAATCACCACTCCCTACATAACAAAGTGTGATAAAGTCTAAGCAACTAAACTATAACTTAAAAAGGAAGAAGAGTCCAAATAGAACTATGACTCTATTACAACAAGAACTAGAATGTGGACTATTGAAATAGTCACATTAGACTCCTAATTTAATAGAGATATTCTCCTTTAGCTTCTTTATTAAATATCATGATGATTCCCAATCATCCTCAATAAGTGCCTTCATTTCGGCATTTTCTACACTCAACTTATTTTGGAATGTCCCCTACATCACTATCTAGAAACTCCTTTGGTTCTGAGCTACGCCTCCTGGTTGTTGTGGGCTATAGTCTACCTCCTTTGGCTCCTTGGATACAAAGAGTTAGTTCATACAACATCTACATAATACTAATAACCATAACTTAAGCACAAATATTCATTGTAATCCATACATATCCACACATTAATTATATAATAACTTTCACATTATAACCATATTTCTGTATGCTTCAAAACAAGTTCAAGTTTGCATAATGGCATAAAAGATAGTTAAGTTTAGGAATATGTATGAAATAAGTTCTAGAAATATCTATGAGTATGCATAAAAACATAAAAAAAACTAACTAATAACTAGACTTATCATTCCCCCCAACTACCCATTTGCTTGTCCTCAAGCAAATCAACTAGGGTTGGAGGTTGTAATGCAAAGTGATCTCCCAAAGATCTATTACATCATCCACTCCTTTGATCTATCTCAAATAAAATCCTTCATAGCATGCAATTCTAGCCATTCTAATAACCTCAACTTCCTCACATTCCTAATTCTTTCCCCTATCCAATGTGGCACTAGGTAGAGAAGCATTGGTGGTTGGAAGGAGAGTGGTATTCATTTAAGTCCTCTTTCTTTAGCAACATCCATGTACCTGTGTATTCTCTCAAGCATGCATGTTAAGTTATAAACAAAGTGGGGTTGCTTTCTCTGCAACTTGAGGATTAAACTATCCCACCTTTTCTTGCACAAATGGGTAACAATGATGGATGAGTCCTACAGTTAGTATCTACATTCTTTCATTGTCCCTGATCCTCAAATTCATGATTTTTTCCCCACACCTTTTCACTGTAGAAGTTCTATGCACTCTATTATTACATGGGGTTTTTTGGGTTCCTTTATAATTAGAAGAGCAATTTATTTCTCCCTCTCAACATATTCTTGCATAATCTCACCCCTTTTCCTTTCATTCCTGAAGTATGATGCAAGTGGCCTAATTTTTAACTCACGAACAAACATTAATGGTTCCACTCTATATCATTTGATACAACATAATTATGTAAATAGAATTCACATAATTGGTCTTGTTCATTAGGGGTAGCATCAACAAAAACATTTAGAAAATCAAACTTCCTACTCATTGTAACTGGCAGATTACTAATCAATTTACTGAACTGATTGTGAGTAGCATGATTTCTTACCCTAAAAGGTGAAAAACACAAAGAAATGAAAACGAGAAACACACACAACACCACCTCAAGATAAGGCTAGTTTAATTTGAACAAAACAAAAATTAAAGCAAGAGATATACCTTGTCTAAGTGATCCTTTCGGTTGGCCCTTTGATGTAGATTAGATGTGTGCTCCTTGATGGAAAATGAGGTAAAATGGTATGCAAAGTGATCTAGATTAGATCGAGAATGCAATGAGAAATTTGGGTATTTGGATAAGCAAGTGAAAATACATGCAATGGAAGCTTGAAGTGCAACAATGGAGGTTGAATGCAAGTGATTGAATGCTTAAGCTTGAGAGTTCTAGAGCTTGAATTATGAATGCATGTTATGTGAAAAATGAGACCAAATCCTCTATTTTAGGGGAAAGATATCTAGAGGATTGAACAACAAGGATTTAGCCAACATGGACAAGATGGAGGGTTATGGTGAGTTGAGGACTCACAAGCCCTCACATCTTTTCATGTGGAAAAGAGGTGGCAAAAAGACATATGAGGTGGAGAGATGACATGTGAGGTGGAGGTACTTGCAAGTACCTTGCGATTAAGGGAATATTTCCTCAAAAATGAAGTTCTTGTCCCCATGTGGAAGGATGGTGACAAGTGAGGAATTTTAGAATTCCTCACTAATCATCATGGGGAAGAGAGAAGTGGTTGGGGAAATAAATGTGAATTTTAAATTCACATGATTGGAAGTACCTTGAGGATAAGAAAAGGTCCTCATAAAAGAAGTACTTGTCCCATGTGAGTGATGTGACTTATGAGAAGATTTAGAATTTTCCAACAACTTTCATGGTGAAGAGGGGAGCATTGGAGAATAAATGTGAATTTTTAATTCACATGGGGAAGATGTCATAGCTAAATAGAGAAAGTAATTATGATAGGTTGACTTGGAGGACATACCAAAAATGACAAGAGGATTAGATTAAGGTTGTGAAAATAGGTGATTAAGAAGATTAATGAAGGATTAGAGACAAGTGGCCAAATATGGAGGATGTGACATTAATCCTAATTAAGGGTGTGCACATCCTAATCGTGGATTAATTAAACTAATCTAGATTAGAAGAGGGTTATGGAGGATGTGACAAGGAGAGAGAAAAGAGGGAATTTAAAATTGATTTAAATTCAAAAAAGTTAAATGACTAAATTAAATAAATTGATATATTTATTTAATTTAGAGAGGAAAGGATGAAAGGTAAAGTATTTAATTGTTAAATTAAATACTTTAGAAACCTTAGGAAAAAGGTGAAATATTAATTAAATAAATCATTTAATTAATATTGATGAAATAGATGAATAAAGGAGACGAATTTGACCATATGGGAGTGGTCAAATTTGGATGTCTACATTTTTTCCCTCTTCAAAATATTGTTAGAATAATAGTGTTTTGAAGAAAAATAAAATGTATATGACTCTATAGAGGAAGTGACTAGAAAATAATTCCCCAGCATGGGAGAAGTTGTGTGAGCTTCCCAAATGGTAGGAAATGCAAGGAGATGCCCTGGTCTCCCAAGAAAATGACCATGACGAAGAAATGGAGGAAAATGGTAGGGTATTCCCCCTCGGGAGGATAGTTGGGGAAGAAAAAGGGGCCTTGTGCGACTTCTTCATACGAGGAAACAAAGGGTACCATTGGATAGAGCTCAAAAAATCATGAAGAATGGATTTTGAACAGAGTCAAATGGACACATGGTGTGCAAATGGCGGCCCCAAGAAGTTAGAGGATTAGTTGAATTAAAAAGAGGTTAAAATAAAGGGTAAAAATACCCTTAACTTTAAAAAGTAAAAAATAAAAGAGGAAAATATTATATATAGTAATTTTAGAAATTATTGTTCCTCATTTGCACACTTGGAATTTGAGTGAGAGAGAGAGAGAGGAGGAGAAGAAGGAGATGAGAATGTCAGAGGACTATGATGATGACATTATCCACTGGGGGGATGAGGTACAATGGTTCTTCCACAAGCGCACGGTTCCACGCCAGGTTAGTTCCAAAACCCCCTTTGTGATTTTAAGCATTTTTTAGTGTATTTTTTAGTTTTGATGCATTTTAAAAACATGGGTTTTGAGATTGGGGTAGATTAGTGAAATGGGTAGGTGGCAAAATTTCAAGTTCGCCCATTGGGTAGGCAGAATCGTTTGTTAGAGGTGGGGGAAAGGGGGGTGAATTTTCCCAATTAGGGGGAAAATTGCCAAGAAAATTAAAAAAAAGGTGCCTAAAAAGGGCAGGGGAGCATGAGGGAAGGGCAGACTTGCTTTGGAATCAGGAAAATCCACCCAAAAATGGGTTTAAAGGGGGATGGGCAACTGCGCCCATGACAAGGGTGATGGTGTTGCTAGAAGGGTAGTCATGCCTGAAAGAGGGGCGGTCACGCTTGGAAGAAGGGCAGCCTCGCTCAAGGAAGGGTGGCCATGCTCGGAAGAGGCGTGGCCCTGCCGTAAGAAGGGAGTCCCCACCTAAGGAAGGGTGGCTACGCCCGGAAGAGGGGAAACCCCGCTGCAAGAAGGGCGATCATGCCCAGAAGAGGGGCAGCCCTACCTGAGGAAGGGTGGCTGCACCCGGAAGAGGGGCGGACCCGCCCAAGGATGGGCTCGCCCATCCACCAGGTGGGCAGGCTCACCCAAGGGGTGGGGGGTGAAAAGAAAAAAGAAAAAGGGCAGGGAATAAGACAAATTGGGAAATTTGTCAAAAGGGGGGAAAGATTAGTAAGAAGATAACCCAGGGCAAGGAAATGTAAAAGAGGGAGGGATGAAGGAAAGAATGAGATGACTGACATGTGGTGTTGTGTGGATGCAGTGGTTCGAGAGCCTGCGGACACGCGAGAGGTGATCAAAGGTGTTGGAGGCGACCATAGCAGCTATGAATGGGGAGGACCATGAGGCTTTGTCGCAAGTGGGTCTTCTACAACTGTTGGGGTATCCCATAGTGAGAGTGCATTGAGCATTGTTGACAACGCTCATAGAGCAAAGTAGCTCTGAGACTTTGACATTCTACCTCCCGATAAGGGAGATGACCGTGACCCTTAAGGATATGTGGAGGATTTTACGACTACCTATAGCAAACCGCCTAGTGAGCATGACGAGATCAGAGGGTGAGGCATTGGATCAGAGCATATGGGTTCTATTTGGGCAAGAGGACTTACTGATGTAGAGGATGGGATTGGATGTGGACAGATGCTTGGGGTTGGGGGTACCACCACTACTACTATACTTGTGCAGATTGATTAGCGGGTTGCTGATACCAGACAGGAGTGGACGCTTCTACAGTCTTAGGTACATGGAGGTTATTTGACACATCATGGAGTAGAGAGGGGGAGTTCGCACGGGTACCATGCGTGTTGGCTCAGCTATACTAGGATATGCACGTTGTGTGATATTGAGAGGCTCTTAGCGTTACACAAGTGACACTATTATAGATATGGGCTTGGGAGCACATTAGTGTGGCCAGAGCAAGAGTGGTGGTAGGAGGGGTGTAGGATCTGACACTACCAGTGGCATACTGGTATGGGACAGAGCATGACTGGGTATGGCATTATCAAGGCTTCGATAATTTGGATGGATGGAGGAGGACGTTGGATGATCTTTGGGAGGTTTAGATAGTGTGGAGGTCGTACATGACATGATGATTATCCGAATAGAGGAGAGATGAGGAGAGACATAGAGGGTATTTCTATGTCAGATGCTATATAGTCAGGAGAGGGCCCTATATAGTAGAGGCACATAGGCCAGATCGGGTTTTGAGACAGTTTGGTCTTCAACAAGACATTCCTCGTGGACCAGAGAGATTTAGGTGGATCTTGCGTGAGTGACTATGGGAGGAGCATATTACGGCTTAGTTTGTGTGGCAGCATTGGGAGGAGCTACATGAGGTACCCTACCCAGGTAGGAGCAGAGGGAGAGCAGATGTAGGAGTGAAAGTTAGATTCTTTGCGTGGTATGTCCATCATCGACCTACATGGATTACGCCTATGGAGCCGATTATAGAGGCACTTGGTTTTGGGCCAAAGGATGAGTTGAGATTGGTAGGCTAGAGGAGAGGGAGGATGAGAGGACAACAAAGGAGAGGGTAGGAGGTCAGCAGGGGAGAGGACAAGGAGAGGCTGAGGCAAGAGATTAGAAGGGGAGAGGATGAGGGGAGGCTAAGGTATGAGGTTAGAGGAGGGTGAGGAGGAGGGGGAGACAATGGAGGAGAGCCCAGGAGGAGGTCGAGGCAGAGGAGGAAATACATGAGGTAGAGGTGGAGGCAATGGATGAGAGAGATGAGGTAGAGGGAGAGGCGATGGATGTAGACATTCTTGATATTGCCCCATTGGCCATGGTACCACCCATACCAGAGGATCCAACTGTATTGTTGAGAGGGGTCATGGCAAGACTACAGATCACCAAGTAGAGACTGAGGGATGCAGAGGCTGTGAGATGTAGACTGGAGGCTGAGGTGATCATGCTACGAACAAAGTTGGCAAGGGTGTGGGCAGAGGGACAGAGGGACTATGGGATCCTAGCAGACAAGGCATCATGACACATGGAGGAGATACAGGTAGAGAGGGATGGCCTACAGGCCAAGGTGAGCCAGCTACAAGCAGAGGTGACTCGGCTAGAGGGAGAGGTGTCTAGAGAGCATGAGGAGGGGATGGCGGTGAGACAAGCTAGAGGCAATGGTGACTATAGTGCAGGCGAGGGTACAACAAGAGTCTAGAGGAGTGATAGACTAGGTATCGACAGAGACCTTGGTGGAGGCAGAGAAGGACCTAGATGATTTGAGATAGGTGGAGGGGCTACTGAGAGATAGGACTGAGCTGAGACAGGAGCGAGATAAGCTCCATGATAGAGTCGACATAGCAAATTAGATAGTGGGGGACATGGGGTTGATGCAGAAGAGAGAGGAGGCTATGAGGGTCTAGGTACAGACCTTGCAAATAGAGAGGGATGCAACACAGACATAGGTGCAGACCCTGCAGGGAAAGAGGGATGTGGTAGTGACGTGGGTACAGGTTATGGAGAGAGAGAGATGCAGCATAGGCACAGGTACAGGCTATGCGGGATGAGAGGGACAGGGCTATAGATCAGGTATCATGAATGGGAGCAGAGATTAGTCAGTTACGGTTGGCACAAGATGCATGGGCACAAGAGAAGAAATCCATATGTAGATTTTGAGATAGGTACATGGCAGAGCGAGATTCAGCCAGGTATCAGGTTGTAAAGTGGGATGAGTACATGTGAGAGGCCAACTACTATATGGTGGCCTACTTTACAGTACTGTTAGATCAGACATAGCGGGTACCTACCTATGTTCGAGCGGGGCCACAGATGCCAACACCATCCCAATCAATAGGGACACATACCCGCAGATACAATAGCTATAGAGAGACCCATCCACACAAAGGGGGAGTTCTAGACTCACCACAGAGGTTAGATGTGGGCAGCTCATAGTAGAGAGGACAGAGGATAGGTAACAGGATACCAGTTTTTGATAGATGCAGAATGGGTGTATAGTACAGAGTAGCAGAGATTAGAGTTGATTCAAAGCCTTGTACTTGTACTTTATTTGATGATTACAGATGTATACGATGGACATATATTTTGATTATGTGATGGAAATTATTATGGATGGACATTGTATTTTGATTTTTATATGATATGCGACAGCCCTTATTGACACTATGTTATGTGTATATGATGGATGATTTATTTATGCATATGTGTATGTTTATGATTTTATTATGTATGATCATCATAATGTGATGTATGTATATGTTTGTGATGATGTATTTTTATGCTTATATGGATGATATGTATGATGGCTAATGTTTATGAGGTAGGATGTGATGGATGATTCATGACTTTATATGTTGTGAATATGGATCTAACAATTTGTGATGTGGTGGCGATGTAGGTAATGTGTGAATGATATAGACTAATATGGAAATGAATGGATAATAAAATGAATCTCAGATGCTTAGAATAACCAAATATAATTAATCTAAATAACTTAAAATAATTATGAAATGATAATGCACATGGTAAAAAATGCAACAAACCTATAATGTGGGATGAGATGCAATTAAACACTAATAGATAAATGAGATGCAATGTGGATGTTGGAAGTAGGTTAACTTTATTTGCGATCATGCTTGCTTTAGCTTATACAAAATAAAGGTGTGTGATAGGTGAGTGAGATGGCCTAATGTGAAATGAAATGCAACATTAACATGAGTGTGAAGAAGGGATTGCATAGTAATGAGGGATGATGGCAGGCATCTTGTGGGTTTAATGGCAAGTACTTTCCCTATAATCATTACAAAATTAAGGGAACGTGGGTGTGAAACTGCACCTGTCAAGAATTGTAGGTATCCTAAGAAGAACGAGAGATGGAAGGATGAATTTTTGCACAACCAAAATCATAGGTCATCGGTCAGGTATGGATGTAATGCAATGTAATTGATCATGAAATGCAATCCTAATACAATTTTCCATTTTTAGAGCACTAATTTTTTGCTATAGCATAAGACACTAGGTACCAGGGTATGTAGACCAAGGTGAATTAGTGTTTAATGTGCAAAAAAAACACAACAGACAAGAAGTCTATCCCAACACCCCAAAGTCGCAAAGACCTTGGTCTAGCTAGGCATTGGGATAACCACACGCACAAAAGGATGCCCCAGCATAACACAAGATTGCAGGAGTCTTGGTGGGTACTACGCGGGACAACTGAGAATACAACAACAAACAAAAGATCAAGATATGCCCCTATGTTAACCGATCAAAACATGCCATAATATGATAGATCATGGTGATCTTGACAAGTGATGATAAGGAGCTCAAATGATAAACAAAAGCCAAAAGTATCAAAAGATCATAATCAATTTCAAAATGTCCTTTGTCATAAGATCAAGAGGATGGATGGGATTAATGAAGTTTGTTAGGAAGGATACATCCTATTGAGACAAAAGATGGATAATAAACTAAAAGATCAATATGACGCGGGAGACTCCAAAACTGATTGAATCTCATAATACGAGTGGATCTCATTTATGAAGAACCAACTAGACAAGGGCATACTTGATGACACGACACAAGATGTGAGACACAAGACACAAGACCGAAACACCCTAAAGACCTAGGGGCTCGGGGGTCGATCAAATATTAGCCTTGCTTACCTAAAAGCGCAGAGCCCTCATAGTACATGAAAATACCATGGATAAAAGCAGAAAGAGGAAAATGGAGACAAGCGATGGAGGACAATGACGAGACAAACAAAATGAAAATAAAAAGCCTCGAGGGTGGATCAAATGATCGACCTTGCCTACGTGAAAGTGTAGGGGCAACATAGTTCGACAAAGACAACAAAAATCGACATGACAAGATGGGACCTAAATGGAGACCAACATGATGAAGGAACCTAGATGGAAGCAAAGGACTAACATGACGACAAGGACTAATGACACAAGCTCGAATTAGGATAAAAGCTCAAGATGAAAGATGAAGATCATCCAATGCTCAACCAAAATATACCAAGCAACCGAATGAAGTATGCAAATAGAAGGATAGGATCAATAGGATGATAGGATATGAGATTAGAATGGGTGGAAGCACAAAGTAACTAGGACGCAACGTAGATAATGATTAAGCCCTATACAGATGGCACCTATAGCTAGGTTTTCACCAAACGTACTTATCCAAGGCACCACCAAGGGTGGTTTTCACCATAGGATGAATTATTTCTCTTTACTATTTTTGGATTTTTTTATCTTTTTTATTTTTTTGTACTTTTGACCATTTTTTACTTTTTTTATATTTTTTGGATTTTGCAGGATAGGATACACCAGCTAACTTAAGTGTAGAACCTTTTTAGGTGCATCATGTTAATGGGCTCCTCTAGGGGCTATCCTTCAGGTGTAGCAAGTCTATATGCCCCCGATCCATATTTTTTTGTGATGACATAGGGACCAAGCTAATTTGCTTCAAATTTTCCCTTCTTGTCTCAGTCCTGTTGAGTGTGTTGATTCTCATTGAGGACTAATCACCAATGTTGAATTGGTGAGGACAAACCCTCTTGTTGTAGCTTCTCTTAAGTTCATTCTGATATGCTTGAAGATGGTCATACTCTTTGATTCATATTTCATCAAGGAGTTCCCACTGGCTAAGTCTTGCAACTCTAGCGTCTTCATCGCTAATAAGATTCTTCAGGGATATTCTGAATGATGGGATTTCTACTTCAATCAGAAAGATGGTGTTAGCACCATAGATGAGAGAATATGGGGTGGCGCTGGTAGGAGTGTAGATGGAGGTGTGATATGCCCAAAGGGCAGGATGGATGTAAAGGTGCCAAGCTCATCCAATATTATTGACTACCTTTTTAAGGATCCTTATCAGGGTTTAATTGGTGGCTTCTGCTTGTCCATTACCTTAAGGGTAATAGGGTGTGGACCAACGATGTTGGATGTGAAAGGTGTCACAAATATGTTTCATGGCTTGGTTCTTGAATGGTTTTCTATTATCAGAAATGATGGTGGATGGAATTCCATATCTGCAGAGAATATGGAAAAGGATAAATTTGGAAATCTGAGTA
Organism: Sequoia sempervirens; assembly: GCA_007258455.2. Taxonomy (NCBI): domain Eukaryota; kingdom Viridiplantae; phylum Streptophyta; class Pinopsida; order Cupressales; family Cupressaceae; genus Sequoia; species Sequoia sempervirens. The sequence continues at coordinate 1,110,475,621 of VDFB02271358.1, read as the reverse complement.
CCTATGATTTGTGAGTGGCATTACTTCCACTCACTTGGTGAAGTACTCAGTTGCAGTGATGATAAAGGTATGGCCATCAAATGATGGGGGATATATCTTTCCGATTAGGTCAAAACCCCACTGAGAGAAGGGCCATAGTGCTATAAGAGGCTACAGATCTTGTGTAGGAGCATGTATCAAATCCGCATGTTGTTGACAAGGTAGGAACTTCTTGACAAACTCATAAGAATCATGTTTTAAAGTAGGCCAGTAGTATCCCACTCTGATAATTTTCTTAGCTAGTGCCATACCAATTGAGTGGGCCCCACATACACCACTATGTACTTTTGTTAACATAGTGTGGGCTTCGATCTCATTCAGACACCTGAGGAGGGTTCCATCATACCCACGACAATAAAGTGTATCACCTATGATTGTGTAATGAGATGTTCGTTGGATGAAATATTTTCTTTGATTGTGTGTGAGATTGGGAGGTAGGCTATTGTCGTGAAGGTAAGTGTAGATATCATGGTACCATGGTGACGTAGGACCTACAATGTCACACACCATCTCACTTTTTGGGATATCATAGGCTGGGATTAAAAAAAATTCAACGAGGAACTCACACTCTGTTCAATTCTTAGGCATGTTGATTAAGGAAGCAATGGTAGCCATCGCATTTGTTGTTTTGTTTTGCACTCTTGGAATCTAGTCAAACTAGATGAAGGTTAAGTACTTTTTGAAGTCATCTACCATGTGCTTGTAAGGTAACAACTTATCATATTTTGTTAGAAACTCATCGTTGACCTATTTAATGATTAATTGGGAATCACCAAAGACTCTTAGATGAGTGATATGCCACAGGATTGCAATTTTGAGGCCAGTAAGAAGAGCTTCATATTCAGCTATGTTATTTGTGCACAAAAAAGCCAACCTGAATGACTTCAGTATATAATCCCCTTGGGGGGTGACAAGCAAGATTCTTGCCCCTGATCCGTGTGTTTGAATGACCCATCAAAATAAAGCGTCCATGTGGCCACTTTTGTTATAGTAAAGACCTCTTCATTAAGAAATTTTGTTACGAGAGGGTAGGCATCTACCAAGGGAGCATCTACCAGCTGATTAGCTATCACTTGTCCTTTAATAGCTTTTTGATCCACATATTCTATATCAAACTCACTTAACAACATGACCCACTTAGCCATATGACTAGTCAGGGTTGTCTTGGATAAGAGATATTTGAGTGGATCGACCTTGGAGATGAGCTTCACTGGGTGATTGAGCATGTAGTGTTAGACTTTTTGCAAATTGAAAACCACAACTAGGCAATATTTTTCCATTGGTGAATAATTCAGTTCATAGCCCACTAGGGTCTGACTGATGTAGTAGATCACTCTTTCCTTTGATGACTCATCATGTTGTGCTAGCAATGCCTCTAGTGCCACTGAAGTAGCAGAAATATGCAACAAGAGCCATTTACCTGGAATTGGTGGCATAAGGATTGGTGGGTGAGCCAAGTACTCTTTGATCTTGTTGAAGTTGAGTTGACACTGTTGTTTCCACTTAAAGGCAGTATCCTTCTTTAGGAGATGAGTGAATGATTGGCATTTGTCAGCTAATTGAGCTATGAACTGCCAAATGGATTGCAACTTGCCTTGAAGTCTCGTTAACTGTTTGAGGTTACACAGAAGAGGCATATCCCTGATTGCCTTAAATTTTGTTGGATCAACCTCTATGCCTCTTCGGGAGACAATGAAACACAGTAGTTTTCCTGATGTGACTCCAAAGACACATTTCTTCAAATTTAGTTGTAGCTTATAATGCTCTAGATGCTCAAAGATCTTAAGGATTGTCGGGTGCTATTCCCTTGTTCTTGATTTCCCTAATAGATCATCAACATAATCTTCCATTATGATGTGAATGAGGTCATGGAAGATGACGGTCATGGTCATTGGTAGGTTGCACCCACATTTTTAAGGCCAAAGGGCATAACATTATAACAAAAGGCACCCCATGGTGTGGTGAAAGTTGTTTTATGTTGGTCTTCAAGTGCAATTCTAATCTGATTATACCTGAAGAATCCATCCATGAGGGAAAGCATCTCATGCCTTGCAGTCAAGTCTACTAACATGTCGATGTTCGGAAAAGGGAAATCATCTTTGGGACAAGCTTTGTTAAGGTTCTGAAAATCTATGCAGATCTTGATATCCCCGTTTGGTTTGGCGACTGGCACTATGCTGGAGATCTAGTCATAATAGTCAATGGGTCTGATGAATCCAGCTTCTAATAGCTTCTCCAACTCTTTCTTGACTAGCAAAGCCACTTGGGGATGCATTTTCCAAAGCTTTTGCTTGACATTGGCATCAGGATGTACGTCTAGATGATGTACTACTAAAGCGGGATCAAGACTTGGCATGTCTGAATATTTCCATGCGAAATTGATGATGCCATCTTTGAGAAGCTTGGTGATGGTAGAATATTCATCCTCTGATAGTGCTTTGCTACATATGTGATTTTGGGATCCTCTTCAGTTCCCAAATTTATTACTTGTGTTTCCTTGATTAGAATGGATGATCATCCAGATAGTTGAGTTCCTACAAGGGGAAGATAAGCGTCCCCATACTCTAGCACCTCATCAAGGTTTTTCGCTATTAGATATACCCTTTGTTTATACTTTTTCGAAGTCACAAAGCACCTCGGGGAGGTTTTCGCTAGGTGACCCTTATTTATTTTTCTTCTTTTTAATTTTGCGGTTAGGGTGTTCATCTTCCCTCAATCCCATAAGATGTACATATTGATCCACTGAGGGAAAGGTGTCGATAGGTGTGTTACCATGTAGGTCCCAGTTTATGAGTTCAGGATGTTTAAGGGACAAGCTAATGGTGCAAATAGATAAGCATTCAAACATGGATGAAAGGTCAATGTGATCTACATCATCGTACGCATGTTTGATGGATTCCTCCTCTGGTATTTCTTCAAGAAGACTGTTGCTCTCATTGACATTGTTAGAGGCACTAGATGATGCCATAGGATCCTTTTGCTTGGTATCATAACCCAAACCCAGATTTTGCAGACGCATAGAAGTGTCTATCGGTTGTCATCTTCCTTATTCTTCTACACCAAGTGCCCCCCCCCCCATAATTGTATTTCTCTGAAAACTTAGAAGGCCAAGGATAGACCTCTTGGAAATATTCTTTCAAGGGAGGAGAGGGTTTAGGTTACTCATGATATACCCACTGGTTGATGTCATCTTTTGGTGTGTCTTGCCTTAACCTAGGAGAGAGAAAGGTGTTGGACCCCACTTTTTTGGAACTCAAAGTGACAATCTTCTCTTCTTCCTTTAGTGTTTACTAAGAAGGTTGGTCATATGTGTGTGGTGATGGTGGCATAGTTTCCACGTTCAAAGTTGTGCGCATTTCATATTCACCACATCCCTTGTCAATGATCTAGACTTTGGTAAGGGTGGAATTAGGTGCGGATGGAGTGAATGAAGGGGTGGCTAGTGCATTGGTAGATGAGTGGGATGATGACATCTGTGGTGGTCCCATTTCCACTCTAGGACAGTAATGAGAGTGGGGAAAAAAGGCTTCTAATGCATGACAATATTCACGGTTGAGGATTAGCGTGTATGGTAACTTCGACCCCGTTGAATGGTAATTTTAGACATTGAAGGTATGTGGATGGAAATGCTTGCATGGTGTGGATCCATGGATGACCAAGGTGGAGGTTATAGGGGAGTTCCAAATCAAGGACATGACATGTAGTGTATTGCACAATTGGCCCAACCTAGATTGGAAGATAGATTGTCCCTTCAGAATCATGCTCTACATTATCATATGCCTTGATAGTGATGACTTGATTATTTAAGTCAACATGGGTGTATCCCACCTATTTTATGAATTTCAATGTGCAAAGGTTCAAGGTAGAACTATTATCTACCAAGACCCTCTTTACTTTATGATGGTTTACAAGGACCTCTAGATGGAGGGGACGATTATGGTTTGAGTCAATCTAGGGCATGTCGTTTTGGCTAAAACCTAGTTGATAGGTTGTTGAAAGGTGTCCTACCAATGCTTGAAATTATGTAGGGTTCATGTCATTGGGAACTTGGGTGTTCTGTAAGACCTTATTTAAGATTTCTTGGTGTACGAGAGAAGACTTGAGCAAATCCAGGATGGATATCTAAGTTGAAGTCTTTCATAGATGATCAAGAATGTTGTATTGAAACTCACAGGTGGCGGTTGGCTAGATGTGGAGGATCTATGGATTGTGATATGGGTTCAGTGGGTTGTAACAGCACATTTTGGGTCCTTTCCTTTTATGCATAGCATGGATACATGTGGTTCTACTTGTTCGATGTGTATGACGATGCTTTGATAATTAAATGGCACATTTTTGTAATTGATGTTATTGGTGTTGTTATTCTGATGATTGTTGTTGCTAGGTCCTGGGTTTGAGTTTGATGTGTTAGGACCTTGATTATGCTTAGGGAAATCATTCTGATATATCTATAATTGAGCATTGGATGAGGGTGTTGTGTTGGAATCTACATGTATGTCACCTTGATCTATAAGATCTTGGACGTATGTTTTTAAACCCTGGAATTTTTTTAATGTATGCCCTTTAATCTTATGGAACTCGCAATACTCATTTTCTTTGTACCAGGTTGGTTTGGGCTTGGATTAGTCAATAGGCTTGGTCATAGGATATGTGATTAGGTAATTATCTTAAAGGAGCTTATGGAACACGATGCTCAAGGGTTCTCCTAGTTGAGTGAATTGACGTTTGTTATTCCCTTGGTTATTCTGATTAGATTGTTCGGTAGGATGAGGTGCCCCTTGTGGCACTGATATGGCATGAGGATTTGACTACTGAGGTGGGGGATATTGTGGATTTTGTAAAGCATTAGCCACTTGGACATGTTTGGTTTTAGTGACACCATCATTGACAGCGTTTTTGTTCTTGTTCCAATAACGAGGCTTATCCCCAAACGACTTCTCTTTATTAGAGTTAAAAAATTTGACTAACCCTTTGGCAATAAGTTCCCTCTCAAGGGTAGGACCTTTCTCCACTATTTTTGCAAAGGTCATGACACAGTGAAGCCTAAAATTGTAACCCATATTCGGATGAGAGTTTTTGATGAACAAGGTGACCATGTCTTTTTCTCTTAGAGGGGATTTCATACAACTGGCTAAAGCTCGCCATCTTTGAAGATAGCTTGCAAATGTTTCTCCCTCTTGCTATTTTTCCTTCAGGAGATCTAACGTATCGGTGTCCTCCAAATTAAAGGAGAAGTGGGAGACAAAATCTTCTGAAAGTTATGCAAAGGAATTGATAGATCCCTTCTCGAGACCCATAAACCAATCAAGGGCTATCCCCTACAAACTCCTAGGAAAGAAATATCATGAGGTAATTGTCATTATGCATGACTTCTTGGCAGTGGGCATAGAACTCCTAAAGGTGAGCTTTGGGGTCTTTTGTTCCTTTGTATTTATCAAATTTTGGCATTTCGAAATGCTTTGGGAAAGGAACCAATGAAATAGAGGGATCAAACAGATAGGGAAAAATGTCCTCAAACTTAAATGATTGTTTGTCAGTCCCTGATTGCAAGTCCTTCAACACAGCTTTGACTTCTTCTAGATCTTTATTGATAGGCATTGTAGGAGTCAGATTAGATGGACTAGGTTGATTGTATGGAGGATATTGTTGATATGATGAGGATGGTGCCAAAGCAGTTGGATCATATGCAGGTTGAGGTGTATACAGAGGCATTTTTTAGTATTGATTGGCATATGTGGATTGTGGTTACGTATTGACATAAGGTGGATAAGAGGATGACGTATTTTGATAGTAAGAAGTAGAAGTTGCTTGTTGATATGGTGGTTGTTGTTAGTAATATGAAGTGGATAGAGCACCCTCCTAATATTGTGTAGGATCTTGATAGTACGATGATGTGGAAGTCCCTTGCTGATATGGTGGCAGCTGTTGATAGTAGGACATGGATGAAGCACCCTATTGGTATGAGGGTTGTTGATTGTAGTATGGATGGGAATGGTAATTATACGTAACATTGGGTTGTTGTGTAGTATACGGAGGTGGTTGTAGATTAGATGGTTGTTGGTAAGGGTTTGTGTGTGGTTATGGAGGATTAGTGTAAAGTGGCAGTTGTGTCCGTGGTGGATTCTAAGAGGCCACATGGATATTTGGATTAGGATTCGATGTAGTAGCATAGGCGGTATATGTGCTTGACAGATGGTAAAGATATTGTGTGAGAGGATTGTGCTGTGTTTGCATGGGAATGTGTGTATGTTGGGGTGGATGTTGCTACTGTGGTGGTTGTTGATAAAGAGGGTGAGATGGAATGTGTTGTTGTTGTGGGATTGTTGCAAAGGTGCCATGGGGCAGTTGTGGAGGTTGTGATGGAACTTGTGCCACTTTATGTGAGGGTTGCATAGGAACGGTAGTGTGTTGTTGAGGAATTGGAATGTTTTGTTGTGGGATGGTGACGTTCTATTGTGGGATGGTGACGTTTTGTTGTAGAGGTTGCTGATGGGGTGGTTAAGATGAGACATCAATGGTAACAGTATGTTGTGGGGGCACTTGCGAGTGGATAGCAGTGTGTTGTGGCAATGCTTGCAATTTAGTGGAATGTTGAGGATTCACTAGAGGCTGCTGAAACATAGGGATATTACCTTGAGGCGGCAGTGGTAGATTTCCAGCAAGTGTAGGCCTTGGAGGTGGCATCAATACAAGGATAGGATTGCCCCTAGTGTTGATGGGTAGTTGACTAGGATGTTGAGGCGAGAGTGGTGGAGCAAACAGAATATTATGTGGCATGCCATAGGCATAAGGGTCATTAGGATCAGGTGGTGCCATAGAGGCCGCAGCTGGGAGGCAAGGATAACTTACGACTTGATGTATCACAAAATTTCCAAACTCAGGATGATACCAATTGTCTATAGGTGCACCTTTGAGGACATATGGATTTCTCAGAATGCTTTGCGAATTTTGTGGGTCTTGAGGTGTAGGAAGAGACTAGGTGCTAGTATATTGTGGCATATTAAAGTCAGGTGGTAGTTTGAATCCTTTCATGATTAGAGTGGCAAAAATATTATCCCCATGCTCATTGAGGAGGTGATCCATCATCCGAATGTTGGCGTGATTGCTAAGGTATACGTCAATCATGACTTCGGGCTGATTGACCATGTTCTCATCTCCTGGTGGTGAGGTGTTTTGAACATCAGTATTAGACTGTGACGAAGCACCATTATTGGGGATCCTGAAGGATATTTGCACCATTGTTGGGATCTTGTGGGATATTTGGCTGGGAGCCCTGGGCTTGTTGTTCTGCCATTTGTTTCTTGGCTTGTAATCAGGTCTAAACAGGCATGAAAGTGCAGGACTACTATGTGAACTAAGATGAGGCTAGACTCTACGATGCAATGCAGAAATGACCTAAACAATGATTGAAGGATTGATTAGACTGGATAATGGATTAGTTGATGGGATGATTGGATAGGGATATTTGGTTTATATTAGATTAGATTGATTGATGAAATGATTGATAATATTTAATGATGGATGAGATAAGATGATGAAAGGGACTCTAAACTAGGTTCAGAAATCACCTTAGATGACTTAAGGTGTTGATTGATTGGATAGAAGGAAAAATAGATGATTACAACAATGAATTCACCTTTAGATGAAAGTGGATTGATTAGGCTGAATGATGATGACTGACTTAGGATGGATGACGATCCTAAGTAGATGTTGAAGGATGACGATCAGTTTCAGACACTTAGGCCAATTTGGATAATAACCTCAAACAAAGTTCAGGGGATTTGGATTGAGAAAACGATAATGGATGTGCAACCTAGAGATGATTAAGGATGTACCTATATGAATTGAATGATAAATGAATGACCTTTGGAAAATGTAGATGGACTAAAGTGAGAATTATAAGTGAACGGAAGGTGCAAATAGCTTGGAAAACAACAAGCTTTTCGGGAGCCTAACATATTAACTTTTTGGAAAAAGATCAGACTCGCCTAACAGGTGTAGAATCGCCCAACTAAGGTGCAAGGTCACCCAACTTGGGGGCAAGGTCGCCCAACTCAGGTGCAGGACTGCCCAACTTGGCGGCAAGGTCGCCCAAATTAGGGGCAAGGTCACCCAACTCAGGTGCAGGATCACCCAACTTTGGGGCAGGGTCACCCAATCTAGGGGCAAGGTTGCCCAACTTGGGGGAAAGGTCACCCACAAGCATGCAAGGCCACCCAACCTAGGTGCAAGGGTTGTCTAACTAGCTTTCAGACTTGTCAAAATCTGAAAATGGTCAAACGACATTGATAAACGGGGTGACGGACTCTCGAAACAGGGAAACAGACTTTTGAAATAGGCAAAATGACTATCGAAATAGGAAAATAGACTATTGGAATAGAAAAATGGACAAACGGATTGACTAAACAGAAGGCGGGATTGGTTGTTTAGAGTGCAAAATTGCCCAACTATGTTGCAAAATCACCTGTTTTCAGGGAATGGGCAAATATGATGACTTTGGGACTGCCGGGGACTGAAACGACAAGCACAATCACCCAAGTATGAGGTAGGGTCGCCCAACTCAGAGGCAGAATCATCCCTTTTGATGAAACAGGTGAATGTGATGGGTTGTTTGACTGACAAAGTGACTCAAACCAAAAGCATAATCGCCCCTTTAGTTGGTAGGGTCACCCAACTCAGGGGCAGGATCACCCCTCTCAGAGGCAAGCTCACCTAACTAGTGAAGGATGGGCGATTCTGACAATAACAGACTGGGAAAATGACTCAGACAGAAGGCAGGGTCCCCCTTGTGGATAGTAGGTTTGCCCCTGTTAGCAACAAGTTCACCCCTATTAAAGGAAAACTCGCCCAAACAGCATACATGGAATTAACTTGGATAAAAATGACTATGGAAAAGGACATAAAACACAACAAACAACAAGCAGAAGGTAAAGGCTAACTTGACTAAAAAGACATGCATTGGTTTCACACAAAAAAGACAATTCAAACAACACAATTCTAAGATTAGTAACAAGGGTATGGCCAACACGATCCTCTATCTAGGTTGAACAAGGAAAACTAGGAAGTCTTTGATATATGCATAGTATGTGAGGCACAACCGTGAACACCAACTCATCACAAATGTGAGTCGGAAGCTCCAACGAGGTACTAGAAACTTGGACCAACTCTTCACGTCTTATCTAGGTATCACCCTATCTTTGACACTTTTCCAGACACGACGTGACTGGATTGGGGTACAATTTTGGCTCTCCTTCCTTTATATGCCCCATCGGTACACGTGGTTGGGATCGTCCATTGGGGTGATGAAATCCACAAGCAAGTCCCGCTAAAAGAAAACACTAGACATTTTCAGCTAGTCCCTAGGCTCGTATGAAGCGCAAGGAGAAAGCTTGAACGATCTAGTGCCTCCTAGGTAACACAAAGGACTAAGTGGACTATGATTTCTCTTCACCCAAGATTTCCAAATGGTGCAAGGGAATTGGATACGTCAATAGTCCACTTTCAAACACAACAAACAATAGTATTGAATTACCCTAATTAAACTATGTTCCTAACTAGTATGAAAAAGACAACAAGCAAAAACTAACTAAGGTCTTGGCCCGTTCGTCTTGCAATAAATATGTTAGTAGTTTAACCTTCGGCCTTGGAAAAATGTGAAACGGTTGCACAAACGTTAGTAAAAAAATGCACATCCACTAACAAAACAAGTTAGGGGGTCAGTACTAAGAAAAATAACAAGAAATGAACTCTGGAAATAACCTTTAAGTCCTTGTTTACCTCAGAATCACCTTTGTCTAGGGAAGAATCACCCCTGTTAAGGTCAGGGTCGCCTCTCTCAATTGTAGGTTTTCCCTTGTCAGTGGAAGGATCACTTGTTCTAGGGTAGGGTCACCTATTTGCAGGAAGTAGGATCACCCAACTCAATAGTAGGGTCACCTGTTCTAGAAATAGGGAGCATATTTTCCCCTATTTCACAGATGGGCACCTTTGTTGAGGGCAAGGTCGCCTATCTTGAGGGTAGGGTCACCCCTGTCAGTTGCAGAGTTGCCTCTGTGTAACCTGAACCTACAAAAATTCAAACAATAGAGCACAATAAAAGAGTAGACCTGCTTTTGGGTCCCATCGGGCATGTCAAAAATGTGAGCAACATTATTTCCTACCCTAAAAGGTGCAATACACAAAGAAATGCAAAGGAGAAACACACACAACACCACCTCAAGATAAGCCTAGTTTAATTTAAACAAAACAAAGATTAAACCAAGAGATATACCTTGTCCAAGTGATCCTTTTGGTTGGCCCTTTGATGTAGATTAGATGTGTGCTCCTTGATGGAAAATGAGGTAAAATGGTATGCAAAGTGATCTATATTATATGGAGAATGCAATGAGAGATTTGGGTATTTGGATAAGCAAGTGAAAATGCATGTAATGGAAGCTTGAAGTGCAATAATGGAGGTTGAATGCAAGTGATTGAATGCTTAAGCTTGAGAGTTCAAGAGTTTGAATTGTGAATGCATGTTATGTGAAAAATGAGACCAAATCCTCTATTTTAGGGTAAAGATCTCTAGAGGATTGAACAACTAGGATTTAGCCAAGATGGAGGGTTGTGGTGAGTTGAGGACTCACAAGCCCTCACATCTTTCCATGTGGAAACGGAGGTGGAAAAATGACATATGAGGTGGAGAGAGGACATGTGAGGTGGAGGTATTTGCAAGTACCTTGGGATTAAGGGAATATTTCCTCAAAAATGAAGTTCTTGTTCCCATGTGGAAGGATGGTGACAAGTGAGGAATTTTAGAATTCCTCACTAATCATCATGGGGAAGAGAGAAGTGGTTGGAGAAATAAATGTGAATTTTAAATTCACATGATTAGAAGTACCTTGAGGATAAAAAAAGGTCCTCATAAAGGAAGTCCTTGTCCCATGTGAGTGATGTGACTTACGAGAAGATTTAGAATTTCCCAACAACTTTCATGGGGAAGAGGGGAGCATTGGAGGAATAAATGTGAATTTTTAATGCACATGGGGAAGAGGTCATGGCTAAAAAGATAAATTACTTATGATAGGTTGACTTGGAGGACATACCAAAAATGGTAAGAGGATTAGATTAAGGTTGTGCCAACAGGTGATTAAGAAGATTAATAAAGGATTAGAGACAAGTGGCCAAATATGGAGGATGTTACATTAATCCTAATTAAGGGTGTGCACATCCTAATCATGGATTAATTAAACTAATCTAGATTAGAAGAGGGTTATGGAGGATGTGACAAGGAGAGAGAAAAGAGGGAATTTAAAATTAATTTAAATTTAAAAAGGTTAAATGACTAAATTAAATAAATTGATATATTTATTTAATTTAGAGAGGAAAGGATGAAAGGTAAAGTATTTAATTGTTAAATTAAATACTTTAGAAACTTTGGGAAAAAGGTGAAATATTAATTAAATAAATCATTTAATTAATATTGATGATATAGATGAATAAAGGAGATGAATTTGACCATATGGGAGTGGTCAAATTTGTATGTCTACACTGATAACTCAAGATTTTTTCCTATAAGAATAAAACATATTTAGGCTAGCAGGAGATTTGTACCTAACAATATGAGTAACTTTGTCTTCTACTTCCTTAATCTTGACTATTAACTTTTTCAACTCAATGTCTTTACTCTCCAAAACTCTAGTGTGCTCTAAAACCATTGTTTCCTTTTCCTTCTCCCGACATTTCTCTTTCTGTTGGGAGAATTCTTGAGTGGCTTTCCATAGCTAGTAGCTTAGAGACATGGTTATATGATAGGTTGGATTTTTTATAAGTAGGGGGTCTTCTATTCTTAGTTGTGAGCTCTTTGTTTCCTTCCTTTACCATTGCAAGTTGTGCAAGAAAGTCTAATTTAGACCCATGCCATAAGTATGCAATTTCTCCTCCAACTCTTGAATCTTCAAATCTCTTTCCTTATCCCTTTGTTCATAAGTCTTCACCAGTTCTTCTAATTGTTTAATCTTTTCCAGTGCTTCACACTTCTACTTTCACTTTGTTATTTTTCCTTGGCTTTACCTTTTTTGCAATCATTCTAATCACCTTGCCTAAAGATTCTCAATCAATACAACCAATGCTAGATTGGCTTGGGTTACCTTATGATGTGTTGTAAAAGTTTAGTATCCATGTGCCTACATGAGGATGGATACATTTGATATATGAACAATCAAACACATGATCTATAAAATTTTGGTAGCATATTGATGTGTAATGAAGATGCCAAATACATATTTTCCTCTCATCCAACCTTGAATTGGAGAGCCATGAAGATCATTGATAAGAAGTTAAAAGAGTGAAATTTTAAATACAATAAGTGAAGATAAAATAGGGAAAGGATTCATAAAGGGAGAAACAGAACACATACATTTATGTGTTTGTATTTGCATCAACCAAGAGAAGAAGTGCTTGATCCTAATCACAAGGAAGATTTGGGGGAAACTACCTCTAGTGATAATTGTACACCTAAAAAATGACTAACTTATTTTCATATTATCATTTCGTCATTACCCTTATCATTTCTTCTATCTATAATTAATTAATTAATCACTAAGCATTTAATTAAGATAACATTTTTCTCTTTTAATTCATAATAATTAAATAATTTTTAAGTATTTAATTAATTCACTACTTATCATTTTCCCTCCAACATTCATTAAAAGTAAAATTCAATTTATCTTTAGTCCTTTATAATTGAATAATTTTCAAAAATTATTTAATTACCTAACACTCCTCTTCTAAATAAATTAAAAATAATTTACTTAGTTAAATATTTTCCTTTACAATTAAATAATTTTCAATTTTTATTTAATTAGCTAATACTCCTTTTATTTTTGATGAGCAGGTAGTTATCTATATTATTAATAAAGATAAAGTTATATATTCACAAAAAAAGGGTAGGTGGTAAGAAGGCACACCTCAAGAGTCACATGGGTAGATCCCAGAAAACCAAAAACCAGAGTCACTTGGGCCTAGCCTAAAAATCCATTGACATTACAAACATATAAAATAAAATAGCCATCAAGTGGCCAGAGTAGTGCCAGCAAATCCAGGAGGGTCTTTGTCATCCATGTGTTTCCCCCATACATCAGTGGGGTCTGGAGTGACATCAGGAGGAGGACCCCATCCATCATCAACATCTTTCTCTTTACCTTTATCTTTATCCTCGTGTTGGGGTGAGATTGCAAGCACCAGCTGCAAAAAGCATTTACCAGAGTCTGGCCAACTAAATCTAGTAGCAGGAGTATCATCAGAGGGCCACCCAGAACCGCCACCGCTACTTCAAAGGGCCACCCCTGGCCAGCCCGCGGAGGAGGAGAACAAGTTTTCCAAGGAGGCAGGGAACCACGTCGAAGAGGAGGCTGAGAGATGGGGTGAGTAGAGCAACTCCACTGTCAGCCTTGAGAGGGTGACTGGCCGCGAGAAGAAGTGGGCGGAGCGGGCACCTGAGCAATAGTACATGGGACATTGCCCCAATGATCCAAAAGCACGTGAAGGTGAGCCACCTCAAGTGCAACCTTGTTGGATTGAACTTGAATCTACTATAGAAGTTGATAATCCAACCTCACAGATCCTACTGAACACCTACAAGCAAATAACCTATCACCAAAGGAGATCAAGAGACACAAGAATGGTGCTCTGCAAATATGAAGCAAAAATGCATTACTTGAGAAATTAATAATTGCAAAGAGATCAATCCTTAAGAAAGGAGATCAAAACCCTAAAGGTGAGAACCCTAGGAAGAGGAATAAATTAGCATGTGACAAGTGTCAAGATCATAATGAACGAGATGACATGACTAATTTAATAATGCAAAATAAAGATTCCTAAGTTTCGCTTAAGTGAAATAAAGTAAAGGTGACTTAATTAATTAATCAATTAAACAACCTATTACTCTAACACCTCCCCTTAAGATGAACTTAGGGAGAAGCTAAAAACTAAGGACAAAATGCATGAAAGAAAAGATGGGTCCCGACAACTAGGCCAGATGAGGTACCCAGTACAAATGTAAAAGATCTCTCACAATAGGAGAAAAGGAGAAAACCTCGTGGGAAAAGCTCCTCTTCAAAAGAGAGAAATACAAGTGAAGGTCTAAAAAGCCTCCAAACAAGAGTGAAGGATGAAGAAGCCTCCAATCAAGAAGAAATTGTCCCAAAAGATAGGAACAAAGGATGAACATGGAAAACACCACTCAAGCATGAAGAAGCTGCAAACACTATCGTAGAATAACTATTGAAATGCTAAAAGAAGCAATGCAAGAGTGTCCATATGGTAAGTGCTCCATCTCACTGAAATGCATGGGTAACCAGTTGTTGCATCCGCCTAGTACATAGGAAGAAATACTATATACATAGCTCACTCCAATGTGAAACCAAAGAAGAATTAACACCAACAGAAGAAACCCCCCCATAATGCTAACAAGGGAGAGGCATGATAGGTACATTGAAACTCAATGCCAAAATGTTGTGCATGATAAAGAACTAAGAACATCTAAATGTGAAGACATGAAAGTATAAGCAGAGATCAAAGGTGTGCAAACCAATGGTACACACGCATGAGAAAGGTATGAAGGCATAACAAAGGAAAACATCAACCCCCATGGCACTTTATATCATAGTGCGAGTACAATAAGGCATAAAGTGATGTGCAAGATCCCATAATACAAGTGCAATACAAAGGCACTTTAAAATCTCAGTGCATTTACAGATGATAAATACATGCAATGTGAGCTCATAAGGTCCAAAAAAGACAACAAATGAGAAGTATTTTTGGAAAAAACCAAAAATCAAATCTGGAAACCACCTACACCACTGCAAATATCTCATAACCAACTTTTCAATAATATCTCATTTGCCCATTTTTGACATTGTGTGCAAAAGTTATGCCAAAAACACTGAAGGAAACTCTAGAAAAGAAGATCTAACTTTGACTGGAAATAACAAGGACCTGAGAAAAAATATCCAAAAAATATTTGCACCACTGTAAAGTTCTCTGAGTCCTCTTTTCAATTGTATCTCGTTTGCCCGATTTCGACACTGTGGGCAAAAGTTATGGCCTCCAGAAGAAAACAACTCTCAAAGGGAAAAAAATAGTCTACTACATTAAATTTGATGTCCAAATGATCATCACAACAAAAATATGGGGTTAAAATTGACAGCCAAATGGCCATTGACGTATTTGTCCAAATTGGCTTATTTTTTAAAAATATTATTTTTTAAAGAAAACAATAAAAAAACATTTACATCAATATTTTTTTTGTTTTAAAAAAATAATAATAAAAAAAAATTATGGATGGTGGGGGGCACATGTGCCACCCCCACCATTCCCCATGAGGGCACAGGCCCCTAGGGGGTACCACCTAGTACCCCTACGTAGGTACCTTTTTTTTTGTTTTTTAAAAACTTTCAATAAAGTTTTTTCAATTGTTTTTTTAATTTGTTTTTAAAATTTCTGAATTTTTTTGAAAAAAAAAAACTCACTAAGAATTTTTTTCTCGATTTACGTGCAGACGGTCGTACGGAGCCGTACAACAAAAAAAATTGCCTCAAAATTCAACTACTCAGATTTTGATGATTTCACAATCGATCTTAGGGTTTTTGGCTGCTACAAACACAATGGTGAGGTTTGTTTGGGTTCAAAATGCCCTAAAAATTTAGGCACCCCTGGATTTGACAAAAAAAGCCCTTTCTTCAAACCCTCATAGATCTGACAAACAAAAGCCAATTTTGACAAAACAAAGGTCAATCTTGACTATTATGGCAGCTTTGGATTCAATGGAGAGGTCTGATTTGACCTTGGATGCACTATAAAACTACTTCAAGGCAAGATCTCACAGAAAAGGAATAAAAAGCTTGCAGATTTGGAGCTCTAATACCATGTAGAAGTTGATAATCCAACCTCATAGGTCTCAATGAACACTTGCAAGCAAATAACCTATCACCAAAGGAGATCAAGAGACACAAGAATGGTGCTCTACAAACATGAAGCAAAAATGCATTACCCGAGAAGTTAATAATTACAAAGAGATCAATCCTTAAGAAAGGAGATCAAAACCCTAAAGGTGAGAACCCTAGGAAGAGGAATAAATTAGCATGTGACAAGTGTCAAGATCATAATGAATGAGACGACATGACTAATTTAATAATACAAAATAAATATTCCTAAGTTTAGCTTAAGTGAAATAAAGTAAAGGTGACTTAATTAATTAATCAATATGATTAAATAAATCAACTAAACAACCTATTACTCTAACATATGCAAGAGAACATTAGAGCAAATAATAGCTTTAGAATACAAAGAAACATTATTATCCATTTGTGTGTTAGAAAATATGCAGACATTTCTGTCTTTCCAGATATTAAAGAGGATTTCCACTCTGAAAGTGTGTCAAAGATAGGTATACTTAGCAGGAAGTCTGGGCGAGTCTCCCAACAGAATCATATGCCAAGAGAAGGGCTCCAGTCTGAAAGGTTGAAATAAATAATGAATCCAATTCCAAAACTATTGAGCTTTGATGCAAAACTAGAAGATATGCTTAAAAGACTCATCTTTCCCACAAAAAGGGCAACGAGGGTCTTGGAACCCCAAGTGAACAAGCTGAGAACCCACAAGCAAGCCTTGGAAAATAATACACCAAGCAAAGTGGGCAAGTTTCAGCTCAACACTTGCAAACCAAGTGGCAGAAAATATTTTTCGCCAAACATGAGTGAGGGATTGAAGAAGCCACCTTTGGTTTAGACTTGCAATCATAAGAAAGTGTGGTGAAAGCCATGTATAACCAAGCCTAGGTTTGTAATTCCTAAAAGGGGTATCTGGGTACACTTCCTGTCCTTCCACCAGGGCTTGGGAATTCCCACCTTATGAAGCATATCTACAGGAATAGCATTCACCAGACCATCATAAGTATCATGATCTTGGTTTTGAAGCCTATAAAGGGCACTAAAATCTTCCCATGACATGATGTGCATTGTGGGTTTTTGAAACACCTGCTGCAAAGTTTCAATGCCTTTCCTGTGGAACCTTACCGCCTTAAGCCAAGGTGACTTGGCCAACGTTTGACCATTACTAGCAAAGAGATATGACCACCAAACATTCTATTGATTGAGTGAAAGTCCATCACGGAAACCAGAGCCGACCTAACGGAGCTAGTGATTAACTGCCTCCCAAGCTCTCCAAATGCTCTTGGCCATGAAAGTTCCCATAATTTGGACTAGTTCCTTCATGACCAGAAGGATTTGAAAGCCAATCCCCTTCCAGGTGGGTTTGTAAACAGGAAGATCAAACTAAATGCAATGCCTGGGGAGCATCTTCCAGGCTACATCTCCAGTAAGGGCTCTAATTATCCATTTCACACATAAGGTAGTCCCTTTTCATTGAGTGGAAAGAAACCCAAGTCCTCTAGAGTCTCTGGGAAGGTAGCAGAACTCCTAGGCAATGCGGTGAAACCCTTTGTGGGACTCTGTAGAGGCCCAAAGAAAGTCTTGAAGTAGCTTTTCAAACTTGGCATAGGTAGCTTTCGAAGGGGCCCACCAAGAGGAGTAGTAGACATGTGTGACCGCTAAAATCTTGGAGCACACTTGGAATTTCCCTGCCAGAGAAAGAGGCTTGGTAATCCAATAGGCCAACTTTTTCTCAATCCTGGAGAGGAAAACTTGCCACAACTTAGCCGAAGAAGATTGGAAGGCAAAGGGAATGCCCAGAAACTGAAATATTTCCCTTGGCCCAATCCATTTCCAACTGTATTGTTGAATCCAGTGAGGAGTGGGCAATATAGATTGTTTATAGCATAAATTTTTATGCCACTAAATGGCAGAGCCAAATGCAAGGAAAAAAATGTTAAGACATTCTAGAGCTGCCTTAATATTATTCTCTTCCTCTAGAAGAGTGAGGAAAGAGTCATCAGCAAAATGTCCATTAACTATTTGATTCTAGGAGTTAGGAAGAGAAATGTCTTTGACATGTTGTTGAGAAACCGCATTGGCCAGGAGATAACCAAATCCTTCGACAACAAACACGTAAAGAGAAGGCACAAGCGGGCATCCTTATGGAATGGAGCAGAAAATCCCAAGGGCAAGAGATTGGTGGCCATTAATGATAATACAAGCAGAGGTGTCTTAGAAGAGCATTTGGAAAACCTGAATGAAATTACGCCCAAACCCCAAGGCTTTCACCATGGCCAGAATAAAAGGCCATTCTATGCAGTCATAAGCTTTAGCAAAGTCAATTTTGAGAAAAATAGCTTTCTAGTTTGAATGTCTGGCCCACTCCATGCCTTCCCACACAACAATGATATTGTCGAGGATAAATTTGGACTTGATAAACCTAGTTTGCTTCGGGTGCACAATTTCAGCCAAAAGATGGTGGATCTTCAGAGCCAGAGCTTTGGCAATGATTTTGTAAGAAACATTAAGGAGCGTGATGGGCCACCAGTTATAGACATCCTTAGGATCTCCAAACTTAGGTATGAATTTAATATTTCCTTTGTTAATTAAATTATCCAAGGATTTGGAATGAAAAGCCTCAAGATAAACTTTATGCAAGTCGTGTCCAACACAGTCCCAAAAGGCCTTATAAAATTCACAAGGGAGACTATCGATCCCTGAGGCCTTGTCATCAGCCATGGAATGAACAACTTCCTTTAAGTCTTCAACTGTGAGAAATTGTTCACAAAAGATTTTTGGGTTGAAGATAGCCTATTTGGCACAACAACAAGACGATCTTGAAAGGCTTGTTGTCTCTTTGGTGTAAACTCTTGAGTAGTGAAAACTTGTTCATAATGTCGAACAAAGGCTTGTAGAATGTCAGGAAGCTCATAGAGCACCTAAATTCAATATTTGATTTTTTAATTCCTGGAGATGAGTGCTTGGAACGCAGGGCCATAAAATACTCCTTGGAGGCATGGTCACCAATCTTTAACCAGTGCAGCCTGACTTTGATTTGCACACCTCTGGTAGCGTAATTGTCTGCAACTTTCTTTTTGTGTCTTAATTTCACCACCCTGACTTGTAATGACGGGGAAAAAGAGCTAGCTTCCAGAGCTTTGGTAGCTAAACGTAGGTCAGTTGTGGTAGCCTCATAAGACCACCGGTGAAAAATGGCTAGCTAGCGCCCATAAATGGGTAAAAAACTTGTCATGCGATTGATAGCATCATTCCACCAATTAATATAGCATGTATTATGAGCTAGCCTACACTCCAAATTCTAGACTCTATGAATGTGGGCCAATGCGGGTTGATGACAAAGCATAGACGTGTTAAAAAAGAACTACATTTTGCAAGCTTGAGGCTATCTTGTCTCCCATTCAATGCAAAAAAGAAATGGGGAAATGATCTGACAAGGTCACATCCACTAACGACTTAACTGAAAGTGAAGAGTTGTCAAAAGAGAAGAAATGTTGAGCCGATATCATGGCATGATCAAGGCACTTAAATATCATGTCAAAGCCAGCCTTGTAATTACACCAAGTGTGTCAGAGGGAATGAGAATGGTGACGACCAATATTGGGATAAAAAAGCCCCAATTTATTACGCATGTAAAATCATGCCTCTCGTTCGCTAGCTGCCCATTTGAATGGAAAAGTACCATATTTATCATACGCCATCTCAACCATATTGAAATCCACACATAGTAACCAAGTAGCAACTAGCAATGAATCAACAATCCAACGCCAAAGCATAGAGCATTCCATAGCATCATTAGAAGCATAAACATTAATAATCCCAAAGGAATGATTATCAATGTTGAGAAGGTTCGAGATGAGCCGATGTGTGGGTTCTAACACGTGGTTGACCACACAAGCGTGTCACCATAGGGACAAAAGGGTGATAGCTCCGCCATGTCCAACATCATCAGTGGTACAAAACATTTGACTGGCTGGCCAAATAGAGCAACAAGTTGACGTGAGCAAAAAATAGAAATTTTAACTTCTTGGAGAAAAAGCACTTCAATACCAGAATATTTCTTCAAAGTATCCCTAACAGAATAGTTTTTGGAGAGGTCTGTCAAACCTTGAACATTCCAAGAGAGGAAATTCATGAATGAAACTCCTCCATATCATCGGATTTAAGATCCTCCTCATCCAGAGTAGAGAAACAATTCTATAAAAATTTTGGCGAAATTGACCTAGTTTGAATATTCAGAGCAGAAATTCTATGTTTCTCCTACACATATTCTCCTTCTTCCAATGGCAGAGAAGGATTGCGAGACCGTCATTGAGCTCCCATCATAGGAGGAGAAACATTTGGTTGTGCCATCATAACGATAGCAAGTTGAGGCATAGCCTTCGGCCTAAGTTGCGCTTGAATATTGTCAGCCCCGACCGAGACTTCTTTCCCCTTCATCAAAGGGTTTGAAACATCTTTAGCTGGCTCCGGGACTTTGGGAACCATCCTAGAGCCATTGGACTTGTGTTTAAGGTTCATAATCATGGTCCATTTCTCATCAAGTTTGGCAACAAAAATATCCGCCTGACAGGGATTTTCAGATTCCCATGGCAAAGGAGTACGAGGCACTGCCAAAGGGCAGTCCCTAATCTTGTGGTCTACAGACTGACATCTATAGCATGTGTTCGGTAGATTAAAATAAGTGACCTTCTGGGTATGCCAAAAATCTCCAATTTGAATATCAATGGAGTCTTTCAAATCTTGTGAAAGGTCCACTTCAACACAGACCCATTTCTATGGTCAGGCCTGGAAAAAACTATCTAGCTCAATGCAAATAACCCTCCTTAGAGAGAACAAAATATGACTCAAAAAAGGCACACAAGGTAAGGGCAACCCTAGAAACTCAATCCAAACTGAGGCCTGCAACTTGGTGTCATCCGAGAATACTTGACATACCAAGGACCATGATTTAGGATTGCCTAAACATGATTGACCTACGCAAAATGGAAAAAAAAACCCTTGGTTAAATTTTGGACCATATCAAGGTGGACCCCATGAGGAACCCAGGCCTTGTGGACCCATTCTTTAAGAACACTTCCAGGGGGAGTCCTCCCAACAAAGTACCCAACAAGAGTATGTTGCTCAAGCCATTTACAAGCAAAATCAAAATCAGGTAAAGATAAAACCACATCAGTTGGGGAGTCAAAAGACTTACCTCGTGAAACACTTTCGAAACTAATTTCTAAGGTCATTTGTTTAGAGGAGGAGCCATTGAGTAGAGCCATCGAACTGCCAACACCAGCATGAATTGTTGGGTTAAAGCCGGTTGAAGGCATATTAAAACAAAAAAATAATAATAAATGTGGTCATACACATCGGAAAAGACGTTCAATTCTGGCACAGTAAGCACATTACGACGCAAGAGGGGCCAAGAATGACTGCAGACACAAGAAAACCCTAGCAAAGCTCAATTCCAACACTCCTCTTATAAATAAATTAAAAACAATTTATTTAAAATAAATATTTTCCTCTATAATTAAATATTTCAAAAAAATTTAATTAGCTAACACTCATCTTTTAAATAAATTAAAATTAATGTATTTAAATTAAATATTTTCCTTTGCAATTAAATAATTTTCAAATTTTATTTAATTAGCTAACACTCTTCTTTTAAATAAATTAAAAATCATTTATTTAAAGTAATATTTTCCTCTATAATTAAATATTTCAAAAAATATTTAATTAGGTAACACTCCTCTTTTAAATAAATTAAAAATAATTTATTTAAATTAAATCTTTTCTTCTATAATTAAATAATTCTCTAGCTAACACTCCTCTTTTAAATAAGTTAAAAATAATTTATTTAAATTAAATATTTTTTCTAAAATAAATAAATCAATCTCCAACTATCATTTTGAATTAAATAAATTTATTTATTTAATTCTTTTAACTTTCCCTCCTTCATCAAATTCAAAATTTGGGTCTACCCTATCTTTAATTTTCTTATCCATTGATCTTGCAAATCAATCTTTGCCATTGATCTAATGTCAAGTGAAGCAAATAAATAAGAAGCTTTCATTTCATTCAAACCCCCTAACACTTTTATTATCAAAAATCTCCCTAGCACTTTTATTATCAAAAAAATCCCTATGGCACTTTTATTATAAAAAATCTCTCTAGCACTCTTATCACTCTCAAGCATTCAAGAATTATCAAGTATTTATCATTATCATTTTCAAACATGCATATCATTTATCATTATCATTGCATCATATCGTTATTGTTCTTTCAGAGTTTTTTTTATTTTGAAATGCAACCAACAATGGAGCAAATCAAGATCTTAGCTATGATGACTTTGCTTGTTATCTAAATTCTATATTCTAAGCCAAGATCTTGAACTTCATTGTGTGATTGTGAAAGTGTGAGTTTATATTTAGATTATACTTTTTGATCTATATTTGCATCATCCACAATAATAAAGAAACATGACAAGATGCTGCCAAATATGAGAACATCAAATGAAAAATTACCACAAAAATTGTATGAATAATGATGAAAAATGACTCCTATGACAAAATAAATATTGAAGACAATAAAATTGATGAGGTAAATAAAGTAATAGAAAAAAAATCATACATAATATCTTAATGCCTCAATACCTTCATAGCCCCTTAGATTGAGATTGCAATGGAGTGCACCCAAAACCCCAAAGGATTTGGTCTTGTTTCAACTATTATCAATGTAGATTTCTCTATGATAATTTCATTATAACCTTGGTACGATTGTGACTTGAGATAGAAAAATGGCAACATAAGTTTTATAGCAAATAGACTTGATAATAATGAAGGGTGAAGACTTCAATTTATAGATTTAGGGTGAAAGAGATGGATTGATTAGATCTTACCAAACTATCAAGGGCTTAGATTAAAGAGGTTCTCTCAAGCAAGAGGAAAATGAAGTGTCCAATGGGGGTTTATTGGAGAGGAAGCCTAAATTATTGAGATTATATAAGATTGTGGGAGATTTTGATAGGATTCCCAAAAGAGGTAATCTTTGACTTTTACCTATTTTGGGGGAGGTGGGAATTTAAAAATCAACCAAATGAATTTAACTTATCAATGGATCATGGATGGTTGAAGGTCAACTCTACAAGAGTGGGCTATCTCTCCTATGCTTCAAGATCAACTTAGACTTAGTAGGGCGTTCCTAGGGGTATACCTTGATAGGTATTTATATGAAATAAAATGGAAAACCAAAAACAACTACAACCAAACCCAATTGCAATCTTAACCACAAATATTGTCACTAGGTCAAGAGAGACTAGTTACATAAAACCACTATATATAGTTGATATGATTGTGCAAGTATGACCCACATGAAATACATCTATTGAATTTTCACTTAAGAATATTTCCCTAGTTATATTGGCAATCATGGATACACATGAAGGATTCATTTATTACTTAAAATATTGATTAATGTTTTTTTGAATGATGTGAGATTAGTTAGGTGGACCAAAGATCGATGCCTATCTGATTGGGCTATAGAGTCATAGATAGTAGGAAGGAAGACAATGAGAGGAAACATAATAGAGTCAATCTAGATGCATGTGTCGTCAAATTATGAATATTAGACAAAGAGCATACTTAGCAATCCAAACTAAACTACATGAATCCATATGAAATAAATAAATAATTATTACAATAAATGTAATAATTAAAAATGATATCACATTATCAATTATTTATTACATTTGTGTCAATAGTTATGATAAGATGGAGCCTCAAATGTAGTTAGCATCCCATTAAAGAGATACAAATAGTTTGGAGACATTCTTTGCACAATACACATCTCATTTTATCATTCACATGCTTCATAGCTTCATTACCCTTTTTCAACTAGACATGACATGATTGAATCCTTATACAAACCTTGCGCCTGCATAGTCTCTAACAACCACTAGAAGAACCAACCTCCTTTCAAAATAGCCAAAATATTTACTATAACACTTGTAGGGTGTCACACCCTAATCACTACACTATAGCAACAAAAGATCCATGGTCGAGAAGCCATATCACCCAAAATGAGTACCTCAAATCAAACAATGATAACAACATTGCATTTTGACAGGTGAGGGAGTTGCAAAATTCATGATGGGTAGTTGAGAGAGCTACTACAATAATGAATAGTAAGCAAACCACATGATTATACTTGGAAACTAAAACCCTTTTGAAATTATCTTTGAGATAATATTGATGCCATCTGTTGCATGTCAGCGAAAAATGGTTTAAAAAATCTATAGAATTTGCTTGTAGTTGCAAAACCATGCCAAAAACCATTGAAGCTAGTCACACTTAAATCTTGAGCACAATAAAATTGAGTCCCAACATGATGGTTAAAAAACACGTTTGATAATGAGAGTGAGAGGACTATTAGAGAACCCCCAATAGTGGGTTCATTTTCAAATACCATCTTAATAATGAGAGGGATCATCTAATAGAAGAACTAAATAGTTAGGGTTGATTTGAAAGTATTTTAGGTGAGAAGGTTGAAGTGGAAGGAATCAAGGTATTAAAAAAATTAAAATATTGGAGCAATCGATTGAAGGTTTGTGGTGGTCTATGGGACAAAAGAAAAAAAGGAGAAAAATGAAAACCAATCAATTTAGGTAGAGGAGCTTGTAGATTACAAGAAAAAGAGAAGATAGGTAAGTTCAATTAAATCAAAAGATACAACCCATAAGATTTCATTGAAAGGAATGTTATTGGAATCCCAAAAAATTATTGGTACAAAAAAATGATCAAGTTCTTTAGTGATAGTAGGTCATACTTCTCTCCACATTGTAATGTATATGTTACATAACAAATTATGAATGTGTATATAAATAGAAATCAAAGGAATTGATCTTGAAACTTGAGAACCCTCTTCTAGATGGATTGGATTAAAGATGGTTCTATGGTGGATCTTAAATTAAAGTACATAAATCTCCACAAAAACTACAAGTGATTTATACAATGATGATACATGGGCATTGCAATCAATAGCAAGATTATTGGAGGTTATGAGAAGGATGTTAAATAAGCTAGAAAGAGTGAGGATGCAAGGAAAATTGTGTTTCATAAATTTTGATACAAAGGGTCACACACACAAATCACCTAATAGGTCAATTTTATATCATTAGATATAAACAAAAGTAGAGGAGTAATATTAATGGTTAGAAAAATATTATATTGATGGGATAATATAAAAATATTGAAAAAAGGATAACTAAAAGAACACAACTAAAAGTAAGATGCTCACTATGCATGAGACAATTTTGTGAGAGATTTTTTAAAAAGTCCAACAAAACTAGTTCATTATTGACATATAAATATAGATAAGATAATCATCAACAATATTTTTCATAAATATTGAGTGGATATGATCATGAGCTTAGTGAAATAAAGAGAATTATGACGCATGATACAGAACATAAAGGTTTACAAACACAAATAATCTAATACACCAATTTTGTGATACCTATTTAAAGGTGATGGGATATGCATTGAAAGGTTGTACCTTACAAATAAAAACTAAAGAGGAGAAACATTATTTTTTGCATAATCATCAATTCCTATAAAATTTGACAGGGTGAAATTAAAATCCTCAAAAAAGATGACTTGAATATTAGAATTAAGTTCAAGTCAAAAATTGGAAATGGATATGTGTGTAAAATTAGTTGTCCAATAAGGAGATCACAATGCATTGGGAAATTTTGTGATATATTATTTGGACAAGGCAAGGGGATTCAACTCTTTTTTTATGAGGTAGTATAGACAAGGTGAACCTAGTGAAATAAAATTAAAAGTTTAGAAAAATAAATGTACTTATTATAATCATGCCATGGAAAATAAGAGGATGGTTGATATGGGTGATGAGCTAGAAAGGGTGACATTGAAGGAGTTGAAAATACAGTTACATACATGGAGGTGCAAATTAAACTATTTATTTTCAATTGATGATAAAATAAAAAGAAAAAGTTCAAGCCATTATGGTACTGCTTACACACGAGCATGAGCCTCTGTTGCCACCATTAATTCCTTAGGAGATAGCAGATGAAAATAGTCTTCATCAGTTGGTGGGTGCCCACATTGATCAAGATATTGCAGAACACAATCAACCAGGTGTTGTGCCATTTTTCAGAGGTTTTAATCTCAATGTTATTCCTATTGTTCATAGTGTCGTAGGAAATATTCAAGCTATTGAAGGTAATCTGGTTGAAGAACAGGGTGAAAATGATCACCTAGTGCCGATGGAGGAATGATTTTTTCATGGGTAGAATAATTTTGATGGTGTCTACAAGTCTTTGTGTTCATTGTCAAGTATCTTTAGTAGGGTGAATAGTATTAAGTAATGGACTGCTAGGTAAATATGTAGCAGATAGTCTTAGGTGAGAGACTTAGTCCACTTTTTTGTAATGGGCTATTTTTGGTAAGTGAATTTGTAATGGAGATGGATAAAAATGGGGAATGATATAAGCCGGATTTATACCTTCTATTGTAAATATCCTATTATTATCAAAATAAATATATATAGGCACGATGCCTTTTGTTGAAAAAAAAAAAAGGTGAGAGTTGATAAGAATGATGCCAAGATAGTTTTAATACTATTCAAAGCATTCAATATATAAGTGATGAAAATGAAATAGGTTTTTCAACTTGATGGAATTCAAGATTAAGATGTTGTGCAACAATTTTTGGTTCATACAAATCTACAAGGGTAGATTCTAAAGTGGGTTGTATTTGATGGTACATCCTAGATGAATGTATTATTCAAGAATATGCAAAGAAAATGGGTCAAATCAATAGTGTGTCCATCCCCATTCAAGTTAGCAATATTAAACTAGTTTGGTATATATCCTTGGGGATTACTATTTCCCACGTTATGGACATTGAAGGGTGTGTTTTTTAGTTGGAAGTGAATTTGGATTAAGGTGATAAAGTTTAATCCTAACATAAAGAGGGGCATTATATCATGATGTAATATCAACATAGACTTGAACATTAAAGTATCAACCAAAGGTAGTTTATTAAATGATGATGATGGTGAACCCATCAATGAGAGTCATTAGCCATGTAGAGGACAAAGTATTATATTGCAATTGTTTTTTAAGGACATGGAACAATTAGAGAGGATTGTTAATAAATTTTGGATTAGAAAGTGTTTTCTTAATGATGTTTTTTCATGAATATTGAAGAGCATAAGTGATTATCAAAGGAAATTAAAAGGGATTGTAAAATAGCTAATAAAAGAAGCCATTGAGGACCACAAACTATATTTTGATGAGAAATGAGAGTTCCCATTATAATTAAAAGACTAGCTTTGAAATTTTAAATGTGTATTAGGTCTTGGTACACGTTTGTAAATAAAATTAGTAAGTGAGAATAAGAATGGTGGATATAACCTTGGGATAGACAAGACCACACCACTTCTATTGAAGATGAATGAGATCTAGAGTTGAAGGCAATTTTATTCTAAATTTTCTTGATTCAAATGATTTTTTTAATTGGGAAGGGATGCCTCTAGAATTGCATGTGCATGGAATCTTGTTAATAGCTAACACACAACTTGTCCAAAGGAGACTATCCTAAATTAATTCAAACTATGTAGAGGTGAAAGACAAAACAAATAATATTTTGAAGGCATAATAATTAAATCAAAGTGTATACTTATTAATGAGTGTCACCATTGTGATAAGTATAGAGGAAAAATGATATAAAATGATGCACATGAATTTTAGTAGCTTTAATATGCTCAAATATCCATTCCACATTTTGTTAATTTAGATTCTATCCTAGATGAAGTAGATGGATACACTATTTTTTAATTTCTCAATAGAGGTAGCGGATGCAATAAGATAACCACAAATTTTGTGATTGAAAATATAGTATATGATTTCAATGAGATGTAATTTAGACCATATAATGCTACAAGGGCATTTTTAAAGATTATACTCTAGATCTTTGAGAGGTTGAAGATGAGAGATTTCAAAGTGCTTTTAGAGGAATTCTCATATATGGGGAAGCTTCAATACATTTTAGAGCTAAAGAGGAGTGTAAATATATGCATAAATACCAAATTGGAGTTGAATCTAAATAAGAAATCATTAAATATAGTCACTTAAAAAAATGTATAAAAGGAAACCATGTGCCAAGTTGAGTTAAAGGCAAGGACAAACAAAATTTAGGTAGTGGAGTAGATGGAGGTTACATAAGATATTTGAGATAAGATATTTGAGTGAGCTATTTTACCCAAGGAATGATAAATATTCAAAAAGAACTTTGCACAAGTGTCTTAATATAACACACATTAACAAGTAGTAGATTTCATTTAATTTTATGAGGAGCTAGTAAAAGCATTCAAAGAATTGAAGTTAATGTAGATAAGTATATTTATAATAGGTTTTGTGAATAGAGGTGAAGTATTCTACATCTATACATGAATGCATTCAAATTTGAAAGTGCCCAAAGATATTTTAGATGCCATAAGTGTGATGGGTCCTATGAACCAGTGAAGTTAACCTATTCTAAGTGATGAAAAAATAAGTGCAAAAATGAAGAAAACAACACCTAACACCTCGAGATAAGCCTAGTTGAATTCAAAACAAAGAAAGATAACAAAAAATAGATATTTACCTTGTCTTGAATTGATCTTTTGGTTGGCCCTTGATGGTTGTGTATACACCTAAAAATGGTCATCATATTCAATTAATTAAATACAACCCATTTGATTAATGCTTCAACTACATATAAATAAGGTCTTACTTTATTTATATTGTTCACTTTCCTTTTAATTCTTCTAATTCACATTCTTCTAAATAATTAAATAAACAAAATACCCTAAATGTGTTTATTTAATTAACCTTAATCCTGATTAAGAATTAGAGCACATTTCTACAACTTTTTGTATGCCACCTCATAAAGGTCACATGAAAATAAATAAGCCTAATTATTAATTAGAATTATCCTCACACACACTTCCACCAATGAGAAAAGGCACATGACTATATTCCCCCACACTTCCAACAAATTTGGAGCACATGGGTCTTTGTTTCACATGCTTGGGAATCCCATACATTTGGCATGTTTCCAATTGGTCAAGGGATTCTCTCCACACACATGGTATGTTGTCCTTGGTCAAGGGGACAACATCCTGATTCCTTTCTTCCCCATCGTCTATCATTTCTCCTTTGAATCTAGACCGTTGATGGGTGCCACCTCACAAAATGCTTGAGAAACCCTATAAATACACCCTTTTTCCTTAGCATTTATCATCCACCTTTTGAGTAATGTTATAATGCTATTTTGAAATACAAATTAGAATAATGTTATAATGCCATTTTCCATCCACACATTGAGTATTGTTACCATGCAGGTTTTTCGTAGGAGCTTGGAGCTTTCATGGAGTCCTATACTTAGTTTTCATATCATGTGTTACTTTGCATTCTCATCTTAGATTAATTAATTGCTTCATAGCTACATTTTATCATCCCCATTGCATCATAGTTACATTTTAGGTTAGTTTGTTTTATGTTTGCATTTGAGCATATGCATAATCATGGATAGTTCACTATAGTTGCATATCATCTCACTCATCTCCACTTGTTCATCTATCATCAACATCATCCTTCATTTATCGTTGCATCCATTATCCTTTCCATCATTTTGTTTCATTTAGGAGCATACCACTAATCATTCTAGCACACATTTGCATACCACCAATCCTTCCACCACACATTTTCACATAGAAATCATCTTAGCTTGCATATTAAGCATCAAATATCATTTTCTAGGTAGTCATTTTAACAATCTTTGTGCCCATAGAAATATGAGGGCCAAATAGTTTAATAAATCCCTAGAAATAGAGACCAATGATACATATTTGAAAGATTTGATTGTATTATGAAATAGAGTAGTTTTACTTGATTCAAACTTTGAATATAAACCATCTCATTAAGGTTTGTGTTGAAATTAGAATAAATCTCCACATTCAACACACGCACAGGTTGATTTTGTGTGCTCCTTCGATGGAAAGATGTGCTAAAAGTGGATTCAAAATGATCTTGATGAAATGTAGATTGAAATGAGATAAGTGGGTAGTTGAGGAGATGAACAAGATAGATGCAATGAGAGCATGAAGATGAGCAACAATGGTGGATGGAGAGCTTGAGAGAGGATGAGAGTATGGGAGCTTGAAAATTGGTTCAAGGTTGAATGAGTTGTGTTGTGAATGCATAATGTTCATAAGAGAATGAAAGGAAATTCTTTCATTTTATGGAGAGAAGCCCTAAAATGATGGACGATTGAGATCTTGCCACCATGGGCAAGATGGATAAGGACACATGAGGTGGAAGATGACATGTGATGGGAAGGTACTTATAAGTACCTTGGAATAAGGGTGATGTGACCTCTCAACGATCACACGGGGAAGAGGAGAATTTTGGATGAATAAAAATGAATTTAAAATTCACATGATTGAGAAATCTTGTGGATAAGACAAAGTTCCCAAAAAGAGAGGTGAGAAGTACCTTGGATAAGACAAGGTGCTTAAAAAAGTAATTACCCACATGTGACTAATGTGATAAGTCAAAGGGTTTTAGAAGACTTTGGCACATGTGAGTGATGTGACAAGTCAAAGGTTCTAAAACTTGCATGGGAATAAGGGGAGTCTTGGAAAGATAATAAGGAATTAAAAATTCTTTGGGGAATGGGGAGGAATCTTGGATGAATAAAAATGAATTAAAAATTTCTTGGAGGATGGGGATTGTTGACCAAGGTACTAATTAGACTTAACTGATCAGTGATTAGAAGAAAGTTAGTGGCCAATGAAGAAAAGAGCCAACTTGTAAAAGTTGGAGGATGTGACACATCCTAATTATGGATTAGCCATGTGCACATCCCTAATAATGGGATTAGGAGATGGATTAAGATTAAGGAAAAGTGATGCAGGATGTGACATGTGAGGAATTAAATAAATGTATTATTTATTTAATTCTTTTTAGGAAAAGGGGAAAATGAGTAAGGTATTTAATTATTTAACTAGATACCTTAGGGATTAGAAGAACTTTAGAGGTATTAATTAGATAATAGTGATATTAATTAATTAATGCAGATAAGGGGATATTTAGACAAAAAGGGGGAAATTTGGACAAATGCAAGTGTCCAAATTTGGATGTCTACATTTTTCCCCTCTTTGAGATGGTGTTACAAAGTAGCATAATTTAAAAGAATATTAAAACATAGAACCCAAAAGAAGATGGTTAGATTGGGAAAGATGCCCAAGTCATTCAAAGTAGTGACTAGGAAGAAAGATAATGTGAGTGAAGATGAAGATTAGGGAATGAAGATGCCCCCTCGAGAGGACATGCAAGTTTAAGAGAACACAGGCGTGCTCTCGAAATGGATGAGACGATGAAAGGGGAGATGAGGAAGATGATGCAAAGTGATGGATATGGGAGGATGACAAGCGATATGATATTGTGAAGCACAAATGGAGTTAAGGACGAAGGTGATGTTCCCTCGGTCAAGCTACAAGCCGAAATGGGTTGATAATGGATGGAGTGTTGTCAATGAGGGAACGATATATCTCGAAACAACACGAGGATAGGGAGAATACATCTCGATGATGATGAAAGTGTTGTTGATGAGGGAAGGATACATCCCAAAACAACATCGAATGATAGGGAAGGATACATCCCGATTGTTGATACATCTCAAACAAAACTAAAGGATAGGGAAAGATACATCCCAATGATGATGATGATTGGATCAAGGCTTGTAGCAAGGCTGGTAACAAGACCAAGGATGTGATTAGATGATTTGGATGAGATTGAATGGATGA
Source organism: Sequoia sempervirens (assembly GCA_007258455.2). Lineage (NCBI taxonomy): Eukaryota > Viridiplantae > Streptophyta > Pinopsida > Cupressales > Cupressaceae > Sequoia > Sequoia sempervirens. The sequence goes on along the minus strand of VDFB02271358.1, from coordinate 1,110,443,792 downwards.
GGATTGGATTAAGAGATGAGATGGATGAAAGGAATAAAAATGATGAAGGAAAGATCATGAAATGCAATGGAATTGATCATGAAATGCAATCCTAATGCAATTTTCTATTTTTGGAGCACTGATTTTTGCTATAGCATAAGACACCAAGTGCCAGGGTATGAAGAACCAAGGTGGATCAGTGTCTAATGCATAAAAAAAACACAACAGACAAGAAGGCTATTCCCAACACCCCAAAGTCATGAAGACCTTGGTCGAGCTAGGCATTGGAATAACCACAAGCACGAGAGGATGCCCCAGCGTAACACAAGACCATAGGGATCTTGGTGGGTACAATGCGAGACAACCAAGAAGATAACAACAAAGCAAAAAGATCAAGATATGCCCCTATGTTTACCTGTCAAAGCACACCATGATATAATGGATCATGGCGACCATGACAAGTGATGATAGGGAGCTCAAATGATAAACAAAATCCAAAAGCATCAAAATATCACAATCAATTTCAAATGTCCTTTGCCATAGGATCAAGAGGATGGGTGGGGTTGATGAGGTCTATTAGGAAGGATGCATCTTGTTGAGACCAAAGATGGATACTAAACTAAAAAATCGATATGACACAAGAGATTCAAAATTGATTGGATCTGATGATACAAGTGGATCTCATTTGTGAAGAACCAGCGAGATAAGGGCATAGCTTGATGACACGACACAAGAGACACAAGACACAAGACTAACACAACTGAATGACCTAGGGGCTCGGGGGCTGATCAAAGATTAGCCTTGCCTACGTGAAAGCACAAAGCCCTCGTAGTTCAATAAGAGACAATGGATAAAAGTGGAAAGAGGACAATGGAGACCGATGATAGATGATAAAGATAGGACGGACAAAAGGAGCCCCAGGGGCAGATCAAATGATTGACCTTGCCTACGTGAAAGCACAGAGCCCTCGTAGTTCGATAAAAGACCATGGATAAAAGTGGAAAGAGGACAATGGATACTGATGATAGATGATAAAGATAGGATGGACAAAAGGAGCCCCGAGGGTGGATCAAATGATCAACCTTGCCTATGTGAAAGCACAGGGGCAACGTAGTTCAACAAAAGATCAACAAAAAATGATGGATAAAGGATGATGAGATGACCAGGATAAGTGGATAAAATGATGGGACTAATACGATAAGACATGACTGACTTGTTGGATTGGATAGGATGATGATGATCACATGAAGCTCAGGGATGGGATAGTTATCCAAATCAGCAAAGATGAATTGGGATGATGATACGATGGAGAGATGAGTGAGGAGAAGTGATAGGAGATTGGAAAGATGTGTGAAAGATGCGAGAGGGACAATGATGAGATCAATGACATTGGATTGTATGGAGAGAAGCCTATAGCTAGGTACCAATGACAAGGGATTAGGAGATGGGATGAGGATAGATATAAATAGATAGGGAGGTAAGGACGGGGATATGGAGGGGATTGTTTGGATAGAGAGGAAGATAAGGATGGGGAGATGGAAGGAATTGTTAGGATAGATAAGAAGATAAGGATTTTGGATGGGTAAGGAGATAAGGATAGGTGGGAAGATAAGGATATGGAGATGGAAGGGATGGTTATGAGGGATGGATAGGAAGATAAGGATGGGGCGATGGAAGGGATTGCCATGATGGATGGATAGAAGGATAAGGATTTGAATGAGGAAAAGGTTACCAAATGGATATATGAAAAGGGATGCTATGATGGATAGGAAGACTAGGATGGAGGGATGAAAGATATTGTTTGGATGGGTAAGGAGATAAGGATAGGTGGGAAGATAAGGAGGGGGGATGGTAGGATCGACGAATGATGTCTCCAAGGACTAGGTTACAAAGAAGAAGATGCCTCACTCTAGATATGCAATATATAATGAGGCATGAGGGATAGAAGATAGAAGGATAGGAAACTAAAGGAGAGAGATGGATATGGATAGGATGCATGGATAAGGAAGGGAGAGGAATGGGAGCATGATGGGTGGACAAGGAAGGTAGACAGATGTGAACAAGGATTAGGATAGTGTGTGGATGAGGGGAATGTATGCCAAGAGGTGTTCAAAGCATGTTAATATCTTTTCCCTTATCAATATCAAGATCACAAGGAGGATAGAGGGATTGGGATAAATGGGATATGGCAGATAAGATGTGGATAGTAGAGGGGGATGGAGGAGATGGTTGAAGGGGATGCAGTTGCCCCCAAGTGCAGAAGGAAATTAGATGGGGGATTTACACATGATGTCTATTTGTTAGGTTTTCATTATGGTACTTATCCAAGGCACTCGTTTTCCAAGTTTCCAGCATTGGAAAAATTATTTCTCTTTACTATTTTCTCAAAAAAAAATTATTTTTTTGTATTTTTGACAATTTTTTGACAATTTTTTGACTTTTTTGGATTTTTGGATTTTTTGGTAGAATAAGGATAGAGATGGATAAGGATGTGGATAAGTGGATTTAGAAGATATGCAATAAGGACATGGATAAAGGACTCAAGCATTGAATTTCGTATGAGGTAAGAAGAGCCCATGTTTGAAGTGACTATTGGATGTTGGTACGACCTTATGAGGATTATGCAAGAGAATGGATGAAAGGAGTTGGATGAGGGAGATATGCGGGATAATGGATGGGATGTTGGAAAGTGTATGGATGGAATGATGGGGAGGATGTATGATAGGGAGATGTTTTCAGGACCAACATTGGCACATATGGTGGTATATGTGAAAGGATAGGAGGATTAACGGACGGAGAATGTGGGGATAATGGAAGATATGGGATAGTGAATTTTGGGACATAAGGACCCAAAACAGATTTAGGAGATGAAAGGGGTGTATGATTAGATTTTGGATAAACAACTTTGGATGTTGTTACAAATATTTCATTTGAAGGTATTGCATCTTTGTTCTTTGGGATCCACATGGTTTTGATCTTTGCTTTGGTGGGCCTTGTGGCCTATGGATTGGATTTGGATTTTGGATTTGACTTTTATTTTCTTCACCATGCCTTTTAGAGGGGACATGGGGAGCTTTAGATTCATGTGGATGTTTAGATTTATGCATTTTTACTTTGGTATCCAAAGTGCTTTTAATAGCAATGGGATGGGTGTGAGGAGATGGATGATGTGGAGTGATGGAGGTAGGATTATGGGGATTATGTGTAGATGAAGGATGTGTAGGTATGTTCCTTTTTTGATCCTAATTAGGGAACATAAGAGTGGGATGTTGATTATGGGTGACATGGAGGGGTGATGGATGTATGAAAGGATGAATAGGATGAGATGGAGGAGGTGATTTTGGGATATAAGGGCCCAAAATAGACATAGTACCTGGAGGATGCGTGATGGTGGGTGGAGGGACATAAGGACCCAAAATGGATGGAGTAGATGGAGGAATGTGGATGGTTGTTTTGAGGTGATATGATGGAGGAGGGGGGATGGCAACAAATGATTGGGTGGAGTGATGGGAAGAGCGTGTATTTCTTTTGGAAGAGGCTCGTTGAGGACGTATAGAGGTTGTACCAACATTTTTAGATTGCAAGTCTTGAGAGATACATCCAAGACCTTGCATACAGATTTGTTCTTTGACTTGGATGGGCTCTAAAATACCTTGCTCATGAAGGCCTAAACCTTTTCCTTGATAGTTCATTTTCTTGATCATTCGATCCATGATAGGATTTTTGTTATGCTAGAAGAATGATGCGAGGCCATTATTAGATGGAGGATGATGGGTGGTATATATGCTTTGTTTTTCTTCTGCAAGGAGATCACCATGAAAGAATGTGAGGGTACCAAGGAGATATAAAATTGGTGAGGGAATAGTAGGTTTAGGTGACAATAAAGGATCATGAGATGGAGATTATGGGATAGCAACATCTGGATGGGTGGTATTAGGAGAGGGATTAGGTGATATGATAGGATCGAGATTTGTGGTAGTAGGCGATAAGGGATCATGTGATGGAGTGATCAGATCTTGAGTATCAAGGGGATCATGGGATGGAATGGATGGGGGATTATGATCTGAGATGGACTAGATGGGACGGCAGGATCTCGATGTGGAGAGGGGGATATGTTGGTATGCTTTGGATCAGGCTCTTGACATGACTCATCTTGTGTGGGTGGCATGATGATGGAGTCTTGGAGGGACTCTTCAAGTGGGGAAGGTGGAAGGATGGAGGATTCAAGGAATTCGTGGGAATGGATTTCAATGGTACTAGGAGTGGGAGAAGTGGATTGGATTTGGGTGTCTTTGTTAGGCTCGACGGATCTTAGAGTAGGAGATGGGGACTTAATGGATTCAATGGGTTTGATGATTTCAATGGTTTGAGTGATGTTAGGGGTTGTAACATCAATGATAGGTGTGATACGGAGAAGAGTCTCATAACTAGTGACCGTGGATGACAGGTTGGGATGACATGGTTCCATGACATCATGATGTGGAGTTGGGGACATCTTCTTTGTCATAAGTCCTTGGAGAACTTTTGGAGTGAGAAAATTGCATACTCTAGGATGAGATGGCGTGATAGGAATAGATGAAGGATTAGGGATTGATGGAGGACTTGGATTATGGATTGGTGGACTAGGGTTAGATGGAGGAATGAGATTGGATATAGGATTGGGAGTAGATGGAGGGTTAGGATTAGATGGAGGGGTTAAGGTAGGGATATTGGAATGGTGAACTAGAATAAGAAGATGTGTATATTGGATTAGGATAGGTTGATGGGGGTGTAGGATTAAGAAAGGAAGGTGTGGGCGTAGGATTATAATGGATAGACTGATGAGGAGGATTAGGATAGGTTGATGGGGGTGTAGGATTAAGATAAGAAGGTGTGGACGTGGGATTATAATGGATAGACTAATAAGGAGGATTAGGATAGGGGGACATGGATGGGGAATTGTAATAGAAATATTGGGGTGGTAGATTAGGATAGGAAGATTGGGAGGATAGATTGGGATAAGAGGATGTGGGTGGTGAATAAGAAAATGACGTAGAGGAAGGATATGATGGAGATGCAGGCGAGGAAGATAATGGGCATCCCTTGTCATAGGTAACATAAGGAGCATTATTAGGTGTGGATGAAAATGTAATAGGATAGCTCGGAGGGGGGATTAGTTTTTGGAAAGCGGTTGGAGAAAGCTTACTAGCGATGATAGCGTCAAGGGGATGTATGTCGTATACCTCTTGATCGACGAGACTTTTGTTATTGTTGTCGACGTAATTAGGGTTTCCCTTGACTACTATTGATGAAGGATAAGGATTCATGATGATGATAGGATAAATAGGATGGATCAAATATTTTGGGTGGAAATGGACTAAAGCTCAAATCAGGATTTAGGTCAAGCTCAGATCGGGATTGGATTAAAGCTCAAATTAGGATGATTGGATGATGCAATGGGATTAATTCTGATGATCGGATTTGATTACGAAAGGATGATCTCGACACCGAATCTACTTTGAGATGGAAGTAGATTGACTGGGTCGAAGGTGATTGGATTAGATCGGATAAAATCGATTGATGAGACAATTGACAAGATTGAATAATGGATCATATAGGATGATGAAAGGGGTTCTAAACCAAGTTCAGAGATTACCCTTGGTGACCTAGGGTGCTGATTGATCAGATTAAAGGATAAATGGATGATTGCGGCATCGAATCCACCTTGAGATTGAAAGTGGATTGATTGGGCCGACAACAATGATTGATTGACTAAGGACGAATGACAATCCTAAGTAGATATTGATGATGACGATCAGATTCAAACACCTAGGTCACTTCAGATAATAACTTCTAAAATGGAGTTCAAGGGATTTAGATGGGGAAAACAATGATGGATACCTAACCTAGAGATGCTCTCGGATGATGTACCTATGTGATTCAGATGATGAATGAATGACTTTGGGAGAATGCAAATGGACCAAAGCTTAGATTTGGGATTGGATCAAAGGACATGATAGGATTGATTCTAAACCAAGTTCAGGGGTTTTAACTAGAGGACGTAAGATGCTGACAATCAGATTTTTCTAGATTTGGTAGTTTTCAAAAATTATCAAATTTTTCCATTTTAGGTAACTGCACAGGCATATCTTTGAGAGTCCAGTTTTTTCCTAAAAACTTCCTAAAAATAAGGTAGGATGAATTTCCAACTAACATCCTAAGTTTGAGACATGTGTTTTGAGTTATTAACAAAAACAATTTTTCAAAAACTAGAAAAAAACATTAAATTGTGATTTTGAGGGTCAAGATAAAAGTTTGAATCCCCAAAAATGTGTCGAAACAGGGGCCAATTGACTAAAGGTGGTTGGGAATCCACATACCATCTTATATCACAACCACCCATAAAATTTTAGCCCAATCGGACACTTGAGTCAAAAGTAATGGCCTTCAGAAGTTTCTACATAAAAATCAAAACCCTGAAAATGAAGTCTAGGTGATTGGGATGGATGATTTGATGATAGATATGGACTCTAACGATGTTCTAAGAAGCACCTGTGGATTAGTTGATAAAAAAATGACTTTCATAAAAATGTTGATGGATGCTCGGAACGAGGAAACGACCACTCGGAACAGGCAAACAGATGCTCAAAACGGGGGAATAAAGGATCGAAAGATAGGATGAAGACTTGGATCAAGGAGATGAATGTTGGGGATGGGGAATGGGTGTTCGAAACAAAGATATGAATGCTCAGAATAGGCAAATGGATACTCAGAATGAGCAAATGGGTGGTCGAAACAAGCGAACGGGTGCTCAAAATGATTGAATGGGAGGTGAAATTGGTCGTTTGGAGGGAAGGTATGCCCCTTTAGAGGGAAGGTTCACCCTTTTAGAGGGAAGGTATTCCCCTTTGGAGGGAAGGTACACCCTTTTAGAGGGTAGGTATGCCTATTTGGTAAAAAGATTGACAATTCTGATAAAAAATAGGCTGACAAAGACTGATGCAGAGGGCAAGTATGCCCCTTTAGAGGGAAGGTACACCTCTTTAGAGGGAAGGTTCACCCTTTTAGAGGGAATGTATGCTTGTTTGGTAAAAATATTAACAATTCTGATAAAAAAATAGGCTAAAAAAAGCTGATGCAGAGGGTAGGTACGCCTCTCTACAAGAAACTTGGACTTGACTTAAGTGAAAACAGCTATGGCAAGGACTAAAAACATAGCAAGCAATAAGGCTGACTAACTTGACTAGTAAGGTATGCACTGATTTTGCACAAAAAGACAATTCAGACAATATAATCCTACAATTAGTATGAAGGGTATGGCCGACATAGTTTTCTAATCTAGGCTAAACAAGGCAATCTAGGGAGTCATCAATATACACTCGGTACGTGAGACACAACCGTGAACACCGATTCATCACAAGCGTGAGTCGGGAACCCCAACAAGATATTGAAGGGCTCATACCAATTCTTCACGTCTATCTAGGTATCACCCTAGCTTCAATGCTCCACTTGACACAACATGACTGGATTGGGGTACAACTTTGACTCTCCCCCCTTTATATACCTCATTGGTACGCGTAGTTGGAATCGTCCCTTAGGGTGATGAAATCCCCAAGCAGGTCCCACTAAGAAGAGAATGCTAACTATTTTCGACTACTCCTTAGGCTCACACAAAGTGCAAGGGGAAAGCTTGAATAATATAACACCCCCTTGGGTAAGCTACAATTTCTCTTCACCTAGAATCGCCAAATGGCACAAGGGGATTGGATATGTCAATAGCTTACCTACAAACACAACAAACAATGTTTTGACTCCCCTACTTAGACTATGTGCCTAGATTGTAAAGAAAATGACAAAGTAACCGACTAATTAACAATCAGATCCATCTGCCCTGCAACAAATATGTTAGAATTTTATATCTTGGTCTTCAATAAGCGTTGAGGGCTACACAAATGTTAGAAAATCTTACACAAATGCCAACATGATAGGTTACGATTAGTACTAATCGAAAACAATCGAAAACAGAAACTGAAAATGAAATTTACCCCTTGTTTTTACCTTGAAAAGTCTCTATCCAAGGCAGGTTCGCCCCTCTTGGAGGGCGGGCTCACCCCTCTATAGAAAACAGTTAGTAAACAGAGTAAAAACAAAACTGACTTGATGTTTGATCTTTGTCAAGGGCAAGTTCACCCCTCGGGGAGGGCGAGTACGACCCTCTACAACAAAAAGTCAAAAAACAAAGGCTAAAACTAAAAACAAAATGTTGTTTTACATGTTTAGAGGGCAGGTTCGCCCCTCTGGGAGGGCAAAAACTAAAAACAGAATGTTGTTTTACTTGTCTAGAGGGAAAGTTTTCCCCTCTGGGAGGGTAGGTATGTCCCTCTACACCAAAAAGTCAGAAAATAGAGGCAAACTAAAAACAGAATGTTGTTTTACCTGTATGGAGGGAAGGTTTTCCCCTCTAGGAGGGCAAGTATGCCCCTCTGCAGCAAAAAGTTAGAAAACAAAGGAAAACTAAAAACATAATGTTGTTTTACCTGTCTGGAGGGCAGGTTTGCCCCTCTACAGCAAAAAGTCAAAAACAGAGGCAAAATAAAAATAGAATGTTGTTTTACCTATCTGGAGGGCAGGTTCGCCCCTCTGGGAGGGCAGGTATGCCCCTCTACAACAAAAATTCAGAAAACAAAGGCTAAAACTAAAAACAAAATGTTGTTTTACCTGTCTGGAGGGTAGGTTTTCCCCTCTAGGAGGGCAGGTTCTCCCCTCTATGTCCTTAACCTGTAAAAATTCAAAAAATAGCAAACATGAAACTAAAAAGGAACCATTTATGGGTCCCACTGGACGTGCCAGAAATGTGAACCAATGAAGTCAACCTATTCTAAGTGATGCAAAACAAAGTGCAAAAATGAAGAAAACAACACCTAACACCTCGAGATAAGCCTAGTTGAATTCAAAACAAAAAAAGATAGCAAAAAGTAGATATTTACCTTGTCTTGAATTGGTCTTTTGGTTGGCCCTTGATGGTTGATTTTGTGTGCTCCTTCAATGGAAAAATGTGCTAAAAGTGGATTCAAAATGATCTTGATGAAATGTAGATTGAAATGAGATAAGTGGGTAGTTGAGGAGATGAACAAGATAGATGCAATGAGAGCATGAAGATGAGCAACAATGGTGGATGGAGACCCTGAGAGAGGATGAGAGTATGAGAGCCTGAAAATTGGTTGAATGTTGAATGAGTTGTGTTGTGAATGCATAATGTTTATGAGAGAATGAAAGAAAATTCTTTCATTTTATGGAGAGAAGCCCTAAAATGATGGACGGTTGAGATCTTGCCACCATGGGCAAGATGGATAAGGACACATGAGGTGGAAGATGACATGTGATGGGAAGGTACTTGTAAGTACCTTAGAATATGGGTGATGTGACATCTCAATTATCACATGGGGAAGAGGAGAATTTTGGATGAATAAAAATGAATTTAAAATTTACATGATTGAGAAATCTTATGGATAAGACAAGGTTCCCAAAAAGAGAGGTGAGAAGTACCTTGGATAAGATAAGGTGTTTAAACAGGTAAGTACTTACCCACATGTGACTAATGTGACAAGTCAAAGGGTTCTAGAAGACTTTGGCACATGTGAGTGATGTGACAAGTCAAAGATTTTAAAACTTGCATGGGAATAAGGAGAGTCTTGGAAAGATAAAAAGAAATTAAAAATTCTTTGGGGAATGGGGAGGAATCTTGGATGAATAAAAAATAATTAAAAATTCCTTGGGGGATGGGGAGTGTTGACCAAGGTATTGATTAGGCTTAGTTGATCAATGATTACTAAACTAGTGATGACATATTTCTTAAAGCTTGTATGTATTTTGGTTCAAACTCCTTTACCAAAGACAAATAAAGTAAGATCCATTATCTTTAATGATGATCAAGGTGTTAGGTTTGTTGAAGTCAAACCCCCTTTATGTGACAAAGAAGGTGATATGCAAGATCTAACTATTAAGTTACAAAGGTTATCCAGAAAAAGAGAAAAGAGAGAATATATATGGGATATAATCAAGTTTTCCCTTGATGCTATGATTCAAAATATGGACAAGGAAAAAATAATTGAAGGGTAGTTAATGGAGAATGTGGAATTTTTGACTTCTTACACAAAATATTTGGCAAGGTGCATTGAGTCATCATCTTTGGTATTGATACCTCCATTAAAATTATACATAAGGATATAGCTTTGGTAGGTGAGTTTGAAAACAATATAAAAACCACCAAAGTGTAAAAAAAAATGATTTAACTAAAATCCAATTTGTTTGGAGATGTTTTTATCATTTATCATAAAATCTAGAATGAGCTCAATTTAGTAGAAGATTAAGATGAGAAAATTGATGCTAAACTAAAGACTCTAGAATAAACATTCCCACTAATTTCGAAAATGGTTAAGGTTGATTCTCTATTCTCATTTCAAAAGAAGTTCTTGATGGGAAATATCTTAATCTAAGTCAAGAATGGAAGTAGGGATATGATTACATAACCAAAACTTTGAGGAGTGGAAATAATAAGTTGAAGAAAGCCAACATGTTGATTTTGAATACCATAAGAAATATGTGGGAATTTATTGAAAATATATCACAAAAATTATATGATACAAATGATTAAATTAGTTCCAAATTATCCTAAAGGATCAATTTTTAAAAAAAAAATAAGAAGAGTCATTTAATGAGTTTTAGTTTAATAGAACTCCAACCAATAAGATCATGAAATTAAAAGACAGAGGAAATTAAGTGAGTATAATAAGGTTCCCAATAAATTGCTCAAAATATATATATGCCATGCTTGTGCATTATAGGTATTTTGGAGGTATTTTCAAGAAGCAATCAAGGAAATACTAGAAAATTTTCATTTGTATTTGCAAAAGAATTTGAGGCTCAAGAAAGAGACAATTTGTGGCAAAGGAAACCAACAAGAAGAAGCCTTTTAATCAAAGTTTTTTTTTGATAGATAAATAGTTGCTAAGGGGAAGCACCCAAAAAGTACAAAAATAATTCAGCTGCTTCATACCCACGAATGGGGAGCACATGCAATGACAAAGATACTAATGAGCCCAAAAGCTGACCAAAATAACCAACAATAACTTGATGTTTAAAAGAACTTGAAAACTAATTTGTTGAAGGACAAAACTTAGAAAAATTTGCACAGAATGTATACACATCTCAGGTGGCCTTTTTGGCCTTCCCCTTCCTCATAATCCTGGTGAGGAGGGCATCCATAGTCCATTATGTTCCCTCCTCCACAACATCTCTGTCTTCAATACAAAGCTTCTCAGCTTCATATTTGTGCCCCTTTTTCTTTTTGGCAACAATATTTGGTTTGGATATAACACTAGTAGTTTGGGCGACAATTTTTTTTAGCAAGAACAACCACATCATCGAGATCCAAGAAGTCATCAAAATCCTCATCCAACTCATCCAAAAAGGGATAAGATCCCTCATCATCCAAAAAGGGATGAGATCCCTCAGAATCAGAATTATTTCCAACCTCCAAAATTGGAAGAGGGTTAGCAGAGAGCTGAGGGGGCAGAGCCTTATAGGATGAAGGAGGCACCGAGCCCCTAAAGGCTACTATCAGGGCATTAGGGGAATGCAAGGGGTCCAATTGACCAAAAAAAAATTATGATTTCGCCAAATGAAATCTGCCCCTATAACACCTACCTTCTTAACCCACCTCTTGAGCCTGAAATTTCATGAAGTCATAGCCTTAGGGGAAGTGCAACCAATAATTTTGTGACCTAGCTTGTTGCAACAAAAACACCTGAAGGGGAGACCCTCATAATTAAGGAATTGAGTCTAAGTCCCGAAGTTTGAATGGATCAGAACAAAGTGGTGTATTGGTTTGGATATGTCGATGATGGCATAGACTCTGGTGAATCGACAATGAGGGGCACCATCATCCACCATAACAAAGGATCCAAAATGCTAGACCATATCTTTGATGAGCTCAGGCACACACATAATCAGAGGTAGGTTGTACAGCCTGATCCAGATGGGAACAATGATGATCTTAGTTGTAGCAGGATCAAAGAATGGTGACCAATCTGCTAGGAAGAGGCCAAACTGACCAAAAAACCAAGGGCCCTGCAATTTGACAAAGTACAATCCTCCATAGAGGCAAAGTGAAGCAGGAAAAAGCCATAATCCAAAATGTCGATGTTTGGAAGGGTCAGATTGTTCCAAGTAGTCTTCATCCAGTCAAAGAATTGAGCAACCTCAGGCCTCTTACATAAACAATGAACAAATAGAGATCTGTTTCCAAATTCATACAAAAATTCTCCAATGCGTGAATGAGAAAATGAAAGTCCACAGGGGTGTTCGTCAAGCGAATCACCGTGTCACCCATAGAGTAGATTTCAGGTGTAGGAGGGTCTGAAGAAGGAAAATCAGAGGGCAATCATGAGTGACCTGAGTTTTACATAACTCAAAGAAAACATAAAGGGATTTTTCCTGTTCCGACAGTTGTTGATGAGGAGGGGAGCAACTAACCCAGGAGAGTTTGGAGGCAAATCTGGCACAGTCGTAGGCAAGATATCCACATGTGACCCCTCCACAAGCCTCACATCATGCACCTTTCCATTATGTTCGGGCTTCACACTAGATCAAAGCCCTCGACGTCATCCTCCAACCGCAGTCCCATCCATGCAAGGTTCTACTCCTTTGCACATCACACATTCGATGATTAAGGCTCCTATTAAAAATTGCCTTTTAATCAAAATTAATGACTTTCAATTGAACACCATTTTTAGGCTAAAATATAATGTTTAAAAATGGGGAGAGTTATTGATGCAGAGCAAAATAATCAACTAAACCAACTTGACACAACTTGAACAATGATCCATCATCAACAATGACAAATTGCAATTCGAGTCATCTTGAGAACATTGCTACAATGGCCTAATGGGAACTTAACAAAGAGATAAGCATAAAAATTGTGAATATTGGATTGTACATGCCTTCCACAATATATTTCATTTATCCCAAGTTCAACCATAAACAAACTATGCATAGATTTGTTCAAACATCAAGAAAACTAGGTTTTTTGACTATTTTCAAGCAAAATGAAACACACAATCTACCATAACTTATGCAAATGAATAAATTAATCTTTTTCCTTTTAATTGTTTTTAGAACATGTAAAAATATAACTTTTCACCAATTTTCATCATTTTTTGACAGTGGAATAAAAAGATATGAATTTTCCTTATTTGCTGGAAACCCTAGTTCCTAAACAGGGTTGTTAGGAAGATTGACATGGTAGACCAATCAAACGATCTTTTCTTTAGGGCTGGTAAGAACAAAAAATTTCTATAATACAATTATCTTTCCATACATATAATTTTCAGGACTGTACCATTATGTAAAAATCCGTACTAAGCAAAATATCAACAAATTTGCAAGAAAACAACAAGAAAATGACCCCAAAAATGATTCAAATCTTCATTCCAACTTCACAAACCTTTTGAGTTGAGTTTACAAGGAATATTTATTCCCTTACAATTATTTCCTCACATCCAAGCAACCCTTTAACCAATTTGTTAACCAAAATGACATTTTGACACTTTTTACAAAGTTGCTTGACAACTTTTTAACAACATTGTGCAACTTTTACATCTTTTATCCAAATGACCCCAAACTTTCACAAATGACTCCAAATGATCATTAATGGTCAAAAATGACCTTATTTACATGAAACAACACAAAAAAAGACAAAAACTCAAAAATTGATCTCATATGCATGAGGGTGCCCTTGCACCAATTATATCTAAATTTTGTGAAGTCCAAGGTTTTGGGAAAAAGATTAAGGACCCATATTGGAGATTCATGTTTTTAACCCATTTGTTTGCTTTATATTGTAATGACCAAAGATTAGTTTAGTGATTATGTAAGGGATATATTTTTGTGTAAATATAGGTAAAGTGGACTCATATGAGGACTCCTTACATTTTTACAAAGTCTTGGTACAAGAAAAAAAGAGCTTTTCATATTTTGGGAAGAAAAATAACATATTGTAGGTTTTGGGTTTCAAATCAAGCATGCGCCTTTCTATTGCATTTTTCTTATGTTAAATGTGGTGATTTATTTTCTTGCAATCCTTTTATAGATTGAAAGTATGTGCAATAAATAGAATACATTTATAAATTCTAAAAATCACAGGTTATGTTTTATTAAAGTCTAAATTAAATATACAATTGCATTTGCACCTACATATTATTTCTTTGTTTTTAAATCATTATTTTTATCAATTTCAATAAAATCATCCAAAACTTTCCACATACATACATGTAAAGTATATATTATATGCACATTCTGAAGTTTTTCTTTTCAATATGATAATCTCACCTTCTTGAGGTGGAATTTTCACCCTTATAACTATTAAATGAATCAACAAGTACCAATTCACTTGCCAACAAATTATAATATTGATCTTTTCAAATATCTAAGCTCTCAACTACAACCTTTTGATCTACCTTTGAACTCTCTTCTCTAATGATATAGCCACCCTTTTATTAAAAAAAAGCTTTAGTAAGATGTCACCAAGCAAAGTTGTAGTACATAACCCTAGGCATGTGATATAAGGATTAATGATCCAATATTAAATAATTTTAATTATTTTAGAATTAGGCACATTTTAGAAACATGTAAAATGACAACCTCTAATGTACTTTGAGATGCGAATCTCAAAACATAATGTGACTTTGTTCATGGACGTACTCTTAAGACCACTAATTAAATGGGGAACCTTACATTTGACACAAGATTCAAATCTTTTGGCATATAATCCAATTAAGGTACACTATTTTATAATAAAATATGTTAGAATTGCATTAAGACATTTAATTTAAAATTTTAAAATGAAACTTTGATGAAATATTTAAGGCTAAGTAGGGTGGACAAAAATAAAGATCACACAATAAGGCACAAACCCTAGAAAGAAAACATATACCAATAAATTAGCAACACATAGGAACATAAACCCTAATAAACTGTGAAAATTGTAAAATTAATTAGAAAGTGTAGATTTAAAATCCAAAATTAAGGTATCCCTAAAGTAAAACCCTAGGGTGGTGTATAATAAGACAAGTTCAGAAAAATATAAAGGAATGGATAAATTGTAGAATGAAAACACATGAAAATTGTGGTTATGACTTAAGACATGGAATGGATAAACAAAGAATCAAATCTAGACCATGACGACGAGTGTAGGTGGAAACAATACCAGTATTAGGTTATTTTGCGAACTTTTGTGCAAAAATCCTTGTTGCTAGAATTTAATTAAATTACATGATATTCATAATTAAAATGAGAAGGATTAGGCAATTTATTTTTGGAGCCAGAAGTGAATGTTGATGCCATGCATAATTGGTTTGTTAATGCTTAGGAAGTGATATCCTTGCTATATTCACTATTTAAAAAATACAACAACCACAAAATCTTGAGTAGATTAGACTTGCATTGTCTATGATTGACCTCACACTCCACATAAATGTTATGAGGTAGGAAATTGTTTTGAAACCCATAAGTTTGACCCAAATGTTTGTGTACTTTATGATATGACTCACACCACTCTTTGCTATTTGCTTACTTGCATAAGGATAGACAATATCAAAATATATCTAAGAGAAATTGTTGAATTGTGAGAGTTCACATTCTTCTTAGTCAATACCTTGGTTTAATAAATTTATAAATTTTGGTGAGAGCTTGAAGACAACAAGCTCAAGTATACAATATCCTAGATAGTTTTGATGTAAACATTAGTTCCTTTTAGTGTTCCAAAATGAAATGTTCCTATGATTGAAAGTTCTTTGTAGTGGTCTAAGCTTGTTTGATTCATTCTCAAATGCCCAAATGAATGTCTTTAAATACCAAGACATAATAAAGTCACATAAATGTATATCAAGTTGACTCCCAATGGCTAGTATGAGAGAGAGGAGCCAATAATTTAAATTTTTTAAGTTTTAAATTTAAAGCAAGTTCTGTGTTGTATGAGATTGCTTCTATCTATTGTTGAATTGATTTAAGATGGGGAATACAAAATTGTGAAACAAAAATTAAGTACATAGAAACATGAACTAATAATAAGATAAATATAAAATAAATAAATACTAATACGATAGCGACAAAAATCAAATATACAAAAATACATATACACAAAAAATAAATAAGAATTATAAAAAATAAAAATAAAAAAAAATAAAAAAAAATTGAAGTTTAACACAAAAGTATACCACACACTACTTTATAATCATGTTAAAACATTCTATCAAAATAAACCTAAAACTATGAATATTCAAATTTCGCCTGAGAGTACTCAAGATACAGACTGCTGGGCCGCTGGGTTAGGTCGCGGGGATGTATAAAAATATATATATATATATAATATCAAAGTTTAGCAATGTGTTAGTTTCTTGGACTTTCATTTACAAATGTTCCCATCCAAAACTAAATGCAGGGCCTCACTACATTCAAAGTATTTATAGTCTTCGTTCAACAGGTTGGACCGGTCACCAAAGCCCGGACATCTAGGGTTTATTTACCAGTCATTCCTATGAATGTGGGATCATTATTATTATGTTGAGTGGGCGGTTTGATTTTTAAGAAGGCAATAGGCACATATGCACGAGGAGGAATGCGAATATGCTGGAGCATATTCCTGCGGGCCCGCACAGCACAATCTGGTCCACGCAGACACAAAAATCCGTGTTTACTAGTTATAACATTGACTGACGGATTTTCAAACTGCTAGGTCTAACCTGCGCACCGGTTAAGCTCGGAGGCCGGATAGGGAGCTGCAGATGATGATGCATGAATGGCTAGTGTAGGAAAAGGACTGAAACTGACTGGGGAAAATAATAAAATGGTGACAACTTTAAGGAGGTCAATCGAATTCCGGGCCCCACAAAAAGAGGAGGAGGGGAAAAGAGAGAATTTTTCTTTTCTTGGTCTTTTGTTTTTTGTTTGTTGGGTGAGTGCATTGCATTATGGCTGGACAATTGATGATCAAGGCATGAGATTCTTCGTTTGGGTTGTGTAGTGGTTGGAAGTAGGGAAAAAGGCCAAATGCATTAGTCAGAAGAATAAAATTGCGAATTTTGGGTCATTGAGATTGAAGAGGAGGGGATCCCGTTCCCTTTTGTAGGAGCAAGGCAAACTTTTCTCTTTTTTTTTGGGTTTGGGATGTCTCAGAGGCTTTTGAGGGATGAGTTTTAGATCAGAGGGTGTTTTTGGAACAGCACAGAGGCAGATATCTGGAGTAGCAGCATTCGGAGCCAAGGCTTATAGCATGGTGATAACTTGATTCCTTTCAGAAGGAAAAATAAAAAAATGGGTTTTCGGTTCGGATTAGTTTTTCATGTTTTGTTTTATGTAGTTTTGTACACTTTTGGGCTTTCTGCGATGGACGAATCCATGTATTTGGATTTCCAATATGACTTCCGCTTGTGGGTGTCTGTGATCTGGACTCTCTCTGCTGTTCTTGGTGATTGCCTTGTGCGTTTCGTTGATCATGGCTGTTTTCTTGTATTTTGAGTGATTTACATGGTTGATTTTGTGGGTTTGCTAAATCATGGCCGTTCTGTGGTGTTTTGAGCGATTTTCATGTTTGATCTCTTTGTGGGTTTCATTGAACACAGCCGTTGAATGGCGTTCTGAGTTATTTCCTTTGTGGGTCTCATTGAGCAGGTGTTTTGAGCGATATCCACAGTTTATTTGCCCTGTGGGTGCGTTTAATCATCATTTTTTGGGATCAATTTTCATTTTCCATGGCTGTGATGGTTACTATGGCTATGAGGTCAAACGCCGTCGAGATATTTTAGGGCTGATCTCTTGTTTGTGTGTTGCAGAATCGCTCGATGCGGAGCCCTTTTTGCTCTGCTCTGTTTACCTATAAAATCAACTTAATTGTTTTGGCTGAACAGCAGAGGCTTTTCATCTGCCCCCCATTATTATGTGTCTTGAGTGGGTTAAATATGTGGTCCGATTTCTGTTACTGTGAGCCGACTTTTTGTGTTTATGCATAAGCTGTTGCACATATGTAAAATAAGTGCCATAGATCAGAGCTTTAGTCATTAGGTAAGAATAAAGCCTTATTTTGAAAGCGTGTCGTAAGATCTTAAGATTTGAGTGGATGCAAAAAAGCCACGGTAGTAAGCCTGAAGTGTTTTGGGATAGTCACCTGTGCGTATTTAATCTATCCTTTTGAAGCACATCAAACCTGTAAGCATTAGTCTCTGATTATTTGTTTTCTGAAGTTTCTCGGACTACAAATCTGGTGGTGGCCTGACCTTTTCGTTGTTTTCGTTGAGCGCTAAATGTTCAGAATTTTGACTAAATCTTGTTGTTTGGAGTTGTTGTCTGTTTTTCACATCTATGAAACTCATGGATCTCTGGCAGTAAGGACTGTCTATGGTACTTCCTCTGTTTTCATTTAATTCTACCATTGCAACCAGAAACCAGTCATTGGCAAATATATAATTTTTGTGATTATATGTGATTCAAACACCGTGGCGTTGCACTCTAACTTTGCCTTAGTTGCAGGTTAATTAAGATCTTATGTTGTTTGATTTGGTTTGTTCCTTTATTTTTCTGGTCTTGGCCATGCATGTTTCCTTTTCTACAGGATGGTTATCTGGACATCTGGATTTCCCAAGTTTTGGCATATAGTTTTTCTATAATTCTACCTGCGTCGCATGATAGCCTCGACATTTGTTTTCTTTTTCTGATAGAAGCACAGAAAATGATTTTAATAGATATCGTTGATCTTATTCGTTATCGTTTATTGGTCCAAAATATTGGTTTTCTCCTGATCTATTTGGTAGCTCTGTATGGTAAAATTTCTTAAGACTGAGGCCATGGTTTTTTCTTGATCTCTTATTGGGTAACTCTGTTTTGCAAAATATCTTAGGCCCAAGGTCATGATTTTCTTTGATCTCTTTGCTTTGCAAGTGTGCGAAAGATAATCTGTTGATCAATCTCACTTATATTTTTTATGGGTATTTCTGAAGTACAGGTTATTGATTCTACTAATAAGTTTTTGGGTTTTTCTTGTATCAGATACTGGGATCTAGAATTGCCAAATTCGTACTCAGAGAAGCTAAGGAAGAGAACCTGAAATGCAGTCATCTGTGCAAGCTGGAGGGCGCTCAGCAAGCCCTTTAAGCAGGTCGAAGTCTAACCCTGAACATCCTCCAAGTCCTGCATACTCTGCTTCTGGGAGAACCAAGAAAAGAGACAGGAGTGACAAGAGTGTTGATTCATCCAAAAAAAAGCGTTCAGCAGAGCCTCCAGAAATCAGCAGCCTTGTTGACAAGGATGGGGGTCTTGTCAACTTTTCTGCAGTTGATGGGTTGTACTTGCTTATGCAACAAGATCTGAATAAAAGCTCCAGGAAGTTGAAAGACGTTGCACTTAGGAGAACCTCTCTTGCAGCTGTGATTAGTTCTACAGTTAGGGATGATTGTTTAAAGAAATTTGTCCAACTGGGTGGGTTATCTTTATTGAATGACTGGCTCCAAGATGCCCACAAAGGAAAACCTGGAGATGGTGGGATCTCAGAAGAAAGCGATAGGACCATAGATGATCTGATTTTGACCTTGCTTCAGGCTTTGGAGAAGCTGCCTGTGGACTTGGATGCGTTGAAAACCTCCAATGCTGGTAAATCGGTGAAGAATTTAAGAAATCACGCAGACTCAAAGATTCACAGGAAGGCCAAAAAATTGGTGGACGCTTGGAAGAGAAGAGTAGACGCAGAAATGAAGCAATCAGAAGAAGCTAAGACTGGATCCAAGCAGGATGTTTGTCGCCCTTACAAGCCAATAGTGCCCAAGGATTCACCTAGTGTCGTAAAGAATGGAGGGTCTCTGGATGCAAATTTGAGAAGCTCCGGGGCTTTTGGTAATGTTGTGAAAAATACGACAACTACCAACAGCTCGAGCATGGGAGAGGCCGCACTTTATTTGAAAAAGGGTGGGGCAGCTCTTTCCACCAGCGGAGGAGCCTCAAACAAAGAAAGTCCTTCTAGGATGCAATTAAGTAACAGCCCACCTGGAGAAACTGATGGTGTATCTGTTCCTGACGAGAGGAGCAGTAATTCCAACCAGCCATTAAATAATGGTGTTATGTGGTCAACTGGACCTATGAAAAATGCAGTAAGCAACTGGAAAGAAGATTCAAAGGGTTCTGTCAGTAATGCTGGAAACACAAAGGTAGGAAATTCAAGACCCCATATAACTAGTAAAGGAGCAAATGCTGGGTCTAAGGAAGCTGGGTCAGGGAAGCCACTTTCCAGAAGCGCCAGTGCAGGTATGGACAAAAAAACTGTTGTACCTGCCTGTGAAAAAATATCAAATGAGTCCATAAAGGTTGAAGCATGTGCGAACAATCAAAGACTCATTTTGAGGATTCCCAATAATGCTAGAAGTTCTCTTAGCAGTTCGTTTGCAGATGCGGCAGTACCCTCTAGCAAAGACTCATCTTCAAACGTTGGAGAAAGGACTCTGGAATTGAAAGATAGAAAGAGTAGGTTGCAGAATACTCCTATAGAGAATGCCAGTATGAAAACTTCATCTTCCAGACATGATGATGTCGAAAAGCATGCAGATGTGCCCAAAAGAAGAAATGAAATGGATTGTCACTCATCTGAGTCTTACATGTCATTTAGTTCCACCGAATGTTGCACTCTTGAGTATAAGAAAAGCCGCCAATTTCAAGAAGGCCAGCAAGCAAATGAAATGACTCACGAGCCTTCAAAGATTAACAGTTCGAGATCAAATGGATGCGGGACTGAGGATATTAATGCGGGGATTAGTCTCCTAGCCTCTATTGCTGCGGATGAAAACCTGAGGATTGAGGCAAATGCTGCTTTAACAGCCTTTGAGGAACAAAGGAATGCTAAAGACTCTGAAAATCAGCATCAGGGCGCAAGGACAGCTTGCTTGACTGATTCAGAAAATTCACCTATGAGTGGTATCACTGAAAACTCTGGGAGAATTGAAGTAGCTCCAGAGCCTGATGTAAAGGATGCCCAGGGGAATTGCGATTATCTCAAACCAGGCTCTGGCGAAGGCACACCAAGTTTGGGAACTTCTGCTGGAGTACTTGATACTGATCTCGGGCACTCAGACGAAAATGTGAAAACAAGTGAAGGAAACTCCTCTGAGACGAAAACCGCTGGAGGGAAAGCCGAAGGAACTTGTTGCTTGCCTAGTGAAACCGGACCTCGATCTCCTTCATGCAGATCATTAGACGATGGTAGAAGCAATGAAAATGAAGTTACACTACACACGGCAAAAGATTTCAGCGATCCCGAGGGCAATGGGGTTGAGGAGAAGGAAACCCCATTGCATGCCAAGAGCGGTGCTGCTTCTTCGGTTGATGCTTCTTCTGCTGGTCTTAAAATTTATGGAAAATCAGGAGAGGAAATGGGTGAAAAGAAAAATGGTGCTACCAGCATTCCAAAGGAGTCTGCATATGAGATCCCTGGCGAAGATGCAATTGAAGTAGCAATGCAGGTAGCGAAGGAAGCAACAATGCAGGTGGTAACGGAAGTGAAGGAAGAGACGGAAAACTACGTGAAAGTCTCTGTTCAGAGTGATGATAAGATGGCAACAAACTTGGGGCATAAGAAGGCTGTGCCATCAATAGACAATCCAGTCTCTGAAAGACATACATGGGACTCCATAGATCAGAAGAATGATGAAAAAGATGATGCTGGTGATAAAAAAAGCTACATAGGAGTGAAAGAGGAAAAGACGAATTATTCCGAAGACAAAGAAGCAGAACAGACATGTACTTATCCGTCATTTGAGGGCAGAGCAATAAAAAATTTGGGCACTGAAGATTTGGATGAGAGGTTACGAGAATCTTGTTCATCTAATGAATCTAAAAAGCCTATGCATAATGTTCAGCTGCAAAATTCATCTTACTTCACTGCTGTTGAACCTAAAGAAACTGTGAAGGCTGAATTATCTTCTTATTTGGAAGCACCGGGAAAGCTTCGCTTTGACTTGAATGAAGGAATTCATTTAGAAGAGAGTCCACATGAGACAATCAATGCAGTTTCTTACCCCATTGCTTCTATTCCTATAACGCCAGTTGCTTTTCATCCTGTCAATTCTTCTAGCTTGAGTGGCATTATTCCACCTCCGAGTGTGCTTCAGGGAAAAGGTGAGCTGGGTTGGAAAGGTTCTGCTGCAACAAGTGCTTTTCGCCCAGCTGAGCCCCGAAAGATCCCAGAGAGCTGCCAAAATGCTACTGAAAGCACCACGTCTCATGTACCGGCTGCATCAGTTTCCAAACCAGCTCGGCCTTTGTTTGATTTTGATCTCAACATTGCCGAGGAAGAGCCGATAGATGAGGCTAGCAAACCTAACCGCACAATGCAGAATTCATCAAGTTCAAGGCTTGATCTTGATCTCAACCGCCTTGATGAGAGTGAAGAAAACGGAGCAGTTTTAGCCTCGGAATTAGTAAATACTGAGGGGCATAGTTCGGCTAAAATAAGCAAGACCATTAAACATGACTTTGACTTGAATGCTGGGCTAGGTATGGATGATACAGCCACAGCTGATCTTGCTGATCCACGCAGGAATTCATGGATTCCTGGC
The DNA here is from genome assembly GCA_007258455.2 of Sequoia sempervirens. Lineage (NCBI taxonomy): Eukaryota > Viridiplantae > Streptophyta > Pinopsida > Cupressales > Cupressaceae > Sequoia > Sequoia sempervirens. The sequence goes on along the minus strand of VDFB02271358.1, from coordinate 1,110,421,185 downwards.
TATGGAAGTTTGCCGTTTACTGGTTTCAAAATGGACAGTGAAATGGTCAGTTTACATCCACCACCTTGGAATCAGCTTGGCAGCACATTTTCTTCACCTCCTATACCAGCTTTAGCACAAGTAAGGCAAGATACTCCTTTTTCATCCGTGTCACCTACTTTTTTCAATGTAGGACAAGGTCAGAGCATTCCACCTTTCCACCCTGAGATGTGCAGGCCATCGGCTGAGCCTCTCTCATCGACTGCCTCAGCCCTTCATTACCCAATTACCCCCTCATCCGCTTTTCAATATGCTGGATATAACCTTGGATTTACCTCTGCACCCTTTCCAGCTTCAGCATCTTTCTTGGATTCATCAGGTTCTGCTTCATATGCGCCAATGGCTCCGCCATTTCTGACATCTGGTGCAATTCATCCATCCCCTTCCAGATCTTATTTGCCAGGATTTTCTGAAATTGGAGCTGCACCGAGCAGCAATGGCATCTGGCCTAGACCAAGCTTAGATTTGAATGCAGGCCCTAGTTTTGATTTGAATTCAGGGCCAGAGCATACTGATACAGATGTTCGAGAAGATAGAACTGCCATGCGGCAGGCACCTATTTTTCCTAGTCAGAAGAGGAAGGAGTCTGAAGTAACTTGGGATTTATATAGAAGTGATGTAGTTCCAGAGCTCACAGATGTAAATGTCAGAGATGAGAGGCTCACATTGAGGCAGATGCCTTTTGTGAATCACTTTTCCAGCGATGAGCTCCCATTCAGAGCCTTGCGCCAACCAGAACCAGTAGAATCTTTGAAGAGAAAGGAGCCTGAAGGAGGCTGGGAATACAGAAGTGGAATGAAGCAACCAACGTGGAGATAGATGGCTGCTTATTTATGTTCAAGGGTCTTGTTATTCTTGATGCTTGCCTTACCTGGTATGCGATAAAAATCAAGTCTTTTGCTTTTTGGATTGACTAATAATTCTCTAGGCAACACGAAATTAGTGTTAAGTTAAAACTGGCCAGTTTCATGCAGCAATCCAGAAGATCAATCTCTTAAAATTTGCATGTTTAAGCGTGATGAAGTAGCTAATGCCAATTTCTATGGTTCAGGAACAGCCCAATGGCCCCTCTGCATTTTGGCAGCATTGTACAGTTAACTATTCACATTTGCAACAAAAGTAACATACTGCTCATGACATGGATGATTGGACCTCATCTAATCAACTCTTCAATTTTGGTTGCTTTGGAGGCATTGAAAGTATTTTTGGATGAAGATCAGCAATAACCAGTAGTTAGGGCAAAAGCTGTCTGGAAGGTCTTACTTTCAGGGCTTCTCCTTGAATCTCTTTTTGTTTTTGCATGTGCTTTGAGGTTCGCATGCCTTATTGTATCCTCTCCCTTGACCGTATTTATGAATCATTATTTGAATTGTATATGAAAAATACCATGTAGGTTCTACATGCCATTTTGAAGGCTTATAGCCTTCTATGTTTTATAAAGCTGGTGTGAGAACTGTGGGTTCAGACTTATTGTGGTTTCATAAAAATTAACAAGTGGTGGCATCAGTTCTTTCATGTTTGATTTGATTTGATTGGTTCTGGTATTCATTATTTTGGTGGAGAAACAATGCCAGCACCAGATCTTACTTAGAGTGACAAATGCATTCATAACAATTTATAATTATAACAGTTCATCAAAGTAAGGAAGAAATGAGCTTGACTATTATATTATTCCCTTAAGATTCTAATAGAGAACTCTGGCATGTAACATTTGTAGCAGAATTCTTTAAAACAATTCATATTTAGAGTTTCGAGTATGTCTCGAGTTTTGCATCTAGTTAGATATTTCTTTCTCGTGCTTGCTAATTCATTTTGATATTTAATAAATGACCAAGGCTGCTGCATCTACGCTTAATATTTCGAGACACATTTTCCTTCTTTCGAGCCTCATAAATTTGTAAGGGTAAATGTTTCTGGACAATATGCTCTAAAAATGGCATATTTTTTTTTAGTAAATCTTAAGCAGCATGCTGTGATGACACAATTGGTACAAGAACAAGTTGGAGGGGATCAAAATGAGCTTTTGCTCTGCACACTTCCCTTCATTTAGCCGATGTGTGTTAAGTGTCTGGTCCACTTCCCATTTTCCTGCTAGATGCTCAAGCACTACAGGCTTCTTGCATTACCACCATTAATATTTTATACTGAGAGGAATCGGCAGGTTCGCCCAGTGACCTGGAGTTCAGCTTTTTGACAAAGGCAAGCTCCCCTATAACCTCTTGGGTGGTGTGCAGTGGACTCCACCGGTAATCACCACACATTTCAAGTTAAACCGTTGCAAGCAAGAGTCGAATCCACGACCTGGGCTGCCTAAAGTGAGCCGACACCGAACACCGAACACCGAACACCGGATCAGGCTTTTTTCATTATTTGTCACTGTATAGTTTCCTATACATGAATTGTCAAATTACTTATATTTATTTGTGAACCCAATTCCTATCCGGTGTTGTGGCCTCCTCATTTTGTCTATTTTTAACAACATTCACTAGATTAAATTTCCAGGCCATTTGCAAAGGCAGTGTAGGGATAACAATCCATGCCATTTTAATGTCATGTTGGGGATATTTGCTCTTGATAGATTTCCATGTAGATGGGTTTCTAATTTGCAGTGCGCAAAGAGCTTGAAAGTGAGATAAGGGCAGAGATTCCTGTTGTCAATGTATGAATTCAATCGTAAACTTGAAATCTTTTGAATCCTATGTTGACAAATCCTTGTTCTGAAATTTGGGGTCGATGGCATTTGACGTTTCCGTTTGGCTTTTGTTGAAGAGGATTGAAAAAACCCTACTCTGGAGGTATGAATGACCTGTCTCCTAAAGTTAAGATGCTAGTGTCGGGATAGAATGACTCTTACCAAAGTCCATGGAACATCTGGTGGGGTGCTTGTCAGCCGAGTAACTTCATGAAGCAACTTCATCACTGGTGGACCACTGACAATTGACCCCATTTTTGACTTTTGATTATGATAAGTTCACTACTAAACATAGGCGGTCAAGATTCCTTGGGTAATAATTAAAAGCTTGGAACAACCTTTACATTTATTCAAAGGTCGTTGAGCTGGAAAGCAATAATGATGGCCTGGCCTTTTTGTTGGTAAGCCTCTCCAATAAAAGTTCAGAGGTGAGGTGGATTGTTTTCGCCAACTAGTTTCCTTGTACTATATGTATTGTTATATATTTTAATTTATCTTTTGTGAAAATATTATATATTAAAATAAACGTGTTAAATATTATAGTCAAATCTTTGAAAATGCAAGATGTATGGGATAATGTCCTAATTATAAATTGTTAAAGTTGGGATCAAAACAAGAAGACAAAAGGCTTCAAAACAAGAAAAAGTCACAATGGTTAAAGAAGGAAACATTTGTCAAAGTTATGAGATTAATCATAGAAGTAGAAGAGAGCTCTCTCCAAGATTATACTATTTGTCACCTTGCAAATCTTTGTTATTGACCATTGACTATTATCCATCATTAGCACAATAGTTTCTAACAATCTTAAAAGTAGGAGAGAGCTCTTGATAACCAAGATTATACTATTGTCACCTTGCCAATCTTTGTTATTGAGCATAGGCTACTATCCATGATTAACAATAGTTTCTTCCTCCTAAATAAGGGTCTAGACATGTCAATGCGCAAAAATAGCTAGTTAGGGTAGAGGGAATTTCCCTTGATGAAGAGAGGCACACTCAAGCCATTATGAAGATGTAGAATGATGTGGTAGTACAAACTAGGTCTCCCATTGTAGCTAGAAGATCAAGGAGGGTACATGCAAAATGGTGCCTTGTGGGCAACAGTGGGGTGGTGTGGTGGCCTTATGCCAACTTTCTTAGTTGTGGTGAGTGGACTTGGAATGGATGTGCCTCTTGGACCAATGGGGGGATTTGGTAATGGGGTTGGTGAAGGTGGTACCTTGTCACTATGCAAGGAGCATTTATTCAATGGTTAATCAAAGTTTGGAGATGATGGAGCTTCAACACCACCTTGGTGGCTTGAATTTGAATCAACAAGGGAGCATTAGAGATAACCAACGATTTGGAATGAGTAGCAAAATTCATATACACAAAAGAGTAGGCAAAAATTGTAGCTAAATGCAAAAAAAAAAATCTCCCAAAATGATAGTATGCCAAGTGAATAGTTTAGGCTTTAAAGGGTGAAAAATAATGTATTTGATACCAAGCATCTTGAGCATGAACACAATATCAGACTAGGTGTGGAGAGATTGTAGGTTTCCCATAAAAATAACATCTTTGATTGGAAAGGCCAAGCTTAACCAAATAGGGGGCAATAGGTAGACTTTGATATACCAAATCAAATGCAAATTAGAACACTTTGGACTTAACAATAGCACATTGGATTGTCTAAAATCTTTTGGCGTAGATAAAACCGGGCTACTCTAGAAACCATCTATCGTTATACTTGTGAATCACTAGAACATGAGGCGAGAGCTACTTCTAACCTTTCCTTAGAGTGTACTTATGAAAACGAGTGTTGACTTACCACTTCCAATCCTTCCCCCAAGGCTTGAGAGATCTCATAGAGATTTTATGTAGATGCTGAGAAGGTGCAAAGTCAATTATGACTTGATACATTCAAAAATTGATTTGGATTAAATTAAACTTTACTTTAGCTTGAGGCTAAGATAACCATGTGGAATTGACCTTAGAATAAAGATTCTATAGATGTTGGATTCTTCTCTTGAAGGACTTGAGGGAATGAATTTAGGGAGTAGTTACTGTAGACACGTAAAATGTACCGATTGACATTGTGCATCTAATCCCGACTACTAACATCATTTCATCCTATATCATCCTTCAGTCTAACCATTAAATTCATCAATTTCCTTCCCTTAATTAAATAAATCATTTTATCTAATTAAGTCACCTCTTTTGTTAATTAAATCAATTCACCTCTTTTGTTAATTAAATCAATTAATCTTGATCTAATTAATCCTATTTAATTAAATAGTCAATTTTATGTAATTAAAATCTCTAAAGTCTCTATTAAATTAAATAAATTAAAACCTTATTTAGTTTAATCTAACATCATCTCTTTTAATTAGATAAATCAAAATCTTTATTTAATTAATCTCTTATCACCTTCTTCTCATATTTGATTTAAATAAATTCATAAATTCAAGTCAAATAGGTCACATCAGCTAATCCTCTTCATTAAATTAATTAACTTTGATTAATTTAATCTCTTGTCATGTCCCATCCTCTAGCATTTACCACTTGCACATGAAAATAGATCGAATTGATTTATTAAATCTCTACTTTCCTCAATAAGGCATCTTTTGGAATATTCTCCAAGTTTGAATTCAAAATCCAAGTTGACATGTACATCCAACAATGCATTTAACTCTATCTTACATGTCCTTTGCCTTGAGCCAAGTGGCATTCAATGCTTCTTTCTTCCCTCTTGCAAGTCATTTCAACAAAATTCAAATTCAAAAATAAGCATTTATTGGCACAATCCTCAAAACTTGCACATCCTCCATCCACTCATGGGTTGACAAATGACATCTTGCCATTGGTTGAATGTTAGTCCCACATTGCTCAATTTTGGACATTCATCCTTCAATTCATTCTGTAAATGAAGAGCTCCTATCCTCAATTGATCATCCACAAATTATGTAAAGTTACCATGCTCAAATATCTATCAAATTTCTTCCATCACCATTGAGTTCTTAGCTAGGTTATGCAAGTTTTTGGCTTGGAGCTCTCATCAAACATCAACAAAGTGGATCACTCATCAATTATCATCAACATACATCAATCTTGCATCATAGGAGTTGGGAAAGGGCCAATTTTCACATCAAATTGGCACCAATTCCCCCATGGGATCATGAATTTTCTAGCTTAATTAAAATTCAATCTTTATTTTGTTGTTTTCATTGTGTTTTTCATTTTTTTTCCTAATTTAAGCTATGTTAATGGATTTTATGGGGAATCCTTGTTCTTGCTTGCAATCTCTAATCTAATGTGCAAAACTAAGAAAATGCAGAGTGTTTGAAAACACGCTGTGATATGCAAAATGACCTAGAAATGAAAGTAAACTTTAACAAAAATTAATGAGATTGGAGAGGTGCATTTGGAAACTAGAAAGTGATGGAGAGGAGCTTTGGAGTCCTGCAAAATTCATTGTTGAAGCCTACTAGGACACTTATGCCATGTTGGGCGACTTAGTCCTGTTTCAGAGAAATTCTGTTGGAACAAGTTTCAGACAAAAGGGTATTCAGAACTGCAGAAACCACTTTTCGGCCTTGGTAGTAGGACTAATTTACCACTGATGGCGACTTGGTCCACTTTCAAATTTTGAGAAATTCAAAAGTGTAATCTATAGCTCCTGGTCTGCTCTTTCTGTTCCTCTAGGTGTCCAGATCCGAAACCCTAATTTTTGAGGCTATAAGTGACTTTTTGTGTAGATTTGACCTTGCCAATAGGGAGATGACTCCAACAAGTTTGAAACCTATTCTTCAATCATGTCCAAGTCATCAAAGCACCTAGACCTACAATCACACAAAGGAAGAGAGAAAATGTTGATTGTTAGGGATTGAGGGTTTGCCTTTGGTCAAACCTCGTTTAGGTAATTAAACCAAAATGATGAAATAAAATAATGAAACATGAAACAATGTAATTAGAAACCTGCCATGATGATGGATCTTTAAATTGCTGCAACAATGGATGAAGAATCTTGCTCTTGAATGCTTTAGAATAGAGCTTGAATGCTATCTTGAATGCTTGATTCTTGCTTGCTTTACTTGGCAATATGGATGAATTATAAATTAGGGTTAAAGGTCTCTTTTTATAGAGAGTTAAGTGAATGGTTAGAATAAGGATCATGATCAAGGGCCAAGATTAAAATTTTTAGAAAATAATTTAATTAAAGGTGGAGGTTAATTGAGACATGGATATATAAGGACTTGAGATGGAAGATAATATTGGTACAAACAAAGAGGTGATAGGAGAATTTAGGTGGCCAACATAGGAGAAATAAATAAAATATTAATTTTATTTATTTAAAAAGAAAGGTGAGAACAAATAATTAGATGATTAAAAATAATTATTTAATTATAGAGGAAAGGTGGAGTGTTAAACATTAAATAATTTAAAAATAATTATTTAATGGAGAGAGAAGGGATAATTAAATAATTAAATTAGGGAGATAACGAAAGGATAAATAATTAAATAAATATAACATTTATTTAATTATAGAGAGAAAAGTTTAATGAATAATTAAATAATTGAAATAATTATTTAATTATAGAGGAAGAGGGAAGAGCTAACTTTTGAATTAAAATAATATTTAATTCAAAAGTCGAGTGAGGGGGGAAGAGGAGGACCATTAGACTTAAATGCTTAATAAAAGTCTAGAAAAGTGTGAAAGTCATTACAATTCTTTACAACACCTTTACAAGACATGCATTTTATTCAATTTGCAAAGGTCTAAGACCTAATGTGGATGTGTAAAACACCTCACAACACTAAATCAAGATGATATTAAGTCCAATTTATTATTAGTTATCCCCAAATCAAGCAAGGAAAAGGGGATACTTATTTGGTGTCCACACATTCAATGAATGTTTGGAATGCATAAGAGCAATCTTAAGCTTTGGGTTTGGTAGTTGCTCTCTTTGTTTCTACCATCATTGGAACCTACAAAGAGCTTGTTATCTAGTTTTAGTATCTACACATTGATAGACCGAGTTTGTTGTGTAAGAGGCTTTTTTCTTGGTGTTGAAGTTAAAAATGTTACTTTTTCTAAATAATTGTAATGGTGAAATAAGCAATACCCATGCCATTGTCCATTTAATTTTGTGTCCACTTTGATGGAAATTCCTTTATTATTTCACCCCATTGCACTTATTCTCATGCATTTGCTATCTACTTATTTCTATTTCATAATTAACACACTTCCATATGTTTTCTTTCTATCTTAAGATCACCACCTTGGCTTAGGATTAATCAAATTCAACCTCAAGGAGTGTGGGAATGATCTCCAAATTCAAATCTTTAAATTCATATTCTAACTTTTCTTGCCCATTTCTACTAGCTATTATGAGTTGAGATAACCCATATTTGTGTGACATGTTGCCATGTCATGGTATTTGAAGATATTTGATATGTAATTAGTTCATGGGAGATCACATGCTAGAATTATTAAAGTACACTTTGATTTCTAAAGGGCAATGAATAATTAGGTCTACATCATCATCATCTTATACACCATCTGTATGTCTTCATGTTTTATGTTTGGTATTACTCCCCATTATTAATTTAGCTTGCCAAGGGGTTTGAACTATGAGAACCTATTCACATATTCAGTCAGTAAGCTCTTCAAAGGTGTCTCTAGACACCACTTTGACAAATTTAGATATCAAAAAGGTAAATGTGAGTATTTTTTGGGGCACATATTTTTCCAATTTAATCCCATACAACATAGATCAAGTTTGTGTGGTAGATTAGGGTCACAATTGTTGGGATAAAACTTGTGATAGATGAGTTTGACCACCATTTTTTGTGGTAGTGTGAATTTTAAAATAATCATAAGATCAAGGCAATTAATTTTTTAGAGGAAATGAATAAATTTAATGCATCGTCAATGCCATTTCTTGATCATAAACCATAGAGTTAAGCACACCTAACCACTTGTTTAATTATCATATTTATTTTTCTTCAATTGTCAAGTTCCAATTCTATTATCTAGGTTAATTTGTGTGCGTTTTGATTGCACATTTATGTAAGTAGAATAGATAATTTACACAATTTAGGGAAAATATTTATTTTCCTTATATTTTTGGTGAACTTGACAATTTCTTACAATATTATAGGGCCATAAATTACCTAATTTTAGATGATCACCTTATATTTTTGGGTAATGCAAGCATTCCTCACCTTAGGATCATATCACCTAACAAAATGGAAAGTTTGGACTCTTGAAATCTTCAAGGACACTTGCACTACTTGATGCTAGTGCTCAATCATCTATGCTACATAGTGCAAGTGCTTATATTCAAATTTTAAACAATGAATTTACCTCTCTTTGTGCCTTAAGTCCTTTTGCCCTCCAACACCTACAATGACTTGGAAATTAGAAAACTTACAACCATTTTCCTCCAACACATCGGTGAATTGTAGATATTCCATGAGAGAGCAAGGTATATTATTTAAGTATGAATATTTAAAGATCAAAAACTTCCTAGTGCCATTGAAGCCATGCAATATTTGTGATTTCCTTCATTTTCTTCCATTTCTATAATCTATTTCACCATTTCCCTCATATGAAGCTATTTTTGAACCCAATTCCTTCCACTATATTCAAATCCCAAATTTGAAAATTCTTCCCGTTATTCTCCTAACTAAATTTGAGACATTTCTATCCTTTTTCCACTATTTGCATCCATAATTTATAAATATTTGTCTCCTCACTTTCTCTCCATAACAATTATATGCTACTTGTTTTCTTAATTTATCTTAGGGTTTGATCTTGTGATCACTATACCTTGTAGACACCATATTCACCTTATCACTATGCCTACATGCACCTAAGTTTTCCAATAATGTTAATACACCAAAAAGGGGGCTGATTGAGGTAATTTCTCTTACAATACACCCTTTTCCCTCTTGTTTCAAATTTTAGCATGAGATTTCTTACTATTGGGAAAAAATGAGTATTGTGCAAGCAAGGAAGGTGATATAGATCATAGAAGAATAATTCGTATGAATTCTAGAACTCTTGCAACCTTGAACATTAAGTCTAGAAGGGCCTTCTATGCCTTTGAACTATGTACTTGCACCCCTAAACTTTAGTTGAACACTTTATTTGTAAAATTTCTTCATTCAAGACCAAAAATTCACCAAAGTAGTATTTCAAACTCCCTAGTCTATTTATAGTGTTATATAAGTAAGATTCTAGGGGAAAATGCTTCATTTTTATGTAACATTTCAATTTACACTAAATTTTTTAGTTCATATACACTCTATTATAGATTAGATTTAGATAGTTCCAATATTGTATTTCTACAAATCTCCAATTTCTCTTACACTTAATACAAAGAAATAAATCTTTCTATCTTCTAGGTATTCTATGTTTAGGGAGTACCAAAATTTATCTTTCAATGACTTGGGGTTTCCCATTATAGTTTCTTCTCCTTCATCAAGGTTTGAAATTTATTTTTCCACTAACATCTTTATTTTAGATCTAATTAAGGCATGGATCCATCTTTCTTCATGTATTATCAATTTATTTATATTATAGTTTAGACATTTATTATGTGATCTTATCTTTCTCACACCCCAACCACCCTTGTTTTGGGTTTTAATGTTCTATTTTGTATTTATTTAATATCTGATTATTGAATTGATCTTATCTTTTACACCCTATCACATCCCGCTTTTGAAACCCTCTATACTATGATATTTTGTTTTGTATTTTGATTATGAACCTAAAAACTTGAATTTTGAAAAATCAGAATATGTGAACAACCAATATTATATCAGGTTGATATAGTTTTATTAATGTTACACCCCAAATTTTGATTTGTAATTACTTTTAACTTTTAGTTAAAAATGTGTTCTTGACATTAATGGATGATTATATGTACGTTGATATTTTGGTGAAATTGTAAATGCAATGAAAAATGTTTCATTTGTAATGATTATTAATTTTAATCAATGATTATGATATTGTGGATAATAAAAAACTATGTTGATGACTTTCTAAGTTGAATGTACCTGATTATATTTTACCCTCCAAGATGGAGAGGGAGAGTATCACTAGAGAGAAGAGTATAGACATGGGTAAATTCCATTGTTGAGTCGATCACATACTCAAATAAGATTTTGTATCAAATCCAGGTAACCCTAGTATTATCATTGAGTTTATCTTGTGTCTTGGCTAGCGTGGTTGGGTCATATGGTTAAGTCATAATCATTTTAGCTCTTTTGATTAAGTCTTTAGCAATAATCAAAAGGAGATATTATTATTATGTCTTATTGTCTTTACAATTTACCTATTGTTATAAAAGTTTATTTGATTATTATTTAAATGAAACCTATATATATATAAGTGAATGATGCTGTTCACTATCTATTGATGTCAAATGTATAAACAAATTTCTTATAGTCAGTGGCTCAAGAAGTTGCACTAAAAAGCTCTGGAGAATGCTTCACATTCTTCTGCATTTGAAGATAAGGTCATGTAGTTTGAAAGATAGATTGAATCAAGTACGAAGCATGTGTGTTCCTATGTTCAGAACATAGAAGGAACTGCAAAAGTTTCTTGAGTTAGTAGAGTGAAGATTATGTTGTTGCAGTCATGGAAGATTTAGAGAAACACTCTGCATTTCTTTTCAGTTGTTGTGGTCTTGAAATTTGGAGGATGAGTTTACAATATCTATCATCTTATCCCTTCAAGTTTCAGTTGTTGAAGTATACCACAAGTTGAGTTCTCAATGTTCTATCTCAAGATTGTGTTGTCTGGGTTTGCAAAAGATACTAGTTTTGTGTCTATTTGCTTGCACTAGCATGATGTTGCATAAAGTTGTAAAAGGAGGGCATGAAAATGTTTTTGAATATCATTCAATTCTTGTAATGTAATCCATGTTATGTTATTTGGTCTCTTTGGTACCACTTATGGTCTGGATCTAATATTTTGTGGGTTAAATGTTTGTTGGGATGACTTGGTACATTAAGTTGTTTGTGCCAAGTTTTATGGAGCACTCTAGCATGGGATTGTGTGTAGAGGTAAAATAGGTCCTTATCTCCTAGTTTGGATTTCCCTTTCTTGCAGATGTTTTTGAGCTGAATTATTATGGCTATTGTACATTTCATGTCTACACGGTTTAGTTTGGCCAACAAGGAGAAAGTTTTTGATGCCTGCAAAAGGTATAAATGAAGGATCAAGTGTGTGATCAAAGAAGTGTTATGTGTTCAATTTAAATACCAAAAGCAGTGAGATGAAGGTAGATGAATGAGTGTGAATGTATAGAGAAGTGTTTGATGTATGTTGAAGGCAATGAGCTGAAAGAAAGAGAGTATAAGTGAAGTGTTGAAGGTAGTGAGCCGAAATAAGTGTGTAAGTGAATGCTAGAGGTAGTGAGTTGAAGACAAAAGTGCATATGTGATTGTTGGAGGTAGTTAGCTAAAAGCAGAAGTGAAGTGTTGCAGGCAGTGAGCTAGAGGCAACATAGGTGTTGCATAGGAAGTTGTTTATCTGATTCTTTAAGTGTTGTATTCCAAGGTTGCAACATCTTTTCTATAAGTGTTGTATTTGGCAGGGAGTTGTAAACTTCCTTTGGTTTTATCCATAAAATGAGTTTTAAATCTTGTTTATTTTTGTGAGGCTGGATTTGGACAGTAGCTCCAAGCAGCTTTCTCAATGTGGTTTTTACCTATAAACAATGATTTTGGTTTTCCCTCACAAAGCTTTACTCCTAGGGTTTTTCACCTAAAAAGGAGAAAGGAGATTGAAAAGGGTCCCAAAATGCAAGGGTTTACACTCAAATCCTATGTAAATGAGATGTATTATGCTTAATTAAGATTTCCTAATGCTCTGATATGAAATTGAAATGTTCTAATGATGCAAAACTAGAAAATGTAGTGTTAGAAAACATAATGTGATATGCAAAAATGCCTAAAAATGCAACTTAAATGATGAAATAACAGAACAAAATGAAAGAGGTGCACCTGGAATCTGAAGCTTGATGTTGGGAGATTTTGGAATCCTGAAAAAATTGATTGAAAATGTCGATTGGAACACTTACGCTAGGTGAGGCGACTTAGTCCCAGTTTCAAGAAATTTTGCTGGAATAGCAATCTGCTAAATGGGTATCTAGAAATGTCAAAATAAGTTTTCAGGATTGGAAGTAGGACTAATTCGCCACTAGTAGCCACTTAGTCCTCCTGCAAATCTCGAGGAATTTAGGACAAAATCTTGAAGTCTCGGGTTTGCACTTTCTTTTCTGATAGGTGTCTGCACTTGATTCTACAGAGAACGGGGTAGAAAGCCTCTCCAATCTTGAACTAGGGTTGTGTTGACTTGATTGACTTTGTAGACTTGTTGACCACCTTTCAACACCTAATTGCTTGATAAATTTGCATACAAAAGTCTGCACACACACATGCAATAGGGAAAAAATGGTTGAGGGTTAGAGAATAAGGGTTTGCCTTGGTCAAACCCCACTTTGGTAATCAAACCCTAAACAATGAAATGAAAAGAGTTAGATAAATAGATAACATGCAAATGCCATAAACTTACCATACCTTTGATGCTCAAAATTTGAAGATATACAATGAAGTGCTCTAATAGATTGACTTGATAATGATTGCTTGAATGATGCAAAGTGCTCAAATGTTTGATTGATGTTTTGTGAATGCAAGTGAATTAGAAAAACACTTATTTGTACCCGATTTTATTAAAATTTTCTGAAAGTAACACATCACAAGCTGACCTCAAGGGTTAGAGGAAAAATTCTTGCTAGAATTTTAAAATTATTTTGAGTTTTGTACCAAAAAGGACTAATTCACTCCTATTGGTGACTTTTTCCCACTTAAGAAAATTAAGTGGGTGTCAGGAATTTTGGGGCATTAAAAGTTGTCCAACAAGAATATTCTCAAAAACACACTTGAAAACGGTCGGGAAGTACATTAAGGGGTCAAATAAAGCATAAGAAAGGTGTAAATAGTGAAATTAAGCCTAGAAAAATGTGAAATCTTGTTACAAGACTTTACAACACTTCAAAATAGGACTTAATAAGTGATGAAAAGGTGATTTTTAGGTGAATTGTAATGAATAAAGTCTAGAAAAGTGAAATGTTTTACAACACTTCACAACACCTTCACAAGACATCATAATTTGAATGTTTAGGACCTAATGTGAATGTTTAAGCCAAATTACAACATTAAACCCAAGCAAAATCAAGCCAAAGTCCATTAGAAAGACTCAAGTGAGCATAAAAATGTCAACTATACATTTTTTGGCGACACATTACCTTGTAGGGTTTTTCATGTAAATATGGTGTTGTGGTTGTGTTGTGTTTTGAATGTTTTATCTGGTTAAGATAGTAATAAGTTTTGATTAATAAGTTTGAATTGGAATAAATTGAGGGATATATTGATTCACCCCCCTCTCATTATATTTGTGTGTCCTAACAATTTGTATCAGAGCAATGTTGGAAGTTTGTCATTATTGATGTTGTTTGGAAACATGAGCATGAGGTGCATATATTGTATGATCTAGTGTTTTGATTGATGTAAAAATTATTATGATCATTATAGCATGTATTGGAAGCATTCTTGAAGACATTTGGATAGAACAAGTTGATCCAAAAAACATGGTTATACAAGAATTTGTCTATGTTCCTTCTGACAATATCGTGGTTTAGTGCGTCAGTTTTTGGGTCAAAGTACTCCACTGCAAGTTGATATATCTCTTTGTGATTCTAATTGTAGGCTTGAGATCATTAGTTGCATCTACATTTAAGATTTTGTGACATTTTGTGAAGTATTTTGAAAGATATGGATGATAGAGTTTAGCCTTGTATATTGCAGTCATTCCTTGTACAGTGTATCAGTGTGGGAGATTCCACATTTCTTTGCGGATAATTATTTTGTTTTGCAATGATGAGGATAAGCTACTAGTTTTCATCTGAGTGAGAATTCAAAGGAAGATCAAGTTTTGAAGTCACACATATGGAAAATTGTATGTGCATATGAAGGTTTTGTGTTTAGGTCTTATTTTGGGCCGACCTAACATGTTTGATGTTTTGTGGAGGACAAGCAAGTAATTTTATCTTATGTGAGATCTATATTAGGTACATCCCAACCTATCTTAAGGAGAATTCAATTTTTAATTATGGTACAAGATGTGGATTTAATGTTTTGAGGATGATATGTTTAATTTTGTGTGTTACTTCTAATTAGGCCGACCTAATTAAAGTTACACTTGATATATATATATATATATATATATATATATATATATTCAATATTAACTTTAGAGTTTTTGTGGTGTGTGTGGTGTGATGATGATGGCTTGAGATCATCAATTGCATTTACATTTAAGATTTTGTGACATTTTGTGAAGTATTCTGAAAGATATGGATGCCAGAGTTTAGCCTTGTATATTGCAGTCATTCCTTGTATAGTGTATCAGTGTGGAAGATTCCACATTTCTTTGTGGATAATTATTTTGTTTTGTGATGATGAGGAAAAGCTACTAGTTGTCATCTGAGTGGGAATTCAAAGGAAGATCAAGTTTTGAAGTCACACATATGGCAAATTGCATGTGCATATGAAGGTTTTGTGTTTAGGTCTTATTCTTTTTCAACCTAACATGTTTGATGTTTTGTGGAGGACATGCAAGTAATTTTATCATATGTGAGATATATATTAGGTCCATCCCAACTTATCTTAAGGAGAATT